>JARYTE010000003.1:131537-864668 GCA_031081885.1 Priceomyces melissophilus | reverse complement strand
CAGCAACAACAACAGCAACAACAACAGCAACAACAACAGCAACAACAACAGCAACAACAACAGCAACAACAACAGCAACAACAACAGCACCAGCAGCAAAAGAGACAAAGTCAATCGCGTTCTTCACTGACTATGAGCACTTCAGTTCCCAACCCTAATGTTGCAAACATAAACCTAATGGGTAATAATTATATGACTCCTCTGGCTCAGGCTCAGGCTTCAAAGAGACTTAAAACTATTGAAATGCAAGAGTCGGCTTCTAACTCGTCTGCGAGGTCACAAATACCAACTCCTGCCCAAATGACATCATCTCTGGTGCCATACCAGCAAATGAAAGGTCAGCAACAGCCCTTTACCAATTCTCCAATAAATATGGCATTCCAGCAACCGGAAATGCAACAATTCCTGCCTAATCAAGGTCGTTCTCAAATAGCTGGCCAGACACAACCCCAACCCCCCCTCCGACAAGCACAATTAAACTCACAAGTTCATCCACAGCTCCCAAATCAGCCCCATCCACCAACACATCATCAGTCTCAATCTCATCAACAGGCCCAAATGCAAGGTCCACTTCTGCAGCAACAACCTCATCCACAGCAGCATCAGCCGCAGCAGCCTACACCACAAATGGTGCAGTTGCAACAACAATCACAACAGAAACAGCAGCAACAACAACCCCAACGAATTGAACAGGGACTGGGTATCCCACAGGTAAACGCTAGGCCACAACAAGCACAAATAGCTCAACTTCAAATTGAATTATTCCTTTCAACTCTACATGATTTTATGAATAGAAGAGGTACTCCGATGACTCAGAACCCCGTTATCAATAAAAAGAAAATTAACCTTTTTTTTCTATATATGTTATCTCAAAGACTAGGTGGACCCCAGCAGCTTGTGAATTCAATCCAACAACTCAACGGTCAAACTCCTTCACCGTGGTCAATAGTATGTCAGAAGCTTGGTCTTTATGAGGGAATAAATGTTGAACAAGATGTTGTCTCTAAGCTACAAGTGGAAAGAGATGTTGCAAATTGTTATGTCCAATATTTACTTCCTTATGAACAATACGCTGGTACCCCAGATGGCCAAAAAGACATTCAGCAGAGAAAAGTTCATTTTCAAAAGCAGATCATTGCGCGCTTTCAGCAACAACAGCAGCAACAACAGCAACAGGCAAGACAGAACCAGATGCAAGCTCAGATTCAAGCTAGAGCTCAGGCTCAAGCACACGCTCAAGCACACGCTCAGGCTCAGGCTCAGGCTCAGGCTCAGGCTCAGGCTCAGGCTCAGGCTCAGGCTCAGGCTCAGGCTCAGGCTCAAGCTCAGGCTCAGGCTCAGGCTCAGGCTCAAGCTCAGGCTCAGGCTCAGGCTCAGGCTCAGGCTCAAATTCAAGCTCAGGCTCAGGCTCAAGCTAATGTTCGTTCCCAGAACGCTTTTCCTCAAGGAGCAATGGCACAACAGTCTAATTTTGCGCCACAGAGACCAGGACCTCAGAAGGCCCCCACTCTTAATCAAGCCAACTTCCCCAACCAGAGGCAAACTTCCCAGAAGGCAGCAACACCTCAACAACTTCAATTTCAACAACCAATTCAATTTCACCAATCTCATCCATCTACAGCTGCGGCGCATTCTCCGGGAAGTGTTCATGGCGGCCCATCCTTCAGTCATACACCTGGCACTGCCGCACAGAGCCCTATGGTGACTCAAGGTCAAACTACTGCTCAAAGAAAGTTGTCCCGAACAAGCAATACATCGATCCTGAATTCACCTAGAGTTGCGCAATCGCCATATATTCAACTGAATCAAATTGGTGGCAGTGTACCCCAGACACCGTTTCAGTCTTCGCAAATTCCACAACCGCAGACAGCCAAAGTTTACCCACAGCCACCACAAAGACTGGTTAGTCGTCAAGCACTGGCTAAACCTACTCCTGAAGTGATTTTTTCGCCAAAAACAAGTTCAGCCCCGTCACCTGGAACAATGCAAAATCAAATTCAGAGTCAACCTCTCAAGAATAAATCCGTACAACAGAATGTCGTACAAAACGGTGAGCCTAATGTTATTAAGAGTTATATTCCTCTTAGAAAGACCGTTGATACATATGGTGGTCTTGATCTTAAAAGCGTTTCTGCTATAGGAGGTGAGATTGAAGTCTCAAGGCCAGTTTATCTTTTTGCACCCGAACTTGGATCAGTCAATATTCATGCATTGACTATGAGTTTGAAGAGCTATGAGAATAGTAACTCAGAAGTTGTTAATGCGCTTAACACCTTGTTAGTAATCACTTCTGATGTTAACTATTCCTTCAAGATATCTGAATGTATGGAACTCTTGGATTCTTTGTCTCTTCTTGGATCTAAGTTGATTGATGCCATCATAAGCCGAAAAGGTAGCAAAGTTGAAAAAGGTAATATTGTTTCTGACTTTAATGACAATGATACAATTTCAAAAGTCTTTGACAAGTATGTTCAAAATGATGGTTTGAAAGGGGAAGACGTAGGATTTGTTGTTAATTCTTTAAGTGGTGAAGTTGTAGATGAAGACTCTGATACGGAAATAGATGATATTTTCTCATTGAAAGAAATCTCCGGACACAATGAATCTCTGCCTACTGAGACAGAAAATTTTGACGACATAGAATTTGGTATCTCTGACTATATGACCACTTTAGTCGGTTTCAAAGAGGAAAATAGGGATTATTTTAGCACTCTTCAAACAAGGAGTGCCATTGATCATCAGGTAATGCTAGTGGATGAGCTTTTTACTGTCACAATGGTATTGAGAAACATTTCTTCAAATGAGTTAAACAAAGCTCCTATGGCTAACAATCCGCAATTCAAACTTTTATTATTCCGGACCGTCAAGGCAATTGCAATGCATGAAAAATGTTTTCTTTTCTATAGGAAAAGATTATGTTTGTTGAAGGACTGTTTAATGATGTTGGACAATGTGGCTCTTCATCTTAAAATAGATACTTTCGAAGAAGCTTTCCTCAGCTACTCATTGGTCACATCTTTTGGCTCGAAACCCGAAGGTGATCAAATACCTGTTGCTTCGCTAACATCCTATACATATTTATCTCATGCTATAGATGCGTTCACTAAATTATTAGTTAGAGAACCTTCCAACAGAACTTTGATGAGGTCAGTGTTGGCTGGATTTCTGGTATCAAATTCAAATGAATCTAAAAGTGATGAATCTGACAAAGATGGAACGTTAAAATTAATACAAGCATACTCTAAGGGCGAAGATGTTTCACTATTGGAAAGGAGTTTCCAATTCTTCATGAGTTTTTTTCCTCTTGAATATAATTCGGTGGAATTTACAAAGTTTGTATTCCAACGAGCACCAACAATCTTACAGGCACTTCTTGGTGCCAAGTTGTTACTTGACATGCTTCCAGAAGAAGAGCCTGGTATTCTTCAAAAGACATCGGTTCACTGGTTGTTCACAAACAAGGATACATTGCTTGGTAATCTTACCCCTCTTATATTATCTCTTGTTGCTGAAATAGCTAAAATACCTCGTGGTTCAAACGAGTCCAGGGTAATCAATATGGTAGTCTCAAGTATGTTAACTGTTGTTAATACCCTTTTGGCTCATGCAGTAATTGTGCATCAAAATCCCCAAGTAGAAGAGGTTGATTTCAGTGGTATCACTGAAATATATCGTTTGCTTCCAGACCTTGGGCTAGTGCTTGAAAGTCACTTTACTGCATCTATCAAGCCTTCATTGACAAAAGAAGTATTTAGACTCTTTTCGCTTCTCCGTCTGCTTTCTTGATAATTATCTACATGCTAATTAAAGATGTCTATATATACTGTATGCTTAACTAATATCGCCTGAGCGTAATTTTTGTTAATAATAAACGCAGCTTATTCTGAGTATCTTATGATCGAAAATTTGAGTATTTCCTCCAATAAGTTCTACTTTTAGAGTTATTTATCCCTACATGCAGCTCTAAGGCTAAAACTACCGTATTTGCATCCAAGATAGGTTCCATCTATTATCAGGTAATCTTGTATTTGGTGTGCATATAGTAAAGATATGAGACAGGTTATGGGTCCAATTTCCTTATTTGGTTCCTGCGTCCCTTATCTGTGAAAGCGGGAAGTAATTCTAGAAACTGCAAACAAATACTAGGGGAGATAGAGAAAAAATATAAAAACCCATTCCTGTGCTTTTTCTTAATGATTCTGTCATATCAATCATAATCTTTCAAAATGGCTTCAGCTGCAGTTCAGATGAAACCTAGTGCTCCTCCAGCAGACAATCCCAGTGAAAAGTTACTTTCAGGGAAACACACTTTACCTGCTAGTTGGTGGACTTCTCCAGAAGTATTCGACTTGGAAAAAAGAGCTCTCTTTTTCAAATCTTGGCTTTTCTGTATACATAGCTCTAGGTTTAAGAAAGCTGGGGATTATCACACATTTTCTGCGTTTGGTATTAACTTCTTTATAATTAAGTCTAAGATTGATGGTAAATTGAAGGCTTTCCATAATGTCTGTCGTCATAGAGCTTACCCTGTCGTAAGAAAAGAACAAGGTTCTTCGATTGTTTTGGGTTGCAAGTATCATGGTTGGAGTTACAACACCGATGGTATGTTGACAAAAGCTCCCCACTTTGATCAAGTGGAAGGTTTTGTCAAAGAAGAGAACTCATTATTCCCAATTAAAACACATACTACTGAACAAGGTTTGGTGTTTGTTAATTTCAGTAACGAAGATGTCACCCCCTTTGATGAGTGGTATAGTGGTCTCTCGGAAGAGTTAAACGAGTTTGACTTTTCGGATTATGAATATCACATGTCATATGAGCTTGATGGTCAATTCAATTGGAAAACTTTAGTTGATGGTTATCAAGAATGCTATCATTGTCCTACTGCACATCCTGGTTTATCTGGGGCTTTTAGAATGGAAACTTACAAAGTGGTTCCAAAGACCAGATATTGTCGTCATTATGCTGAAATTGTCAGAAATGAAGAGCCAGAGGAGGAGGATAAAGAAACTGAACTGTCAAGTTCTGGGTGGTTTGGATTCGGTAAGAAGAATGATGTGAAAAAAACATCCGCTCCGAAGAAGAAAGATAATGTGGGTGGTGAATTCAATGGATTGTGGGTCTATTTATTCCCAACCAATGGTGTCAATTGTTATTCCCCAGCTTGGTATTCAATTAGGGTGTTACCACAATCGGCCACTCACACCATCTTACAATACGATATTTACACAAAGAAAGGACTTTCTGATGAGAAAAAGAAGGAGTTTGTGGACTTTTTGCAATTGGTTGAGCTTGAAGACTTTAATTTATGTGAGTACACACAGAAAAATTTAAACCAAGGAATATATTCCTCCGGATATTTGCATCCAACTAAAGAAAGAGGTGTTTTGTATTACCAGGGCTTGGTCAGGGATATGGTCAAGGAGCACTTCGAAAATGAGAAAAAGAGTGGGAAGCCGATAAACCCAGCTTTCGCTGGTCGTGATATTAATGTTGAAGAAGTCAAAGAGTTAGATGAGATCTGTTCACTGCTTCAATGTCAATCTACTAGTGAAAAGATAGACTGGTGAATATAATTTTCCGTATCAGATGTATAGTTTGAACTGTTAATCATAATGGCGTTATAATTTCTGTAATTCGTTCTTATTTGTGATTAATTCTCGTCAAAAGCAACAAAATCAAACATCTAAAGCCTTGTTGTGTCAACGATGGATAGCATTGAATGCGCTACGACTATCTAACTCGATAATCACGTTCAATGCTTAATTTCCAGTCAGCATCATTCTTTCATGAAAACTAATTTACTATGTTAAAGACTTATAGTTTTTTTAATTTTGGTCAAATATTCTAACAAACTACTAAAAACAAATCTGTTACTTTTATTTTAAAATTGTATAAAAAACAACTTAAAATGCAAATGCAAATGCAATTGCAAAGCCGCAATGCATCTGTTTTAATTTTGAAACCTTGCAATTTTGAATCCCATCTGAGTTTTTTCGGATTAACTTGATCTTAGGTGCAACCATTCTTCGATATATACAGGAGCGTTGTGAAGAAATCTATTTAGCGAGATTAGAACCCCCACATTATTGATGACGCAGCGACATCGACCTCGGCGACGAAATCGTCTAACCCCCAAATTGTCATCATAATCAAATTGGAACTCGGAATTCTGAAATATTGTTTGCAACTAAATGTAGACGGTTGTGGCATCTAATGAGTCTTATTAAGCTGTAATAATATATATCGACAGTCTCACATAGTGGTCCTATTACTACATCTAGGCAATCCCCGCCGCGAAGACAATTACTCTCCCCTCCAATGACTAACCCTGGTGCTAGGATGTTACACAAAATACGCAGACTGAATGTGAATGTCAACTTTCACTGATCAAAATCTACTCAGTGATATAATAAACATTTTATTTCTTCTTGAAGTATTTTTGTCTTCTGAGAAAGAGTATATTTTTGATTTATTATTAGTTCTTAGCATCAGACTGTTCCAACATGTCTTTTGTGGGAGGAGGAGCTGAATGCTCCACTGGAAATAATGTGATATCACAATTTAATAAGCACACTCAACAAGATAGGTCTTTGCAAAGGCAAGCAGCAGGTCAACCTGGTTTTATACAAGGCAACAATTTTAGAGGTGATTTACCGATGAATGCTAAAGATAGGCAGCATATGGAACAGTTCTTGGGCAATGGTCAATCTCAAGAGAATGTATTTCTGTTCCAGCCTATGAGACACCAATTGGATATGATCCCACAGCAACTGCAGTCTTCAGGTCCAATCAACCACAATTGGTCCAATGAATTTCAGACTCACTCACCATCACCAGGGTTAAAGCTGAATACTCCAGTGATGTCTCACACTTCACCTTCGGCAAGCAACGTTCAATGGTCTAATGAGTTTCGTCAATCATCTATTGAGCAACCTCTTCAACAAAATCGTCCTTCTCACTATACAACCATGCCAAATAGTATGGGTTATTCAGGTTACATGCCATCTATGGCTACTATGCCAATGAGATCAATGACCCAACAACCAATACAACATAGACAAGATGTCGATCAAGTGAACTCGCAAGATCAACAAGTTGACTGGGATAACCAATTCAAGCAAATGGAAGAGTTAGAACATGAGGAAAAGGAAGCAGAAACTTCAGCAAAGGAACAATCTGTGGCTGATGAAGACTTTGTGATTGATGACAAATATCAAGCAACTTTCCAAGAAGTTTGGGATAGTTTGAATTCTGAGACAGTTGAAAATGACTTCATAAGTCAGCAGTATGAAGATTTCAAAAACACGAAAGTTGAAACTATGCCGGCTGACATGTCTCAGTGGGAAAAAGATTTCGCCAAGTACGCACTGACGAGAGCTCATTTTGGTGACTATAAATTCGAAGAGACGAATCAATTCATGGACCTACCTCAGGATAGCGATCCATATGAGATAGGTTTACAGCTAATGGAAAACGGTGCAAAATTGTCAGAAGCAGCTTTGGCATTTGAGGCTGCAATCCAGAGAAACCAAGACCATGTAGATGCTTGGTTGAAACTCGGAGAAGTACAAACTCAAAATGAGAAAGAGATCGCGGGTATATCAGCATTGGAAAAGTGTTTGGATTTACATCTGGAAAATCCTGAAGCATTAATGACGTTAGCTATTTCTTATATCAATGAAGGATACGACAATGCTGCCTTTGCAACTTTGGAGAGATGGATATCCACAAAATATCCTCAAATTGCTAATAAGGTGCGTGAAGAAAACCCAAGTGTTACTGATGAAGATAGATTTTCTTTGAATAATCGAGTACAGGAATTGTTTTTACAGGCTGCTCAATTATCACCAAGTCAAGCAAACATGGACCCTGACGTTCAAATGGGTCTTGGTGTTCTATTCTATGCTAATGAAGAATTCGATAAAACCATCGATTGCTTCAAGGCCGCTTTGAGTATCAAACCTAATGACCCTGTTTTGTGGAATAGATTAGGTGCTTCTTTAGCCAACTCCAACAGATCAGAGGAAGCTGTTGATGCTTACTTTAAGGCTTTGGAGCTTAAACCTACATTTGTCAGAGCAAGATACAACTTAGGCGTGTCCTGTATTAACATTGGCTGTTACAAAGAAGCTGCTGAACATTTGTTGAGTGGACTATCAATGCACCAAGTTGAGGGCGCTGATAATCTGACTGAAACCACTCTTAATAACAACCAATCTTCTTCTTTGACAGAGACTCTTAAAAGAGCTTTCATTGCAATGGACAGAAGAGATCTTTTGGAACAGGTCAAGCCAGGTATGAACTTGGAATCCTTTAGAAGTGAATTTAATTTCTAAGGCTGGCTACCATATACATGTATAGGATTTTTCAAACGGATAATTTAATGATTTACTTTCACGATCTTTTTTTTCCCTTAAATCACGTGCAGAAATGACTCTTCATATCTTTGATTTTTTCATAAGATAGAGAAGCTTCAAAACTGTTGTACAAAAAACGAGACATTAAGGAAATCTACTTTGAAGATGAGTTTCCCTATGTTACCTTTGTCATCTTCACCATACAATGAGAAGATAAATGAGAAATTTTACGTTGTTGGTCGCATTCTTTTTTCATATGAGTCAGTTGAAATTTCTAAATTTTTTCTAAATCAATTTCCCACACATGTGAAAGTTACTATCGATGTTTCAAATCAAGATTTGACTATTGAGAAGATAATAGAGGTTTTGAATAGTGGTGTTGAAGAAATAGTTGTTACGATCGAACAAGCTACCGCTGCTTTAGAAAATGGCTTGCCGAGCTCTCGTTTGGTTATCAAATTAGAGTCAGAAGAAGTTGCAGAACGTTTCTCAAGCACGGCATCATCTTTTATATTTGCTAAAAGGCCCTCTAAGAAAAGTATAAAAGGCTTAAGTCAACACGGTAACAGAACCTTATACTTTGCATCTGATTCAATAACAGAAGAAGATGCGATAGAGTTAGCTAAAGAAAATGTTGTTTCAATTGTTGATATTCAATATCTCACCACAAAGCCGTCTGAGCCTGGAAAGGTTTCTATCTCTAAAGTGTTCACTTCAACGTTGACAACGGACCGTCCAGATGGTCTTTTCACGACTCTTGTGACAACGCCTGGGCCAACTTTCTCAGCTTTAGGAGTGGTTTATTCTTCAGTTGAGTCCATTCAAGCTTCCATTGCTGAAGGTGAAGGGGTGTATCAATCACGCAAACGTAGAGATGAGTTATGGTATAAGGGAAAGACTAGTGGAGCTACCCAGAAGTTAGTGGCATTGGAAAAAGATTGCGACTCTGACACAGTTAACTTTATTGTGGAACAGAGAGAAGGTTACGGATTCTGTCATTTGGATAATCATTTCACTTGCTTTCAAGATGGAGAGCTCAAAGACGAGAATAATAGTGTCGGTTCAGGCTTAGGTAAATTGAATAATACACTAGTAAAAAGATTTAAGGATTCTCCCGCGGCTTCTTACACAAGGCGATTGTTTGAAGATAAGGATCTTTTGGTTGCCAAGATGAAAGAAGAGTTAGACGAGCTCATTGATGCTGGCAATAACAAAGACAAAGACGAAGTTGCATGGGAAGCAGCAGATTTATTTTATTTCACTTTAGTTTGGTGCATAAAAAATGGCGTTGGATTACCTGAGATTGATAGAAACTTAGATATAAAGAGCAAAAAGGTTACTAGACGTAAAGGTGATGCCAAACCATCATATATTGAGAAAACAAAAGGAGAAGAAAATAAATCACTTTCCTTCAAAATGGAAGCAATTCGTGTCGAGCCTTCTAATTCTGACCAAGTTGAAAAAGCTTTGAAAAGACCAGCACACAAGACTTCTGATATCATGAAGTTGGTGTTGCCTATAATTCAAAAGGTTCAAAAAGAAGGTGATAAGGCTTTGGTAGAGCTCACTGCAAAGTTTGATGGTGTTAAATTGAATTCCCCTGTCTTAAATGCCCCCTTCCCTAAAGAAATGATGGACATACCTAAAGAAATGAAAAAAGCTATTGACTTGTCAATGTCTAACATTGAAAAGTTCCATGCTGCTCAATTACCAAAAGAGAAAGTCCAAACTGTTGAGACTGCTGCAGGGGTCCTCTGTTCGAGATTTGCAAAGCCAATCGAAAATGTGGGTCTTTATGTTCCAGGAGGTACAGCGGTTTTGCCTTCAACAGCTATGATGTTGGGTGTCCCAGCAAAGGTAGCTGGGTGCGCTAATATTACCATCGCTTCCCCACCATCTAAGTCAGGACAATTGACCCCTGAGGTTGTTTATGTTGCACACAAATTAGGAGCAAAAGCTATTGTAATGGCTGGTGGTGCTCAAGCAGTTACTGCAATGGCATACGGTACTGAAAGCGTGGTAAAATGTGATAAAATTCTTGGTCCCGGCAATCAATTCGTGACGGCTGCAAAAATGCATGTTCAAAATGATACTCAAGCATTATGCTCAATTGATATGCCTGCTGGTCCTTCGGAAGTTCTAGTTATTGCAGATTGTAAGGCAGACGCTGACTTTGTTGCTAGTGATCTCTTGTCTCAAGCGGAACATGGTGTCGATTCTCAAGTGATTTTGATTGGCGTCAGCTTGACCGATAAAAAGTTGAAGGAGATCGAGACTGCTGTTAAGGCTCAAGCAGAAGTGTTACCGAGGAAAGAAATCGTCTCTAAATGTCTTTCTCACTCTTACACTTTGTTGGTTGAGTCTTATGAGGAAGCTTTTAAATTATCGAACGTATATGCTCCTGAACATTTGATACTTCAAATAGAAAATGCCAAATCTTTTGTACCAGACTTTATTGAAAATGCTGGATCTGTTTTCGTTGGTGAGCTATCTCCTGAATCTTGTGGTGACTATTCTAGCGGAACAAATCACACGCTTCCAACTTATGGTTACGCAAGGCAGTATTCAGGAGTTAATACCTCTACCTTCTTGAAATTTATTACTTCACAATACGTAACCAAACAAGGACTTCAAAGTATTGGTAAAGCCGTTATGACCTTAGCAGATGTTGAAGGTCTTGAAGCACACAAAAACGCAGTTAACGTTAGAATGAATAAACTTGGCTTACTTTAGACTATCGATACATTTTTAAGTGAATGAATCTCCATAAGTTGTACCTTAGTATATTCGAGAGTATATATATAAAATAAACCATGATGTAATTTGTAGTCTTGAAAACTTGCTTAAAATTTATTTTGCAGTTTTACTTGCTCCCTATTGGCACGTCTTGAAGCATAAAAAGCTTCGTAAACCTGAAACTCCAATTGAAAACTCTTGAAAAATGATGAGCCTATAGGAAGAAGCTGGGAACCCCAAAACCCTCCAATTTTGTTTTCTACGTCTATCCAGTAGTACAAATTGGCTAACCCTGCCCAATATATTGCACCTTTTGGTCTGCCCGTGGGAAGTCTATTCATTCCATACGCATTTCCTGTCAACGTAAAGCCATCAGGCTCAAACAGCGGAGGTAGCTGAGGAGCTCCTGGAAAGTCAAATACTAAACGAACACCTGGAGGCAAGTGATTCTGGATTGCGAACTCAACTGTTTCTTCCTTCAAAATCCTCTTACCAGTATCTGGAGATAAACCTTTCAGAAGCCAAATCCTAATAAATTTCATATAATCTTTGACAGATCCAAAGGATCCCTGTCCACCCATATCAATAGCTGGATCATAATTAATGGCGCCATCCAATTCAATAAGCTTTTTCTTCTTATGAAGCCTATAATGTAATTTAACAACATTAGAAAGCTCTTTCACGTGGAAGGTGAATGAAGTCATACCAGCTGGATCAAAAAGTACCTCTTTTAAGTACTCACCTAACTTCTTTCCCGTTATCTCTTCAATTACTAAACCGAGCCAGTCCATACTATGGCCATACATCCAACGAGTGCCAGGTTCAAATAATAAAGGATGCTTATCTTTCACAAGGAAATCATATGTTGGGTTGATTGCATTGGTTTCTTTGTCTCTTCTGTGCAAGGCATGATAATCCTTGTTCATGAAGGCATACGCAATCCCTGAGGTATGAGTGAGAAGGTGCTTCGCGGTGATATCGTTTTCCGGTTTCCTAGGTGGGGTAGTGAATGTTCCATCCTTTTGAACCAGACCCTGCTCAATCACACCAATTTCGCCTATTGAAGGTAAATACTCTTTCAAGGGCCGATCAATGTCAATTAAGCCATCTTCATATAATTTAAGAAGACCCAACGCAGTGATAGATTTTGTACATGAAAACATTGATAAAACATCGTCATCTTCGACTGGTTCTTTAGTTTCTACAGATCTTACCCCAGAGCTCTTATAATACACAGTCTCTTTATCTGTGGTAACAGCAGCTATTACAGCGTTCGCTTTGGGGCTCTCATCATTCTTCCATGCGGTATAATTTCCAATAATTTTGTTCAATTCTGAACTCATATTCTTCAACAGAGAATTGGTGAAAACCATTCTTAGTAGCTTAATGAATTAATATTTCAGTTATATCTATGCATCAAAAAGTCTTTCGGCAGTGATACAAGCTATTTCTGTCCTTGTCTCGTAGACAAAGCCATAATTTTCACCTTTAAAGCGCGGGGTATTCAGTGAACCACCTGCATACTTGTTAACGACTAACTGGTTGTAAAGGATTATTCATAACATTGTTTATGTAAAGAGCGTATGTTGGCACAAGTTCTATTATGGAAGTTATTACGAAAGTAAACGACTGGGAACTCTTGAATGTCCATCACTAGGTGGTGTAATGAACGCCTAACTTGTCATGGGTTTCTCGTTTCATTGCCTTGCAGTACCCTTCATTCTGAAAGAGTTGATAATAGAAAGTTTATGAATAATTTACGGCTCTCTAGAAAACCAGTCCATTATATTAGAGGGGCTATCGTACTTTACATACTTTTGCAACACACTTCATTATGTGTGTAATTATAAGACTGATATCCCATAAAATAGTGTTAGGGTTCTGTGTATTTAACAGACTAAGTCTGTATTAATTAAACATTCTCAGTTAAAGTGCTTCCTACTCTTTTCTACCAAATCAATGCCTAAGTCTTATTTATATATCCTAACTAAATCCATGATGATACCTTTGAACCTGAGACTTGTTGATCTCAGTGTACAAAACTAAGTCGTCATTATCTTGCTCGAGATAGTGACCCTTATCACTATCATCAGCTAATGCAAACCTAATCTTCTCTAATGCAGATGTACCTACACCAAGTTTAACCAATTGTTTGTCATCTTCTATTGTTTATAGTAGTGACTAATCGTAATCTATGCTATATCAAACTCTTATTCGTCCATAGAAAGTTTTTAATGTTATTTATCATGTTAAGAATTAAGAAAATTTATTATTGAAAAAGCAAGTCTGAAATATAATATATGTTAGATCCATTTTCTCCCAAAATACAGCTTGAGGTTTAGTGGTGTAGCGGCTATCACGTTTCGTTTACATTAGTTAATTGCTAAGTACCGAAAAGGTCCCGAGTTCGATCCTCGGCTAGATCAAGCTTTTTTATGATACATTATAATCTTAATCCGCTTCTTGGAATACAAGAATAGTTGGAAAAGACGTAATTTTTAAAGCTTACAAGCACAAGTAATATTACTGAACAATATTCTTTAAATAACGTTTATATACTTTCACATAACTCATAATTTAGAGCCATCCACAAAGTTAGTTCCTTGTGCGACGCTCTTTTCAAGACCTCCTAACGCAACTGAGATTAGTTTGGCTTCTTCTCCAGAGACTTTCAATTTCTCAAACGGATTCACAAAAGATAAAACTTCTCCGTCTTTCACATGAACCGGCACAGAGAAAAAGTCAACACCATTTAAGTACTTCGCTGATAATTCTTTACCACCTGGGACACCTGGAAGATAGATATAGGAAGAATCTGGAATAGCAGGTGGACCCAGGAATGAAGAATATGAACTCAATACCGCTTCAGCAAATCTATAGCCAGCAGAAGCCATCGAAAGTGTAGCAGACCCTGCCCCATTTTTTGCTTTAACAACTTCATCACCTCCAAATTGAACTCTATTGATAAAGGCGTCGTATTTATTTTTAGGTAATGTTGACACTTTAATTGCAATTTCTGGCGTGAAATTAATCAATGGCACGATTGTATCCCCAGAATGGCCACCTATGACTGAAATTTGTCCCTTTAAACTAGTAGGAGGTCTATGAGTCAATTCGCCCAAGAAAGTCTCAGCTCTTACAGAATCCAATGTAGTCACTCCAAACAATTTACGTGGATTAAAGACTCCAAGTTTCTTTAACACCTCAGCCGCAATTGGAACAGTCGCATTAACCGGGTTGGAGATAACCAAGAGAGAAGCATTGGGACAGGTCCTTCCAACATTTGCTACCAAGTCTCTGACTATTGACGCATTAATATTGAAGAGGTCAGCTCTTGTCATCCCTGGTTTTCTAGGGACTCCAGCAGGAATTATAACCAACTGTGAGTCCTTCAATGCAGCCGTAATAGCCGAATTATCACCTTTTGATTTAGGTTGATAACCAGTCACAGTAGCAGGTGTACTAATATGAGATAAATCTGCAGCAACCCCTAAAGCGTTGACTATATCAAAAAGGGCTAATTCAGTGACATTAGGATTCAACTTCAATAAGAGGGACAAAGGCTGACCAATCCCACCAGCTGCTCCACACACAGTTACTTTTACCATAATTGAGTTTCTAGATTCGTGATGTTTTTATGTTGCTTCAGTAAATTTATGTTACTGTCTTACTTAAGAGTATATATATATCTTTAAAAATTCTTTGTGTTTGTCACATGGTGCCTCGGTGTATTTTAATGTGGAGAAACAGCAATAGAGGGGCTATCATGTTACAAACTCGTTTTCTAGGGAGCATCTCGTGGTCGATCTCGGAAAAAGTCGTCGTGCGGAAAGGTAAGCCGGGAAGCACTCTCACCAAAACAACTATAGTACAGTAATTTTCGAGAAGAAATACTTGGTTTTTGCTCCCAGATGCCAGAACAAAATTCCCAAATTACTGAAATGAGAAAGTTACTGCCAATGCTATCAAGGGAGGTCAGCAATATAATCAACTGTTCAAAGCTTGTCACTACTAATATGGAACCTCCTCTAGCCTAGCTAATAACTATATACAGGCAATTATATGGACAACTATACAGGATAAGTTTTTAATGGCGCTTAGGAATTTTTTCTGTGAGGCAACAGAAAATTGAGTCTGATATGGAGGAGAGGCAACATGTTCGGAGAAACTACTACTAGTATGAGAGTTTGTGGAATATTGTGGGCCTTCTTGATGTTGATGTCAACATGTATATGCTTTTCTTGCTCCGACGATAGATTCAATCCTTATAACTTTGAAAGTATAAAGGGAGTGCACTCAGCTTCGATAGTGAAGAAAACACCACCTTCAGAAACCAACACTACTTGGTACTTCGGCGTTTGTGAAAATGTTGATCTGATTTCTGGCTGTCCTCAAGGATCAGATGTATGTGCAATAACAAGTGTAAAATTAAAGGATCAAAAGGTTATTACTGAAATAATCGGTCTTAGCGATTTTTCAAAATTTGTGGCTACAGATAAAGGTGTGACCTTAGAGTATCCCAGCACAGAATGGGGTGACACTAAAGTACATGCAAAGGTGGATTTCGAATGTTCGAAAAATGAAGGTACCTCTAAGGATACTTATGAGATTGTATCGTGGGCTGATGGAAAGCTTCATGCTAAGGTATCAACAAAGGCCTCTTGTATCACCAGTGATAAGGATAAGAAGAAGGCAAAGAAGCCAGACGATGATGACAAAGGAGAGTCTTGGGGCTGGTTTACTTGGATCTTTATTTTCATGGTATTGTTCTTGAGTATTTATATTGTAGGTGGTGCTTGGTTCCAGTATAACAAGGGTAATTCTATTGATTTCCAAAGCGCATTGAAAGAAGTTTTAGAGAACTTTGTGGACCTATTAAAAGGCTTGCCTAGTTTTATTAGGGAGATAATAGTGAAATTTACCGGTAACAATGATAGAGGTGAATATAGCGCGGTCTAATCGAATGCTTTCACGCTAATCAGGTTTTCAGAGGTTAATAATGGTTATATGTCAGTATAGAAAGTTGGATTCATTTTTTCTTTCTACTTTATCGTAGTCTCGTGCAAGTAGTGAGATCCTGTATAGAATGATGTCTTCGAAAATTATACATACTGAATCTCAATCTCAATTACACCAGAGGGACATTATATCGATATTGTAACCGATTAGTGAATAAAATGGCAACGGTGAAGGATAGTATCAAAAAGTTGGGCCCAGATCAACGATTTGTTTCCTTCGAGTTTTTTCCTCCAAAAACCGACTCTGGGTTTCGTAACTTGTTAGCGAGGTTGAACAGGATGCAAGCATTAAACCCTTTATTTATGACTATAACTTGGGGTGCTGGTGGCTCCACCAGTGAGAAATCTCTTGATTTAGCAAGCATTTGTCAAAAGGATTTAGGTGTGACCACGGTTTTACATTTAACTTGTACTAATACTAATAGAGAGGTCATTGACAATGCTTTAAAGAAAGCAAAGCAATATGGAATTAAAAACATTTTGGCCCTAAGAGGAGACCCGCCTAGAGATAAAGAGTATTGGACACCTCTGTCAGAATTTAACAATGCTTCCGACTTGGTCAGATATATTAGGAAAAAGTACGGTGACTATTTTTGCATTGGTGTTGCTGGTTATCCAGAAGGACATTTGGATGGATCTGATACAACAGATCAAGACCCAAAGAAAGATATACCGTATTTGATTGAAAAAGTAAAAGCCGGTGCCTCTTTTATAATAACACAATTATTTTTCGATGTTGAAAAGTTTTTAGATTATGAATGCCTTTTAAAGACGTATCCCGAATTGAAAGATATAATCTTGATCCCTGGATTAATGCCCATAACAACATACAATATGTTCACAAGAGCTGCAAAGTTGTCTCATGCTTCAATTCCACCAACTATGAGGTCAAAGTTAGCCTCTACAAATAATGATGACGACCTAGTCAAATCCATTGGGGTGGATATAATCACTGAAATCATAAAAACAGTTGATACCCACACTCAGGGGAAAATAAAAGGATATCATTTTTACTGTATGAATTTGGAAAAAGCTGTGGTTTCTGTATTGGAACATTCTGATGTGTTGAACCCAGAAACGATTTCTCAAAGTGATACTGCCAACAATGATGAGGCAATCGCTTCAGATTCTGATGAAGAAGTTTCAGTGCAGGAAATGAAGAGAAGAAGATCTTCAGTGGTGAATAATAATGGGCCATCGGATAATACACTGGGCACCTATGGCGGTCCTTCTTCTACACTGAATGTTGTAAATAAATCACTACTTGCTGCCAAGAAGACTGTATTGGATATCAGCACAGGAAAGGGTGCTTTAGGTAAGGATGCAATATGGGATGATTTTCCAAACGGTCGTTTTGGTGACTCTAATTCTCCCGCTTATGGTGAAATTGATGGTTATGGACCTTCTTTGAAGATTTCGTCAAACGTTGCTCCAACTAAGTGGGGTGAGCCGAAGTCAATCAAAGATGTGAAAGATGTGTTTTTGAGTTACTTATCGGGAAGAATCGATGCCTTACCCTGGGTTGACTCTGAGTTATCTGCGGAAACTGCATTGATACAGGAAGAGCTTTTTGAACTAAATAGTAAGGGGTGGTTCTCTCTTGCATCACAGCCTGCTGTCGATGCATCCAAGTCATCGGATAAGATCTTTGGATGGGGTCCCAAGAATGGAGTGGTTTACCAAAAAGCTTTCGTTGAAATTTTCTTGCCCAAAACTGAATGGGATCAAAAGTTGAAACCTAAATTGTCAAAGCTCTTACAAAACCGCACTATAACCTATTTCGCAGGTAACTCGAAAGGACAACTTACTTCAAATTTACCTCTAGGGCCCGACATAGAGAATAGGAAGAATGCGATCACATGGGGTGTGTTCCCGCTGAAGGAAGTGTTGATGCCAACAATAATTGACGCCGAATCATTCAAGGCGTGGAATGAAGAAGCATTCATTTTATGGTTAGAATGGGCTCGTTGTTACAAGAAAGCTTCTGATGCATACAATTTACTTTCATCTATTTACAATAATTATTATCTTGTTAGTCTTGTACATCATGACTTCAAGGAAGAGGATGGTTTATGGAAATCTTTACTCGAGTAAAAATTTCGATTTAAGCTACCCTTAAATCGGCATATAGTTACAGTATCAGTAATTCAGTCATTTGTTCATTAGTAATTCTTCATTCAATAAAGAGATGTATTTCTTCACAATATCCGCATTTAGACTTTCAATGAGTTCTTTGTCTGCATCATTAATTCCTAAATATTGACACTTATTTCTTTTTAGTAAGATTACACCATTCAGCACTTCTGTGGACTTTTCAACGACTATTCTACCTCCCATTCGGATCGATAGTGGGAAGTCTGAGTTAGAGTTATTATCTCTTAGGAAGGGCAAGACATCATTATATTCATACGCGTAACAATAATTACCGTGTCTATCCTTCAATAACAATTTATATATGTCATTATAATTATTTGCAGAAGAATTATCTTCTAAATTTACATCTCGTATCATCTTTTTATTGTTGCTTTTAAGTCTATCAACAGATGCATTATTTGGATCATCGTATGCCTTCCAAGAGTCAAGTTGATTCAATTTAGATTTTGATATACTGACAAGATGTATTATGTTGAACAATATCGGGTAATCTAATGTGACTTTCGCTTCATGAAGATATTCAGATGGCTTAAACTCTCTAGAGCTCATTGCAACACACGTATCCTTGTGGTTTCCATTTAACTGCAGAACATTTATTGTCGCAGTTTTAAATCAAAAGCTCGGACACACAAAATCTGATATCTTATCGCTTCACCGCCATAAGATGTCTCTCTTCGTTGGAGAAAATGAAGAGGACAACTATCAGGATCAAGGAATTAATATTCTGACAAATGAATTTAATGAAGTGCTGGAAAATACCACTTCAAATTTGGGTAACTGGGAACCAGAGATTCCTGTAGAGATTTCTGAAGAACAAGAGGTACCAGTGTATTCAGAAAAGACCGTGAGCTCTAACTTACCATTGAGGTTTCAAAGAGAAATATTGGAGGATATGCTTTCAAAAGATGGCTTATTACTTCTAGCAAGAGGTCTTGGATGGGATACCATTTCAGCGAATTTATTGCATGCCCTAAGTGCACCTTCAATTGAATTACTATCAGGTTCACGGAGAAAACAAAAAAAAAGTCTAATTTTTGTTCTTAATTCACTGATTGAGGAAATAATTAGGCTCACTGAGCAGCTCAGGGAATTAAACTGGTTAGATAACGTTGAAGATGAGAGTCCCTTAGTTGATCTCTCTTCTGAGGTCCAAAGCTCATCATCGAAGAGGGCCAAGATTTATCTGCAAGGTGGGATTGTGTCTGTCACAGCTCGTGTCCTAGTTGTTGATATACTATCTGGGGCACTACCCTCGTCAGATATAACTGGTCTATTTATATTGCATGCCGAGAAGGTGCGAGATAGTTCTAATATTTCTTTCATCATTAACCTTTATCGCGATAAGAATGATTGGGGATTCATAAAAGCTGTCTCTGATGATCCTGAATCATTTACTGGTTTCACTCCTTTAGCCTCAAAGTTACGACTTCTTAGACTATCAAATGTGTTTCTTTGGCCACGTTTTCATGTGGAAGTATCAATGTCACTCAACTTCCGAGGACAGAACATGCTGGCAAGAGAAAAGCAAGCGACAGAACATACAAGGTTAGTTACCGAAATAAATACAAAGCTATCTTATAAGATGAACAAAATTCAATCAGCTATCTTAGCTTGCATTCAGGCTTGCTTACAAGAACTTAAAAGACATAACCCGACGTTGGATACCGAATACTGGGATATGGAAAATATTCATGACCCTAACTTTTTCTTGAGGATAAGAATGAGCTTGGAGCCTCATTGGCATAGGCTCACTTATACCTCGAAGCAGTTGATATATGATTTGGATACATTATCTGATTTGTTAGATCGTTTGGTCACAGTAGACTCTATTAGCTTTTATCAAATCGTACAAGGGATAATTGACCTCAACATCAAACGTAATGGCTCTGGTAGCCTAACTCCTACAACAATGAGCCCCTGGCTTAATTTAGATGAGTCAAACACTATAATCTCCTACTCAAGGGAAAGAGCATTGGGTCAAATGAAAGTTTCTAGAACAATTAAGATGACTGATGGAGCATCTAGAGAGGTAGTTGACTATGAATATGTGTTAGAAGAGTTGCCAAAGTGGAATCAACTTGGAGTTCTATTAGATGATATAATACATGAAAAGAGTATAAACTTCAATAAGGACCTGGGACCAATCTTGATTATGTGTTCGAGTGCAAGGTTAGTCACACAACTTGGCACATTGTTGAAAGACATGAAAGAGGATCTGCGATTCAATTATAAACATTTTTCCTTTCGGAAATATATGGTTCAGAAGCTCAATTCTTACTTAGAATGGAAGAAAGTGAGTCACTTAGCTAAAAAACTCAGTATGGAGATTAATTCGAATGAAACATCTAAGGAAGGGCATAGTGAGGAGCATAAAGAGGAAGAAAACGACCAAGAGCAGCTCAACATCTCGAAAACATTTTCAAGAAGCGTGCACCCAATAAGTAAGAGACGTAGAACTAGAGGTGCCTCAGCTACGGCAAGAGTTGCCAAATTGTATACTGGCATCAATGGTGGAAGGGAAACAGAAGCTGTTGATATAGATAACGAAATCTTACAAAGGCTAAGAGATAATGTTGGTAACGATGAATCCCAAAATGAAGATGATCCATTCGTTAGAAAAATGGGAAAAGACGAACGTCTATATGATAGTAACCTAGAAATTGAAGAAAATGAAAAACACATTGATGATGAATTAATTGAACAGAAATCTCATGAGGTAGAGTTGGAACATATTCTCCTGGTTGATCAAATAATAATTCAAACCTACGACGAGTTCACCAGTGATTGTATGTTACAGGAACTATCTCCTTCATATGTTATCATGTACGAACCAAATTTGGCATTCATTCGATCGGTTGAGATATATCAAGCTATTCATAGGGACAATCCAGCAAAGACATATTTTATGTATTATGGAACATCTGTTGAAGAACAAAAGCATTTACTAAGAATCAAAAAGGAGAAGGACGCCTTTACCAGATTAATTAGGGAAAAGGCAGGACTTGCTAAGCATTTCGAGACAGCGGAAGACCAAAACAAGTTAAGAGTTAGAAAGGCCGACGTCGTAAATACAAGAATTGCTGGTGGAGCACGATTCAGAACAGAACTGGAGCCTTTCAGAGTCCTTATTGATGTAAGAGAATTTACATCTTCTCTTCCTAACTTACTTTATCGAGCAGGCATCGATGCCATACCATTGATGTTGACAGTGGGTGATTACATTATATCGCCTAAAATTTGTATAGAAAGAAAGTCTATTCCAGATTTGATGCAAAGTTTCAAGAGTGGTCGACTTTTCCATCAGTGTGAACAAATGTTCAGACACTACGAGCTACCTACATTGCTTATCGAATTCGATGAAAGTAAATCTTTCTCGTTGGAGCCATTTTCTGAATCAAGATACTTGAAAACTAATCCAGCTTCTCCATCGTCGGATCAGTTGCTTCAACAAAGCATCCAATCCAAAATTCTATCTCTATTGATGTCATATCCAAAGCTTAAGATTATTTGGTCTTCGTCACCCACAGAAACTGCGCAGATATTCTTGACTCTAAAGAGTAATCAAGAGGAACCAGATATAGAAGAAGCACTTGACAAAGGAGTCAATAGAACTCTAGAAACAGATGATGGAGGACCGCCTGCATTTAACGAAGAACCCATTGATCTCCTCCAAACAATTCCTGGTATCAATAATGTCAATTATTTTACAATAATTCAAAGAATAAAAAGCATGGAGGAACTAGTAAAGCTATCAAAGGAAAAGTTTGTCGAATTATTGGGGGAAGAAAATGGACGTAAAGCTTTCAACTTTATCAACTATAATGTTAAATAGTGAAAAACTCTGCAATACTCCAATAAATAAATTTCCTTTTCGAGAACTATCACGTGATGTTTGTTTTGATTTATGTATAACAAGGCTCAAATCGAGTGCAAGCCCTCTAATTTAGCAGCAAAAAAATGGAATTAGGAGTGATCGCCTTTTCTTTAATGTGATTTCATCTTGAAAGTATACACTGAGTATTGTCATTTCATTGATCAATGAAGACAAGGGATTTCAGCGGGATCTCTGAAGCCCAGTTAGGTCTCAGGAATAAGCATCGTAGTTTGGAGTTTAGGTATTTATATTTTAAGATACAAAATGTGGTCAATACAAAAGTCAGCTTGATTCTAAAGTATGAACAGCTAAAGAGCCCAGAAATACACTCTACGCTCATGAAACCTATCTCATTGCAGGTTATCGAATTGTCTGATACAGTTTCATTACAAAGAAAGTTAGGCAGAAGTGGTTGTACTTCAGCTGTTGATCAAACACCTAGATTTGGACCTCAAGGATTATCGTCAGAAACCCCTAAGCTAAGTACTAATCTAATTTTTATACTATTATTATTGCGGTATGAGTTCTTATTACAATCCGAAAACAACCCCTTAAAGTGTGAAATCTTGATTACCAGAGCCAACGTATGTGAGTTATTAGCCATAAGAATGCTTCGAGAATACAAATCAAGTAGAAGAGTAGATGTTTTGCTTGCTGAGCCGATGGCTCAATTTGGGAAGTCCTTCAATACCCTTGAGCTAAGCGTACTATCAAGGTCAAAAAAGTTTCTATCACAACCAATCATAACTCAAACGTTGGATAAGTTCTATAATGGAGAACTTTTCATAAACATGGGAAAGGGAAGCAATTTCAATCTTGAAGAACAAGCTTTGATTGATGGAAATGTGGTTAACTACGATTTCAATAAAATTACCATGAGAAAAGTATATTCGAGATCTAAGATAGTACCAAAGTACCAATCGTTAGTTATCAACATGAAGCTTATTATATTTAATTATCTCTACTGCATTATGGTATTGAACTATAGGAATAGATTCATCAACAGAATATGCTTGAAACTTATTGAGGTTCCGTTTTGGTTGATTGCGTTGTCTTTTAATCTCGAATTTTTAGCCAAAGTGATGAATATAGAGACAATTTATTGGAGGAGAATAATCTGGTTTTATGTTGACATTATATTGATTGGTTTAGTAGATATGGCGTTCTTGACGCAAAAAACTGATTACTATCATGATATTTTCAGCATCATTTCCGTTGTTCTGCTTCCGAGAATTTTATCCATATTCAATAATTATGAATTTTTCAATATGATTATTCTTAGCATAAAAAAGATGTCGTGGAATTTGATCGGGTTGTTTTTTCTTTTTACTTCTTTGATCAGTGGCTTCTTTCTTACCTTTATATCCCTTACATCAAAATTGTCAAGCTATGAAGTGGGATTCAATATGCTCCAGCTTTTCTTTGGCTTCACTCCTGCTGTGTGGTCAAACTGGGATAATTATAATAAATTGGGAAGGGTGGTTCAAATGGGTTATTTATTTTTGATTCAGTTTATCATTGCAACTATCTTGGCCATAGTCTTAAGTCAAGTTTTCTCTAAAATTAGTGTTACGAATAGAGAGGAATTCAATTACACGAAGACGATAAATCTCATTATTTACTTCAAGACTTCGAAGTTGAATTATGAAAAAGCAATCTATGGTACATCTGTATTGAACAGAATTGCAAACGTCTTCAAATTACCGCTCGTCTTGATGATATACATCTATGAAAAAATCATCTCCAAGGTTTACCTTACCAGACAAGATCATACTAATATAATGAAGAATTTTACTTTCTTTGATAAAGATAAGGACTATTTCCAAGACAATGAGATGATGAATTTAGATGACGAACAAGAAACGAATACGAATATTGCATTTAAGCCTCGAAGAAGGTCAGTATTTCTGAGAGGAGTTAGTGTCACGGAAAACTTTAATATTGCTCATAATAATGCCCTAGTACCAGCAAAATCAATCAGTACTCTAGCAGACTTTAAAAGTGCGTCAACTGACTCCCTTTTCATAGATGCACTATTGAGTAGGAGATATGGTGCAACTGGATCTGGATCGACAAATGAACCTCATAAATTTAGACTTGATTCCAAAAGTCATAACCGTGAAAATTTCCCGCAACGTTCAAGGTCAAAATACTTAAAAAAAAGTATTTCATCCTTAAACATCAATAAGCCCAACAAACCCAAAGAAAGAGGCACAGCTGAATTAAATGACAAAATCGAGAATTTGGAGACTTTAATCGAACAGCTTATAATGCTCCAAAGCCGAAATGCTACTTCGGAAATACCTTTAACAACCCTGGCTTTTCAACCTAGTTCGGTTTCTAGGCAACCAGGAATTTACAACATCGCTGAAAATTCCATAGATGACATAGATCTGCTAAACTCCAGCGATATCTCAAATCACGAACCCGACGATACTATTAACATAAGTTACGAGTCAGATGCCACATATTAGTTTATATAAAATTTACATAGTCAAATACTTGCGTGCACCGAGATTTAATTTACCCGAGTGTTTTCTAGCTTATCGGAATCTTTTAACCTGAGTTTACCTAATATGTCGCAAGTCTCAGAAAAAATCTCGCCGATTCAAAATCGTTTTAAACCATCTCACTTTTGTGAAGGAATAACACCCCAGGCTAGAAGGAGATAGAATAAGTTCACTAAAAAAACAGAGATACTTGTACTGGTAACTATAATTTTGCCTCTAAGTATTCCTGGACACTATAAAAATAATGAGAAGTGATCACCAGAGTTTAATACATATAGGCGGGAGGAAATCGGCATTGGCGATTGTACAATCTGAGATAGTTAAAGCAAAGATCGAAGCAAATTTCGCTGATTTAAAATGTTCTGTACTAGCTATAAACGCTTTGGGTGATAATGTTCAAAATAAGCCATTATATTCATTTGGTGGTAAAGCTGTGTGGACCAAAGAACTTGAGGTTTTACTTTTAGAAGCTGTGAATGATTTTCCTCAATTAGACTTGGTCGTTCACTCATTGAAAGATATGCCAACAAACTTACCTGAAGAATTTGAGCTCGGGTGTATTTTGGATAGAGAAGATCCAAGAGATGCATTAGTTGTTAAACAGGGCTCTCCGTATAAGTCATTAGCAGATTTACCTAAAGGTAGTTTAGTAGGTACTTCATCTGTAAGACGATCGGCCCAGCTTATGAAAAACTTCCCGGGATTGAAATTCGACTCTGTAAGGGGAAGTCTTCCAACTCGTTTGAGAAAATTGGATGAACCAGAAGGACCTTTTGAATGCATTGTACTTGCTGCAGCAGGTTTAAAGAGACTTGGAATGACCGAGAGAATCACTTCATACTTAAATTCTAACGAAATGTATCATGCCGTAGGCCAGGGTGCTCTTGGTGTGGAAATCAAAAAGGGCGATAAGAAAATGTTGGAAATTCTTCAAAAGATCGAGGATCTTTCTACTACCTATTGTTGCCTTGCCGAAAGGGCTTTAATGAGACATTTGGAAGGTGGCTGTTCAGTACCAATAGGAGTCAATACAGATTATGATAAGGATACCAATAACTTGACCTTGAAAGGTGTTGTTGTCAGTCCTGATGGATCACAAAGTGTTGAAGGTGAGCTAAAAGATATAGTAAAAAAAAAGCAAGATGCACTGACGTTGGGAGAGAAATTGGGGGAATATCTCATATCGAAGGGAGCAAAGAAAATATTAGATGCGATAGACTTTGAAAAAATCAACCAACCTCCAACTAAGAAGCCGGAGGAAGGTATGTCCTTGTAGATTGAATCGAACTATTCTTACGACAAGGATAGAAACTCGAGAAAAATACCGGGATCAAATCCATGACATAATGCATCAGCGATTTTATTTGAAGAGATTTAAGGGGGACGATGGAACATACCCCAATGAAAGTGTCCGTTTTCCAAGGACCAGCATTCTTAGAAAAAGTGTTCCCAGCCAACATCGCTGGTATGTGCAATGTGCACTATGTATGTACTATTTATCTATTGGTTCAAGGTTACGCTTTTCTATATATATTGGCCATTAAAGATTCAACTTCTATCCTGTAAATATAGTTGGTTGCGAAAAGTTAGTATACCGATTTTCGGAACGTGGTCGTACCCCTCGTATAGCCATGGAAAAACGTTTTCGCGGAGCATCTAAACGACAAAGCTGCAATATTAATAACATTATAAACACCTAGAACTTAAGTATTTAAATTAATTCGAATACTTTGTTATTCAAGAAACAAGCACTTGTTTTCTTAGGTGAAATTATAATTTAAAAGCCAACAATATTCTACTTTAAAAGTATTGACGTTATTGACATTCAAATAGCCGTCACTCATAGTGATAAAAATAAGGTACTTCTGACAAGAGCTGTTTATTAATACAGGGACCAAATGGATATCGTTCTTGAAATCAGTGACTATTTCATATTTGACCTGGTGTACGCTAAGTTATTCCCAAAAGATGGAAGTTTTGCCAAATCAATGTTAAACTTAATCGAAGGTCCCTCAAGGAGTCCTTTGAAGAGCTTCCCGAGCACCAACTCAACTACTTCGCACGAGCTAAAGATACCTTTGCCCTTGCAGGCATTGGGAAGTACAATCATGAGCTACCAAAACAAGAAAGAGGTTTATGGAGCTGTTCCTGGTTATTTCCCACACACGGAATTTACAAATGCCTCACTTTTTTCAAGATCGAACTTGATTAGAGAAACGTTTTCAATGTTAATTGTGACAAGTATTTTTGGTTGGCTTCTTTACTTTATTGTTGCATCCTTATCCTACGTATTTGTGTTTGACAAAAATATCTTCAATCATCCAAGGTATTTGAAAAATCAAATGTACCTTGAAATTCATAGAGCAACTACTGCTATCCCAGTTATGGTTATGCTTACCATTCCTTTCTTCCTTTTAGAATTGAATGGATTTTCAAAGTTGTACATGGATGTCAATGAATCAACTGGTGGATGGAGTAGATTCTTTTTACTGATTCCATTTTTCCTTTTGTTCACGGACTGTGGAATTTATTTTATTCATAGGATCTTGCACTGGCCATCGATATATAAGAAACTTCATAAGCCTCATCATAAATGGATTGTTTGTACTCCATTTGCATCGCATGCATTCCATCCTGTGGATGGCTGGGCCCAGTCTATTCCATATCACTTGTACCCATTATTATTCCCATTGCAAAAGGTGTTGTATTTATTCTTGTTCACCTTTGTTAACTTTTGGACAGTTATGATACACGACGGACAATATTTGTCAAATGACCCGGTCGTTAATGGGACCGCTTGTCACACGGTTCACCACTTGTATTTCAATTATAACTATGGGCAATTCACTACGTTATGGGACAGAATTGGTGGGAGCTATAGACGTCCAGATGATTCTTTGTTTGTCAAGAAAGATAATGAGTCAGAGAAGAAACTTTGGAATGACCAAACTAAATCCATGGAGGAAATCAGAGGAAAGCTCGAAGGTAAAAGCGATGATAGGGTTTATAACTAATAGGAAGAATCTAGATACTGTTCAAAATAAAAACAAATGATATAGAAGCATAATACCAATTCTACGAAACTTTTTTATACCTTCTCACTTCCTGTATATGAATTTTATTGAAACCCCTTATCTGCAGTAAAGATATCAGATGTACCCAGTGACTTGGCTGATCAAATCAGCAGGGTAGAGATGCTCAACAAAGAGCTTTAGATCATGAACTATAACCCAAGCTACAACAATAGCAGTTATTTTAACCAATCATCATATCAGGGAAGTGGAAGATCTAAATCTAAGATGTCCATGATTCCACAGCCATCGTTGATGGCACTGAGCTCAATATTAACGATTGGGCCATTCAAGCATAGAAAAGATATCATTAGAGAATCTGTTATATCAGAGTATCAAATAATAGGATATATTGCTGCGGGCACTTATGGCAAGGTTTACAAAGCCAAGCGTAAGGATCCGATTAATAAAAATGGTAAGAACCCGGAAACCAACGAAGAGCAAAATGATAATCATCTATTTGCTATCAAGAAGTTCAAAAGTGATAGCGCATCACTGAATAAAGCTAATAATCATGACATTAATGGAAATGAAATAGTACACTACACTGGTGTTTCACAATCTGCCATACGAGAAATGTCACTATGTCGAGAATTGAATTATAAAAATATAATTAAAGTGATCGATGTCATCCTTGAAAATAAGTCTATATTCATGGTATTTGACTTCTGTGAACATGACTTACTTCAAATAATTCATTTTCACTCTCATTCTGATTTAAAACCTATCCCTGAAACTACGGTTAAGTCTTTAGTATGGCAAATCTTGAATGGTGTTACATACTTACACCAAAATTGGGTGTTCCATCGAGATTTGAAACCTGCAAATATTATGGTTACTGCAAATGGGGTTGTAAAGATAGGAGATTTAGGTCTTGCTAGGAAGTTCAATAATCCACTTCAGAGTCTCTATTCTGGAGATAAAGTAGTGGTCACAATATGGTACAGGGCACCTGAGTTGTTATTGGGAGGAAGACACTACAGTCCTGCTATCGATTTGTGGGCAGTAGGATGCATTCTAGCGGAGTTACTATCTTTAAGACCAATATTCAAGGGAGAGGAAGCGAAAATAGATATGAACAACAAAAAAACAATCCCCTTTCAAAAGAATCAATTCCAAAAAATCGTCGAAATCCTAGGTACTCCAAACACTAAGATATGGCCTTCTCTTAACAAGTATCCCGAGTTCATGTCGTTCCAACAACATATTAATAGTAATTATCCACCTAATTTGGTCAATTGGTATAAAATGATAGGTGGGGCAAACAAACAATGTCTCAGCTTATTGAAAGGTTTACTTGAATACGATCCAACGGCAAGACTTACAGCTGATCAGGCACTAGTTCACCTCTATTTCTTAACTCCTCCCAGGGTGAGCGAGCACGCATTTGAAGGATTAAATGTAAAGTACCCTAAAAGGCGAATATACACTGATGAAATAGATATTACAACAAACCAGCAAAATATGAAGAGACATGGATTTGACGAAAGTATCATCAGAAAACGTCAAAGATGACTGATATCTATTGCATAGTATTAAATAGAAGACAGGACATTTAATATGACATGAGTGTACGTAAATCCTCAGATGAGTGCGAAGCAAAAATACAGTGTACAGACGCAAATGAACGTTTTACACTCGGACCACATACACAGTTAACATGATGAAATGGATCGATTTGAAAAGAAAAGATGTATTTTCAGTGGTCCAAATTCCAATGTTTACGAAGCTATAGAGTATGAAACGGAAAAAACAGTAGCACTTAAGGTGGTTGACGTGGATTTAAGTATAAGGCCCCATAATATAAAAAGAGAGATATCAATTTTAAAAAGTCTTAACCATCTTAATGTCTTGCCGTATTTCGAGTCCTTTCAGACATTCGATGAATTGGTATTGGTAGTTCCATTTTATGAGTTCGATTTACGAGGTTTATTAAATGAGCATAGTAAAGTGTCCACCAGGTTTGATTTGGAGTATCCGTTAGAAAGGCACAAAATAGTGAAAAATCAATTGTCATCTGAAGCAGCAAGAGCCATCTTCACCGGTCTTGTCAATGCATTAGATTACTTACACAATGAGAAGGGCATCATTCATAGAGATTTAAAGCCTGGAAATGTATTCTTTAAACGATCAAGTTGGAATCCGGTGTTAGGTGATTTCGGTATAGCATATCCTACATATTCCCCTCCACCTGATGAACCACCTGCTTCGAAATATCTTGACATCTCTACAGGGATATATAAAGCTCCTGAGCTATGTTTCGGCGTTCAATCTTACGGCTTTGAAGTTGATGTATGGTCATTGGCAATTATCTTAACAGTTATTTATTCCAACTCAACAAGATCTATTATCAATAGTGAAGGGAATGATCTCATGCTAATTAATTCATTATTCACAAACTTTGGAACACCTTCATTAGATCCTTCGCACCGCCTATATTGGCCAGAGATGGAAAATGATAATTATCAATTTAAGCACTTTGATTTCACTATGCGTCTGAGAAAAGAGATAGAGATTCTCTTGCCACGTTGCAAGGATATCAAGATAATGACACTATTTCAACGAATGCTAGTATATGAAAGATCTGAAAGAATTACATCAAGACAATTGAAGCAAGAGCTTGATGCTTGATCAAACAAGTTCATAAGCCAAATAATTAGTATGTTGCTTTGATGCACAATTGGCATTTAGTTGTTCCCGTGATTGAGCCCAAAACGAATTCTCCCATATTATTCTTTTTTCCCAACGTGTGGAGCGCAATTTATCTCCTAGAATTCCACTTGTACTGATAACACTTCATTATTCAGCCTCCATAAATAGAGAAGTCTTCTCAAGCCACTTTTGATTAAATCTGGAATTTCGGTTCTTTGTTAACGACTTAGAACAGGTGGTGTAGTTTTAAGGGTCAAGATTTTAAATCAATATGACTGCACAGTACTAGAAGATAAGCACTTGAGCCCTCATTTGTCTCATCAACAATTGACTGAAGAAAACTGCATAAAATGTGTAGCCTATATTTGCGTTCCATTTTGCGATGACACAACAACGATGAGGGTCGGTATATAGTTTTGAACCTCAGTGAGGGCGACCGCTATTTACACACTAAAGAATTTCATTTATAATTGAAAGCATTTGGTAGTTTCTCTCAGAATTTCTTACTACTTTGCCTTCATAACTTCAAGAGACGACTTTTCACTATGATGTAGATGATAATGAAAAGTCGGTTTTTTGAATGACATTGGACTATTGTTTAGACAAGTAAAAATTGGATTGTTGACATCGCAGTCATGACGTAGCGAGACTTGGCGGTGCGTTTTGCTGTTCATTTTTTTTTTTCGTATCACGTCAGTTGTAGCCGAGCCCGTGCAGACTAATTTCCCCATTTTTTTTTTTGGTAGCCATCTGAAGGCTCGCAGATGGTTTGGGTATTATGCTTAGGTAGCGGGGTTTAAGAATCGGGCTAACAAGGCAAGAAAAAAAATTGTACTATATTCTACTTTCAAACATTACAATCAACCTAGAAATTCAAGCTTAGAATCATGTCTTCTACTATACTCAGCAAGGGCTTGAGTAAGTTATCTATCGTGAACTCGAATGATTCCCCTAGTGATCATGATTATATAAAGTTCTTAAATTATGAAGAACTCGAAGAAAGATTCGATATCCACAAATATTACCCCCAATATATTCATAATGGAGGAATAAGCACTCCTGAAATCAAAGAACTAATTGCAGATAAACCAATATATGCTATGGCAAATAAACATGTTCCTAAACAACGTACAAAAAAGAAGCAAAAAGACACTGGAACTGAGGCACTGAAATTAAATGATGATGAAATTGGTCAGAAGAACGTCTGTGGAGCCAGCAAATTACTTCAGGGAAGAGCCAAGAGAGAAGAATATAGAAGATTACTTCGTGAGCAACACGAAGAGCGTAGAGATTTGCGTAGAACGCAAAGACAAGATAGAAGAAATTCCAGAAGGGGCGTACATAATGAGAAATTAAATTATGAAGATGAAGGTGATGATCCTTCGAAGGATAAAAGTTTTAGGGACCTGGATGCTTCTACTTTTGTTGGTGACGAAGATGACAAAAAGGGCTTTAACATTACTCAATCAGATTTGAGCAAATACATCAATCAAGATGATGGTGACGATGATCTCCTTGCATTTAAAAACCCATTCGGCACTGATACTTCATTTTCTATTGGAAGAGGAGGTGATTTAAAGGACTCCAAAGTTGGTTATAATGGTATTTACCTTAATTTAGGACAAAACCCTAATGGGATTAAAATGACAAATCGTACTTTGGAAGGTCCAAGAGCGGAGGAGAGAAGAAGAAGTAGTCTTTTGAGTGGGTTGACGAGAACTGTACCGAATAACACAGAAGTAAGGAATACTAACGGAGAAAGCAGAAGAAGTAGTGTTTCGAAGTCAAGTAATACGTCAGGTAACCTGCTCAACCGGTTGTTAACTGGAATCGAGCAACAAATCCAACTCGTGGATAAAGAATCAAAAAATAGCTATATTCCTAACAAGATTTTGAGTTTCGTCAAGCGCAAAGCAGAAACCCCGGAAGATTCCCCTGAATACGGGGTACCGCTTACACACAGTAATAGCTTTGATCAAACAAAAAGCGCAATGACAGATACGCGCAGTAAAAGTAGCAAGTTATTAAAACTTAAGTTGAACGACAGACGTCAAAGAAGAGTGAGTGAACAAATTGGTAAGTATTTTTATCTTAAATCATTGTTAACTTGATGACATAGTTTTCCAGTTGATTACCTTTCAGCCGAAATTAATATGCATTAGCGAAATGCTTTCCCCGTAATTCGTGGGTATCCCTCCTTCTAAGTGCTGCGTGTGGGATTACCTTTGTGTGCATCACCCACTTTACCCCACTCAGAGTTCATGTGTAATTTTTTTCGCAGCAACAAATACGGGGCCTATTCACTAAAATAGTCATTGTTTTTTTTTTTACGGTCGTGGATTGGCAGGATATTTTGCGTCTCCTCATAAAATCTGACGGCCACCAATTACGTGACCCTTCCTATTTGATGTCAACATCTTCAATTGATCGTTGATTTCATTTCAGTGTTTTATCCGAATCATTAGACATTAGAATACTGTTAAAGATTCACTTTTGAAGGTTGTTGCATACTTGACTATTACCATTTCTTCTAATTAAGCTCCGTATTTACTGCGCTTTTGTTGAAGTTTTCAAGAAGGTGTCCATAAAGGAAATCTCTATAAGTGGCTGGCAGGGTGATCGTTGAAATATTGAGAGGAGGGTCAAGAAACTCACCTCGGCGAAGAAAGGCGAGATTAAGATTCACAAGGAAACTAGTCAACATAAATAGCATATCAGATTGTACCTTCCTCTAAAGAGAAGTTACTAACAATATGTCTAAAATAGAATTGGTCACAGAAAATGTTAATAATGGACATACGGGTGAGATTGAAACAATTCAATACACTCAGTCGCAAATAGTTGGCCATGGATCATTTGGAGTTGTTTTTCAAACCCAGTTGACGCCGAGTAATGAAATTGCGGCTATTAAGCGTGTTTTACAAGACAAACGTTTCAAAAACAGAGAATTACAAATCATGAAACTTGTGCATCACCGTAATATCGTGGACTTGAGATATTATTTCTATACTAATAATGATAAGAATGAGTTGTACTTGAATTTGATTTTGGAGTTTGTACCAGAAACTTTGTACAAGGCAAGTCATTACTATGTATCTAAAAGATTATCAATGCCACTGTTAGAAGTTAAACTTTACACTTACCAAATGTTAAGAGCTTTGAATTATATTCATTCTCAAGGAATTTGTCACCGTGATATCAAACCTCAAAACTTGTTGATTAATCATGAGACAGGAGAACTTAAGCTTTGTGACTTTGGGTCAGCAAAAATTTTAAACCCAGCGGAATCCAATGTTTCATATATTTGTTCAAGATACTATAGAGCTCCGGAATTGATTTTTGGTGCAACTAACTACACAACAAAAATTGATGTTTGGTCAGCAGGATGTGTTATGGCGGAGCTTATCTTGGGTCAACCATTATTCCCTGGTGAGTCAGGTATTGACCAGTTGGTGGAGATAATTAAAATATTAGGAACGCCTTCGAAGGAACAAATCAAAAACATGAATCCAAATTACATGGAACATAAATTCCCGCAAATCAAGCCAATTCCTTTATCAAAGATTTTCAAGAAGATGTCTAATGACTGCATTCAATTTTTAAACAGAGTATTACAATATTCACCAGTAGATAGAATTTCATGCATTGAAGCATTAGTTGACCCATACTTTGATGAATTGAGAGATCCTGAAACTAAATTGCCTAACTATAGAAAGTTGTTTAGTCAGCAGTATCAACAGAATAGTCATCATCAAAACAATGCCAATTATCAAATTTATGCGAATCAACCAGATTCAAGAAATTTACCGGAGTTATTTGATTTTGATGAAAGGGAGCTTTCTGTCAAGCCTCTTATCAACCATACACTTGTCCCTGAATTTGCAAGAGATAGGTTGAAATTGAAGAATAAGGACTTAGATAGCTTCAAGCCTTTATCGCCAAAAGATCTTGAAGTTTCTTTGGAATGAAATATGCATTGAAGGATCCATCATGAAAATGCTATAAAAGAACCGACTTTATACATGAATAACGAATTAAATACATGTCTCTCAAATTTGAATATCCAATTTAAGCATTATAGTCTCGGCTTTTTTACTTTTTTTAAATTGGCTTCATCAATTGAACTTTCTATAGGGTTCGTTACCTGTCCTGGAGGCTTCTTTTTAGTGAAGATTTTGGTGAAGGGAAGCACAAAGTATTTGGCGAATCCTGGCATGAGTCCTAAACTGAGAATAATTCTTACAGGAAACAAGGTCTTCACCAAAAAATAAGAGTAAGCACCTTCTAAAATAAATTTGGCCTTTTCATGAGTTGTAAATGTTGTAAAATCGAATTTTTCCATCGCATTATCTATAATTTTAGTACCTTTATCAATAGCCCACGTAGGTAGATCTACCGGTATCGTCAAATCATATTTATGAAGAACATACCAAAACCCAACGAGTGGAACTATAGCTGTAAACTCATGTAGTATCACAAAGGCAGTCACATGGGATATAGGAGCATTAACGAATCTTTGTGCAAACGGTCTTAAAATTTTTGGAATTCTTTTCAAAATGGGGTGATTAGCGTGACTGTCTTCCCGAGGTCCAATACTCGTGAAAAGGGTTCTGATGTATATTGGAGATTTTATTATACCTGGGTAAAGCCTCAGCCTGGCGATACCAGAGCCTAAATTAGTTCTATATAGTATCAGCATGTACGCATGTACTATAATTTGATACTACTCATATGAATTACTATTTAGATAAATAGCCCAATGGTTATAATAATTTATGTTTTTGTGTTTTGTCTCGTTTAGTCGTATAGTAATATTATACATATTGAGAGTTTCTGAAATTTACTGCACCGATTACTTTACTTTTCAAAAATGTCAGTATATATTGTTTCAGCTAGTCGTACCCCCATTGGTTCATTTCAAGGATCTTTAAGTTCTTTGACCTATGTTGACTTGGGAGCTCACGCTGTGAAAGCCGCTATTGACAATGTCCCAAAAATCGATCCTAAAGATGTCGAAGAGATTATCTTCGGAGGTGTTTTGCAAGCAAACATCGGTCAAGCTCCAGCAAGACAAGTTGCCTTGAAGGCTGGTTTATCTGAAGCTATCGTTGCCACCACTGTTAATAAGGTTTGCTCATCTGGATTGAAAGCTGTTATTCTGGGCGCACAATCAATTTTGACTGGCTCCGCCGATATAGTTGTTGCTGGAGGAGCCGAGTCTATGTCTAATGCACCATTCTACCTTCCAAGTGCTCGTTCTGGTAACAAGTATGGTAACACAGTACTTGTTGATGGCCTTGAAAAAGATGGTCTTTTAGACGCGTATGAGGACAAGTTAATGGGCGTTGCAGCAGAGAAATGTGCTAAGGAGCAAGGAATTTCCAGAGATCAACAAGATGAATTTGCTATCAACTCTTACAAGAAGGCACAAAATGCTCAAAAGAACGGTAAGTTTGATTTGGAGATTGCACCGATTACCATAAAAGGAACTAGAGGTAAGCCAGATGTCGTTATCTCTCAAGACGAAGAGCCCAAAAACCTCGATGAAAAAAGATTGCGCGGAGCAAGAACAGTCTTCCAAAAAGAAAACGGAACTGTTACCGCTCCAAATGCATCTAAGTTGAATGATGGTGGTGCTGCATTAGTTTTGGTATCTGAAAGTAAATTAAAAGAGTTGGGATTGAAGCCCTTGGCTAAAATTAGAGGTTGGGGTGAGGCAGCTAGAACACCAATTGACTTTACAATCGCACCTTCGTTGGCTGTTCCAAAGGCTTTAAAACATGCCAAGGTTGAACAAGATGCTGTTGACTTCTATGAGGTCAATGAAGCCTTCTCTGTCGTCGGTTTAGCCAATGCGAAGCTTGCTAACATGCCATTGGATAGGGTCAATGCATACGGTGGTGCTGTCGCATTGGGTCATCCTCTCGGTTGCTCTGGTGCTAGAATTCTTGTTACCTTGTTGTCCGTCTTAGAAAATGAAAACGGTAAGATAGGTGTAGCTGGTGTCTGTAACGGTGGTGGTGGCGCATCTTCAATTGTGATCGAAAAGCTTGACTCTAGTTCCAAGTTGTAAAGGCTATTTAGATTTTTATTAAATTCTTTTTCAAATCTTATTAAAAATTGTACTGTGTAGATTGATAAAGATAGCGGGAAATCAAAATATCTTAAATCAATCCAGAGTTATTACATCAATGGTATTAGATTGTTCCCACATATGGCAAGATGTTGACCAGAAGACAGAAGAGCTCATAACTAGCAGACTGATTCTCACTTTCGTGATCTTTGATTTTGGTAACACTTTTCATGAAACCACAACGAAATTTAATAACTTTTTAGACCCTTTTATTCAACGCTATCCGTGGTTTCAGAAACGCCCAGTATTTACTACCTTTCATGATAAGGGGTATCATTTTATATACGGAGAGTTGAATTACGGCGACAACTTAAATGATGAGTGGCTTTTATTGTACTTGCTATTACAGTTTAGTCTTCGTCTAACATCTATTTTCATACATGTCACTGATTCAAGTGATGAAGAATTTTTACTAGTTCAAGCTTCAGATGTTTTAGACGAATGGTTAGAGTCTAGAGCTTCTGCTAATAGACCTTGGATCCATAAAGGGGAGATTATAATTGCGAACGAAACTCATCATAGCTACTTAACACTTGAGCATGTCTTGAGGCATTTGAATCAGTTTCATTATCAGGTCAATAAGAAAATTACCGACCATTTAACAGATTACTTGAGCTCAGCTAAAACATACTTTCTTGAATATATATATGATATTGAGGTCCGTTTACCATATACAAAATTACCTGTTTTTGAGTTCCCATCTGACATTTCCTTAGCAATTAAGGAAGCTCAGAGCCACGATCTAAAAGAGGTTGAAATTCCTAATGATCAATATCTACAAAAGAAAATCGCTATTCCATTTTTAACATGCTCTATAGTTAAGCGAAAACAAGCAGAATTGAATGAAAGAGGTATAAATGTGGAGTTTTTTAAGCTCTTCAATAAAATGTTGATTAGTGGGATTAGCCTGCTTAAGAATAATCTGACATCAGACAAAAAAAGTTTGACACCATATTCTAGAGAAGAATTACAATCGGAGCTTCTAAGTTTAGGGAGACTTGACAATCCTGTTACAGTCGACCAAGACAATTGGGATAAATTAATGAGCTTTGATTACGGAATCGAAGATCCAGAAGAAGACGTCAATGGGGAACTTGTTGCTCAGTTCGAAGCGTTCTTCAAAAACCAGGCAATTACTTTAAAAAATATGGGGGATGATGATTTAGACAGTAAATCTGACCAAGAACAAGAGCTGGAAAGACATTCGTCATTCTTGGAAAACATTAAGATGGAATTAGGGGACGAGTTTTCCGACTTTGTTGAATTCTGCGTGAACAATAAATCGAATTCCGCTACAGAAGGAGGTGCTGGTAAAAAGCGAAGCTTGAGTTTGAAAATGTACAATGATGACAGCGATTATCGGTCTGATAGTTCTGTGGAATTCGACCATAATGAGTAATGATGTAATATAAGAGTAACGAATGAGACCATCTATTCAAAGTATGAACTTGATATAATAATAAATTTAGCCCACGAATGAAATTGAAGGTAAATGAAGCAAGCTTCATTGATAATAGAATTTGCCTTATCTCTAGTTAAGAATCAATATGAATGTTCCTTTCGGTTAAATGGTGAATTGTCCAGATCCATGTCCTGGCAGCATAATCCATATTATTAGCTACTGGAGAGGGCGTAGATTCTCTACCACCAGTGGTAATATACTTTCCATTATCCGTTTCAAGTGTTAAAGTTGGATCTAAGCAACATCTTAACGTAGCATAGGAGCCATCCTCATTGGATACACCAAAAAAGTATCCAAATATTTGGAAAAAACACCAGAATAGTACTCCAATAATAGGAAGCCTAGTCCAATAAGAGAAGAAGTTTGTACTCATGACAAATCCTGGATGCACTGAAAAACATAATAAAGAAGGATTTCTTAATGCTAACAACTTTGTAAAATGTATTGCAGCCATTTTGGCCAAGCCATATCTGAACCATGTAAATAAGATATTAGGCGAGAAATCAAATTTAGAATCCATACTGAAGTACTTAAATGCGAAATAATGTCCAATAGAAGTTACAGAGATAATTCTTGGGGGATCTCTCTGCCGTTCAGCTTCTTTCTCTAAAAGTGGTATGAGTTTTAAAGTCAATAAAAAGGGTCCAACATAATTCGTTTGCATTTGAAGTTCAAAATTATCTTCTGTTACTTGATATGGGAATCCTGTCACTCCAGCGTTATTGACAAGAATATGCAACGATGATTCCATTTTCTTAAATTGGTTTACAGCTTTAAGAACGGATGACAACGAGAGTAAATCTATTTCAAGAAACTCCAATTCTCCAAGATATCTTCTCGTGAAAGGGATAAAATTCGCATCATTGCTACCTTCCGAAGTTTCATGCTGTTTGTTGATTAATCTTGCTTCTTCTCTCATTGCATTGAGGGATTTTAAAACTCTAGATTTGCTTCTTCCTGCTACATATACGATGTAGCCATGCATGTATAAATGTAAAGCAGTATAATATCCTATACCACTGTTACCTCCTGTTACAAGAGCAACTCTTCTGTCAACATGAGGATTGATATATGGAAACATATTGGGATTAAAGTTCATTATGAAGAAATCAGAATCAGTCTCCTTCACCTCGATAGTCACTATCGATCTGCTGTCGTTGCTCAGCTATAAATATTTACCTCTATAAGAACATTAATTCTCGCTATAAAATAATTCTCGCTTCGAAATGAGCGGACTCCATGCGCACACTGTAAAGGGAAAGTTTGAGGAGTATACAGAATACATCACCTATATCGGACGACCAGCTAATGTGATAGTATCTAATTACAAGAATATAAACAGTATTCCACTACTCAGCCTATTAATTATTATGTACTTTTTTTGAAGACAATATCTAATACTTGCTCTGGTATTATCTTGGAAGTGTCTATGGAAATTGCTTCACCTCCATTCTCTAATAATTCGTCATCCTTGGGTATTTCCATAATATCATACTGTGATTTAACCATATCAGACTTCATATAATGACCCAGTCTATGAGATACACGACTCAACAACTCTTCATACGAGGTGAACAAAAAGATGAAACGGAATGTAGGAGTTGGTGTTAAGTTTGCTTTTCCTTTAATATAGTTTCGATACACTTTCTTCAACATTGAGCATGATACAACTACAGTTTGAGAAGGACTTTCGGAAGCCTTCTTACTTGAGATTGAGCTCACTCGTTCTAACCACCCCCATCTATCTTCATCAGTCAATGGAATACCTTGAGACATTTTATTTATGTTGGCTTCTGAATGGAGACTATCACCTTCAACGTATGGACATGATAACTTTTTAGAGATAATTTCACCTATCGTAGTCTTTCCTGTACCAGCTGGGCCACCCACAACATAAACGGTCACCATATCTTCCATTTACAAACCTTTTTGATCTTCTCTAACCAAGCAGTGGTTTCGTGTTTTAATCTTCAGAACTTTCCTCATAGTCGCAAACTGGTTCCCGAGCCTGAACTCCGAGTGGGTACTGGTTACACTATTACCGCGCGGGGGGGGGGACTTCCCCAATACCTAAAATAGCGAAATAGTGTGGGGTCAAAAATTGAAATATGATGCTTGCTACTTTATTATAATGCTCTATATTTACATGACTATATATCTTGTGACGACACCATTTTTTGATAGGGTTTCCTTTTTCTTTTATATACAAATTGTGCCAATTAAATTCTTGAAAGTCTCAAGTTTTTCTTAAACTTAAAGTTTTGTCTTGAATGCTTCATCAGACGTCTTAAATTAAGAAGTTCTTCACTAATTCTTTTCTCTATGAGTGACTTAATGTCGGTGGCACTCTCCTTGTCGACGAAAAGCGTTGGCCACCTCTGAGAGAGCCAAAGGAACAATAGCACCAACTTGTGGTCTTCCTCTAGAGATTGGAGGATTTCCACTGTTTCCTCTGCAGTTGCAGTGAGCTTCAGTCTCGACAGTAAAATATGTGAATGAAGAAATTTAAAATCAAAAATCGTCTTTGTTTCGCAGTTAGTGATAGTCAGAAAAAAATCAAATGTAGTCTTTATCACTAGCGGAGAAGCTATTTTGATGTTAATGGGAACAAGACTTAGAGCTAGCTGATCTTCGATAGTGGTCCGACGGAAAAGATCATTTTTGAGAAAAAGTTTCAAGATTTCGTATCTCACATCTAATTCTGTTATGAAATAGAGAACCATCTTGAGAGAAGACGTCTCCTGTTCAAAATGTCGAAGAATCTCATAAAAAGAAGTTTCCTTTGAAAATTTGGTCATGTAGTGGACCCAGATCTGGTTAGTGGGCCAAATGCTGGCTTTTTTCAAACTCTCATTAGGAATCCTCATCATTTTTTTAATATAGTCTAGATCTTTAGCTGTAAACGAAGTGACTAGACCTTCCAGCTCTCCTTTGGAAATACTAAATCTGCCTGCCCTTCCCGCTATTTGTTTAATTGCTGATGCTGGTAATGGAATAGTCTCTGTTCCATCAAATTTTTTTGTAGTGTAGAACACTATTCTCTTGATTTTCAAATTGAGACCCATTCCCACAGCATCTGATGCCACTAAGATATCGTAGTCTCCACTATTGAAACCATTGGCCTCTTTGGATCTAATTTCAGGTGGCAAAGCACCATAGATTACAGCTACCTTAAAATCAGTTATCCTCTCTATTTCACATTTTAACTCTAAAATCTTCCTTTTAGAGAAGGCTATCACGCAGTCACCTTTTCTTAAGTTCTTCAACTTTTCAACTGATTTATCTAGGACAGTTAATTTGCCTAATCGCTCGTATCTTCGTACTTCTAGTTCATCCCCTGTAATTTTTGTCAATTTCTCAATTAAAGGAACAGCGCTATCCTCTCCACAAGCATGAATTTCCTTAGCCAACACACCTAAGACTGCACTAGTCCATGCAGCTCCTCTCCTATCATCGGCCAACATCTGGATTTCATCTATAATGCAAATGTCCATTTTCTTATTTAATGGTATCATTTCAATTGTACCAGATGATATATCACTGATTTTGCCGTATTCATCAATTGAAGGAATGACTTCTTCACCAGTAACCAAGTTACATTTAATTCCTTGATCATTAAATTTTTCGTAAATCTCTCTAGCTAATAGTCTCAAAGGACCAGCATAGTATCCTGATTTTGATTCTGCCAATTTTTTTAAGGAGTTATACGTTTTTCCGCTATTTGTAGGCCCCACATGCATAATAATCTTTCTTTTCATTTTCCTTGCCTCTGGGAACCACTCTGCTGGATTTGAAAAATCTATCAGAGACCTTTCCAGAGGTAGGTTCTTTATCAATGACTTAGTACTTTCTTTATGTATAACTCTTTCCAATATCATGGCTAGAAGTTCTTCATTTGACACGAAGTTGTAAAATTTTGCTAAGTCTGTCGGAAATTTAGCGCTTGAAACAGACAATACTATTGGAGTAATATTCTCTATCCGTGGGTTGATGTAATCAATTGTCGTAAGATCTTTAGATTTTTTCTCCTGTAGTGTCTGATTATCATTGAGCTCAGTCTGAATTTTACCATATAAGCTGTTAAATGACTTCTCAACGTCAGAAAGTTTCATGTAATTTCCGTTATGGTGAACCTTACCTTTCTTAAGACTAGATATCAAAAGCTGGAATGCCTTTCCAAACCGTTGATAAACTTCGCTAGAGTTATTTCTCTGATATTCATTGCGATGAGCTTCATTAAGTAGTCGTGATAAAGCACTAGTGCATGTTTTCCTACTACCAGCTGTGACATTCCTCAAAGTTTTAGTTCTCCTATATGACTGAAAATTCCTTAAACATCCCCTTTCGACTCTTGTGGCGGTCCATCGTATCATTGCTGGTCTATGGCTTAAAATAGATTGTGATGTACTCTAGAGTGAATTTCGGGCGCGACGATGCTTCGCGGCTCGCACCCTGTGAAATACTCCATTCTATCGCTATCGAAAATCATTGATTGTCGGAGTACGAAAGTTAATACAATACGAGCAGAATAGACAGCAGGCAACTCTATTCCCATAACGATTAATAGTCATTCTTTGCTATCGAACTTCTTCGTTGGATGTCTTATGTCCTAGTTTTGGACTAATTGAAGATGGATAGCGTAAATCGAATAGACGAGAGAAAGCATCATGCCAAACTTGCAGAAGATTTCAACGACTTCTATTTAAAGTTGTCATCTTCAAAAATAACTCAGATTGGAAATTATCAGATTGTCGGTGAAATAGGTGAAGGCTCATTCGGTAAAGTTTATTTAGCAATCCATGTATTGTTGAACATTAAAGTGGTTTTGAAGTGTGGCTCCATTGATGATCAAAACATCATTCGAGAGATTTATTATCATAAGCAATTAAAGCATAAAAACGTTGTTTCGTTGTATGAAGTGATAAAGACGGAGACAAATTTATGGTTAGCGTTGGAGTATTGCGAAGGAGGTGAGTTATACTACTATATTTACGAGAATAAAGTAATAGACTATAAAAAATGTCAACAGTTATTCTATCAAATCGTGAGAGGCGTTCAATTTGTTCATTCAAGAGGCTTGAGTCATCGGGATTTGAAACTTGAAAATATTTTGTTAGCAGATAAGAAAAAGTCGGTGATAAAATTAACAGACTTTGGTTTCGTGAGAGAATATAAAAAACTGTTTCTTTCCACAATCTGTGGTACAACATGTTATATGGCACCTGAGCTTCTAAAAGGTAACAAATACTCGGGACCTGCTATTGACATCTGGTCAATGGGAATCATACTCTTTACAATGCTTTATGGCGAAATGCCTTTTGACGACGATGACGAGTTGAGAACTAAATTCAATATTTTGAATAACGAGCCGCGCTATAAGAGCTCAATACCTGATGAGACAGTTGCTTTGTTGAAAAGGATGTTGTCTAAAGATGCACATTTAAGACCAAATATAAATGACCTTCTCAACTCTAATTTTCTTATTGATATTCATAAAAAACATACCGCAACTTCTAAAAGGTATGATGATGCAGAGTCAATAATATCCATAAGTCAGCATTATAGGGCAAACAAACAACCTTTGCAAACAAAAACCGATAGAATTTTGATGAAAAAGCTTAGAAAACTGAATTTAGACATGAAAAGGCTTAAAAGGGACTACGCCAGCAATGACATGAATCCTTTGACTGCCTTATACGAACTTTCTTTGAAGAAGGAATACTGTCGAAAGAAAAAAAAGCATTATGAGGAAAAACAAAAGTACTTCGAAACTAGAAGGTCACTTAAAAGGTCCAAAGATAAAATTAGAAATGCATTGATATCTGATGGGCCTCAACAGCTTGAACGTATATTGACTGGTCTAAGCTTGAGCTCTAATAATACGGGCAAAGTACTTTCAAATTCTAAAAAAGAAGGAGAGAATGACGAAGGAGAATTCGATCCTAAAAGTTACCCAGCATCAATAGGACCTCATACCAGGACTGTTTCATTTGGTGATGGAAGTCAAAGCCTCAATCAAGGTTCTCAAAGTGTCACTAGCTCTAATGGCGAATCTCAGAAAAGGAGACAACCCAAACAAATTTTCAACAAATTACAATTTTGGAAAAAGAAAGACAAAACTGAAACCCAACAACCAGAGATCTTTGATCCTAATGATTCTAACGATGAGGACACTAAAGTTGATTATGGTATGCCACTAAAAGTAGATGAAGATCCCCATGGACGCCCACCACCAGCTAATAGAGATAGCGACACATCATCAAAGTCTCCAGATATGACAATGAGGCTTTCAAGGCCAAGACCTTCTTCTATGATTTCGCAGATCAGTCAAATGAGTCAACTTAGTCAAACAAGTCAATTATCAACTTTGATGACAGAATCGGAGGTAGACAATTTGGACGAAATTGATACAGTTGATGAGTACGATTATGATGATATTCATGAACGATCGTCAAGTCTTTCAAATGAGAAAAGCCAACCAGGTAGTTTGGGTCCATCATCAAGAAAAATACAATATAAAAGAACTTCTTCTTCTGATCAACTTTTGGTCAAGCATTCAAAGAGGTCATCGTTGTCTCGGCTATCAAGTAATTCTTCTGAGAGCTCTGCTCAGTCAATTGGACCAATGAATGAGAGTGAGTTGAACGTTGCTCCTCAAAATAAAGGAAGGCCCTCATCTCCTGAGCTTCCTCAGTATAGAAGATCAAGCGGCCTACTTCCAATGTTCGAGAAACATCCTACAAGATCTTACTCTCCTCCAGTACCTAAGAAACACGCAAGACTTGGAGCATCACCAAAGCCTTTTGAACCAAAGCCATCGTGGAGATTTCCAAAAGGACTGTTTTCAGATGATGCTTTAGGTAATCGAGGAACTTTCGAACCCGTAGATGAAGAGGTCGAGGGTGAATTTTGAAGTATTATATGATCTAGCTTAATATTTACCTGCATTTATTACATTCTTGTATTAAGAGTCTGTGTAGCGCGCACCTTTTAATTCAAACCTCTAATAACAGAACCCTTCATATATGGACCTGGAAAATTTTTCTCACTATAGAGTATCAGATTTAAGTTTCAATTGATCAGGGTTGATTTCACTCTGAGTTAAAGTATTATAGAAAGCAATGTCAGTTATCATCGTGGATAACGAGTTGATTGACTCTGTTAAAGAATACGCTCTGATTATAGACACCGTTCAAGAGAACAATGGATTCTCAGATAGTTTACTGCCATATTTCAATGAAACCAACCAAGAGGTCGTCAAAGGAGAAGACTTAGCCAACAAGATTTTCAAGGAATCTCTGGTTGACATTTTAGTGAAATTATCAGATAAAGAATTCGAGCCCACTTTCAATTTGTTAATTTATATTTTATTGCAGTTGAATCAATCATTAGATTCCGAACTTGTCGACAAACTTGTTAAGTGTAACCCTGAAGTCCAACCTACTTTGAGAGACAGGAAGTCAATCAAGACTTCATCAATACTTTCTTTATTATCCAACATATTCAACTTAGTCCCAGAAACATCACAACTTAAAATTTACGTGTTATCTCAAATATTAGCGGTTTCCGAAAAGTCGCCTATAGGATATTCATTAATTCAATCTACATTCGGTGAAAACCTTGTTAACTGGCTTGAAAAAGCTGGTGCATCCAATGAACAAATAAAAGAACTTTTCTGGAATTTCATTAGGTTGGACAACAAGTACTCTTTGAAATCCTTACAGTTAATTAAGTCATTCGTTTCTGCCTATCCATTAATTGACTTAGATCTTTTGATAAAGTTTGCCTTATCTTCAGAGATAGTTGACGTTTCATTCTTGGTTAACAATAACCTCGCAACTGCATTAAAAGAAAATGAGAGCAATGAGTTAGTTGTTCTTTTCAATAAGTATATCAGAGGTGAAAAAATAACTTCGGTACCAGTAGGTTTACCTGAAAATTTAATCATTTCTAAGTCTAAGGTTTTGGTTTTGGCTAGATTCTTTGTTGATAATGATGGTAAGAACGTATTCAAGTACTCGGAAGTTCCCTTAGCTGAATCACCTCAAGAATTCGAGGAATTGTTAGTGAATGCCATTAAGGCTGGCGTTGTTGAAGGAAAATTGAACCAAGTTGAACAGTCATTTTACCTAACCAGAGTCAGCAGATTCATTGTTGCGGGTGATTCCAATGCTAATGAGAAAAGTTGGGAAGCCGTGAAAAAAGTTCTAGTTGACTGGAAAGAATCTATAAGCAACATTGACGAAATTGTTAACACATCTAGAGAAAATATCGTGAGCAATAGTAGTAATTAGGATGATATAATGCGTTGATTATTCTCAGCAATGTAAAATTATTTCACTATTCTATAAATCCATAAAACCACAGGGGAAACATATATTAATAAACTATTCTTTATCATTGTCGAGGACGACCATAAACCCACCAACAAGATGTAAAGATCCACACACAAAAACATCAACAGCAGATGCTTCGCCTTTTAAACTCTTAATAAAATTGACACTTGTCTCGATGTCATGGAAGATATGTTTTCTTGAGGATTGCTTGAATTTGTGATCCAAATTATTCCATATCTCTGCCAAAGCCTTTTGAACAGTGAGATTATCAACCATCTCCTTAGAATTATTTATTGACACTAGATCCGGATTATAGTTTCCATCAGACCAAGTGACATTTGTAGTGAAGACTGCATGATCGAAGTGTATGTCATCGGCAGCTCCACTTTCGTACAAGGTCTCTACCAACGTAGTCGCATTATCTCTACTTTGTTGGTTGAAGAGAAGAACCTTTAAATGTGATTTATTATTTTTTGTCTCTTCATTAAACCAAGCAGTTGAGGCCTTGATGGAGTCAATGGTATGAGCACCATCAACATACCAAGTGACAGTTTCCCAGTCATCTCTACCTTTTATTACTTGGCATCTCCCATCCCATTTGGCATCTGCCAAACCATCAAGAAATCTGTCAGGTAAAACACCTTCCGCAGGTATATCCTTTTCCCCCAATTGTTCCAAGTGGATTGTAGCTAACCTTGTTGCTAAAGCGGCATTTTGTCTCTGAAACTTACCAGCAAGTCCAAGCTTAATATTCTCAGGCAAGCCGTCTGCAGTTACGAAATCTAGGTGTGATATCCCAATTTCCTTAGCCCTGTCTTCTATTATTTTCATACTTTCTGGATATTCAGTCTGGACACTTGCAACAGCTGGTCTCCCTTTTTTTAATATTCCTGTTTTATTCCATGTAATAGACTCAATTGTGTTTCCTAACATAAAAGTGTGGTCAATTCCTAAACTTGAAATACCAGCAACGCTTGGTTTTTGAATAATATTAGTGGAATCATATTGCCCTCCAACCCCAACTTCGTAGATAGCGGTATCTACTCCTTCTGATATGAAAACATGAAACGATAATATAGTTAGATACTTGAAATACATTGGTTTCACAATGTTACTTGGTTGTAAAGTAGGAAATTTATCGGCGGATGATTCTGTGGAAGAGAGTTTATCCCAAACTTCAAAAAAATATTTGGTAAACTTCATTTCATTAATGGGGTTACCATTGATCTTAATTCTTTCTCTAACGGTTTTCAAATGAGGCGAAGTAAACATTCCTATCTTTCCAATGTTATATTTTTGCAAGATTGATTCTGTAAATGCACATGTTGAACCCTTCCCTTTTGTACCTGTTATGTGAATAACATTAAGTTTATTGAAATCCAGCGGGGAATAACCTAATCTTCTTGTATATTCATAGACCTCATCGATAGACAATTGATTTTTATTTGCTGCGGGTCCAAGTTTCCTGTGGGCTTCTATAGATGAATAATTAGATTGTAAAGTATTTAGCGCCTGTATCGCATCCTTATAGCTTCTAATCTTTCCACGCATAGTTTCTGCCTCCGTTAAATCAGTGATGCGACTCATATATTAAGCCTTCTTACTTATTTCCTAATCTCAATTACACGGATTGAAAAAACAAACAAACTAATTCCTCTTATAAATTCGATGCAATGCATTCATATCCATATCTCTGTCGTACACATTTAGAGAACAAGGTAGAGCCCTCTCAAAAAAAGATTTTATACAGGATCGAGAAATAGATACTTTGCATGAGAAATGAGAGGTGAAATATAAAGACACTTTGACATAAAAGTTTTTATAGATAGAAGTACTGAAATCTACTCAAAGACACAGAATAAGAAAATGGATTAGTACTTAACTTATGTGAAACAAAACTCTGCTTTGATACCTTAAAGGCTATTCTCGGTCCTCCAAAACTGAGGCTGGTATATATTATCACGTGACTAGATCATTTTGCTGACGCCCGTTTCTGTCCGCGAGGGTGAGCCACTTCAAGGATGAGTCAACAGCGAAAACTTCCTAACGGGAAAACCCTAGGTCATCATCGGATTTCTTATAAATTTGACTCAACGCCATCTTTTTTTAACTAATCTTGAGTTTCAACACGTCTTGAGGATCGGATCTATCTGTTTAGAGACTGATTCAACCGTCTATAAACAGTTTTTCTTAGGTTTTTTGTAATTACAACTTGGCTAGTCAACACGGAGGTGAACTTGAAGATGTCATTTTAATTCAAAAACTCATTTAAAGAGTTTATACTTTATTGTTATTGAACAATAAAGTAGGAAGAGTTAGAACTGGTGTTACCAAAAAAGAGGTCTTTTTATTGGAAGAAGTACGGTGTTGGCGTCACTATTGTCATTATAGGTGATAAAAGTTAATAAACGATAACTTTGGTTTCCTTATTTCTAAGATCACATTGGAAGACAGAAATTCTTTGATCTTGAAAGCGTATAAAGGAAAATGGCGATTCATGCGGATGTTAGTCGTTCTGCGTTCCTTTTGAATAACAGGTGTCACAGAATCAGTATTTACAGTGCCAAAGGCTCTTCATCGAGCACTTCATTAGGAGAACAAACATCATTGGCGAATGATTCTATTCAGAAAAATTTTCTGAACCAATTTAGTGCTAAGGGTTCAGCTTCATCGAAGTTGAATGGGGATGAACAAGTGACTCCACTGTACGTTGATGTTCCGCATCTAGTGTCAGATAATGAAGATAGCGACATTTCTGATGTTGATGAAAAAGAACAAGAATTACCATTAAATGGCAATGGAAACGTTAGAAAGACTGTTGCTGAAAATCTGTACAAGAAATATACACAGCTCTCTGGTGCCACGAAATATAGTGTCGAAGAGAAGGGGACGAAAGACAATGATGTGAAGGGACCAACCACCCAGCAAATTAAAGACGAACGTAGTCATATTATGAGACTCATTGTCGGGTACATTGCAGTCAAAATCAATAACAGATCTCCGATGGAGAACTCTTTTCAAACAAATACAAAGGGATTGCCTCTTGAGAGGTTCTTATTGATTCTCACGAGTAGATTACAATTGACTTTGCCTCTATTCTTGAAAGGAATAGTTTATTTTTTTCGCTACATGGATTTGATCTACCTTTTGAGATATCTCAATCAATCTAATAATTTTGCGAACTCCACTGCTATGGAGTTTCCGGTTAAGGAATTATTGATTGGATGTTTTAAATTGGCCCTTGAAAGAGAACACATATCTAAAAATTGGTCAGAAGTCACTGGTCTTACGTATAACCAACTTGGAGGCATTGTCAAAGCGTTGACTACAAGGATGAATGGAAAATTGGGTATAAAAAAAGCTGAAGTCACGAAACTTAGGCTGGAGGTATACCGTTACGTAAGATCTATAACAGTAGTAGTATAGAATGATGTCTTTGTGAATATGAAAGTATTATGTAGAATAATGAATTTGGTGTTTTTTGTGTGTACACAATATGCAATTTGTATTTATCAAAGTTTGTCTCATTATCTTCAAGAATTAAAAAATATACCAAAATACTTATAAAGTTGCTTACAGTTAGCAAGTGCTCAATTACATGCGGTGACTACTGGAAGTTTCGAATTTAGAGGACTCGAGGCATATATTCGATGTTAAGTTCTCTAGGACTTAGTCGTGTCCTGCACTTTTTATTACTCTCTTAATTACAATTACTGAAGTTCGAGGCTCCGTTATTCCGCACAGCGTGAGTTTTAATTGGAGAACGTGAAATTCCCCATAAAATGTGAGTCATGATAAAGGTGCGTTCTGCAATGATGACACAATATCAAATTTTTCAGTGTACAATTTAAAAGAGAAAATTTTTCATTTTGAATAGATAGTACTAAATCAAAGTATTAGATAGAAAGGTTAAATTAAACCACGCTTGATACAAATATGTCCGTACAACATAATCCATATGGCCCTCATCCTTCTGACTTTTTGTCAAATGTGGCCAAGTTTCAAGTTATTGAATCTACTTTAAGAGAAGGTGAGCAATTTGCCAATGCTTTTTTCTCTACTGAAAAGAAAATAGAAATAGCGAAGGCTTTAGATGAATTTGGAGTAGATTATATTGAATTGACGTCTCCAGTTGCTTCAGAACAATCAAGGTTGGATTGTGAAGCCATTTGTAAACTCGGGTTAAAGGCAAAGATATTGACCCATATAAGATGTCATATGGATGACGCCAGAGTTGCTGTGGAGACAGGTGTTGATGGTGTTGACGTTGTCATTGGTACTTCTCAATTTTTGAGACAATATTCTCATGGTAAGGACATGAACTACATTGCTCAGTCTGCGATTGAAGTGATTGAGTTTGTTAAGTCCAAGGGTATAGAAATAAGATTCTCATCCGAAGATTCTTTCAGATCAGACATAGTTGATTTGTTGAATATTTACAGAACTGTGGATAAGATTGGTGTTAACAGAGTTGGTATTGCTGATACTGTTGGTTGTGCCAACCCAAGACAAGTTTACGAATTGGTGAAGACTTTAAAATCTGTCGTTTCATGTGATATTGAATGTCACTTCCACAATGATACTGGATGTGCTATTGCTAATGCTTACACCGCCTTAGAAGCCGGTGCTAAGTTGATTGATGTTTCTGTTTTGGGTATTGGTGAAAGAAATGGTATTACCCCGTTGGGTGCTTTGATGGCTAGAATGATCACGGCGGACAGAGATTACGTGATGTCCAAATATAAATTGCATAAGTTAAGAGATTTGGAGAATTTGGTGGCCGATGCTGTTCAAGTGAATATTCCTTTCAACAATCCAATTACCGGTTTCTGTGCTTTCACTCACAAGGCAGGCATTCATGCTAAGGCTATCTTGGCAAACCCATCAACATATGAAATTTTGAATCCTTCTGATTTTGGTTTGACTAGATACATTCACTTCGCTAACAGGTTGACTGGATGGAATGCTATTAAATCAAGAGTTGACCAATTGAATTTGCATTTAACAGACAATCAATGTAAGGACATAACGGCAAAGATTAAGTTATTGGGAGATGTCAGACAATTGAATATTGATGACGTGGATTCTATAATTAAGAATTTCCATGCCGACTTAAACAGTCCAGCTGTTAAGCCTGAAGAAAAGGGTGAAGAGGATGTTGATCAACTCAACAAAAAGCAAAAATTGCAATAAAACTGTGCTTTGCCCGTTGCATAGTAAAATAAAAGTGGTTTAATCTCTTTTCAATATCCGGGATGTATTGAATTAAACTTCCAAACATTCTTCTATATTTTTGTATACATAAGTCAAAAGTTTTAAATTTTTATTGAAGTTGAGACTAAGCTCGAAGCGTGTAACATTCCAATAAACTATAGTAGACTAGCATTATATGATCGAACAGTTCACGTGAGGAATCCGTGCATCGGATTAATATTTCAAACTTAGTGTCATTGTTTCAAGAATGAATCGAAGTGAAAAAAGTAAATTGAACATCTGCAATGGCAAAGAAAGGTGGTGAGAACTCCAAGAAGGCACAAGGAAACGCAAGAAAACAGGAGCAAGCTAACAAAAAGGCTGGTGAAGCTTTGCAAGCTCGTGAAGCTGAGGAAGCAGCCAAGTGGGAACAAGGTTCAAAGAAAGGAAATAAAAAAAAGGAAGATGAACAATTTAAAAAAGAAGAGGCAGCCAGAAAGAAAGCTGAGCGGGATGCATTATTAAAGGCTGAAGAGGAAGCAACTCCTTCTAAAGTTCTGAGCAAAGGCAGGGGCTCTGCCAAGGTTGCTGCTAAAAGAACAGGAAAGATTGATGACTTTTTGGACTTCAACAAAGATACTCCTGAGTTAAGTGCTAGTGGTCTTGATTCTGCTTTGGAGGCTTTAGCATTAACAGGAAGAGAAGGGGGTGTTCAGACTAAAGATATTGATAGGCACCCGGAGAGAAGAGTGAAGGCTGCATTTGCAGCTTTTGAAGACAGGCGATTACCAGAGATCAGAAAAGAAAACCCTGGTTTAAGATTGCAGCAAGTCAAGAACTTGGTTTTCAAAGAGTTTCAAAAGTCCCCAGAGAATCCTATGAATAGGGACACTAATGTGACCCACAATGCCACGCGTGAGGATATTGAGGAAAAGAAGCAGGAAGTCAAAAGCAAAAGAGAGAAGAAGTTCACATGAATTTTACATATTTAAAACGCTGATGTTATCGATCTCTATCCCAGGCAAAAGATAAGTTGTACATGTTGATAGGGACAAACTCGGTACCTATGAATTCATAGTATAGTTTGGCCTCATAAAATACAAGTCGTAGCAATTAGGCAATAATGATAGAATCCAAAGAGATAGTGAAAATTATAGTAGACAGTGTAGTGTTCTTTAAGTCATTTAATGTAAAGAAGAATTGACATCTAGCCTCCAGTCTCCTGCCTTATATTCACAGTTACTGCCTCTCTCGTTTACGAAAGGTCACACGTATACGCGATGTTACTTTCCCCTAGCTGCAGCTTAGTTTTCAATCAAAGCGGCATTATTACACCTAAAGCTAGAACGTTTAATGTTATATTTAATGAAATTGGCTATGATGAACAAATTCGAACACCGAGGAAGAGTGCGTTCAGATATACTACTAAGGTACGAAGGAAGGACACAGATTATTGTTTCGCCCTGTTAAAAGATTTCAGTACAAGAACTTCCTCTATTACTGACCTTTTGGAGATAGAAAGCACCATTTATAGAAGATAGTCCTGCTTCCGCCCTAAACCCCTTTAAGCTCATGAATAAAAATCTATGTTGTGCGCCACCGCACCACCTTCTTAGAAGAATAAAAAATCTGCTTTTTTTTTTACCATTTCATCAAAGGGCCCTTAAGACCATTTTATATCATCGATGATAGATTCTAAAAAAAAAAAAAAATTCACGCATCAGCTCGATATATAAATAGTCGATCGCTCCTCGATAGAAATTCGTGGTACGAGCTGTTAAAAATATAAAAGCTACCTGTGTGCGAACAGGAGGGACAATTGAAGCTTCCGTTCAAGCTAACTTTTCAGTTTATTCATTACTGATTAGTTGCATAAAAGTCTTTTTATTAGAAGGTAGCAGCTTGTAAGATTTGCTCACCTCTATGTCCCACAACATACGTTGAAAACATCGATCGTAAATCATGTCTAGATTAGATCGATTGGTCGTCTTATTGGAGACTGGCTCCACACCATTTATTAGAAATACAGCGGCGGATCAGTTGTCTGACTTAGCTAAAGGACATCCAGAGGAAACTATAAATTTACTTGGACGAGTTTATCCATACTTAAAATCATCGAAATGGGAAACAAGAATAGCCGCGGCCCGAGTATTTGGTGGCATTGTTAATCATTCAGAAGTATGGGACCCTAATTCAGAAGATATAATAAAGCGTGAGGATATACGAGATTCAATTATCAAAGAAGAAGAAGAATGTAAGGTTAAGATTGAACAAGATGAAGAACTTAAAAAACTTGATGATAGTCATTCGCATTTTTTAAGCTTTGATACATTTAGCGTGAATGAGTTGTTGAAGTCTAATAAAAAGCTCCTAGCGGCCGGTGATGAAAATAGTCAGCAAGATGAAGAGAACTCATTGATGGGAAAAATAAAGAGACTGAGACCCGTGGTGAAAGATGAGCAAATAAAACCGGAAACTCCTGAAACTTATTCTGCTACTCATAAGGCACTGGCAGTTAAAGTAGAGGAGCTGGTAGATCCAGCGAAGTCTGCCTCTAGTGCCAGACTCAAAGCTATGCAAAAGAGAAGAGCAAAGGCTAACGCGAAGTCTAACGCCAATAAAGTCGTTCCCGTAGACTTATCACAAAGTACAATTTCCAAAAAGTTGGTTGAAAATGGAAAAGGAGACGAAATTAAAGAGGAAACGCCACAGTACGATGTCACGTCCTTCCAGGAGGATCAGAGGCTTGTAGTTGAAACAAAGACTTCGGAATTAAGTCCACTCTTATTACAACATGCAAAAGTTGCAGGATTAGTATGGGAATTCCAAGGTGTTTTTGAGCTTTTATTATCTGATCTCTTTGATGATAAATGGGAAGTAAGACATGGAGCCGCTCTAGGATTAAGAGAACTCATTAAAAAACATGCTAAAGGTGCTGGAAGAGTAAGAAATAGATCAAGAACCGAAAATGATAGCGTAAACCTGGAATCGTTAGAAGATCTTGCTGTTAGATTATGTGCATTGTTTGCCTTAGATAGGTTTGGTGATTATGTTTCTGATACAGTTGTAGTGCCTGTCAGAGAGTCGGGCGCACAGACATTAGCGGCATTGTTGATTCATTTAGATGATACAGTAGTGCTCAAGGTTTTTAACTTTCTTTATAACTTAGTCATGCAGAAGGGTGCTACCGTTAAGCAGTGGGAAACACAGCATGGTGGAATGTTGGGTATACGTTATTTTGTTGGAGTACGTACTGATATATTATTGAAGAATCCTGAGTTATTTGACAAAGTGATTGATATGGTTTTGCATGGGTTACATGATGATGACGATGATGTCCAGTCTGTTGCCGCTCTCACACTCTCCCCTATTGTCTCCCAATTTATCAATACAAAGAGGGAGCTAATTCATTCCCTACTCACTGTAATATGGGACTGTCTAACAGATTTGAGAGACGACCTATCAGCTTCGATTGGTTCTGTTATGGACCTTTTAGCAAAATTATGCACGCATGATGAAGTTATTGACGTAATGCAAAAGGATGCCCATGATGACTCAACAAATTCGTTTGAACAACTAGTACCAAGGCTTTATCCTTTTTTGAGACATTCTATTACTAACGTTAGAAAATCGGTACTTAAGACAATCATAGAATTTTTATCATTGAAAGATAATAAACAATGGATTAGCTCAAAAATTTTGAGGTTAATTTTCCAGAACATATTGGTGGAGCAGAATCAAGACGTATTGAATCTTTCGATGCAAGTTTTCTCGAAAATGCTTAAAGAGTTGAATGATAACGACAAATTACCAAGCATAGATGAGCTCTTCGTATCCCATTTCAAACCTTTGTTAACATTGTTACTTACTCCTATTGGTTTACCCAGGCATAGCTACCCCATAGATACAAATTTAATTATGCGCCCATCTGGTCAAATGTTAGGCTCCTTGAATGATCAAACACGTGGAAGAAAGAGAAAAAGTGCTACGACAGAGCCTGATATTCCCCATGACGATCTTAAGATTAATATCGATGCACCAGTATATAAGGGAGATGTGACGCTTGTCGGTTATGATGTCTTTATACGTAACAGGTGTTCTGCAGCTGTTACGTATGGTAAGGTTATGGCTATCATAAAAGATGAACAGATAATATCAAATGTCCTCGACCACCTTTTTGATAGTTTTTCATCAGTATTCTTCACCTCGAGGCTTTTCAGCTCTACTGTCATTGAAGAATACGCTTTATCTTTGAGTGAAATGAGCATCCCTGTTCCGAATAGGGTTATTGACTTATTCTCCTCCTCATTGTTGGAGTCTTTAAATGCCCCCGAACCATTTTACTACTATCGTGAGTTAGTTCCAGTTGTGAAATCGGTGAGAACAACATGTCTTCAATTATTTGATGTTTTTGTTTCAGAAGGTAAGCTTTCAAGATCAAAACTTCCTCAACTTCCTGTTGTTGTTAGGGGTGATTTAGAAGCAGGACCTGGTGCATTTGGATTAGAAAATGCGGAGCATATAATTAACGAAGCTTATCAAAAGATGAGCAAGAGTTTGTCGTCTGCATATAGAATGTCGGCAAACCAAGCTTTAGAAGATGCAAAGCACCGTGTTATTGTGGCTATCGAAGAAGCAAAGCTGGCTTTGGTTAACAGAACCGTCAGTGTTCATGCCGCCTTTTCGGCTTGTCTTTTGGCAATTGTTGGCGCCCCAAAAAAGTTGAATCCAGTTATAAGGTCTCTTATGGATAGTATTAAACAAGAGGAGACCGAGTTGTTACAACGCAGAGCTGGAAGGTCGACAATTCATTTGATAGATATGCTTAACAGAATAGGGAAGCAAGGAGCATCGGATAAGATAGTTAAAAATTTGTGTGCTTTTGTATGTGTTGATACCTCTGAAGTTCCTGTTTTCCGTCATAACAGTATGTTCAAATCTAATATCTTGTCCCTAAGAAAGGAGGAAGCGAAAAATGATCCAGCGGATATTGCTGCACATGAGAAGGCAGTTCATGAGGCACATGTGAAGAGAAGTGGTGCATTGTACTGCTTGGGGGAGCTACTACACTTATACAAAGAAAACTTATTTGACAAAGTACCTAAAATTAAGAGCTTGATGCTTGACCCTCTCATGGACTTGAATGCCGTCGATGAAAAAGATGAGCTCAAAGATCAAGCCATTATAGATGCTTTGGGAGTTTTAAGAGCATTGCTTCCAAGTCTTGATAAATCACATGATCCAAGAGTTTGTGAAGAGTTTGATAATTTGTTTAATGGAATTACTTCAGACTTCTCAGTCTTCAGATATGCCTCTGCTAAGTGTTTTGCCACTATCTGTTCTGCTATACCTAGTAAAGGCTTTGTTTTTTTGATTAAGTCCATTCTTCCGTTGTTAAATAATGCAGGGGTTGTCAAGGAAAGACAAGGTGGTATTGAGACAATATATCACATTTGTAATACGATGGGAGCAGATATATTGCCTTACATTGTCTTTTTGATTGTTCCAGTTTTGGGACGTATGAGTGATTCGGACTCAGATGTCAGAATACTAGCTACAACTACCTTTGCCTCCATTATAAAGTTAGTGCCCTTGGAAGCGGGTATTGCTGACCCTGAAGATATGCCTCAGGAAATAATGGGTGACAGAGATAGAGAGAGGGATTTCATTCAACAAATGATGGATCCAACGAAGATCAAGAATTTTGAGATACCAGTAGCAATAAAAGCTTCCTTGCGTAAATATCAACAAGAAGGTGTCAATTGGCTAGCCTTTTTGAACCAATATCACTTGCATGGAATCTTATGTGACGATATGGGACTAGGGAAAACTTTGCAGACTATATGTATTGTTGCATCTGATCATTACATGCGGGCACAAAAATTCAGTGATACAAATTCCAGAGAATTTAGACGTTTGCCATCTTTGATCATCTGTCCTCCATCTTTGACGGGACATTGGGAGCAAGAGATTAATCAATACGCTCCGTTCATGAAAGTAGTGGTCTATGCTGGTGGACCTTCTGTGCGAAATGCAATTCGTCCGCAGATACTGGGATCCGACGTTGTAGTCACATCTTATGATGTTTCTCGTAATGACGTTAATGTTCTTTCTTCCTATGATTTCAACTACTGTGTTCTTGATGAGGGTCATATAATCAAAAACTCTTCCTCTAAGTTAACTAAATGTGTGAAGCAGATCAAATCTGACCATAGGTTGATATTGTCTGGTACTCCAATTCAAAACAATGTTTTGGAACTTTGGTCACTATTTGATTTTTTGATGCCTGGATTTTTAGGGACCGAAAAGATTTTCCAAGAGAAATTTGCAAAACCTATTGCCGCCAGCAGAAATAGCAAAACTTCCTCCAAAGAACAAGAGGCAGGAGCATTGGCTTTGGAATCACTTCACAAGCAAGTGTTGCCTTTCATGTTGAGAAGGCTCAAAGAGGATGTGCTTTCCGATTTGCCGCCAAAGATTATTCAAGATTATTACTGTCAACTCAGTGAAGTCCAACTACGTTTGTATAAAGACTTTGCAGTTAAGCAAAAAGGTTCTGTTAGCGAAGAAGTTCAAAGAGATGAAGGGAAAAAGCATGTTTTTCAAGCATTGCAGTATATGAGGAAGTTGTGTAACCATCCCGCTTTGGTTTTGACTCAAAATCATCCAAACTATACAGAAGTTAACAAATTTCTTCAATCAAAGCATTCGGATATTATGGATATTGAAAATGCACCTAAGTTGCAATCTTTGAGGACACTTTTGTTAGAATGTGGTATTGGTGTAAATGATACTGAGTATTCTAAGAAACAACCTTTTGCGCCAGATAATGTTATTTCTGAACACAGGGCCTTGATCTTTTGTCAATTGAAGGATATGTTAGATATTGTGGAGAATAACTTGTTAAAGAAGTATTTGCCATCTGTAACGTATATGAGGCTAGATGGAAGTACTGATCCTCGAGAAAGACAGGCAGTGGTTCGTAAGTTTAACGAAGATCCGTCGATAGACGTTTTATTATTAACTACTAAAGTTGGAGGATTGGGGCTTAATCTTACTGGAGCTGATACTGTTATTTTTGTTGAGCACGACTGGAATCCAATGAATGACTTACAAGCGATGGATCGGGCGCATAGACTTGGTCAGAAAAAGGTTGTTAACGTTTATAGGTTGATCACAAAAGATACTTTGGAAGAGAAGATTATGGGATTACAAAAATTTAAGATGAATATTGCATCGACAATAGTAAATCAACAAAATGCTGGTCTCTCGTCGATGGATACGGATCAGCTTTTGGACCTTTTCAGTGTCGATGATACTGCAGTGAAGCCTGCTGCCAAAGAGGAGGAAAAAGAAAACAATGGCAAAGACAACGGTGGAGTTACGGGTGACGTTACGGGCGGCCTCACAGGCAAAGCAGCTGGTGCCGTGGGTGAATTAGCAGATCTTTGGGACGAATCCCAATATGAAGAAGAGTATAATCTTGATGCATTTATCAAAACACTTAAGTAACCAGTAAGATAAAGACAATTGTACACTAGCGTATTCTATACATCATATATATATATATTTATTAAAGGTAACTTCAAAATGTCGGAGTTTTTTTTCTTTCGCAGAGAAGAGCATAACATTTTTGCTCATCGGTTTGGCCATCATACGAGGAAGTCGACAAGTAAAGATTGCCCTGAAAGAACATTATGAAAGGCGGTGATATTCCATTGTTGGAAAAAGATGCTGAAGAGTCTTTCCCGTATCTAGCCTCCGATGAGAAGTCCTCTACGACAAGAAATGCTGAGCAGATTGAATTTGTCGATATGAAGGAGAAGACCCAAGCACGGCCAAAGAACTGGGTTCACTTTGTTGCTGGTGGCTTTGGTGGAATGGCCGGTGCTGTGGTGACAGGTCCATTAGATGTAGTGAAGACAAGGTTGCAGTCAGATGTATATCATGAAATGTATAATAAAACGATAAAGTCGTCAAATCCTATACTAAGAGGATTCCAGCATTTCAAAGAAACAGGGATCGTGATTAAAGATATTTATACAAATGAAGGTTCCCGTGCATTGTTTAGGGGGTTAGGGCCGAATTTAGTCGGTGTGATACCTGCTAGGTCGATTAACTTTTTCACATATGGTGCTACAAAAGAGATTCTATCTAGTAAGTTCAACAAAGGTGAAGAAGCCACTTGGATACATTTGGTTTCAGGTATTAATGCAGGATTTGTAACTTCAACTGCAACAAATCCCATATGGCTTATCAAAACAAGATTACAATTGGATAAGACGAAGGGAAGACATTACAAAAATTCATGGGATTGTTTCAAATATATTTTGAAATCTGAGGGTTTCACAGGGTTGTACAAGGGATTGAGTGCATCATATTTAGGGGGAGTAGAATCTACATTGCAATGGGTATTGTATGAGCAGATGAGACTCTTCATAAATAGAAGATCCGCTAAAGTATACGGAAATGATATTTCGAAGAAGACAACAAAGGATCACATTTTCGAATGGTCTGCCAGATCTGGGGCCGCAGGTGCTGCAAAGTTCATTGCATCTCTTATCACGTATCCTCATGAAGTCGTGAGAACAAGACTCAGACAAGCACCATTAGAGTCTACTGGAAAGCCTAAATATACCGGTTTGATACTGTGCTTTAAATTGGTGATCAAAGAAGAAGGATTTGCAAGTTTGTACGGTGGTTTAACTCCTCATTTGTTGAGAACAGTGCCCAATTCGATTATCATGTTCGGAACGTGGGAAATAGTAGTGAGATTGCTTTCTTGAATTTGATAGCATTAAAAGACTTTAAGCTTGACACCATCCATTATCCCCTTTCAAGAAGTAACTGAGAAGGACATAAGATAAAAGTTTCTGCATAAGTACTACAAGGTTAACATCTTGATGTAAATATTTAACTCATCGACGAGTGAAAAAAGTTACTTGTATATATTAAATAGGTTATGTGACTAGTAGAAGATTAACATTATGCTCACTTAAAATAATACGGCAGTAGTCAGTTAAACTTCCTCCTCTTTCTTTGGGAATTTTTAGAATTCATGCCCGCGCTAGCAATACTGGTTGATGCATTATTCGAGATATCGTTGTATTGGGGTTTTTCGGTATTCACAACTATTTTATAGAACCTCGGAGGCTCTCCCTCTGGTAGTACAACGTCTAGTTCATCTATGACGTCATCTTTTGCATAAGTGATCTTGTCTTTCAAAGGAATAGTAGTATTGGGTAATGGTTTTAATGACGAAGTGGGCACCTTTCCTTGGGGATTGAGTTCAGGGTTGAAGTACACCGATTTCTGGCCCCATAGTTTTCTTTGAGCTTTTAATGCTTCTCTTTCGTCATGCTGTATTTTGCTTAAGTATGAGTCTACTTTCTCTTTATGCAAGCCATTCTTTAGGATGAAGTCCCAATCATCTTTGAGAGTCTTGAGATATTTGGCTTGTTTTTCCAGGCTATTAGAGGTCTCAATTGATCGTATTCTTTTGTAAATTCCTATGGGGTCTGCTTTGGAAAGTTTTTGATTTTGAAAATCATATTTCTGGCGTTGCTGTATCTTCTGTTGACGTTTCTTTTCATTCTTTCGTACTTCGTCAGCCAAACTCCAATTTCTTCTAATCATCTCTTGAGTTGCGTTGCGATTAAAGTGGTGCGACAAGCTTCAAAAATTTAAACGTTATTCAGATAATGCGCTGCTTAACAAGGTACACACTTATTTATCCTGGCTATATGAATAAAGTGAATCCTTCAGATACAAACATAAACACATCGGGAGTACCTCGAGAGTCCTTGGAGTCTCTTAGGAATAAGTTGAACCAAGTGCATCTTTCACTCCGAAGACTATCGGAGCAGATAAGTCATAGCAGATATCATCATAAAAATAGTCTTCCTAGTCATACTCAGTTACAAGTTTTAATAACTCAATTACATTCAATTAGTACGATTCTTGATAATGAAGGCGAAGTTCTCAAAAGAACAAACGTGTATCCCTTGCCATCTTTCCCGACTACACTACAAGAAGGTTTGCTTACCACTCTTTTGAGAAAAAAACCACTTCCAGAAGTGGAAACGTGGGTTGATGAAGCGCTTCTCAGAACCAAGGATGAGAACAAAAAGCAAAGCCTTAGGGCAGATGATGAAATCGCTGAATGGTGTTCGTCAACGGTACAAGAACTTAGAGACGAGTTTCAATTTTATGGATTCCATACAGCAGAGGAAATGGAAGCATTAGAAACCGACGAGGGGAAAAAGAAGGCACAAGAAGCAAAAGATACGGAAAGACAAAAAGAGGAAATTGAGTCAAAGTTAACTGGGAATAAACAACCTCTTCATCCAAACCAAGTTTTAAAATACATGTATCGTGGAGTTTTAACATAAAGTGATGTTAGCACACTACACAGATATATCCTTAATGAATTATTTTTCGTCTTATTACTTCATAGAACTTAATAAATGCATGTACAAGGTTTCAAATGATCAATGATCACATTTTTATATGTTGAAGTTACTCTTACTCTTGAGATTCAAGTCCATAATGATATGCACCATAGAAGTATAGTATGGAGAAGACAAAAAATGCTATTGATCCACCCAAGGTAACATTTCTCATTGATATCTTCTTAGCTAATAATTTACCCCCAATGCAAGCAGCTGCCGTACACATAGTATGGCCAATTATTGCTCCCAAAATAACATACCAGTAGGCAGACCCTGCGGCCATTGCAATGGTAGCTATTTGAGATCTATCGCCCCATTCTCCCAAAAAAGTCATGACAAATACTTGAATCCATATTGGTGAGAATACAAAAGAAGCAAGATTTTGAAATTGCTCACCGTATTCTTTATACCACGGCTTTTGAACTTTAGGAGTAAATGCGTTACCAGATTCCTCTTCGTCTAATTGATTATTTAATTTGGAAGAAGCAATTTCCTCTTCTACCTCTGCCAATTCTTCTTCAACTCCCAAACCTTTAGGCATACTCAATCCTTCTTTTAATAACTTAATACCAAAAATCACAAATAAAATGGATGCCAAAAACTGAGTTACTCTCTGAGAAATCAAAGTTGGCAAAGTGTGGCCCACTACACCGGACAAAACTGTCATAATTATCAAAGATGACACAGCAGATGAGAATACAATCCATCTGGAATTTCTCATTGCCATCAAAGCAGCGATAAGAAACGTTTTATCACCAATCTCTGACACGACAATCATTGAGATGGCCATTAAAAACGAATTATAATTAGAAGTTCCCTCTTCAGGGACATTTTCAGAGCCTGTACTAGCTATACTATCAGAACTCTTGGTATTACCTAAGTGATATGATGAGGGGTCACTGAAATCTTTAACGGATGGCTCTGATGCGAGATGCTTCCCATCCTCAATTTTTCTTTCACTAGTAATAGTATCAACATCTCCTAGTGCTGCTGCTTGACCTTGAACAAAGCCATAAACTTTAACAAGAAGAAGTATAAACCCCAATACCTTGTCTGTCTTCATTTCAATTCAGCTTCACAAGTGTAAAATTGGTGAGTTTTCACTAAGCATCTGCCAATACCGGAGTTAGTACTTGCAATCTCAATTTTCATGCTTGGAAAATTTTGGAGCGCGCAATAGTAGGTTAGTCAAAGCCAAGATAAGCCCCGTCGGAGATATAGGAACGAAACACCGAAGGCTACGCTAGTGACAAGACAAAAGTTTAGCTATTCGATCACTTTATATTGAAAGATTATTTATGAAATGCAAGAGACCATAAAGTTTACAGTTTTTATGTAAAAACACTGCAGGACAATGATTTTAATGGTGCGCAGATGGAATTGGGTTATCAATGACTCTACCGTCTTTAATCTTTCCACCGTCAACCCAACCTCCATAAGCGACTGGTTGTTTACTTTGATATTCGTTTATTCTTTCAGAAATGAGTGGTCTAAAGGCCCTGATAAGACCTTGAATTGGCCACGATGCAGCATCACCAAGTGCACAAATAGTATGACCTTCAATTTCCTTAGTTAACTCAAAAATCATGTCAATTTCCTTTTCACTAGCCTGTCCCTTGACGAATCTATCCATCATCTTGTTTAACCAAGTGGTACCCTCACGACATGGAGTGCATTGGCCACATGATTCATGCTTGAAAAATGCAGAGAATCTTTGAATGCCTCTAATGATATCAGTATTCTTATCCATGACAATAACAGCAGCAGTACCCAAACCAGATCCAGCATCTCTTAAGGCATCATAGTCCATAAGAATTGTGTCACATTGATCTTTGGTTAAAACGGGGACAGAACAACCACCAGGAATAACACCCAATAAATTGTCCCAGCCCCCTCTGACACCACGACAGTACTTCTCAAGTAATTCTTTCAAAGGAATTGACATTTCTTCTTCGACTGTACATGGTTCATTAACATGACCCGAGATACAAAATAGTTTAGTGCCAGAGTTTCTTTCACGACCAAGTGAGTTGAACCAATCACCACCTCTTCTCATGATAGTTGGTGCTACAGCAACTGTTTCCACATTAGTCACAGTAGAGGGTCTACCGAAAACACCAACTCCTGCGGGAAATGGAGGCTTCAACCTTGGTTTACCAGCTTTACCTTCTAATGATTCAATCAATGCAGTTTCTTCGCCACAAACGTAAGCACCCATACCTCTATGGATATACACATCGAAGTCATAACCTGATCCACATGCATTTTTACCGATTAACCCAGCAGCATAAGCTTCATTTATAGCACCCTGCAAAACAACAGCTTCGTTGTAGAATTCACCTCTTATATATATATAAGCTGCAGTAGCATTCATAGCTCTTCCAACAACCAAGCATCCTTCAACTAGCTTATGAGGATCCTTACGAATGATTTCTCTATCTTTGCATGTACCCGGTTCACCTTCATCAGCATTAACAACCAAGTATCTTGGTCCTACATTTTTCTCCCATCCTGGAGGATTCATGAAAGACCATTTGAGACCAGATGGAAAACCAGCACCTCCTCTACCTCTCAAGCCTGACTTTTTGGCTTCGTCAATAATCCACTTATCACCCTTTAAAATGATTTCTTTTGTTTTGTACCAGTCACCCATTTTTTGAGCTGTCTTTAAGTCATGTCCATAAGTCCCATAAAGATTCTGGAAAATACGATCCTTGTCTTTCAACCCTCCATGTATTCTATTGGGATTGGCAGCAGGATCGGCACTGGTTGCCAATCCACGTTGCAACAACCTCTTTTGACTCTTTAAAACACGAAGCATTGCAATATAATACCCGTAAGAGTTTTCGATTCTTCAACTAAACAATTCTTAATGGGAGCCAAAAAATGCGCACACTTTGATGTCTTTTGGTAATTGCTTTTGAAGACATATTATTGGATGCTTCAGGTAGTGCGAATCTGGCATATAATTTAACGAATAGAAGACACCGGGGGTATCTCAAAGGGTTGACAGGTTAGTAACTAACTTTAGGGGTTCCATTTTTTATTAGTACATGCAAGTGTTAATTGTAGCTTCATGTGTATTGCTTATTAGTTCAATGTCACTGGAAACAACTTTTACATGCCCCTGAAGCCTCAAAGTTCGTATTGATGTTTCCGCAAACTTTTGTCTGGGCCGGTTGAATGCTGTTGCGATATGCCACCAGTCATTACTTGTTCATCAATTGTTACTTGACATAAATACAAAATCTTCTCGCTAACGGTACAGACGTGAACTTTTGATGCTATTCTTTTATCTACTATAGATTAGAGTCACTTGACCTTTCAGCCAGCAAAATTCTCCCAACCCTTGGGCTTTTGTCTTCCTGTCGCTGTGTAAAATTCAGGAACACAAGAGTAATCCTTCCAAGTGAAGTCATTTTTAGGATCACATACACATTTACGTTTCAACCTTGTCTCCCTTGAAATTGGGCAGTTTTGGAATGGAGCATGATCGTAACCAATGTCATCAAAGAAATGAACTTTGCTTTTATCTAAAAATAATGCAACTGCGATACTGTGCACAGGTGCATCTCCCCATCTTTCGTAGAAGAATCCACCAGCGTGATCAAGATACTCAAAATACTTTTGATAAGCCTCTGATCTCCAAAGTCTTAAGCTTCCAATTTCAAAATTAGACCAGAAATGACATCCATTATAAGTTTCACCCTTATCACTAGATATCCAGTCCATTAGATTATTTTTGACAACATACTGTGGATTTTCATTTATGAATCTTTTAACAGTAGACCACAAAGTTTCAATTGTATCCTTGTACTCTGGTATTGATATGGTGAAAGAATACTCCTTGCCATTATCACGCAACCATTGGAAGACGTCGTAGTCAATGTCGCAAAATATCTTGACGTCTGTATCCACCCTCCAATAATAATCATAATCCTTCAACAAGTCATGCTTAAAAAAAAAACCTGCTTCATAGCGACACATATGTCTATAAGGCTCTGATGAACCGTAAATTATATCTTTCATTTTCTCTCTAGTTAATGCTGCTTTCTCTTCGCTAATCCATTCAGGATAAGACCAATGAGCTACAGGAATTAGCCCATATTTAGTTTTCCCGGAAGCAAGAGCCGAAGTTTCTTCTTTAAATTCCTCAGTGAATTCTTCATTATTCAAAAATACCCAATCATAATGATATCTATCGTTAAATCTATCCTCAACCTGTCTAATAGACTCTAATAATGATTTCAAATCTCTATTTCTTGCTAAAGTGACAAAAGTAGCTTTGACCATCTTATCAGACACCTCTTCCTGGGCCACATGGGCTGCTAAATGTGTATCATGTTCTTGCTTGCTAGGAATAGCCAAATTTGCAACCATCTGTCTCTCGTCTATGATACTAGATGTGCCATCGTACATGGAACGTTTTGCAAATAAATAGCCACAAAAAAGCAATATTGCAGAAAATATGAAAAGCTTTATAATTCTGGGTGAAGATCTAAGAAGGCCCATTTTTAATTTTTACCAGCCTTTTTTATGACATCCGTTAAACTTGCAAAAGGTTAGTAAAAGTATTTTTCATAATACTTGATTTCTAGGCGTGGCTCAGTTCGCGGATGAAAAGAGGGACATGCGTGTCACACCAGGATTATTTTTATCTTTTTACGCGGAACAGGACTATGAGTCGAAGAGTTTGCAAAGCAAAGCCACGTTTGCAGCAATTTACGAAGTCTGTAGGCTAAGAATGAATTCACTGAGTTTCCTTTGAGCTTAGGGACATCGTATCATTTTTTGCAATAATTTTCAAGAAGCTTGGAAGCTACTTCAGAGTAGGCTGCAAATGGGACCCAGCTGACATTTTTGATCTACTTACGTGGAGCTGGGACATCAACCAATTGGACGAAGATTACCGGCTCATGATTTACGTCTATGATAATCACCTGTAAAATTCTAAATTTACAGAAAACCAAACTCATTGTAAGAAATTATAAAATCTATATTCAAGGTAGATTACAATTTTTGCCGGGATTTCATAAACCACTCATTTGCAGCTTTGTGCACCAGTCTTTTTTCAGACCAGTTCTTTCAGCAATAAGCTACTTAACATCTCTCTAGGGCAGTAGCTCTCAATTCGTAAAGATGAGCTTGCTGCGTTACATCTTTCTAGTGGTGTACTTCTGCGCCAAGTAGTACTCTAGGTGTATAATTTTTCGTTTTTACCGCTTTTTCAAAAAATACGAAACAAGATGTGTACAAAAATTTTCACCCAGTCACTATAAGTTTCTGTTTAAAAAGACTGTTACAGCAAAAGATTGAATTTATTCCAATGTATTTCGCTGTACCTAAACAACTCTTCCAGGCTTTCAGTAATTGGTGTTTCTAGTGCTCATCTAAACTTTTAAATCTGGGGTCGCATGAAGTCGGTTCCTGTGCCTGAATTACTTGCGTTGTCTTATTGTTACAATGGAAATAAGAAACTAAATTCTAGATTAAAATATGTGAAGAAGTAAACTACACGTATAATCTTCCCTTTTGATTCTCTCCTTCTTCAAGTATCGCTTTCATCATACCAAAAGTATAGCTAAATTTTAACAAGTACGTGTAGGACCGGAATCTGAAATTTCTTGTCCGCCTAATTATTCGAAGAGCTTTTAGTCTCCGAGAAGTACAAAAAAAGTACGCCAAGGATGGCGCTAAGTAAAATCCTACTCCCTATAGTGGTAGCCACAGCTTTTGTTCTTTATTCAATATGTCAACATACAACCCAATGGCCCTTCTCCAAAACAAAAGTCATGGACTCTGTGACCAACAAGCAACTTACCAGACACATGCCTAAGCTTGGTTCTAATTCTTACATCGACTATAACTATCCAAAACAGAATAGAGACCAGATTGGAAAAGAGAATGCAACCATGGTTATGCTTGTTCGTAATACTGATTTAAAGGGTGCTCTTGAGTCGATCAGATCACTTGAAGATAGATTTAACAGGAATTACAAGTATCCTTGGGTTTTTTTAAATGACGTGCCATTTGATGAAGAATTTAAGGAAAAAACGACCTTAATGACAAGTGGGAAGACATACTATGAATTGATACCAAAAGAAGACTGGCAGCCTCCATCTTTTATTGACGAACAAAAACTCCAGCGATCATTACAAAGAATGGCTGCTGATGGTGTTGTCTACGGTGCGTTTAGATCTTATAGAAATATGTGCCACTTTAACTCTGGATACTTTTACAAACAGAAAATATTAGATCAGTTTGAATGGTATTTTAGAGTAGAACCTGACGTCATATATATGTGTGATTTCCAATATGATCCCTTTACTCTCTTGAGGAGAAACAAGAAGAAATATGGGTTTGTTTTAGCCATACATGAGTTTAAAAATACAATACCTACATTGTGGAAGACTGTCAAAGAATTTATGAAAGATTATCCTCATTTACTTCACCCAAACAATGCTTTAGACTTCATCACCACTAATGAATTATCTCTTAATTCGGGGTATCATTTTGGAACTGAAGGTAGAGATTACAACCTATGTCACTTCTGGTCTAATTTTGAGATTGGTAATTTGAATTTTTTCAGAAGTGAAGAATATAATACTTTTTTTAACTATTTGGACAGGGCCGGTGGCTTTTATTATGAACGCTGGGGAGATGCTCCAGTTCATACGTTAGCATTGTCTTTGTTATTGGACAAAAACGAGATCCACCATTTTGAAGACATAGGTTATTATCACCCTCCTCATATGTCATGTCCAACAGCAGAGGATATCATTTCTTCCAAGAGATGTATCTGTAAAGCTTACGGACCAGAAGGTAGAGTTCTCGATTTCGCAATTGATACTACACCATTTACTTGCGTTCCACGTTGGTGGAGGTATGGAGCAGGAAAGACATTTCTAAACGAAATAGATAAGGATTTTGATGTATAAGTAGATGTACACAATAAATGCATTACGGGTGTGTGGATGTTCTCGTACTTTTTATTTTTTTTCTTTAATTTTTCCTCCATAGTTGCACGCAAACTCATCTCATAAATTTTGACTACCGATGAATAAGTAGGTGCCTCATCGATTAAAATATAATGAGTAAAGCAGAAAGAGTACAGAAACAATCTGCTGGTGGAATTAAAGAGCAAGCGTCTAGAAATGATGGTAAATCTCGTGCTTCTACCAAAGAAGCTGACTTAAAGATGGCTAAGAAGGCTAAGACAAAGCAAGGTAAAGTAAAGGAAACTGACTATCAGAGTCAAGCATTGTCCAAGAAGGAAAAAAGACAACTCAATAGAATGTTAAAGGAAAGCGTAAAAGAGAAAAAAGAGGAGAGTGAATCTGAAGATGACAATGAAGATGAAGATGAAGGCGAGGAGAAGGAAGAACTTGACCTTGAGAGACTAGCAGCAAGTGAAAGTGAAAGTGAATTAGAGAGTGACGATGATGTTGACTCTGAAGGCTCAGCAGATGAAAGCAATGAAGATGAAGAGGAAAATGCCGTTATAGATAACCCCTCCCAAGAAGAAGATGTTCCTATATCAGATGTAGAATATGACTCTGATGCTGATGTTGTACCTCATACCAAGCTAACCATCAATAATAAAGCAGCTTTAAGGGACTCTCTTGCCCGTATTGAGTTACCATGGGATAAGCATCTGTTCCAAGAGCATCAAAGTGTGATAAGTGCTAGTAAAGTAGAATCTGAAATCAAGGATATTTACGACGACACTCAAAGAGAACTTGCCTTCTATAAGCAAGGTCTCGATGCAGTTAACCAAGCTAGAACCACTCTTTTAAAACTCAAAGTCCCCTTTTCTAGGCCTTTGGATTATTTTGCTGAAATGGTAAAAAGCGATGAGCATATGGATAAACTCAAGAACAAAATGTTAGTCGAGGCTGCAAATCAAAAAGCTTCAGAGGATGCTAAGAAGCAGAGACATTTGAAGAAGTTTGGTAAACAGGTACAAGTCAATACTTTACAAGAAAGAGCTAAACAAAAGAGAGAGACATTAGAAAAGATAAAATCCTTGAAAAGGAAGAGAGGAGCAAATGAATTAAATAATGACGATGAATTCCAAATTGCATTAGAGGAAGCTACTCGTGATGATAGCAACGGCGGAAATAGAAAGAGATCCAAGCCAAATGCAAAGAGAGAAGCTAAGAATTCTAAATTCGGATTTGGCGGAAAGAAGAGAGGATCCAAAAGAAATGATTCCACTTCGTCTGCGGATGTCAGTGGTTTTTCGGCAAAGAAAATGAAGGGTAAACTGCCTAGACCAGGAAAGAGCAAACGTTCCAGAAGGCATTGAATGGCATTTGGTTGCAGAATCGAGCTGTGAAATTATATCTTAGTTTACATTTTTTTTAAACTGGAGCCGCGTAAAGTTTATACGATCGTACCGCGACGGTTGAAATTTTTAAACAACTTCAGATCTCAAGTAAGAGTATAGATACATAGAGATTAACCAAAATGAACAAGGAAGCTGCCAAACAGAGTTTCGTTAAGGAGTTCGATGGATTGGTCGATGAGTTGCTTGAAATTTTAAAGTCGTACAATATGCCTCAAGAGGCTATTGAGTGGTACAAAAGAAATTTGAACTACAACACCCCGGGTGGAAAATTGAACAGAGGTCTTTCTGTAATAGATACTTATGCAATTTTAAATAATAAAAAAGCTGAAGACTTACTGAAAGATGAATACAAAAAAGTTGCAATCCTAGGTTGGTGTATCGAATTATTACAAGCATATTTCTTAGTGGCAGATGATATTATGGATCAATCCAAGACAAGAAGAGGCCAAAAGTGTTGGTACTTGGTCGAGAGTGTTGGCAACATAGCTATAAATGATGCATTTATGCTTGAAGGAGCCATCTACACCTTGTTGAAGAAACATTTTAGAAAAGATCCTTATTATATTGACCTCATCGAATTGTTTCATGACATTACCTTCCGCACTGAATTAGGTCAATTGCTTGATCTTGTCACTGCTGATGAAGAGCATGTTGACTTGGATAAATTTTCTTTGAGCAAGCATTCGTTCATCGTTATCTTTAAGACCGCATACTATTCATTCTACTTACCAGTTGCCTTAGCCATGTATGTGAGTGGTGTCACAAATGACAAGGATCTCAAACAGGCTCAAGATATCTTGATCCCATTAGGAGAATATTTCCAAATTCAAGATGATTTCTTGGATTGCTATGGTACTCCTGAACAAATTGGTAAGATCGGTACTGATATCAAGGATAATAAATGTTCTTGGTTGGTTAATCAAGCCTTATTAAAAGTTACCGACAAGCAGCGTAAGTTACTTGACGAGAATTATGGAAAGAAAGATGACGAATCCGAACAAAGAATAAAAGATTTGTATAAAGAATTGAAAATTGAAGATGACTATAAAGAATATGAGGAAAAGATCGTTGAACAATTGAGAAGTAAGATTGACAAGATTGACGATTCAAGAGGGTTAAAGAAAGAAGTGTTTACTGCCTTTTTAGGTAAGGTTTATAAGCGTTCTAAGTAAGGTCTTGAAATAGGTATTACGCAAACCCTAATAGATTTTTTCAATACTAGGAGACAAGTAACAAATGGACGATATTCTGTATAAATCTTATATTGATAATTATTTATTTACCAAATTTGATGCTAAAGCCCAGTAATTTAACAGGTGAAATATCAACCAGTTATACATTAACTCTTTCTAACTCTTCTCTACCTTCCTTGGTGTACAAGTATTCATTGTAGTCTCTAGCCCTAGTCCAGATGTTCCAGACAATGACACCCGGAATTAAGACGTACAATGCTTGGTTTTTAGTTCTTCTAAAGGTGTTGAAAAAAGCATTGTATAAAGAATCCTTCATGGGCCTGGTAGCAAAAGGAGAAACAGAATAAGTTGTGACGTACTTTTGCTTTGGGGAACCAATATGGCCCCACCATCCCATGTAAGTCTTAGGACTTGGACCTCCAGCCATTTTATTTGTGCTGAATATGAGTAAAGAATTTAAACTTAATTTAGTGATAGAAAATCTGGTAAACGTATTCTCACCTCACTCATTGGATGGAAAATACGTATTCAAATTTACGCGCTAACATACAACAAAGAAAAATACGCGAGTAAATATGGGTACTAATAAAAAAGGAAGTCATTAACTGCTTTCCTAGACTTACGTTTCGAAACCTAGTCTACATAATTTACAGAAAAATACTTTCAAGTTACTATGATGTATTAAATGTACACAGCATGGGAGATATGAACCCGTAAAAAAAGTTTTTTTTCAAAATGTGCAGCTCAGAATCCTTCAAATGACCGAAGCCTAAAAAATAAGTACTCTTCATTCCGCTTAAGCAGCAGTCAAACGCTTTTGAGCAGCCAATCTACCTCTTTGTCTGGTGTTCAATCTGACCTTCTTTGCCTCAGTGCTCTTCTCAACAGCTTCACCCTCTTCAGTGACAACAATCTCAATGTGAGATGGAGAGGATTGGTAAGCATTGATTCTACCGTGAGCTCTGTAAGTTCTTCTTCTTTGCTTTGGTGCTTGGTTAACTTGGATGTGAGAAATTTTCAATTTAGAAACATCTAAACCTTTAGCTTCAGCGTTGGCCACAGCGTTAATCAATAAATCCTTAACATGGTTAACAGACTTAACTGGCCATCTAGCCTTTGTGACACCGAATTCCTTACCTTGAGCAGTACGACCAATAGATCCAGCGAAACGACGGAATGGGATAGCCCTTTGGTGTTCCAAGACTTGGTCAAGGTACTTTTGGGCCTTTTCCACATTCCAACCGTTAACGGCTTGAGCAGTTTCTCTGGTGTTCTTGAAAGAAACTCTCAAGTAGGAACCACGAGCAGAAGCAGATTTAGCTGGGTTAGCTGATTTAGCTGCGTAACGAACCATTTCTTCTATCTTTTGATACTAACTTCCCTACGAACGTAAAGAATTTTTCGCTATGAAAATGTATAAAATTTCAAACTAGGTATTGACCCGACCCACTCTACATGCCGGAAAGCACTCACATCGGCAAACTTAAGTGAAAATTTTCGAATATCGGATTATATGTAACACAAAACCAAACACTATAAACTATAGATTGTCGAACACTTACGCACTTAGGAAATGATTAGTCACATGAATCCATTTGAAAAACTGAATTTTAGTCTTATGTCACATGACCGTTGTCAAAATTAGGTTGGAAGCCCCAGAGGGTTAAATCTACATGACGAGTGATGGTTTGCAGTAAGTATAAATCACTATGACATCCTTTTCTCTACCTTAATGATAAACATACTGAAATTAATACTCCATTGTAATTCAGCTTCATGTTAATATTTTACAACAAATTTAAAAAACGTACAGATCAAGGCAGTAAAAGATAAACAAAATTTACGTTAGGCTTAATAACACCCTAGATATGAATGTGCTTTGAAAAGTTTAATTTCCAGGAAATTAAAAAAAAACGTCATTGCTATTCATCTGTTTCCTTCTCTGCGTATCGATGAACCGAAATGGGTCAGCAATCTTATCTAAGTTCATCAAGGCATTATGCAGAACGCGATGAAACGAGGAAGTAGAGAATGGGTACACTTGGGAAACGCTTGACGAAATCAGGGCCAACTAAAAAATAGTTGATGAGGTATCTTTATGACCCAGTCTACAAATTTAGTAGTCTTGAAAAAGTAGGTGTTATGTAATATGCTGGTCACAATGTTATGTTGACATAGTCTTATTTTTCTGCCCTCAGATGCTTATATGCTAGATAAATAACGTTTTTGAAGTGCAGAACGACATCGGATCCTTAGAAACATTTGTTGAGTCCTTTTGCTTAGACCCGTAAAGATTTGTTGTAATAAATTGTACTTAATTACGAGATGACAAGACAAGTCAAGGTACAGCTTTCCCCACTTTAAAAAGACTAATCGCAAAGTGTTTTGGTTATCCTTGATACCCTAAGCTACGACCAAGAATGAATGGGATTGATTCTTGACTTGCATTGTAGTAATGCGTGGCTGCTTCCGAGGGAGAAACTTCTCCTGAGTATTTTAATATCTCTATCCTTAACCGGTCAAGAATTTGATCTTTATCAGCATCCGGTTTCCTTGCTGCTCTCGGAATCCCTACATTTGTAAAAAGTATGTTATCTAGAAGATTGACTGAAATTGGAGAGTTTATGATGGGTAAATGGATTGAATAAATCATTAGCAAAGTTACAAGTCAAGCCCTTGAATTATTATCCTAATGTAAATCTTGAATAGATGCATCGTGTAAACTGAGATAAGATCTTCTTTGCTGTAAAATAAATGGAATTAATTCATGAGTACCGGTAAGAGAACGGAACAAAATGTTCGAGGAAAAGCGGAGCCGCGATATGGACGCATGCACAATGGAAATATTAATTTTGATTTACACTCGTCCGGAAGGATTTTGAGAAGGAGTTAATTCTTCTAATAAGTTATAGTAGAAATAGACATAATCAGAAAAATGATGGTCCACGAGGGCTTGATTTTTTAATAAAGTTATGTAGTCGACTTTTTTCAAAGTCAGTCAATAACACAAGACAAGTGTAAAAAACAAATCAAACTATGTCTAAGAACAATATCCTTCACAATGTGTCATTGACAATGCTAATTCTAGACTAATACAGTTTATAAATATGTACATACAACTAAATGTCGTGATGGAAACGCTTCAAAATTGTATGTCGCATTATCTCAACCACAACCGGGATAATTTCAAGTTCTTAAGAGTTTTGATTTTGGGCTCAAGTTAAGAGAAATTATCGAATATAATTTTCTAAGCCGAGCCACATGTAAAAGGTATCACATGTATTATCAAGAGGATTGGCAAGTTTTTTCAAGTGATATCAATTAATGATTAGCCATTTCAGGCTATACATAAGTAGACATCTCTTGCTTAATCTGGCAAATGGCTGTTAATAGCACTTTGTCTATTAAGATTAATCACACAATCAATTAATTATATTACACAACAGGTGCATATAAACTTTCTCCTGGAGCTCTTCTTGTATGTCGTTTTCGTAGGACTGTATCACAAAACTTCTGAAGTAAAGGCTGTATCACGATCCACAACGGAGACGCCTCTCAATGCAAAAAAAAAAAAAACAAAGGAAGTCTTACCTTCCCGCGAGGCCATATATACTACGACGCCTTCAAGTCTTGAAAAAACTAGCATTAATCTTTCGTGTTTAGAGGATTATGTGATCGGTGATCGGTTATGAATATTGTCAGAGTAAATCATGACTCCCTCATCTTCAATTGGAACGCGATGCAGCTAGGTCATGAGGTGGCATTTGAAACAGAAATAGCAAACACCAAGATAATTATGAATGATTTTTGCACTACCGTCATCTACTGTAAATCTCTAGTCCTCCAGATTTCATACATAACTGCAAGACAGGACATGAACTATTTGACGTTTCTAGTACAACGATTACTAATTTCACTTAGCGACACTCAATTAAAGTCGAGTCATACATAAAACTTCCTTTGTTTTGATGATGTTAATTTGAAACAATCTTATCGGCGGTCTCTAAAAAAAGAAATGCGCTACGGAGAGTTCTTATGGCTGTCGTCTCCAACCTTGAGAGGAGAGCAATCTAGGTATTTTTTGAAAAAGATGCAGTATAACGGCAATAGTCAAACTTGTCGCATGCAGTTATAAGCCTGCAGCGTCAGTCTACAGAAAAAAAAAATACACCGGGATGATGCGCTCGTCTCTCAATTTCAGCCAAAGAGAACGGAAGTTGTTCAAGAAACTAGTTAGGTCTATCATTAAATCTACCAATATCTATCATAATCTGAGTAACTTGTTATCAAAGTTTTCAATGAACTTCATAATAACTTGTAATCGCTGTGGGTATTTTTTTTTTGCGAAATTTCCTCCCCTTTTTTCCGCTAGCGCTTGGCTCCTGTCTCTTGCCTCTTTTACGTTTTAAGTAATCATCGACGGATCCATTATTTCGACCATCATTCGGACGTTGTCATTATACCCCTTCTGTCAAGGCAAATTCACCCGAATCTTTTTCTTTACACGTAATTCTTCATAACTCCATGGTACTATTATGTTTGATATATAACTAAGAATATGACACTCTTCTTAAAGGTTATATAAGGAGGATGGCCATGAGAAAGACTTGGTCACGTTTGCACGACCCATTTTAATTCGATAATCGTAATCCCTCAATGTTTTTTCCTTCCACCATATTATTATCAGAGCACTGAAATAGTGGACATTTTGGCGTCAAGAATAGTGAATTCACCTATTCAGTCAATATCTATCATCGTTGACTCATCCAGTACAAACATAGTACTGGTAAGTAATTGATTGATTGATAAAAGTAGATAAAGGGTCTGCCAATAACATCTGGCGCAGAAGTGGACGCCAAAGCCCTGACGCGTAATTAAAGAGTGGACCGAAGGCGTTTGAGTTGCATTCGCTTTATTTGTGTTGTCTAAAAGATACAAAATAGATTAAACATCGATCGTTAGTGGTTTTTAACAAAAATAAAGACAAAGGTCTAACGCGGAAGACAGTGATTGAAAATAATTTGGACTTTCCTATTAAATAGGGCTAAAGTCAAGTACATGAATAATATTACCGGGTGCTGCATATTTATATTCTAGGAATATTGCATTATAAGACGAGGTCTTGGAAAAATGAGTAACGAAGGTTCAGATGATATGGCAGATATAGGGCTTGTATCGAGGTCACCATCGTCTCCACCTAGGTCAAAAGAAGGTTCTATCAGTGAAAGTAAAGTTTCACTAGGTGATAATTCTGACGATGGTGGTATAAAAGTGGAGGATGAACCCGAAGACAATGAAAATGAGGTTGAACCTCTCGAAATACCTCAAGAGAATCCTCCGTTAGAATCTGAATTGGAAAATGATATGTCTAAAGAGAGCTTTCAGGAATCTAGCAATACCAAGAGTGATCAAGAAAAGGAAGTACCAAAACAAGAAGACGTGAACATGGAAGACACCTCAGATAAAGATATAGACTCTGAATTGCCAAATGAAGAATTGCTTGAAGGTGATAAAGTCGTTAACGACCGTAAACAAACAAGACCCAAATCGGAGCCAGATACTGATGCTGTAGAGGTTATAAAATCTCCAAGTGTTCCTAGTGGTGTTTCCAATGATGAGACGAATATTGATAGAGAACCTTTAGGTGAGAATGATGGACCAACAGATGAATCTAAGCATCCTGTTGAAGATTCTCTGGAAGAGCAGAAAGTGGGGGAAAGTAATAGTATACAAGGGGATGACGTTTCAACTGCTGATACCGGGTTTACACCTGAACCAATTGATGTCAGTAATGTAAAGCAGACACATTCGATAGTTATACCATCTTATGCTAGTTGGTTTAACATGAAGAAAATTCATTCTATAGAGGAGGAAACTCTCCCAGAGTTTTTCAAGTCTTCGCATCCTTCAAAGTCTCCAAAAATTTATGTCAATTACCGTAACTTCATGATAAACTCATACCGTTTGAATCCCAATGAATACTTGACATTAACATCGTGCCGTCGAAACCTTGTTGGAGATGTGGGAACATTAATGAGAGTGCATCGCTTCTTGAATAAATGGGGATTGATTAATTATCAGGTTAAGCCTCAATTCAAGCCTGCGTATACTTTAGAGAATCTTCCTAATGGCCAACTGGTTGGCTTGCCGTACACAGGTGATTTCCATGTTAACTATGATACACCTAGGGGGATGTTTCCATTCGAGAGCAATAAGCTTTCACCGGAAAGAATTGATGCTGGTAAGTTGAAAAAGCTTTTGGGTTTGCAAGATCAACCTAATGTAGGAGATAATAATGAAACAAGCATAGCATCTTCGTCAAATGAATCCAAAGAAACTGTCTCCAGGAAACGTTCTGATGGCTCTGAAGATACTAATCTTCCACCCAAAAAGAAACATAAAGATGATTGGACTTCAGAGGAATTGTCAAAATTAGTCTTTGGAGTGAAGCAATATAATAACGATTGGTATAAAATAGCAAAATTTATTGATACTGGTCGTACTCCGCAGGAATGTATTTTGAAATTTCTTAAGATTCCTATTAATGATGAGTTTTATGAGTCCTTTGGAAAAGATTTCAAATTGTTGAAGTATGCGTCTAACTTCCCCATCAACTCCACAGAGAACCCTGTTTTGAGCAATTTGGCATTCCTAACGCAGTTGGTAGATAGTGATGTTGCACAGGCGGCGAGCCAAAGAGCTTCTAAAGCTATAGACTCTAAAATAATGGAGAAGATTGAGAGTGTTTATGGAAGTAGCGACAAAATCAAAGAAAAGGAGGAGTCAGAATCTAAGGTCAAAGAGACAAGTTCTAAGGCCGATGCACAAATTGATTCAACTGAAGAATCTAAAAAAGACGAGAGTAGTAGCTCGATTAAGGAATCTGAAAATGAAGACGGTGAAAATAAGGCATCGGATAAGGACTCAGAAAATGGTCATGTGGAAGAGAATGGAGTGTCACATAGTCTTAAGGAACATTTTAGTGAAGATAACAGTGCCTCTAATCTTTCAGATGCAGCAGCAAGTAGCTTTGGTATTGTTGGTGCTCGAAGTCATTTGTTTGCAACATACGAGGAGCGTGAACTACAAAGACTCACGAACACTATTGTAAATTATGAAGTATCTAAGATAGATCTTAAACTACACAAAGCAAAAGAGCTTGAAAAGATTTATGATCGGGAGATAAAAAATTTGGCAAAACAACAGGAAGAAATTTTTGTTGATAGATTATCATTGACACAATCTACAATTAATATTACAAGGAAGATAGGAAATGCTATATCAATTCTTGAGAAGACGGCAGAGGGGGACGAGTCTTCAGAAAAGCTTAGTCAAGTGAACAGTCTTCTTACAGATATCAAAAATCTTTTGTATAAACCCACTAAACAAAACTTGATGTTAGCTTCGAAAGAGTCTCAAGATTCTACTGAAAATAAATTGTCGGAGCAAAATGAAGACGAACTGGGAACTAGGAGTAATACTGAAACTCTGGATGGTGCGGATATGAAACCGCTTTCTTTGGAAGCCCCCCAATCGTTCAAAGTTTGGGTTCCTTAAGCTTGTAGATATAATTATTTGCTTATTTCATATATGTGGTCATGATAAGATTAATTAGTTCATGTACCCTTCTCTCCCATTGTATATGTATTATTTTATAATTTTAATAACGGTCTTATCTGATTGATTGGACTTGATGTAAGTTACAGTATCTGTCCTGTATAGTGTAGCTACTTGTAATACAACCTCAATCTTTTATGGGGTATCTTCAGAAGGAGGGAGAGTTTTGTCTGAGGTTTATAATTAAGGTGAGTACTAATATTTACTGAGACCGACCGATAATAATGAGTAACAGTAACTCAGAGGGGTTCGTGATTGATTACGAGAGTAAGGATACGTTTGATATTGATGAGAGCCCGAGGAGTGATAAGGGAAGTGAGTACGTCGAGGATGATGATGTTCAGAGTGGAAATAACAGAAACGAATTAGATGACAATGAAGCTCACTTCGAATCTAATGCTGATTTTGAATCTTTTACTAATGACAATGGCAGTGGAAACTACGAAAACACGAGAGTTGATTATGATGTAAGTGATGACGAAATAGATAATTTGGATGAAATTGAAAACTTAGATGAAGAGGATAAAACCGCTGGACGCAAGTATTACGAAGAAGACGACGAATTGATTTCTATTGATGAATATGAATTTGAAAGTGTGGCAAAAAAGCAAGATCAATCTCATCAACTACAAAAAGAGGAGCAGAAGAAGGATGAAGATGCAACCCCAGTGGAAAGAGATGTAAACTCAGAAAGTGAATCATATGTTTATGATCTTGATGAGGAGTTCCAATTTGCGAATATTGACCGGAATAGAGAAAGAGCAGCTGAGGAAGTGGAAGAAGGAGCTAATTTGAATAACAACGGAGTTGAAAGTTGGGTATCGGGGGATGAAAAGGATAAAATGAAGTCGATCGCATCGTCAAAAAATGATATAGGACGTGATTCAGAAAATTATTATGATAAAGAAGGTAATAAGGAGGAGGCTCAGATTGAACAGATTGAACTCTTTAACACAGACAAGAATGAGTATGCTGATAACCTGAGTATAGATATTGGTAATGAACACGAGAATCTAACAGAGAACTTGATTTCGTCTTCTAGTGATGAAAAAGAGGAAGATAATCTGAGCTCTAATAGTGACTCTCACATTAAAGAAAATTTTGAGAAGACTGCTACTCTCTTATCTGATGTTCCTATAAAGGTATCTGTCGCTGACTCAGAGTTTCTTTTAGCTCCTTTTAAAAAGAAAGGGAAATACCGTGGTAATTTAAATTTGATAACTCTATTTGATAATTCTATTCTTGACTTGACTATTGAGGATTTCTTTGAAGCTATTAGGTCTAATAAAAGCGTCAGTACTTTTGCCAAGTTTGACGAGGGTAAGGAATTAGTTTTATTGGTACCTGAGTTGGGTAATATTCATATTACAGAGGATAATATATATTCGAGGGAAGTGACAGTGAAAGACTTTGTAAATACTTTTGTTGAGCTTCGACACAATGACCCTGAGGCTAATGAATCTCCAGAATACATCTCCTTTCACTTAGATAGTCAAAGAAGGTTCATAACAAACTTCAATCATCTATCTTCGCTTATCCGTTCTAATAGAAGTTTTAAAGATATAGAACCATTTAACGGAGATATCATTTCTGTACCTCAAGATAATTATCATGAGGAAGGAACAGAACTTAAAAAACGAAAACTTAGCGAATCTTATTAGGTAGGTAATGCATGTATTGAGCTGGTCGATTAATATACAGTTTAGTTTACAAAAGGTTAAATGATATTATTTTCCTTGAGCTTGCTGTAGAGCTCGGAATCAATGTACTTTTCAATCGTGGGTTCTCCTGCCAAGCCTTTTCTCTTTCTTGTTTTCATAACAAAATCTCTTGCTAATGACTTGTAAGGAACAGGTTGCAATGCCGGCAATATAGCTGTTTTATCTAGAGGATCACCAGGAACGATGTCCCAGTCGTCAAATACAAGCAGACACATGGCTTGACCTTGAGTTCTTGATCTTATATCAGATTCCAAACCTACCGAGTCAATAACAGGAACCCTTCCCTCCATAAAGAAAAGAGGTGTCCCAGGAATTGAGCCTTCATCTGTGATGAAGCCCCGTCTTGTCTCAAGAAGAGCAGAAATAGCAGCTATGACTTGCGCTTTACAAGTTACATGAACTTTGTAAATTGGCTCCATAAGACGCGGCGAAGCCATGAAAAGCCCTGTATAACATGCCTTTCTTGTGAGGGGTATAATCTGGGTTCCGCTTTTCTGCACTCGAGACCCGTTTATGACCGCATCCAAAATTTTGAATTTGGTATTTCTTACTGGTTCATCACATAATGGACCTTCATTGACACTCCATTTAAACCCTAAGCTGATAGAATCTTTCAAAGAATACAATAATTTTTTATCAGTTTCTTGTTCAAGAGTATCATCAGTTAAAATACTTGGTACTTTTAAATCGTCAGGTCCAAAGCACCAAACTGATCTTGAATCCAAAGCATCCCATCCAAATTCTTGTCTCAACACTTTGGAAGTGTACTTTAACGGTTGGCTTAAATCGATTTTACCTTTCTCAATGGCATGACTTAATCTTGTATCCATGATAGGCTCCGCAGTAATTGAAATGCTATAATCATCTGATTTGGAAGGTATACTCGAGACTGAACTTTCAATACACGTTTCACTGAATTTAGTCAACGGCGGACTCACTTTCACTTCAAGGTTGTCAGCAAAGAAATTTCTCAAGTCATGCAAGGCACAGTCAAGATATAATTCTCCCGGACCAATAATAATTCTTTCACCACTTTCCTCAACCTTCACCTCTGATGCCAAGTAAGACATGCTTATCGCCCTTAATGACGAAATCAACTTCGGCAATTCGGAAGGATTTGCTGCCTCAACAGCCAATTTTAATACAGAAGCCTCGGAATAGTTTGGCATCCTGATCGGCATGGGGGTAGAATATCCTGGTTCGAAGATTGCAGCTGACTTAGTGACAATGGAGTTTGTACCCGTAACCAAAACCAAAGAACCCGGCCCTACTGAATTTACTCGATACCTGTAACGACCTCCTCCAAGGAATATTTCTTCTGAGACCTCATCTTTGAAATCTTCATCATCCTCAGCAAAATTACCACCGAAGACTCTTACTTTGGAGCCTTCTCGTAATTCCCCCTTTAAAACTCTAACTAGAGATTGAAAATTCTTACCATCCGATGACTCCAGAGATTTTAAAATGCACGCTACTAATTCATTTCCTGGTAATGGTTTGCCAAAAAGCTGGCACATCTTAGTGTCCAATGATTCAATTGGGTTGGGAATACATTCAGAGATACTATCCATGACTGCAGAGACAGGATCAAATACCAGTTTAAGAACACTTTTTAACAACTCACGGGAGTCCGATTTAAATACACTTTTATGGAGCAGTGTCCCAAAATTCTCCCAAAGCAACTGATTAATTCTCTTACCGGTCCCGTCATCAGTCAAGGTATAGGTAAACAATTTGTAAAATGGATTTGCAATGAAGTGTACAAAAGACCTGGGGTTCTTGGTTTGCCCAGACGACTTAGTAAATTTGCGATTCTGCTGATCATAAAATATATCACCCCATAATCTCACATTGAGCTCTTCTTCGCTAATGGAATCGAACATGTACTTATCAAAATATAAATTCGTGAAACTTTGTAAACTGAAATTAATATCCATGTCACCAATGGCAAATATCACATTGTTTTTTCTTGGGCTTAAAGTCTTCTGTTGAGTATACAGCACCAGGAATTCGCTTTCAGAGATAAAGGCATTAACATCATCTATAGTATTCTTTAACTTGAAATAAAAATCAGAGGGTGATAGTTGAAGTTCTAGTACAAGTCTGTCCAACTTGTTAAGTACCAAAATAATAGGCAAATTGCATTTTAAAACTTCTTCAATTATCCTACCATCCTTCGGTGTAACCCCTTCAACGGAATCAATGACTAAAAGAACTCCATCGGCGCCCAATAAACTAGCACTAACTTCATCACCAAAATCTGCATGACCTGGAGTATCAATAACGTTTACGACGTATGATCTTTCTCTTGAATCCGATAAAAGTAATGTTATGGGTGACGATTTTATTGTTATCCCACGTTCGACTTCTAAAATATGTGTGTCCATGTAACGCAAAGGTCTTTGAGATCCTCTCATTTTCTTCTGAATTATTGAAGGATGAGTGTGATATACCAACAGATCGATTATAGTTGTCTTCCCAGAATGCAAATTTCCAACAACAGCTATGTTCCTCACTCTTTCAGGTAATGAATTCATTAACGAAACCATATAATCTCTAGAATATGCCACCCCTGGAAGGGACGAGTCATCACCTTTTTTTTCCAGAAATTCTGTCTTCATCTTCTTCTCATAATTAGGTTCCAAAACTGGGGCATCTTCTACTTGTTCATTAGGTCTAACTAGTATAGTTTCTACATCCTTTCCGTATGTATCCTCCAAAGAAGTAGTGGCATTGTTATTTGAAGAAGCCAAAGTCAACGCATTATCTCTATTTCTCAGTGCATCTTGACCAGGTTCCTTCACAGACGTATCATTGGAAACATCATTGATTTCGTCATCTGAGTCAACTTCAGCATCAGAGTAAGGTATACCTATAGGATTACCGAACTCATCATAAAGATCATCGTCATCCATAGTTGATCTTCTGGGCCCTGGATATTGTTTCAAAAGTAAACCGATGGCCTCGAAATGTACTGTAATTTTTAAGAAATAAATATATTCCTGCACACCATAAAACGTTGCCAAAAGCACAAGAAAACTACAAGAGGGTTTCATCTTCTCGAGTATATTACATATATAAACTATGTGCCATTAGTAGAATGAGATACGATGATACAACAACATTTTCAGGGTTTCTCTGGATTTTGAAAATCATGGACCTAAGATAAAGTTTGGTATTTTCTAAGCTCCGTAAGCAATGTCTGTAGTTGAACATCAGAAACTTTATTAGCTAAACTAGGGATCAAAGACTTCGCTTCTTCAGCGTCTTCACATTCAAGGTTACCAAGTTGAGCTATTTCAAACGGATGAAGGGGATGAGTAACCAGACTGTTAAAATCAGTGAGTAATTTTTCAACTGTTTCTGTAGCAGATGAACTCTTAAATCTGGCAAAAGCTGAAAGAAAATTTAAAGTTTTATGCATGATCTCATTCGAACTTGGTCCCGCTAATTCAATATTAGTAACTTCATCTTCCTTGTCGTCTTCATCATCTTCTTCATTGAAATCATTATTTTTTGTATCTTTCTTTTTACGCTCTTTCAACGCAGCTCTCACTAAAAGTCTAGCTTCTGATAAATTCAAGGCAATTAATTGTTCTTCATCACCGTTGTTTGTTATCTGTGTTGTTTGAAATTCTGGTCCCAACCTTAACAAAGCTGCGTTTTCTTCATCATCTATATTTTGGGCATTTGCCTTTCTCCTTCTCACTCCAAGAGTACTGGTACTAACATTCATCGTCAAAGTTAACTTTTATAAATTCAAGCTAATATCTCTAAAATGTTAAATCCCTAATCTATATTATTGTCAATAGAGAGTCGTATCTCACTTAAATTATTTCTAAGTTTAAGAGAAATCTAACCTACAAATATTGTCACAAACACGACCATATATGTGTATTATTATGTACTCAGGTAACGTCTAATCCTATGCTAGCTTTAAGATATTTATGGGTCTTAGGTAACTAATATTTGACCCAGGTTTATGAAGATGGCCTACCTGTACTTCCAAAAGGTTTATTAGAGTCATCGTTGAAACGTGAAATATTTTGATTTAATTTTGGGCTCGAGAAATTGGCAGTTCTAGGCGGCGTAGCAGAAGCCAGATCATTAACAAAAGGATGTCTAAGAGCTTCCTGCGGTGTTAACCTCTCCAAAGGATTCAAGTTCAATACTTTAGTTAGGAAATCAACAAGAAGAACTCTATCTTGACATTCCTTTTCGATCATAGAATTTGTCATCTTTTTCGAAGGTAATTTATAGTTTAGTATGATGTCTTTCAAATGTCTTTTTTTGAAATAATTTTTGTTCTTCTGCTCTTTTTTCGCTTGTGGCTCTTTACCTTTTGTGTGCGTCAAAAAGTACATGTACTCATCATAAGACTTAATCTTATAAACGGGTTTACCGTCTGGGGACTTGGGTGGTAGTTTATTAAAGAAATTTGTGATATTTCGTCCAAGTTCAAGCATATGCCTCAGCGGTTCACCTAACATATCCACTATTTTCCAAATTTGGTTATACTCAGATGTTCCTGGGAACATGGGTAGTCCAAGAAATAATTCTCCGACAATACATCCTAAAGACCACATATCTATGGATTCAGTGTATGGTAAACCAAGAATGATTTCAGGAGACCTATAGAAACGAGATTGGATATAAGAGTAAATGGTCTGTCTTGTGAAACATGCCGATCCGAAATCTATGACCTTAACATCCGGTTTATCTGTTTGGCAGAGTAATATGTTTTCAGGTTTCAAGTCACAATGAATCATTTGAAAGTTCTTTAACTGGGCCAAAGATTCTAGCAATTGCCTCGCTATTATCCTCACCAACTTTGTATTAAGCCCTTGAAACTGATTCTGCTTGATTAATTCGTAAAGATTAGATGATAACAATTCAAATACCAAACACAAATGCTCTTTATGCATAAAAGTGTCCAAAAGCTTTATAAAATGGGTCCCATCACTGTTTGAATTCAAATATTCTAAAATCTTTACCTCAGTAAGAGATTGATTCATATATGCCGGTTTTGATTTGATGACTTTCACAGCACACACAGTCTGATAAGTTAAATTTTGACACTTCACCACCTGTCCAAAAGTCCCTGAACCTAACAAGTCTAAAACAATATATTTTCTACCTTCTTCAGCTCCTAATATGTCGTTAACATACAAGATGTAGTCACTGTCTTCATTATCATATCCACTGTTATATTTTGGCTCCAGAGGTTTCGTTAACACCCTTTTTGGGTTTGAGGATTTTGAATATTGAAATTTCTTGGGTTGACAGATACTGAAAGAATCAGTCAAATAAACGGACAAAGCATTGACAGGTGATATATGAATAGAATTAACTGAACATCTCCTGTATTTAGGTTGATTGTGTATTTTTGGTTTCAAGTCTAGTGTGTTGTAAATTTTTTGAGCTCTTGGTGCTGGTTTTCGCTTTTCCGTACTTCTTTGGGCATTTAAGAATTGTTGGTATTGATTATACAGAACAATCAGGGGAGACCTTATATTTGCACCTGTTTGATAATAATTCATTCGATCAACCCCCGGGGCGAATGTTGTTGATGCACGTCTTGCATTATTAGGTAAAGCAATATGGGCATTTCTATAGCCTGAATAATAATCTGCGATAGAAGGATTTGTCTGGAATGAATTTAAAGCACCCCCACCAGGTAAATTGTCAACTGCAGCAGACATACGTCTGTCGGGTCCATCAAATGTTACTTCTTGACTTGTGTAGTATTGATTGAAAGGATTATCAGCTCTTGTTGGAGGATGAATGAATGGAGGAAGATTATTAGTTTGGTCATCATATTCATAAGTCGTAGGTAGCTGATTTGCAAAGGACGTTCTCTTCGACTGAGGCAATAAGGAAACTCCCTGCAGTGTGCGTGTGGGAGAATGTGAATGAACACCACTAGAAGGTATACTATTGGAATTTACATTAGCAGGACTAAACCAAGGATTTCTAAAACCTTGCATTGATTGCTGTTGTTGCAGATAGTCTCTCATTAAGTTGCCTTCAGGACGAAGTCCATTAACATTATCATTTCCTGTCCCAACTAATCCGCTGCTTTGAGGTGGAGGTAAATACCAATTACCTCCAACTGAATTATGTCGGTTCTTATATTGATAGGACATAACAATGAGAAATTACTATTTATCAAAATATCCCATCTAATCGTTGATATCCGAAAAGAAAATTGGTAATAATAAGGATGTTCTCCTCAGATGTCAATCAAAGATCCTCCTGCTAATCGCGCACTGCATACAAACAATAGTCATGAGGCTGACATGAACACATACATCAGCACCAAGTCAGGGGTGGATTCAGTTGACTGCAAGTAAATTAATTACATTAAAGCTACGACAATGGTTTTTCATGATAAATGAGAAAGATAATATGGCAACGTTGGGTCATATATATATACATGTCATTAAATAGGCACTGTTCCAGATTGATGAGGCGGAATTAACACATCCTTTTTGCCCGTCTCCTCATTCTTAACAATGCAAGTGAAAATTAGAATCTTTTAAGCAGTTAATTTGGCTTGTTCTTCTGGGTATGGCATAGCCATAGGTGGCTGAGCCATAACTCTCAGGAAAAGCATACCAACACCTTCAAAAACGCCAAGCAAACAAGCACACGTTATGGCAGAGTTTCTGGTATGTTTCCATCCACCTCTAATAGCCAATGCACCACCTGTGAAGAACCCAGCGATAACAGCATTCCAAGCATCTTCTCTCTTTCTTACATGTTTTACACCACAGTCAAATGTAGAAAACAATCCACCCCAAACACCAAAGTTACCTCCAACTACCGGTGCTCTTGCTTTAATAGCTGATAACGAACCATAACCTCTTTCTCCATATGGTGAATTACGGAAACCTTTAATACCATGCCAAACGCATCCTCCAATAACACCCATAGCGAAGGCACCACCGAAGTCACTCAATATGACAAGCGGACAAGGATCTCTCGTATGATCTGCTGACATGATACACTAATATTTATTCGACAAGGCTCTCTATTACAAAATACGAACTATGTCCCTTAAAATAGATAGCTTTAATTATATTCGCCTCGCTATACTTAATCGCACATTGAAAATTTTCCAGGTCGGTGATAAATTACAAAAAATATATACAGGTACCTACAAATGCGACCAAATCTTAGTGAGTAGTGATTAGGAATCTACCCACTTGTTTTCACGTACTAAGTTAGTTTTCTTTATTCTTTAAAGTCGTAAATGCGCATAAACCAATTTCTTAGAACTAATGAGGTTCTAGCTTATGATCAATAACACCCTTCAGGCTCCCGTCACTATCTGTATCAGTGGACAATTCGTCCTGCGATGACCCTGTATTATACACCTGGGGTACTGAGCTCTCTCCATTTCTTGAAGATGAAGATGCGGTAGCCTGATGAGATGCAATATCATCGTCATCTATATCATCAACTCCAATTATAAAAGCATCATCAATACCTACCGATTCAACATTACTGGTACCACTAATATTATGCAACTCGAAATAATCAGTGTCTATCTCGGGCCCCTGAAAACTCTTGAATCCCCAAGTTCTATATCCTATACTTGCAAACCCAACAAAAATTGCAACGATTACTGATGCATAATTCATGGTGAAAAATGTTAAGTTCTTGATAACGGGGGGAAGGAATAACATCATGGACAGGAAAAGCACCCACACTACAGAAAGAAAATTGATTACCCAACCAGCTTTTCGTAATCTAAACGCAGCGCCCTTTATCTTTCTTCTTTTATTCAACATGAGGCACAAAATAGGAATACCATTGGCCAACGATAACGACACAACAGATGCCCCCAAAAAAGCGTTGAATGCTGATTCAGAGAAGAGGGTTATTAATGAAAGCACCAAAGCTACTGCCATTGACAAAAAGAGAGCATTCTTCGGAATTTTGTACTCTTCAACTGAGTCAACTTCAACCCAATAATTTTTAAATGGTAATCCTCCATCTCTAGCAAAAACATATGTTGTTCGGCATGCTGCTGTTAAAGATCCAATTGATTGAAATAAGACTGTGATGATCAATAAAAGTACAAGCAAAAATGATACAATATATGATTCTGTGGAAATTTTGAATATCAAGTCAATGGGCATTAATTCAGGGGTTTTATCCAAGAGTAAAGTGAGTTCTGGTAAAATTGTCAATATAGGAAGAATGAAAATAAGTCCTATTATTGATGATAGAAATACCGCACTCATTGAACCCTTAGGCATATTCTTTTCTGGGTTCTTTACTTCATCCGTTAAGGAGAAGAGCAGACCATAACCACACAATGTGAAAGATGCACTTTGAAGCCCTATCATGAAAGCCATCAGGTCTGGCCATCCGGATCTTGAATTATCAAAGTCTGTCAAAATATCTTTAATGGAATTTGTACGTTTGGCAAAGAAAATCAAGAGAAAATCGATTGCCAATACCGTGTAAATGGACCAATAAATACAAGCCCTATTTATACGTTCCAAGTGTTTGGAAAATTTGAAATTAATAAATCCACTGAATATCAATATAATGACGTAGACAAGCAACACTAAAAAAATATCATGTGTATAATATACCCCTTTTAATCCAAACATAGAAAGTATAAATTGAGAACCAGAATACATAACACTTGTAGCATAAGTCCAATTTCCTATCAATAAAAGCCATCCCGTGAACCATGAGCTTATCGATGAATATTTTTCATTACTGAGAATGGAACTAAAATGATATACACCTCCAGCAGTCGGATACTTCGAAATGATTTCGCTTAAACTTGTTACAACACACATCGAAAAGAAGGCAACAATTACCCATCCATAAAGTAAGGTAACGTTTCCACCATCCACTAAAGCAATCCATAAGGTGGAAGAAACTCCAAAGGGAACCCCCATTAACGTGAAACCCAACCCAATAACAGAAGTTGATGTCAATTTTCTATCCAAATCTTGTTTATACTTTAAATATTCCACCTGCTCAATCTCATGATCTTCTAATCGATGTAAAAAAGTATTGAATACTTTCCCCGGAGCTAGAGAGCTGAAACCTCTACCAGTTTGAACATCATTGGAATAAGACGCCTCCGGCTCTGGAACAAGAGTCGAGTGATCCAAGGAGGAATAGTCATCATTTACGGGCTCAGTAGCCATATCAACCTACCTTACCTCAATACTAAGTGCTCTTGTCTACTCAGTATCTGTATAACTTCTCAAAGGGCAAAGATAAAATAAAGTTGATATTTGGACTGTATGTAGTGGTGGGCTTAAAATATATCCGATATATTAATTATCACGGTGAAAGGAAGTTTGTCGGAAGTAGCGGGATATACATGTATTAGAATATACCAATGAACTACATTATGCTAGTGATAGTATTACTCTTATTAATCTTTCGATCCTAATCGTCAAAAAGGTAGTCACTCTCTGTTATGATCCGAAAAAAGAAAATTCAAGTAGAACTTAGTTTTAACGCGGACCAAAAGACTACATATGGAGTTCTCATTATCAGTGACCATCTTGTGGACTCTCGGACTTATATATTGGCAAGCTTACACTCTCGCTCGTTTTAATATGAGCACTGACAATATTTTTAATGGTTCTTAATGTCCCACCCACGGGCTGATTCTTTTGGTCAACTAAGTAATTGACCACACTGTTAATATTTGCAACTAAATCTTCAGGTTTCCAATTGGAGTAACCCACTTTCACAGATACGCAATTACCACTGGCTGTGGGTATGTAATAAGTGTTCCGAACAATTGACTTCATTTGTTGATTGACGTATTTGGAATCGCACCTATCGTCTTTAAGCTTTGCTGATTTTTTTCCTCTGGTTAATTGTGCATTAGAATCGGGCCTTGCCATTTGAACCATAAATGGAACCTTCTTATTCTTAACGTAAAACGTTGCTCCCAAAATATCTGGCAACAACTTATGAACTCTGTGATCGGCGACTATTATATCAAACTCCTTATAAATCTTAATGGCCCTTTTAGGGTTTTTAACAAGTGACCTGGTTTTTGCCAAAGTATAGATCTCATTAAACAAATCTTCTGTGGGGGATCCCTTTTTCAACAACTCATTTCTAAAAGGAGTGGAAGGATCTTTTGTTATTAGTAACACCGATTTGCTAGAAATAGAATCAAGTTTATGAACTAAGGGTATTATTCGAGGGATGTAATCTTTCGACCTCGCTAAAGGAACTTTGGTATTGAGTATTAAATAGATTGCCTCATTGTGGTCTGAACCCTTCTCTGCTTGTGTATAGGATATAAGAGATCTTGCAGACTTTCTGGCCTGTTTGGAAGAGTCCCTACCTAAGACAAAATCCATTTGTATTCAAAATAAGTTCTGATCTTTATGTTGATGAGATGACTACGCACAAACTCTAACTGAAAAAAATTGATTATATATAGGACCTCATTATAAACATGAAAATAAAAGATTACCATAAAAATGTACAATAAGGGCAGAAATACAAGCCTAATGACTAAATTGGTTCTAAAAAGATGTCATTTAATCTCCACGCAAGGCTCTTATAACAGCAGCTCTCCTCATCATACACTTAGTCCATTTGTATACCTCGGGAAACTCCACCTTTAAGTTTATACCTATTCTATCTACCACGTTGTTCCAAGGCACAAATGATAAATCGGCAATTGTTGCTCTATCACCCACGAGCCAAATTGGATAATCAAAATATCTTGACTGCGATAATGGTGTAGTGCCTGCGCTATAAGCTGCAGCATTTTCAACATCTAAATCCATGATTAAGGCTTCCCTTCTTTCTGCCAAGGCCATTTCAATGACACCATAAACTCTTCTTACTTCTTCAGTATATCTCTCTACAGCACTTGGAACTGCACTAGAATGAAAATATCTGAAGTGTAAAGCTTGTCCGATCATGGGGGCATGTCCCGAAGTTTGAAAAAATACCCATGAACCAATCTGTGATTGTTCCACTAAATTATCTGACCATAAAGGACATTCTCCATTTTCTTTTAAATATTTTGAGACTAAATATAGTATAATAGCTCCAGACTCCCATATAGATATATTTTCATTATAATGATCAATTAACGCCGGAACTCTAGCATTAGGATTTATACTGACAAACTCTGGAGCTCTTTGTTCTCCAGAATTAAAATCTAAAAATATACTATTGAAGGGAAGATTTAGTTCCGACATAATGATGGCCACTTTAAATCCATTAGGTGCAGATCTATGGGAAAATAGTGTGTATCCTTCTGTAGGTTGATTTTGGAAAAACTGTGAAATTCTAGACTGATGTCCTATTCCTGCTTCCCTTTGAAGTTGTTGTTGAAATGCAGTCAAATTTCCGTCATTACGTTCTTCATGTAAGTGCACAGATTTTAATCCAACTGAAAGATTGGAAATAGTATTGGAATTCCTGCTATTTGGACCCCCTTGCTGAATACCACTGGCGCCTGAGTCGGTCATTGGTGTGATTTATACTTTCGTAACTTTGTTTCTAGATGAATACTTCCCGAAGACTTCAACAAGCAAAATTATACGAAAAATGCCTATAAAACTCTTCTCACTTTACCACCAATACTTGGTTAAGCTTGATTATATTCAATAGTCAAACTTGAGTCACTCAAAGAATGAAACTGCCCACGGTTTACCAAAACTATAATTTCGCTTTTCTGTTATCCTTCCAAACTTCGCAATACCCAGAGACTCGCTGACTTCTCGTACATTCACCATAGTTTAAATGTTTTGTGTCACGTTTATCCCCATGAGTGAGCCACTCTTTGTGTATAAACACAGTGGCCCTAGTTTGCATCGGATTTCAGGTGACAGATTGAGAAATAAATTGTGCAATGACATGGGATAAGCATATTGCTGTACTCGTCTGTGATACTCCAATTGAGTATCTTCTTGGGAAGTACGGTGATTTTGGCGATAATGTAATAGATCTTTTGCGAAGGGCAGGGCAGACTGAATATCCCTTTATCAAGTACCAAGTTAAAGATGACGATGAGGTTCGTTTAGATACTACGTATCGGAGAATGAGAGAAGCTTTGGCTGGAGATAAAATTAAAGGAGTTGTTTTGACTGGTTCAAGAAGTGATTCCTTTGCTCCGGGTATAAATTGGATAGATCAATTAGATAATTTCATCACTAAGAATTTGTTCGAAAAGTCAGATCTCCCGATAGTTGGCATTTGCTTTGGTCACCAAATTTTGGCAAAGAACTTAGGAAGTAAGGTTGGAAGAAATAAAAAGGGCCTTGGATGGGAAGCAGGAACCACTTCAATTATCTGGAATAGAGACGTTTTGTCAGATGAAGCTTCCCCATTTCATTCAATACTACCTGAAAATATAGGTGACTTGAATCTTGTGGAGTTTCATCAAGATATAGTGTATAGCTTACCCACACCATACAAGAACAGTGAATTCATATCAATAGGAAATACTCCAAAATGTGACATTCAGGGCCTTTTGACGGTCAAAGGCCCGGTGAAGGTGTTGACTTTTCAGGGTCATCCTGAATTCACCACAGAAATTGCCTTGGAAATGTTGGAAAATGACCTCAAGAAGAAATTGCCAGAGGATGCCTATTGGAACTTTGCTCAAAACACTAAACGCAAGGAAAACCAAGGATTGACGATGGGAAAGGTGATTAATGTATTTATTAGCAAAGCTTAGTTTCTTATTTACTACAGTGATACCTTAATATATTACGATTGAATGTGTGTTTTTTGTATTCTAAAAGTCATTAGTGTTTAAATAAATGGAATATAAACAAATGCTATATTTAAAATTTCGATATCCTTATTTATTGTTCAAGCTTTGATTTGGATCAATAATGTGGAAACCTTGTAATTTTCCTCCAATATTGAACATGTCGGTAGAATTATCATACGACTTCTCTGGTGATTCAAATCTCCCACTTAGTTTCTCATTTATGCTATTCAAGAGCTGTATTTTTGCCTCCATTGCCTTAAGCTTATCTTTTGTGAGCTTCATTTCATAATTGTGGCTAGAATTCATCTTAGTCACCGTTTCTCTTAATTCATCTCTTTGAGATCTCAAAGTAGATATTTCCTCCTGATACACACTGTCTTGATAGTCATACAGATCTGCACTAACAGGGACACCCTTACCAAAACTACCTCTTCTAAGTGCAGATGAAAATCTTTGCTCCATGCGAGGGATCACTTCTGTTTTTAATTCCCTATTCTCTCTTAAAAGTTCGCTGTATTTTTCAAATAATGCATTATCAGATTCTTTGCTTTTTTGGCTCTTTTCAAGTTCCTCTACTTTATCTTGTAGTTGGTTAACTATTTCATTTTTGACCAAAAGTTGTTTATGTAATTCGGTCTTTTCGTAATTCAATTTTAGAGGGCTCACCGACTGACCATTTTCTAATAATAATGCATGTTCTTCGCTGACAAACCTAAGGCTCCTTTCCTTGTTGAGTTTATCTTGTAACTCTGAAATTATTTTCAGTTTACGAATAGTTTCACTTTGGATCTCACTTGAAGGTGTTGGAGCAGGCATTTGATTTTTTAATTGATATTCAAGATTCAATTCCCTTTTGATCGATGAGGCCAATTCGGTTGTTATCATTTGAAGTTCTTGTTGTAAATCGTTATTACAAACCATAATCGCCAACTCTTCTTTAGTAAACTTGATAGGAGTTGGAGGCGGAATAGCAGCCTGGGGCGGATTACCTTGTCCAGAAACCCTCCTTGCACTTACTTGTGACTTCTGTGGCGTTGAGTTATTCAACAGAGTACGTCTCAGAGAAATTGATTGCTGTGGTACAGAGTAGTTCACCAGTGTACGTCTCAGTGAATTCGGCGAATTCTCGAAAGTAAAACCTGGTTCTTCAGCGGAATTCGATTTTCTGGATTTTGAGAGTCTCTTTAACAAGTTCTTCGACTTATTCGAAAGTGAAAAATTTCTAGAACTTCTCTCCTTCTTACTTTCGTTAGGCTCTGCCGCTTGTGGGATATTATTTGAACGCAATGACGAAGCAGAAGGACTTTGGTTGGCCTGATTTGGGATCTGACTCAGAATTTGATTAGGAATTTGGTCAATAACATTACTGGAAACTTGATGTGGAGTCAGACGAGACATAGGACGGACATGGGTCTCGTAAGGAGTTTGGTTTGATGAGCGAGATGGGTTATCATTCTGAGGCGAGTCATAATCAGATGTATTATCCTGTAAACGAGGTGAATATCTTTGTGAGGCTGAAAACTTATTGTCATTGAAATCATTATATTCCTGTTTCTTTCTGTTATCAAAACCGTTGTAACCTCTATAGTCATTGAATTCTTCATTCTCAGTGTGTTCATACCCACCAGAATCCCTCGATGTATCTGTTGTCAGAGATGGATGCTCTTTAGAGGCAGTAAATGACCCTTTGTCTGAGGATACTGGCTGTGAAATTGACCCTTCATTATTCTGTTCCCCATCACCCGTAACAGGCTCACCAGTATTGTACAGGCTAGATGAATAATATCCCTTTTCTCTATCTTGTAGCCTCGAGCCTCCATAAATATCTCTCTTTGACGAGCTATCATCAAGCTCTGAATCATATATCAGAGACTTAGCTACAGAATCCACAGATTCTCCGTGAGGGTTCGAAGCAATTCTTGATGCACGTAAATTATCAAAAGCTGTATTTTCCGTCAAAGACTTGATGGAAGGCTGATACCTAGGTAAATTATTTCGGACACGCTCTGTTCCCATTTCTTCACCCACAGGAGATCCTCTGTGTCTCAAGAATTCATCTTCTGGTTTCTCTTGTAATGGCTGTTCTACCTTAACTCCACCGCCATTGCTGCTACTAGCCAAAGTCTTTAATGGAGATGACTTTTTATGCAGCCCCAGCTGGTCTTGTTTAACCGGTGAGGAGAAGTTTGAAGCAGTGACGAATACTTCATTTGCCAACGACTGAGCATTCGAATCATTGTCTTGAGCAGAAATTCCTAATGACTTCAATTTTTGCTCATGATCTGAACGGTGGGCAAAGTCAGTATCGCCATTAACTAAAGATTCCCTGTTCTGTCTTGTTTTCTTCAAATTGAATGAGGGAGACTCTTGCATGGAAGTTGCCATATAGTTCTGTCCTTGTCCTTCCCTGGGACTAGACAGACCCTCATCTTCATTGAACAAATTCAACTTTCTGAGCCTCATAGAATTAGACTTTTTGATAGTTGATCTCCTCGAGAGAGAATCCGACTCATCTTTATCAAAGTTATATACAACATCCTCCTCATCATCTTTCCCATGCGTGTCGTGTGGAATTCCTGAATGTTGATTTAAAACGCCAACTTGACGAGGAATATCATCAATTGGTTTGTCCTTCTTCCGAATATCTTCTTGTTTAGTAGTCTCAGGTTCTTCTTCCTCTTCAACTACATTCATTAAAGATTCACTTGAGTTTGGATTTGAGAACTTGGGGGAAGCGCTTCCTTCATCGCTCTGTGGGTAATTCTGAGCACCTGGTGGAGCCAAAAAGGGTCGACCTCCTATTGGCAGTTGTTGAACTTGTTGTCTAGGAAATTGTTGAGGGTTCGTATTAACGTACATTCCTGGAGGACCTTGACCCGGTTGATTAGGGTGAAAATGTGGTTGGTTACCATAATTACCAGGACGTTGATTCTGCGGTGGTCCATAAACATTGTGTGGAGGCACACGAGATTGATTCGTTAAAGACATAGCTCTTGGTCCAGGCGGACCAGCTGTGAGGGACAGAGTTCTTGGACCTTGTGGACCATATGGAATAGGTGCACCACTATTATACGGTGGTTGATTGTTTCTCATTGGCATCATCCTTGGACCATTATGTGGATAACCCATGGGTGCCACTGGTCTATTATTTAATGACATTGCTCTAGGGCCAGGCATAGCAGAGCCAGAATTAAGAGACATGGTTCTCGGATCATGAACTGGCTGCATGGGATTGGGTCCTGCTAATGACATAGCTCTGGGACTATTTTGCATTGGGTTCGATCCCGTCAATGACATTGCCTTGGCACCAGACATCAAAGCCAACTTCTTATTCTGATTCATTTGTTTCCTATACTGTACACTGTTTGTTGCTGGCTTATTCATTGGAGTTGAACCTAACGTAGGAATGAATGGGGTGGTATCAAGGGTGGAATTACCAGTCATACCATAAGGACCTCTATCTCTTATATGAGATAGCTCATTGAACGAAACATCAGCATTCGGTGTAATGTCTTGAATATCTGCACCGAAGTCTTCATTAAACCCACCATCACCACTACTTTTATTTCTCTTAAAAAAACGTTGCATTCCACTTTGTGAGGTAATAGAACCTTTACGAGGTTCATTCACTGCCGCGTACCCTAACTGAGGGATTCCTGCCATATCATAATTGAACCCCTTCGCAGGGCTTGCGTGCTGCATTGGCTGCATCGGTTGTACTGGTTGCATTGGTTGTATCGATTGCATTGAATGATTTGGATGCATAGGTTGCATTGATTGCATAGGTTGCATGGGTCTCATGGGCTGCATTGGTGGCATAGGTTGCATTGGTTGCATTGGTTGCATTGGTTGTATCGGGTGCATTTGAGGTTGAGCCATAGGAAGATGTGGATCTGGGTTTTCATAGTCGGTGGCTATGGATACTTCATCCTGTTCCAGCAATAATTGATGTCTAAGTCTTCCTTTGGAGGTAGCTCCTGACGCTGTCGCTGCCGCTGTACCCGCGTCCATGTTTGGATTCGTAGAACTATGACTTAACTTTGATCAACAAGGTTACAATGTACAAATGTCCTTCGTTACCAAATCGTATTACTTTTTGTGTGCAAATGTTTATCGAAACTCAAAACTTTTTTTAAAAACTTATTAAAGGAATTTTTATGTTCTCGCTCGGGCAAAAATTCCTGAGAGCGCAGTAAAACAGTGAAACAGGAAACAACCGTCTCAAAATACAGAAAATTCTAACAATAATATGCAACTAAGCGAGTGCTAGGGAGTGTAATATGTTGATATAATCTTACTAGCTATTCAAAATTGGGCCTGAAGAAAGAAGGCGCGGTCTACTACGGATCTTGCTTTACGGGGCAAGGAGCACTGGCTAGGATTGTATACGAATGATTTGTAGCGGTGTACCGCGTGTGCATGCGGAAGGTTTACCCATCGGTTTCGAAATGCTATGCACCCCCGGTGAGACCCAAATTAGCTTGAGAAAGGATTCTTCCGTTCCGTTAAGGACACTGTAGATAAAACATACTCAAGAATTGGATTACTATTTATCCAGTAAAATCCGAGCTTGAGGCTTGTACTAAAATGCATCTTTTAGTGTTGAAGCCTCTACCAGTACCTACCTAATGCGATTAGTTTACATTAGGAGACGAGCTGCATGTAGTGGTACCCTTTCGCGATAGATACCAGAGATTTTCAGATGGCATTACCAAAGTGGGTAATCTGGCCGACTCACACTACCTTGTATAAATCTTCAATTTACTGGTTAACCATTAATGTATCGTAATATAATGCTAAAACTTTTCGTATTATACCGTATAAATGCAAGATTCAAAAATGAGCTTGCTAAAATGGCTTAAACTACAAGCAAAAATATATATTTGTTAATACGTGTTTCACATTATTGACCTAAAGTGCGATGGAAAAAGCAATAATGCAATCATAACTTCAGTTAATAATACGATTTTTAAAACAATCTGAATCTAGATAGTTATATAGAAAGCCTGCATCACTCGCTATTTTTCGACGAAACAGGATTGAGAAAAAGAAGATTTACATTAATGCGTGTATCTCAACAAATCGGGTAAATGAGGAATTTCTACTCTTACATACTCTTAATTTTCATCGTATCATTAAAAGATCCAAATCTAATTTTATATATGCTACTGTCATACTTCAGCCAATTTCTCTGAAGCTTGTTGACTTTCCACAGATGACCTTGCCTCATGATTCACAAGCAACCCCACTATCTTATATCTTTTACGAAAGAAGATCACCCACTTGTCAACTAGACTATGCTGTTTCTCTGTAAAGTCTCCATAGTACCATGTGCTCCATTCTATCCCTTTATCTTCAGAATGCTTCGCATGTAATTGCAATTTATTATGACCAAGGAGCCTAGTGACATCTTTACCAACTAGTCTATTATAACTCTTACCTGGTCCATAATTTTTCCCATTTTCTGTAACATCATAAATATGTCCCTTGATAGATACATACAAAGTGGGCCTCTCTATACCATTATGGAAAGAAAGTTGGTTTCTCGTAAAAATAGGAAGGGACTCCAACCGTATATTATTATTATAGATCTCAAACTCCGTTAAATTGGGAGCCTCTTTCATATCATTCCGAACATCAGTACTTTTATCCTGTGTCACCATGTTCCTAAATACATAAAACAAGTGTATGCACCTTTGATATGACAACTTTATTCGATTGCAATGAGTGTGGAGATAACCAGAGAGTCGATGCCCAAAAAGTGAAAAGTTACACAAAATTGTTTCTTAGTACATCTCTTCACATAAACTTCACTATCATACCCAAAACAAATTCAATGGTATCAGAACATAAATATGGTAAGCACACTTGATTCATACTTGATTTAGAGTGAGAAGAATCAATATACTAACATTTACAGGCTGATGATCGGGCAAAGTATCCTCCAAATATTCAAAAACTCTTCACTCCCAAGCCGTCTTTACTCTACAAGGGACAAACTGATTACGCATCTGAAGATAGAAAAACTCGTATTGTGACGCCTATTTCCCTTTGGAAAAATCATCTAAATAGTTACATTGAAGAGGCTAAATCGAATGAAACTTCAAAGGTACATGAAGAACAAGCAAATAGTGATAAAAAGTTGTTAAAGAAAAAGTCACAACAAGAATCTTTTAACAGACAATTGAAAGAATGGAATGATCCCGAAGCATTTTCGAAACACCAACAAGAAGTGTCTAAAGATTCTTCCAGGACAGTTTTTTTAGCACGATTGAGTTACACATTAACTGAGACAGATATATCAAAAAGTTTAAGCAAGTATGGCATGATTGAATCTATAAGAATAATAAGAGATAGGTCGTCGAGACCCCGTGGGTATGCATTTGTTTTATTTGAAAAGGATTTATATGCGAAGAATTGTATTTCTGAATTAGCATCACAAGGTATTAGGATACCAGATTCTTCCGGTAATATATCACGTACCGCCCTTGTTGATATCGAAAGAGGATCCTTAGTTAGAAATTGGAAACCAAGAAGATTAGGTGGTGGCTTAGGAGGTCGCCATTATACCAAGCCCGACTCTAGATCTTCAAAAGTTGCCTCTGCTGCTGCAAGTGGTAGAACATTATTTAATAACGGATATCCAAACCAAAATCATCTGACTTCTCAAAGTTATGGTCCTTACAAGTCATATCGCCCTCAGAGGCAGGGCTTCCATTCTGACAGTAGAAAAAAGGATCTGCTGGTCAAAGACAAATACGCGAAGTATTCTTCACTACCATCAGACTCTCCTTCCTACAGGTCCTCCAATGATGGGTCAAGAAGTAGATCAATACGAAACATAAGACAAAGGGATTGACTATATAACGCATCCAAAGCATGAAATCATTAATCGTTTTTATGAGTATGTAAATATCATTCCAAACTGTAGTTTCTTATGGATTTTGCTGTCAGAAATTTTTACAGGTTAACGTGAGCAGCTGTGTTTAAGACTTGCGCGTAAAAACTATGGAAGACCAGTACATCTATCCTTGTTAACACCATGTCCGAAGAATTATCCAATAAAAGATCTTTGGATTCTGAAGATCCTACTGAGATAAAGAAAGCAAAATATTCGGACTATGGTTCGGCGAAATTACAAGAGTTGAAGGAGGAAATTAGATTCGAACTTCAAAGGGAATTCGATGGGAGAATTAAACACTTGGAGAATGAAATAGAGAACATCAAGAAACATCAAGAAACAAAGAAAGAATCTGAGTATTCAGATCCTAAGCAACACAGGTTTGGCGAAAGTCTGATAAAATTGAAGTCGGGCTTCACTCCATCAAACTCATTCTTGTCAAGTCAAGAAAAAGATAAAACATCTAAGAGTGCATCACCAGTACCTGATAAGCCAGTGTTCGGAGTGCCATCGTCTTTTGGTTCGAGTGTAGGGTTTAAACAAGGAAAGTCGATTAATGACCAGTCAAAGGACTCCAATAGTGAAGAGTCACAAAGTAAGAAAGCTACTCCGACACCATCATTTGGATCTTCATTTGGTGCCAACACAAAATTTGGAAATGCATTTAAGGAGTCTTTGAATAAGAAGTCGTTTTTAGACGAACCTTCTACTTCTGAAAAACCTTCGAAGGAAAATCAATTAAACACTGCTACTAACACTCAACAATACAAACAAGTTGATTTGGCCCCAGTTGAAGAGATAAAGACAGGTGAAGAAGAGGAGCATAGTATTTTCAATCTGACGGTTAAAGTATTTGAACTTGATTTGACAAACATATCTGAAGGGTGGAAGGAAAGAGGACTTGGTCCTGTTCATCTTAATAAATCAATTAAGGATCCCAAACAGGCAAGATTAATCATGAGGTCAGCGGGACTTTTACGAGTCATTTTGAATATTAAAATCACGCCGCAGATAAAATTTTTGAAGGGATTGCAAGCCAGTTTGACTCCAGGAAAGTTCTTACGATTCAATTATGTGACCAAAGATGGAAAGCCCAACCAATATCTATTGAAGTTTGGAAATGAAGCATTTAGAGATGAGTTAATTGAAAAAGTAGAAGAGTTACAGAAGGAAATTGGAAAAAATGGAGTGACTATTAAGGAATAGCCATATATGTGTATGTTGTATATTAGATCAATAGCTCGTATCGAAACTTCTCATTCTTTTACAAAAGCTATTGTACAAATTGTGGATCCTGTTTGGCCACCAAACTTAAAGCTGGGATATTTTATTTTTTCCCAAACTTTTAATCCATTTGATTCATTCTTTGAAATCACTTTTATCAATTCTTCTTCAGTGAAATTACATGAGGTGATCAAGAAAATGGATCCGGTATGCATGAGCTTTAAAATTTGTGATGGGTAAACTTCTATTCCAATTTTATTTGAGTGGTCAGAAAGAGGAGCTTGATTCAAGGCGATAGCATCAAATGTACCTTTATCGAGTAGAATATCAAAATTGTCTTCGTTATGTTTTAAGAAATTTGATTCCGCAGATAATAGGTCAACATGTTCGAAATCCACTTTCAAATCTTCATATTTTTCGTTTGCGATACTTTTTGCAAACTTTACTGAAGTCGGTGAGTAATCTATCCCACAGTAAGTGAAATTTACATTTTCTCCCTCTTCTTTTAAATCTTCGAACAACTGAAACAATAAATGACCATTCCCAGTTCCCAAATCTATAATATTCCCTTTATTCGAAACCTCACCAGTACTTATTTTATCCATCAAGAACTGGATCATTCTGTTCTCCGCATCTGAATCATCGAACCAGCGTTCTCCAGTATCTTCGGAGTTTACTTCGAAGTTTCTTAGTTCTACTTCATAAAATTTATCCCAGCTGAATTTCTTAGTCTCAAACTCGAGAATCAGAGTCTTATGGTACTACTTACTATTCTTGAGTCCCTAATTTCAGGGAGTTTAATTGGACTTCACTCATTGCCTTCAAAATTCATGTCATCAAAAGTTATCGCGGTTCGTATTTTCAGTACATCGTTAAAATCGAAAACGCGTCAAAGTATAGATTGCAATCAAGTATTTTTCCAAGAGGATTAAACGACAGTGAGATGTCTTTGGAAGAGGATTCAAAAACCACTATGGACGCTGAATTTCACGATGATGATATGACATTGAAAGAAGAGAGTTTGATAGATGAAAAATCACAGGAAAACTATAGGGTATGGAAAAAGAATACACCTTTTCTTTATGATTACCTTAGTACCAATTCTCTTCTCTGGCCATCTTTGACTGTTCAGTTTTTCCCTGATTTAGAGACTTCTTTGGCCAGTAGTGATAATTCTGGAACATTTGATAATCGAAATGACCAAGAAGTTCATATACAAAGGATATTGCATGGATCTTTCACATTAGGACAGTCTGTTGATAGTATATCAATAGCTCAAATTCCATATTACTCCAACCTAAATCAGAGCCTCAATATTAATAAGTTGAATTATAATTATGACAAGCAAGAATTTGAAATGAACACAGTTACGAAAAAGAAATTAAATGTATTACAACGTATAAATCATTTTGGAGATGTTAATAGAGCAAGATATATGCCGCAGAATCCAGATATCATTGCCAGTTGTAACAATATGGGAGATCTAGTAATTTATGATAGGACTAAGCATAGCAATTTCAAAAATGCCGTCACGGGTGATGATGTCAATATTAGCAAACCTCAATTGCGTCTTGTTAATGAAAATAACTCCACCTTTTCTGATACGTTTGCGATCGACTGGAATAAACAAAAAGAAAGCGTGATTATTTCAGCTGATATGGAAGGCTCTATAAGTATATTCGATATAAAGAATAAACTCAATTCTGGAAATGACCACACCTTAAACCAGAGCTCATCTTACGAAAACAGTGGTGTTGGAGTTAATGATATTGAATGGATTGTTCAACATGATTCTCTCTTTACAATGGTTGATGAAGCAGGCTTCATGAAGATCCATGATACTCGAAAATCCAATTCTGTGGTTACCGAAAAGAAGCATACCAACGGTGTGGATAGTGTAAGTGTTAATCCTGGTAATGTCTATTGTATTGCAACAGGTGATGCAAGTGGCGCTATTAACGTTTGGGATATTCGGAATTCAGAAACTTCAACCGCCGCATACACTATACAAAAACATGATAATTCAATCACACAACTAAAGTGGCATCCAAAGCACCATTCAGTTTTGGGATCTTCTTCCAGTGATAAACTGGTCAAATTCTTTGATTTAAGTGATTTCGATAATAATAATGGGCTATTCTTTGTTCATGGGGGCCATATGCTAGGGGTCAATGATTTTGATTGGTCTTCTCATGATACATGGATGACAGCCAGTGTTGCTGACGATAACTCTCTTCACATATGGAAGCCTACAAACGATATAGTCAAAGGATATTCAGTCAAATAGATTCTTAATTAACTCAAAATATTGTGTATTTGTGAATAAATCATGACTGACGCTTCAAAATGATATATCTATGTATCGTAATATGACAATCACTTTTTAACTTAGTTGTTGGCGAATAATTTTTCAACTTCAGCAACTGATTCGGCCAAAACTTTTTCTTGGAATTTAGGATTTTCAATTTCCTTGTTAACTTTTTCCACGACAGATTTAACCAATTGTTCTTGCTCTAATTGTCTTTGTTGTTGTTCGAATCTAACCCATGATTCCAAAACAGTCTTAGCTTCATGAGCTACAGCAATTTTTTGTTGTAATTCAAATGAATCAGCTTCCAATTGAGCTGTTTGCTTAGAAATACCAAATAATTGTTTGGTGGTTTGAACAACATCCTTCAATTGAGAGACAGAATCAATTCTGTCCTTAACGGCAGTGATGTGCTTGTTACGAGAATCGTTCAATAAAGAGTTGACCTTCTTGACCTCACCATCAGCAAAGTCTGTGTACAAAGGTGCAACAAACTTTGCAATCAAAGCAGAGAAAGTAGCAAAAGTAATCACCAATATAGTTTCATCATGCAAAACAATCAATTCATTGGAGATTCCGTAGATAGCTGCTGCCGCAGAGGTGGCCAAAATACCAGTTTTGGATAAGTAGTTGTTACCTGGTAAGGCATCAATGATTGAGTTGGCCTTTTGTTTTGGCTCAACTGGTGTAGAAAGGTAACGCAACCCAATTCTATAATACAGTTAGTACAATTGAACAGGAATTATATCCCAGAAAAGCCCACGACATATACCAATGTTTCACAGTCATTCATCTTTAATCGGTGTAGTCACCTCTAAATCACTTAATTTTGTAACATCGTGCCTTCACAACAGGATCATGATTGATTCAAAACATACGGAGCTGGGCGGAACGCAATAGAAGCCAATGGACGGGAACTTCTTAAAGCAATTCTGTTTACCAAAGACATCGTTTCTGATATACTCAAACAGTTAGTGAAAACCAAACTACTTTTCACTCAGTAAAATCGTTTTTCTATGTGAGGATGGACGAGGTTCGGGCTAATAATTACAGAATTTTATTGGTAGATGTAGACTTCCTAATTAGGGTGTGTGTGTGTGCTCCTAAAATGCAACTTTTTCAAACTTTCGTAGAATGCATTGCAAATGTCAAATTTAACCTAGCCATGCTATACATAAATGCCATATAAGTTCTATTTATACTCATCGGTTCATACCACTACATCTTCTCATACATATTTTCGTAATTGTTTAAAATGATTCTGCTTATTGCCTGTCTTGTTTTGAACAGTGCTCTGTCAGTCAACACGGCTATGTCAGCCTTCATATCTTGATTATGTGAAATCTTACGCCATTTACTGACATTAGCTTCATCCTCCTCTACATTGGAGACACCGAGATCGTAATCTTCAGTTCCCGATTCTTCCTCATTTTCATTTGCATATGGCTCTGTTGAATTTACTTTTGTCACCTCGGGATCTGATACATCCTCAGATTTCTTGCTATCTTGCTTAACGTCTTGACTGTCATCTTGAATGGCATCTTGGTTTATGCTTTGATGTATATCTTGCTTGTTATTTATTTGTTCGTTACTATATTGTTGCAGTGTCTCCTTCTCAAGACGAGATGGCTCGGAAAGTAGCTGACTTTGATCCTCTGAATTCAAGTCATCCTTACCAAGTCGCCGTCGTCTAAGTGCCTCAATTCGGGACTTTCGTTCCTCCAACTTCTTATCTAAATATTCGGACATCGTTTCAAAAAGTAAGCCGTTACATATAAATTATTTTATGTATCGCAAAATAGAATATCGTACGAAATTCAAATTCCTACTAATAAACGATGTCAATACACGCAATAAACAACCGTTATTCTACTATATACTATTAGGTTGAACTTTTAAGTCATGCATCACTACCCAAGTAGACGTTGGTGATTTGAGTCAAAAATTGCTCTGGAATCCTCATATGATCATCATCAATCTGCAAGACTGTCACTTTACTTTCTTCCTCGAGTGTTTTAAGACCAATCAAGTCTTGTTTATAGATATTCGTTTGCTCTCGTGGTATTATTTTTCCAGTTGCGGGATCTACTTCTTGAAAAGTTGCACTCTCCTTTGGCACCAATGTGGTGTCTTCAGTGAACGTAACCAAGACTAACTTATCAATTTTTGAAAATCTTTCTCTATATTGAATGTTTGTACCGTCTGCTCTTTCGTTATTGATATCAACAAGAAAATGGGAATTGAAGACATAATTGTCTAGTTGATAAGGATCACGAAAGTACAGAGCAGGTACTACAGATCTTTGAATTCTTTCACGCCAAATCTGACTCTTTAATAGTTCATTTCTCTTGTTGCATAACCAATCATTTTCATCCTCACAGGCTGGCAAGTCCATGATACCCAAATGTGGAGATCCAAATGTAATTAAATTCTTGACTGATGCTTCAGGACAAGTCTCGACCAAGGCCCTCAAAAAAAGTCCACCTTGTGAAAATCCTATGGCGTCAAAACCATTTGTTAATTCAGGAATCTGGGCAATTTGATTGCATACAAACGCTACTTCATTTGGAGCATCACCAAAGAAGGATTTTTGTTGGTCATTAGAAGGATTCTCATCGAGTCTTACAACATACACGAAAATCCCTGGGTGGAGTTGCTTGACCAATTCCTGAGTTCTAATTATTCCCGATGAATTATAATTGTCGCCAAGTCCATGCCATATAACCAAGGGTCTTCTTTGTCTATGAACCGTGCTCTGAGTATTAATTAGCTGACTAGAAGACTCAACTAAATTCACAGAAGAGTTAATAAAACTTGGTCCTGCGAGCTCATTAGCATATTTCAAGTTCAAGAAGGGTAGTAAAAGACCCGACCATAACCTGCTTAACTGCATCTCTTATTCCTAACCTAATGTTCAGAGAATTTTAGGGATGTCCCCTAGGTGTTAGTGTGCATATGTCATTTCCGAACGTCAATTTGTGTGGGGACTTAAAAGAGAGGTAGAATACAAATTTCAGAACATATTAGATTTGTGCACGTACCAAGGCCATAAGCGGGAGCATCTTCAAAGCTGCGCTGACATTGATTGTAATTGTTTTCAAATCTGGCACTAAAGTTGAGCTAGACGGAACGATTTTAGATCGTGAGTTCCTCCTTACGTTTACTTCTTCCCCTGTGAAAGGTTATATGTGTATTTACAATGTAGTCGTTAGCCCATAAGTCTTTCTCTTTCTGGCAATAGTGCTTTTCAAGTTAGTATTCAACTATAAAAATTTAAAACTATATTTTGGTGCAATTTCGCAGTAATTCTAACAAAATTACAAGGAACTAATTGAACTTTCAATTCAACTAGAATCTTGAAGAAATTAGCTGAGAGCCTAAAATACGGGTAGAAAAAGTTATAGAAAGTAAATTTTTATCTCGGAACTAGGAGTCCAAAAGTGGAGCGGTGTAGTTTTTCTGATCATAATCCCAGAAGAAGGTTACTTTGTCGGGAGTGCTCGAAGGGTTTGAACATTCCTGGTCGTAATCGACCCCATTGATTCTAGAGTTAATATAGTCTTCAAAGTCTTCTAACTTACATGAGAAACCAGGACCATCGGAACAAGATTCAATGGGAATAACAGCATCATTGAGAATGTATCTAACATAAGAGCTGTCGCCACATTGGTACTTTTCTGTGTAAGTTCTAGAACCTTGAGGAACAATTGAAGAATGAACATATGGGTCAGGGAACTCAATGTGGTCAGTAGATAAATCTTCCTTTGGGTTAATAATACCTAAAGCTGCATGGAATATTTCAATATCGGTATCATGAGTGAATTGCAACCAAACTTTATTTTCATTCAGATCATCTTTCAACAATGAAAGTGTAGCATTAATCAACGGAGAAGAAACAGGCAAAGTTTTGTTATTACCAGGACCATTGGAATAGTAGTAGGAAACATCATTAGCGTAAGAGAATTTAACTAAGTCTTCATTAGTGAAGATATCGCAAAAAGGAGAAGAGCCTCTAACGTTAATTTCGAAGGCGCAGTAACCAAAGAGGTTCTCGACATCATCTTTACTTATTTTTAACCCTTTGTTTTCGTCTTGAAGTCTATCAACAATGTTTTCTAAGTAGTCATCACTGAAACTCTTATCTTGCTCAGATTTTTTAAAATCGGAGCAACCTTCCCTAGGTGTTAAAGAGTTAGCACCAGATGAAGCATCTTCACTAAGGACATTGAATTTTGCAATATTATCGCTGAAGTCATCACCCAAAAACCCTCTAACAAAGTAACGAGAGGTGAGGTAAACTCTTCCCGAATTGGAAGAGAAAACAGGGAGGGTAGAATTCTGAGTATACAACGATTTATATTTAGCTCTGAATGACGCACCATGTTTCAAAGCATCTGTAGTACCTGAGTACAAACCTTGAGAATTCATGGGGGTAGTTTCCTTTTCCAACAAATCATCATTGGGCACAAAGTACTCATAGTTGTTCAAGAAGGAAAGAGATCCCTTGAACGTGATATTTTGTCCCTGCAATTTATTTAGTAATTTTTTATACTGTTTACCACTTGATTTCGATGGATAACGTTCACCATGTCTAGATAATAGTTGAACTTGTTGATATTCGCATCCATCTGGCAAATCAGTAGAGATACCATAGCCCTGTCTTTGGATATAAGGAGCAGAACCACCCAAGTACCTAAGCAAATTATACAGATCGACCGACGCTTGTTCTGGAGAAGCGAGATTTTGGAAAGCTTCTTGGCCTACCAAGAGTAAACCACCATTGATCAAGTTTGAAACAGAGACCATTTTCAGTTGATAAACAACAAGCTAATCAGAGTTCAATGGACAGCAAATGGATTCTCAAATTGCTTTTTTAAACTTATTTAATTTGTGTTAACTTCAAAATTCAGGCATTGATATTTATACTTCTACCCATCGCCGGCTCGTTACTCATGAGGTTCCAACCGATGAATCCAAACAGTACAGCATACCATATGTAGCATTTTCATGTAGTCCTCGCTTACAATTATTTGTATAATATCCAATGACAATGGAAGAACTAGACGTGTCACCTATGGCTCGATGCCGTGCCCTATTCTGTTATACCCCACGTGTGCATGTATGTGTATTGCCGAAGTCGTAACTCAGTTTGGGGGAACATCTCTCAACGAAGTTCCTATGCACGAATACTAAGAAACTATCAATATTGATGTCTTCACAATACATGGAGAGTTGGGTACTTTGTGATGATTTGTTAAGGGATATTTTTAACTTATTACCGTCTCCATTTCGCAACATCATCGATCACTAAGAACGTGCCGCAAAATTTCGCAGACTTGTATTACAGACTTGAATTACGCGCAATGATGGGGAAAAGAACATGGGCTCCTATTTTGCTAACTACTTTTAATTGTTTATCATTTCCATGTAACGAATAATCTATACCGGTCGTGAAGTTTTGCATTGCCCAAGGGAACTCGCCTGTAGCGACATATTCGTCAGCTTCTGTAACCTTTATCTTAATATGCGGAATATTTCAACGTGGTTGAGCAAAAGTACTAGTTGAGATGGCTTGGTCCCCTTACTAGACTTGGCACTCTCAAATAGTTAATAGAATTCTTTTCGTGATGATTCTCTGCAGTATACTTTGATACCAAACTGCACCTATTTCTCTTCAATTCTTGCATTAAACTCGTGCTTGAATGGGAACTACTTACGGAAAGTTAAAAATAAGTAAACAGACAGATTATACAGTTATATTACGATTGGTTAAAGTGAAAGAGGAAATTTCACCCTAAAACTTCTCATTAGAAAGTATCTCATGTGAACCTAAATTATATTCTCTCGTCTTGCGCTGTTGAAGCATTACATCTGCACTTCCTACATACAATTAAAATTTACGAAGCTTCGATGCGGACAACTTGCCCATTAATCTGTATTCACGGATTATAGAATAATTATTTCTTTTTCCTTCCGGATTTATTCTCTCTAGATGACTTATTGTCCGGCAAGACAAGTTTGACCTTCGACATCGTGAAGTTTGCAACAAAATCATTAGATTTGAAAGACTTGAGAATCTCTCTTTCATTTTCCCAATCAATATCCGAGTCTGTCCTTGACTTGTCTAATTTTCTAGTGGTAAAATAATTTAACGTATCATTAATACATTTACCTTTCTTCCCTGCACCAGGTTGAATCTTGACTTTATACTTGAATTTATTCAATGATGACCAAGGTGCAAAAACAGGGACAACATCAACGATTGTATCATTTTCTGCCGGCTTCGCAATGAACGAATCAAGTATCTCAAGATAATTTGTCGTGCTACTCTCATCTTCATTTGCTTCACCTAATAAATACTTTCGATATTCTCTCTCATCTTGTTTCCGTTGTCTCAGAACATGCTCTTGTGGTCTCTTTTCTTGCTTTGCTTCTGCCTGCTTTACTTCTTTCTTTTCAGATTCTTCCTTCTGTTTCCATGTACCTAATGCTTCCATTCTCAATTTTCTTTCTTCCTCATCTTGATCACCATACTTCTTTTGCATCTTCTTGAGTTTAGACTTTTTACCTCTTACATTAGGGGGCTTTTGTGTTGACTTGACTTTTACTCCCACATTTAATTCCTTTAACTTTTCTTGGATAGGATCAACAAAGTCTTCATCTTGATCCACTTTGCCTTTCTTAACCTGCCTTATTGCGCTTGTAGTGGCATGATCCTCAACAGGGCCACCATTTACTTTCTCCATTTGAGCTTCGTCCACCTCATCTTGTACACTTTCGGCAACGTTCTCGTCTTTCTCATTGACGCCTTTTTTATTACAGTCCTTCTGATTGTCGTCTTTGTCCTCCACAAGTTCAGCATCAGCTTTGGCCAATGTTGTTGGTTCTCTCAGTGGTGCTTGGTCGCTTGTATCAGTTTTAGATTGCTCCACCAAGTATTGCAAATCCTTTTTTTTTGAGTCCAACAGTATCTTTAACCCGTGGGTTTCCTCTTTTTCAACTCTTTGTTTCCTGTACCGCGACGTAGTCTCTTCATCCCCAATCCAGTAAAATCCAAAACCCATCACTAATTGTGATGGAGGCAAATAACTTTTCTCACCCTTGTAGTTGAACATTGCAGTAGGAAGAAGACTACCATCATAGTCTATTTTAGAGACATCAGTTCCTCGCAACACCCAAGAAGAAGTTGTGATTTTTGAGTTCCAAGCCTTTGACGCAGACAACGCAAAAATCCCAGCTTGCATGAGAGTCATAGGTGAAACATCTTCACCTTTGAAAGGATTCTTAATGAACACCTTCAAAGACCCTTCAATGTCTGACGAAACAAAATAATCATTATCGCTGAAATGTCTAAAGTAAATCATATCAGTTTGATGCGGATCACGTCCTGCCAAGCATAAATACCCATCACTAGTAACAAACCAGAAAAACTTCTCAAACCAATATTTCAACCGTATTTGCTTTAAAGTGTCATGTTCATTTTTAAGTTTCCTATTCAAATCTTGTGTGATCTTCTTTTCTGCATTCTTCAAAGCAATTTCGGATTTTTCTTCAACTTTTTGCTTCTTACTCTCTGCATTTTTCTTGTCATCATAATAAAGACTTGCATTTGCGAAGGCAGAAAGAGATAAATCAATTACCACCTGAATGAGGTTCTCAGAAACAACTTTTTTCGTTGATTTACTCTTAGGCTTAGCAGCTGTCTTCTTCGATTTAATAAAACTATCATCAGAGTCATAGTCAGAGTCGTTTTCATCCTCGGATTCTGTATCATCAGCTGAGTCGGATGACTCCTCTGAATCATACCCATAATCATTTCCTTCTGCAAGGTCTCTAAAGTTAGGATCAGGAATCAAGAGACTGATCTTATTATCTTTGAGATTCAAAGGTAATTTAATATGTTTCGAAAGGCGATGACCCCTTCCTTTCTCGAGATTGATGAGATCTTCAATGTTTTTCCAATCCATTTGCTTGCTGATAAGTTTATTAATGTATTCCTTGATAGATTCAACCAAGTCCATAGAATGAATTATAGAATCTGCCTTTACCACACTAGATTTTTGTTGATCGACCAAGTTTTGAATTTGTTTGTTTCTCTCTTCCTTAGCGTGCAGTAATCTATTAGAAGCCTGAATCTTTTGTTGTTCAATCTTTAAAGCATACTTACTAGATTCAACAGTTGAGAAAAACGAATCTAAAGTATTGTTATATCCTTCAATCTCTGTAAATTTATAATTTGACTCATTAGGTTTGAATGGTTTGAAAGGATGAAACTCTTCAAAAGTGAATTCGAGACTTTTACTGTCACTTGAATCATAGTTTGGGTTACGCTTAGACACTACGACACCTCTTATATGGTCACTAGACACTAATTGCAAGTAGTCATCTTCAGCATTTTCTAGCACTTTTACAGCCTCTGCCATTTTGTTATCATTATCAGCCAAATCGAAACTGCTAGCGTTAGCATCTAGCAGAGAGTTTGACAAATTTTTCAGAACTAATTCGCTCGAGAGATGACTTGAGTTCACAAACAAGAGTTTATGAATTGAAAGCACTTTTTTCTTTTTGTCTTGATTTGCTGATAACCTTACTCGTTGATTTTCAAGCCACTTCTTTATGTCATTAGTAGAATACCCAACTTTTTGCGGCATTTGGTACCCCTCATTATTAGCAAATAATAAGTCCACGTCAAACATATAAGGTTCATTAACGGCATACCTACTTACATCACCTCTCTCACGTACAGTTCTTTGCAAAGCCATAATCTTTTTCTCACCATCTAAAAGGAGAACATTACCTGCACTGAAAAACTCAAGCACTAAGTAATAAAGGCCATCGCTAAATTGAAAAACTAACACTCTATCAGTCCCAACTTGTCTCAACCCAGTGACTCTTCTTGATTTTAAATGTTTCCTGAGCTTGGTGACAAAATTTGATGGAGTTGGAGTAGTTGGCCTCTCAAAATCTGTAAGATGTACTTTGTTCCCACAATCAATAACAACTTGCTTTTTAGAGTCCGGAATAGCAAATTTTAACAAATATTGACGATCTGAGCCCGTCAAATTGTAAATATTCTGCAAGCGATAGCTCAAAAGAGTTTCCAACTCTTTCGAAAGAATTTGAAGATCTAATCCAGTGATCCTTTGCTTTTAAACTATATTAGTCATTGATTCGTACTTATTATCCATTGTCTAACGGTAACTTACCTTCATATTCGTTTCAATGACGTAAAGCAAACCTTTTGAACATTATGGAAGACGATCAACCAAATGATGATCAGAATGAGTAATTCGACCTGCACATTACGGTTGCTGCTGAGTATTCTCATCTCAACGGGTTGAATGTAGATAAGAGATTGAAGGTATTAATAAATAAAGTAGTTTGAAGATTGACGATAATGTCCAGTTTAGACATAGCATTACAGCCTCTAGTTTCAGCGATAGAAGATGGTAAGAAGATAACGATATTTAATGGTGCAGGAGTATCAACATCTGCTGGGATACCTGATTTTCGGAGTCCGAAAACGGGTCTCTACTCAAACTTAGCCAAATTAAACTTGCCATATCCTGAAGCAGTTTTCGATATCGATTTCTTTAGAGAAAATCCAAAAGCGTTTTACACCTTGGCATCGGAATTGTACCCAGGAAATTTTCATCCTACTGACTATCACTATTTTTTGAAATTGCTTCATGATAAGAATAGGTTACAACGTGTTTACACTCAGAATATAGACACGTTAGAGAGACTCGCAGGAATAAAAGGTTCTTATATTGTAGAGGCTCATGGATCTTTTGCTGAAAACCACTGCATTGACTGTGGCGCTGTTATGTCCACTGAAGAATTAAAGAAACTTATGTACAATAAGAACTTGAATGACGGGATACCAGTTTGTAAACTTTGCAAGGGGTACGTAAAGCCAGATATAGTCTTTTTTGGTGAATCATTGCCAGCAGATTTATTTGAAACGTGGGAAAAGGATTCAAATTCTGTTAAGGTTGCCGTTGTTGCAGGAACATCATTGACAGTATACCCCTTTGCTTCATTACCGACCGAAGTACCAGCTAAGGCGTTGAGGGTATTGATTAATAAAGAAGTGGTAGGTGATTTCAAACATAGGAAAAGAAATTCCGATGTTGTGATTGAGAACGATTGTGATACTGTTGCCAGAAGATTGGCTCAGCTCCTTGGCTGGGAAGAAGAACTAGATAATGTAATAGAAGATGGAAAGAAGTCGGTTGACATTAGAAAGTCACATCTCAAATCAGTGTCTAAGGAGTCTGAGAAACTAGCAAAGGAGATCAAGGACGACGAATTGAAAGATGAGACCAAAGGGGAGCCTCAAGAAGTCAAAAGACGATTACAAGAAGTTTCAGAGAAGAGAAGGAGCTGGAAACTGCCTAAAGAACTTCATGAAGAATTACAGTCAAATGATCTTGAAAAGGCAATTGATAAATTAAAGATTTAATCTTGCACTGGAGATGATGTACCATATTTATGACTTTGTATGATGTTTTTATGTACAAGTAAAAAGTGCGGGTAAGCCTCATCACAGTAAATATTTAAGAAGTATTTTTCTCAAATGAAGCATAATACTTTTTTTTATGTATCATCAATCTGTGCTATGGGAATCCCTCAGAATGACGTTCTTTATAGCCTTGAGCTTGAAGGCGTTTCCTGTAGGTGAGATCTGTAGCAGATCGGTGCGCGTGAAGTTAGTCAATTGTTTATGATCACATCTTTGAGCCATTGGGCCAAGTAATTGGCGTTTTCTAATGCTGTTTTAAAGCCTAAATGGTTAATGGTCCTCTCGTTCGAGGGTTGAGCGTTAACTGTTAAAGCAAGGTGTTGGAGAATTTGGATCAAGATAGTGTCATGGACTTGGTTTTTGTAACTGTTTGACAGAGAGCTCCATCGACAGATTGTAAAATAAGTGGGTTAGTTTTGAGCTCTCATTGAGTTGACACTTGTTGGATTCTTGATGATAGAGCTCGACTATTGTGGCCCACGGCAACATATTCCTGAACTTTGCGTAGGTCTTAAGGACCAATTACGATTAGAGTAAAACCATGTTGCATACATTTGCAGAATTCCGCAAGATAAGAAATATGACTATTTTGTAAGAATACTTTTGGCATCTTAACATTATTTGTCACTGTTAAAAAATGTTTAGTCGTTATATTCGTAGACAGCCCAAATAATTAACTTCATTTATACTTTTTTCACTTAAGCTAGCATTCAGCAGTAAGAAATATAAGGATCAGTGAAGTTTGCTTAACCTTATATCATTTTCTGAGCTTCACTCAGCTGCTCCAACTAAACTTTCAGCATCCATCTTCTGGACCTCTATTCGAAAACTCGAGCTTTTTTCAGCACGTGATGTAAATTTAAAGCTTCAAACATCTCCGCTTCGAAGGTAATTATCGCCTAACATCTTAAATGACGACGCTGTGTTGATTGGAAATGGATTTCAATAGGACCTCGACTTCAGATTCCTTTGTCTCAAATGAATCATTATCTAGCAGTAAGGTCTCGACACGCTCGTCAAGACTGGGGTTTGAATCCAAGACAAGTGCAACTGCGTTGCCTGATTTGCCGCTACATCATACATTAGAAACCAACGATAACTATAAAGAAGTACACAAGAAGGATTCGAATGATGATGATAATCTGCTGACATTTGTTGAGTTCAATTTAACTCATAATGGCATAGGATCTCCCGATACCAAAGTATCTGAAAAGATAATTGGCACCAAGAGGGATGAGAGAGATGAAAATAAGGAGGATGAAGACAATCAAAATGGTTATGATAAGAAAAAGCAGCTAGAGAATTCTGAACTTATTGTCCCCGAAAAGTCGGATCCCGATTCTGACGATTTCTTTAAGATTAACTCGTCAAATTGGAAAGCAATGAAGACAATTACAGAGCTAGATTACTATGACAGTAAAGGGAACCCAGAATTCATTTCTGACAAGAAATTAGGAATATTAGACCACTGGAATTCACGAGGATATACCAAAATAGATCCTGAAGAACAAGTGGCAAAGTATGCAGAACTAGATAAAAAGACCGATTTCTTGTTCAAAACAGACAAGAAGGAGAAGATTCATAAAGAAGAAGGCGACCTGGATTTTGAAGATGACGACGAACTTAATTCGAGAGAGACTTTAGAATCTACTAAGAATATGTTGACCTTAGCGCAGAGATACTCATATGTGGGCACAGCACGTTTACTTATGGTGGATATGGCCACTGATTTAGCAAACATAAGACAAAAGTCTTCAAGAAGAGTAGCTCAGAGCTTGAGTGGGGCACAGAAGAACTTTGCCAACTGGACAAAATACATTATGGGGAAAATCTACGACCATATGGATCTTAACCCTGAAGAAAAAGAGATGATTGAGAATTTAAGTGCTCATGGGGTAGAAGTGTCTGACTTTACTGTCAACTTTCTAGAAAAGTGCAGCAAACCGGAAATAGTGGAACTTTCGGAGAAAGAAAACTTAGATTTGCGCATGGTGATTGTGTGCGATTTACTTCTTTTATTACTTAGTGATGGCTATTATGATAGTCGCTCTAGGGTTTTACTTCTCAGGTTTGCTAATCATATGGGAATAAGTAACATACAGATATTTCAACTAGAGAGGAGACTTTTAGATAGCTTAGAACTTGATAGCCAGGGGAAGTCCATTGACAATGATGATGAAAAATTGAATGATAGGCTGTTTATCGAGAAGCAGATAAATAAGAACAAAAAGAAGAGAATGGCATATATTGGATTGGCTACACTCGGAGGATCATTGGCTATTGGGCTTTCTGCGGGTTTGTTGGCTCCAGTGATCGGTGCTGGGTTTGCTGCAGGACTCACTACAGTTGGAATAACAGGAACGAGTGGATTTTTAGCCGGTGTAGGTGGTAGCACAATTATTACAACTGGGGGTGTTGCTGTTGGCGCTAAAGTTGGAAGTAAAGCTGGCGCAAAGAGAACTGCAGATGTGCAAACATTCGAGTTTAAGCCCTTATTTGATAACAGAAGGGCAAACTTAATCATTACAGTGAGTGGATGGATTCAGGGCCAAGCTGATGATGTTCGTTTACCGTTTTCTACAGTAGATCCAATAATGGGAGATATGTTTTCAATTCTATGGGAACCCGAAATGTTACGTTCTATGGGACAGACCATCGGAATACTCGCGAGTGAAGCATTGACCAGTTCGATTCAACAGATTTTAGGAGCAACATTTTTAAGTACTTTAATGTCTGCCATTCAGCTACCGGTGGCATTATCAAAACTTTCCTATCTTTTAGATAATCCTTGGAACCTGTCTTTAGATAGGGCTTGGAGAGCTGGCATTATCTTGGCGGATACTTTAATTTCTGGAAATATGGGTGTGAGACCTATAACCTTAGTGGGGTTTTCTTTAGGTGCCCGAGTGGTTTATTCATGCCTCATTGAACTTTCAAAGCGTGGAGGTTATGGTATTGTTGAAAATGCCATAATACTTGGAACTCCTGTAGCTGTAAAAACTAATCAGATCTCTTTAGCTCGCTCTGTTGTCAGCGGAGATTTCGTTAATGGATATTCAAAGAAGGACTGGGTACTAGGGTATCTCTTCAGGGCCACTGGTGGGGGGCTTCTGGCGGTAGCTGGATTATCACCAATAGAAGTCGCTGGTATACGTAATGTAGATTGTACTGACTTGGCAGATGGTCATATGTCCTACAGAAGAGCTATTCCTAAAATCTTGAAGCGTATAGGGTGGGAAGTTTTAAGTGAGGAGTTCACGGAGATCGAAGAGCCCGATCCTGAACAAAAGGAAAAGACAAGGAAATTAGTTAGTGAATTTGATGAGGCTAGACAAAAGATGCAAGTGCAGTCTTATAAGAGCACCCAAAAGACTTGGAAAGATTGGTGGAAGACCCTGCATAAGGAATGGTGGGACACAGTGGGATACAAGAAGAATGAAACTGAAGGACAAGAAGAAAATGCAGAGGAAACGAAGAATCCAGAAGAAAGAACTGAAGCAATATTTGATCTTTCGGCTTTAATGAGTGAGGTTAATGAGATCGAACATTTGGCAGAACAGGATCCCGAAACAATGAACAAGATACGACACGATGTTGAGAAGCCACACGAAACTACTTTGAAACTCAACGAAGATTCTGAGGAAGCAGAACCGAAAAAAAATTTATTTGACAAATTTGGAGGAGTTTTCAAGAGTAATACTGAGGAATGATACATTGACATGCATTTTATATAGTAATAAAGTACTGCATTTTATTATTATGTAGATATCTTTTCGCAGAAGATCTTGCTATTATTACCAATTCATGCGTGGATTTACCGAGACATTGCTACATGCGTAAATCTAAGTATTCAGATTTTCCAGCGTAACCGTAAAAATTTGACTCACAGGCACTTGATTTTGAGAGAATCATAGATCAGGAAGACAAGGCGACGAAGAGCAAAAAATGCCAACAATCCCAGTTGATAAACAAGACCTTTTCAAGATCTTAGGAAAAGAGTACACAACTCAAGAGTTCGATGAGTTATGTTTCGATTTCGGTCTTGAATTGGATGAAGATACCACTGATGAATGCAAGGATGGTGAAAGACCCGAATTGAAGATTGAAATTCCAGCTAACAGATATGATATGTTGAGTATTGAAGGTATTAGTCAGGCATTAGCAATCTTTTTGAAAAAGCAACGTTCCCCCAAATATAAATTAAATCCCAGCGAACCTTCAGAAACTTTAACAATAAAGAAGTCAACCAGTGGCATTCGTCCCTATGCAGCAGCAGCAATTGTTAGAAACGTGGAATTTGATGAAAGAAAATACGATTCTTTTATTGCATTGCAAGATAAACTTCATTCAAACTTATGCCGTAATAGAACATTAGTGGCGATTGGTACCCATGATTATGATACATTAAAGGGTCCTTTCACTTATGAAGGGTTAAAGCCTGAAGATATTGACTTTATTCCTTTAAACCAAACCAAACCATTGAACGGTAGCAATTTGATGGAATATTATGAAAAGGACAAGCATTTGGGCAAATTCTTACACATCATTAGAGGCTCTCCAGTTTACCCAGTTATGTTGGATTCCAATAGAACTGTAGCTTCATTACCACCTATCATCAACTCTGATCATTCGAAGATCTCTTTAAAGACTAAGAATGTTTTCATTGATGTCACTGGTACAGATAGAACCAAGACAGAAATTGTCATGAATCAAGTCATTGCAATGCTCACAGTCCTCAGCAAGACTCCCTTTGAAGTAGAGCCAGTCAAGGTTATCTCTGAAAATGAAAATGACACTAAAATAATTCCTAATGTTGTCCCGAGAAAGATGAACGCAGAGATTTCATATATTAATTCTTGCTTAGGATTGAAATTGAGTGGCGAAGAAATAACCGCTCTTCTTGAAAAGATGTCATTGGGCGCAGAGAAGACTTCCAATAAGGATGTTTTAGAGGTTTCTATCCCAATCACCAGACCTGACATCCTACATCAGTGTGATATAATGGAAGATGCAGCAATTGCTTATGGTTATAACAATTTGAAGAAAACAAAACCTCAAACTCCTTCCTTGATAGCAACTCCCTTGCCAGTCAATAAAATAGCCGATATCTTGAGAATAGCTTCGGCTCAAGCAGGCTATTTAGAAGTGTTACCTTTGACATTGTGTTCCCATGATGAGAATTTCAAGTATTTAAGAACAAAAGATGATAATACCACTGCCGTAAAATTGGAGAATCCAAAAACCGCAGAGTATCAAGTGGTTAGAACAACTTTATTGCCCGGTTTATTAAAAACTATAAAGGAGAATAGGAAACACTCATTACCTATCAAGGTTTTCGAAGCAGGTGATATTGTATTAAAGAACCCTGAATTAGAACGTGGTGCTTTCAATCAAAGACAATGGGCAGCCATATACGCTGGTAAGACAGCTGGTTTTGAATATGTTCAAGGTCTTTTAGGGAAGATCATGCAAACTTTCAGAACTAAATGGCTAGAAGATCCAAACACAGATAAAACCAGAGGTTTTTGGATTGAAGAGGACAAGAAAGATCCGGTATTTTTCCCTGGAAGAGGTGCTACTGTGTATTTCAGACCACAAGAAGGTGGAAAAGCCAGTGCAATCGGACGTATTGGTGTCTTACACCCAGAAGTATTGAATTACTATGAAATACCTTATGCTGCCTCTAGTGTTGAGATAAATGCTGAAGTTTTTCTATAAACTGATGTAAAGTAATTAGATAATCTCCTGTTTACAGATTTACAACAACGGAGATGTTTATAGTGAAATAGAATTGGAATATTCAAAGTTATAAACTTGTTGGAATATGTGAAAACATTTCCGTTTACGTATTGCCTAATAAAAGAATTAACCACGCGCACACGACCGTCCTGAGATTCTCGTATCGAGCGTAATGTTTGCCATGCTGTACTTGTACCTGCTTACGAATTAGTTTTGATAACCCTATTGATATTGAAAGTTGGTCATTAGGAGAACTTAATATTGATAGAACCTTTGATACGCAAAACCAATCTCTAAAGAATCGATAATAAAAATGAGTGGTAGAACTCCTTCTAGATCATATGATATGATCATGAAATTATTGTTAGTAGGTGACTCTGGTGTTGGTAAATCTTGTTTATTGTTAAGATTTGTGGAGGATAAATTCAATCCTTCTTTCATTACTACAATCGGCATTGATTTTAAAATCAGAACAATTGATAGTAATGGAAAAAGAATTAAATTGCAAGTATGGGATACTGCTGGTCAAGAAAGATTCAGAACCATTACCACAGCTTATTATAGAGGTGCCATGGGGATCGTTTTAATCTATGATGTCACAGATTCAAGGACTTTTGAGAATGTTGAAAATTGGTATGAAACAGTCACTCAACATGCTAATGATGATGCCCAAATATTCTTGGTTGGTAATAAATGTGATGATGAAGAAAGTAGACAGGTATCTAAAGAGCAAGGTCAAAGCTTAGCTGCCAAACTCAATATTCCATTTTTGGAGGCCAGTGCCAAGAGCAATGAAAATGTCGATTCCATCTTTTATGAATTGGCAGGAATTATCCAGGAAAAGCATGTTGACAATGAAGCTGCCACTTCGACACAACCTTCTTCATCAGGAGGTATTGACGTGTCTCAGAGTGCAGCAAACTTTAAAAGCAACTGTTGTTAGCCTTTAAATATTCTTCGGTGTCATTACTTTTTCTCTTGTTCTTGATGATTATGTTTTGGGAATTTATATACTAGTACTTGCGTGGTGTTTTGAAATTATTCTTAATAGCCTACGGTACGTTGGGGAGTAGTTCGTAGAGAATGGACCTACTTCTCATGGAAAATCACTAACTACATTTTTTGATGAAATGCTTAGTCAATTTGAAAGTATAATCATGATGTAATCTAGGACTTTGTAGACTATTTAAGATGATCGGAATTATGGTCTCAGTTATTCAAACTTTCTTACCAAAGTATACCCACTGGTCATCTAAAGGTTTCTCCTCTAACTCTTCCCATGCTTTTAAACCAGCGAGTTCGTGAACCAAATCTAATTCTTCATTAGCTTGAACAAGAATCTCTTCAATCAAGCCTCCCCCAATTTTGCTTTCGATATTTTCAGTGATCTCCTCTTCTTGAACTATCTTCAATCTATTCTTTGTCATGGCTTCAACCGACTGTCTATATATGGATTCTTTGGGATATTTATCATTTAATATCTTTAATGTATGGTTATACAAGACGATTAAAGCCGGTCTAGGATTGGGATGTTGATATAATCCAGTTAATCCCGTGGGATACCCTGAAGCTGCCTTCACCAAGACCTCTTCACCTTTTCTCAAAACACTCGAGAATCTCATTTTATCCTATCGATTTGATTGGGATTTTTGTACCAAACCTTTTTAAGCTTTTAGAGCATCTTACCAATTGACATAAGCTTACATGTTACTGGTCGTCAGAAAAAAAAGATCTACATGCAGTACCAAAAGATACATGAATACTTAGTATGTGCACCTCTAAAAGTGTCTGGCTTGTTCCTACTTGTTGCCATTACTTGTTAATACTCTATTGCTACGGCCATAGCAATAGACCATTATATATATCTCATTGATAGTCTAATATGTGGACCCTTGCGCCTTGCGCCTTGCGCCAGAGATCAAATGTCCTTTCTCACTTAATCTACATACTAATGCTGCACTAACCTTCAGAATTGAACTTCAAGATCAAAGTATTATTCTAGTTTTCCATCTACTTGTTTAGCTGACTCTCTAGAAGAGCCCTTGATCTTTTTTCTTGCGATATTCACCATCTTGTTGAACCAAAATATATTCAAAGCGTTGAGCACCACATTGAGTGTCAAAACTGCAATAGGGAAAAATGAATGAATTTGACCTCGAATCATAAACAAGTCTCTTGCTAACAAGCTCACTGCATAAAACCCCCACACAATTCTTACACTGAAGAAGGTAATCAACAATGTAATCCCATTAACAACCACCAATTTATCAACCACAGCACTCTTGGGGAACTTTGTTGCGAACCAATTAATGTTCACAAACGGACTACTCAACTCAAAAAGTAAAAACATTGGTGACCATGGTAAAAGAAACGGCACCGGTCCACACCCAAAGATATAGAGTGCAGATAATGCATGAAGTAAGAACCCAATCCCGAAGATATGATAATATCGAAGACATAACACCAAATCCCAAGCAAAATAGCCCGCTGTAAAGCAGGCCACTAATGCACTGTAAGGAGAGTAACCTAAGATTGAATTTGTAGGATCTTCAATTCTATTCACCAAATTTTTATGATTCCACATTGGAATGGTAATTAATAGTGAAATGATACACTGTACCATCCCCACAACATGAACATTGAAATCAATTTTTGTATTTTTGGATAGTTGCAGGTAGTTTTTCCCAAAAAAGGTTGTACATAGTGGCGATGATATCTTATAGATCAACGTGTAAAACAACACTGATAATACAAATTCATGCCAATGCTTTGCATATAAGTTCGTGGGATTAGAAGGGAATGGTCTCAATCTCAAGAAGACATCTTCTTCAAACACTGGGAGAGTCAATCGTATCATTGTGTGCTCTTCGGCTCTCTAGCACCCTCAAACGAGATTGTTTTATCAGAATCTAACCACTTTACAAAATGGGAGTCGTGCGCACAAGTATCAAATTCACAGGATAACAACTTTATACCGGGAGCGGCAAGCAGTGGTTGCGAATAGAATAGAGGGGATCGGCCACCTGATTAGACCAGACTTTTTCACTTCTACTTGCATTAACTTCCCTTTACCAAAATCATTATATAGGGTATGAACCTTATCAAGATCTTCTTACTATAAAAGAACACTCAGTATTTCATATGTATATTTTACAATGATGGAGAGTCCCAACGCTCTATGCCTTCGCGTGAACCTGCCACCATAAATAGATACCTATACAAAGGTCAAACACTCATAGCATTCATATTGTAATCTCACAAATACTCTGTTTTATTCATGTTACATTTGAAAAGTAAAGCAGTCGAGTTTAAATCATGATATGATACACTCAGAAGCCACCTCCGAAATCACCACCTCCGAAGTCACCATTGTCAAATCCCTGGTCGTATCCCTGGTCGTACCCATCTTGATAAGCGCCATAATCGTTGTGATTGTCCAATGCTTCTCCAAGAAGCATTCCTCCTAATAAACCGCCACCGACACCCATGGCCATACCTCCAGGACCAAACCTTCCACCACCGCCACCATATCTCAGACCACCACCAAACAAGCCGCCTAATCTCAGGCCACCACCCATCATACCGCCACCCATACCATATCCACCACCATATGCTTGTTGTGGATATCCTTGAGGTGGGTATCCTTGAGGTGGGTACCCTTGAGGTGGGTACCCTTGAGGTGGGTATCCGCCCTGCGGTGGATAACCTTGCTGCTGTGGATATTGTTGCTGTGTATGAGGAGGGTAATTACCACCACCAGATGGCTGTTCTTGGCGTGATCTACCGCTGCTGTGTCCACCTTGGCTTGCAGGGGGGCTATATGGAGGCGGCGATACATCTTCTTCCTCAGGAAACTTGGTTCCTTCAGGTGGTTCCCATTGGGATTTCTTGGTTTTCAAATTTACATAAAACCATGTCTTATATTTATCATCGAATTGGGCAGTCCAACCTTCGGGAACCTGTGGTTTCTTTCTGCTATCGCTACTCATTTATCTCTAAAGCCTATAATTGAAGTGAAAGCAAGAACAACAAATTCAAGTACTTTACGTAGATCTTCGCACGCTTATCAAATGACCCAAACCCACTTATATACAAGAAAATCTCAAAATCCGAGAGAGAAATGAAAAAAATGTCGCAATGACGTAATGTCGTTTCATTAATAACTAGTTAACTATGATGGTCATTTTGATGCAGTTTCAGGAAACAATTCCTTGATAATTTCATCCAAAACTTTGAAAATAAGATTCTTGTTAAGTATTTCATTTTGAAGCATTCCAAAAATACTGTTTGATGCAAAACTGGTGTTCGAAATACCAAATATCTTTGAGTAAGATTCATTCATGAATAGTTTTAAAATAGCTCTTGCCTCTTTTTTGGTTGTTGACTTTTCCAATGCTGTTCTATCTGGCGGAGACTCTCTGAATCTTCCATCAGGAAATAGAAGTTCATTAGCAAAGATAACGAGATCTAAGATACTTTCTTCCGAATGGACGTAGAAATCGACTTGCTCATAGACTTTCTTCTCAATGGTTGTGCCAAAGATCTGTTGCAAGATCACAATCAATGCCCTACCTCTAAGCCAACTCTCCGAGTTATTCAACCTAAAAACTGAAACCAAAATATCGCAAATTGGCTTTACAAATGAGTTCCTACTCCCACTAGGAATTTCATCAAACTGTTTAAGTTCATTCTGCATTCCGCTGAACTCTTCACTAATGGGGGGACTGCCAGTTTTTGAAGAAGTATCCAGTACTGTAACTAATCGATCAGATATCCCAGAATAAAGTTTATTGGCAACAGCTTCAACATTATTCTTTGGTTTCTTGTAAGTGATATTAAGCCCATCTTCAAATGGCTCGTTCTTTCTATAGTTGAAGTTTTCTGAAGACAAGAATGAACGAAATGCCTTGTTAGAACACACCTCGGGAATTTCGACCAATTGTTGAAGATAATCTTCTAACAAAGACTTTCTCATTTCTGCGATTTGACGTCTTTGGAATTTAAGAACAGGAAGTGTTCTTTTAGGGAACTTGAGGCCAGAAACTTGCGGGTATTTCGACTTTAGATACTCATTGAGTTTATAAAACTGACTAAACCTCCTAGCGACTACCCACCCAGCATTGACATCGTCAGGGTCATCGGGCGACAATTTCTGAACTTCAATGATATACAAGGTGAATTCTTTGCCACTTTCATTACCACTAATGAACGATTGAATACATGTACGAGACTTCCCATAAAGACTATTATCATTTTCTTGCACAATATATTGTTGTTTCTGTAATTCTTTAGTCCTAATCTCTCTTTCCAAACCCGTCATTAATTTCCTTAAAATCTTTAATTCTCCCATATTGTTCGTTATCTCAGCCTTTTTAAGTAAAGGTAACAAAATCTCCTTCTGTTCTGATAACCTCTCTATATGATTAGTAAGTCTTACAATCTCTTCTGAGAGACTTAGGTTACCAGGGCCAGCCAAAAATAACAGCAGACCTGATCTATGATAATCACCAGGGCCACGAAGATTAGGATCAGAATCATTATCAGATACTAATTCACCATCATCTTCCGAATCATCTTTTGTATCTTCAAATAAAGAGTTACTGTATGTCACCGCTGAATCATCCGCAAATAAATTAGAATTATCAGATATACTATTTCTCCTTAATTCAGGATCCAGTTTCTGCGAGGATGGATTACTATAGATTGGAGACGTGGAGAGCAGATGAAATGTCTTTTGTAATGATGTAGAAGAATGTGAGGTTGTCATAATCTCCGAAAATGCGTCCTCCACCGCTTTAACTACTGCTGGACTGAGATATTCATCTTCATTTTCGGGATCCTCGCTTTCATGCTCGCTTTCAGTAGCTGACACGCTCGATGGCGAAGATTCTCGCTTAAGGTGCCTCATACTATCCTTATTCAGCAAACTTGTATGCATTAAATTTGATGAAAACTCACTTTTCATGAATGCCGGAAAATCCTCCGTTTCCATCAGCTCATAGATTTTTCTTTGAATTTGAAATACCACTTTTCGTGCTTCTTGGTAAAGCTGCATTTGATTAGTTCCTTTGGACTTTGCAAATGTTTTAAGACATTCTCGAGCCCCTGACTCTATCTGAATATTGTCAGCGCTAAAATATTTGTAGTATATGTTTTTTAATTCGTCAAAGCTGGTAAACTCAAGAGAAAGTTCAAGCTGACTTTGACCATTATCATCAATGGATACGTCTTCAAGAGGTACTTTAATGTTCTCAATATCGTGCCATGAGTTTAAGAAATGACTTCTATTCGAATCAGACATGAAGTCAAAAAAAACCTTGTAATATTGACTATTGTTCAATACTCTTGCAAAAGTCAATTTTCTTCGATCATTGTCGAGGGCGCTTCTTCGCATAGAGCGCCTTTGTTTCAATCGCATATTGACACGATCAGAGATAATAAAAAATCTATCCTTATGGAAATCACCTTGGTCTAAATCTGAGTCATCGAGGATATGCAAAAGGTTCTGAATCTGCTGTAGCTGAGAAGTTGACTCAAGCTTTTCAAGTCGAAAAATTAAGTCACAAAAGGACTCATCTGAGACACGAAACTTCCTTAATAATGATCTCTTCACCTCAATTTTGAGTTCCGAGATTTTGGAAGCTCGTATCAGTTTCATTGAATCTTTGGCTGTTAGAGGCATTGTATGTTCGTCAAGAGCTGCTCTAAGCCTTTTAACCTGATCACGACGATGCAAATTGTCACCAATCAACTTAACGAGAGTGGTATTGTAGAAGTCGCTCTCGGATAACATTCCAATTACATTAGCTAAAATGGTACAAGCAAGAATCTCTCTCACAAGAATTTTACCAACATCAGAGTCACGTTCCTTTGGTGACAACAAAAAGGGTAAAACACTATCAACTCGGTGCCTTAAAAATGACTTTTCTTTCGCATCATTATGTTCAAGAGTAGTTGTTACTCCCTTATGTAATTCTCCTTTGTTAAATAAATCGGCAACTAACATTGCGTATTCCCATGATTCTGGCTGTACTTTGTTGGAAAGATTTCTAATTTTCATGGCCTTTTCTGCTCTAACATAATGGTCGAAGTGTTCATTTAAGAGGGGTATCAAGCGAGATACAGCGAATTTGGCAAAATCAACTTTACTTAACCGCTGCTTTAAATTTTGTATAACATATCGTAATTCCAACTTTATGGCACCAGGGAATACCTTGCTCGAGGAAATTTCACTATACCATGACAAAATAAACTCTTGGATAATCAGGTCTATTATGTTATCTATATTCTCAGAGATCAAAAACGATTCTTCAAATACAGGTTGAGTCAATAATGTACCTCTGTTTAACAATTCAAGCTCTGTCTTCCAGGTATTTTCATTCAAAAATTTAAACTTTTTGACACGACGCCTCTTAGATGGGGCCTTTGGATTCTGAATAAAGCATATGAATAGAATAATGAACAATAAACATGCCGCAAACCCTGTGCTGAACAATGTACAGTAGATTATGGTCCTTTTAATTCCAGCGACAAAAGAGAACAAAAGAAAAGGGGATACTGTTAGCACAAACACAAAGTAAGAGCTCTTATCAGTTTTCCCATGTTCAATGACCATGTCCCATTAGGTTGATAGGCTAGTGTTCTACGCGATACCAACACTTTTTGCTTAGCACCAAAAAATTACACAAATACATATAATCTATAATTGTTTAGAAAGTGGTGACTATATGCTGTTATGCTGACTTTTTCTTTTCAGCTTTAAATTTAAGTCATCTGAGCATTTCCGTTTTTTCGATAACTTATCTCTATTTGTTGATGCATTGTTCGTTGATTTAACTTGACTTTCACTCTCAGGGCCATTTATTGTCAGATTTTTGTCCTTCACATTTTCACCTTTCTCTGACTTTTTCAGATTTTTATGCTCCTTCTCCTCTTTCTTCTCCTTTTTCTCCTTTTTCTCCTTCTTCTCCTTCTTCTCCTTCTTCTCCTTCTTCTCCTTCTTCTCCTTCTTCTCCTTCTTATTCTCCTTCTTCTCCTTCTTCTCCTTCTTATTCTCCTTCTTATTCTCCTTCTTCTCCTTCTTCTCCTTCTTCTCCTTCTTATTCTCCTTCTTCTCTATAACTCTCTTTTCTGCCTTGTCCATTCCTTTCTCTGTCTCTCCCAAGGTTCCTGCTAGACCCTCACCTTTCACAAACATCCTATACAATGGAGACACAGCTTTCGAGCTCGCAAATTCATTCTGTCTAAATTCTACTGATCCCTTTGAAGAGCTTTTTACCTCTAAGCCCTTCAAATGTCCATCAAATAACCTTTCCCACCAAACCTCAGACTCATTTATATTATGACCGACTCCCTTCAAATCCCTTTTGTTCAGAACAATTATCGGTCTCTTTATCCCACCTTGCTGAAGAGCTTCACCTTCTGTCCACCCATACGAGCAAAGGTAGTTCCTGGCGTCCATTTCCACCCTATCATCAAATGGTATCATTTATCATTAAGTTGCAGATACTTTTTCTGAAAGGGCATCGAGTCCTGCATAATGAAGGTTACGATGATGTCTTTCCTGTCTTGAGATAGTGTTTCGAAACAACATTGCCACGATTTAACAGCTAATTCAATGGAGTCCAAGGAAGACAGTATAGAGGTATTACAAGCCAATGTATTGGACTTCCCACTTAACCTTGATAATTACAAGAAATTGATTCGAGAATTGAGGTTGCAAGAAGGAGATAACTTAGAAGACATTTTGGCAGTAAGACGAGCAAAGTTACAGTATTTCATTCTACCCCCTGGAGAATTAAATGAGTGGATGGAAGATTTGAATGCTATTGGAGATGATAATACACGAATAGTACTGAAGATAAATTTCTTTAGGGATGTCATTCTGGACTATCCTATCAGTGAATATTGGGTGGCTTATATTAACTATGTATCTGAGATAGTAAATGAGTCCAGTGAGCTTATAGACGAAGCAGCTCTCGCAGCACTTATTGATCAGGCAATATCCCAGGCTGTCTATGATTATAATAACGAGAGTTTATGGGCTCTTGCATTTAAGTATCATACTAAAAACTATGAGAAGTTAAAAACTCCAGAATCCTTAGAGAAACTCAAAAGTCTTCATTTGGAGAGATTGAGCATGTGTCACAAGACTATAGATGAATCATTTTCCGAGTACTCGAAATTTTCTAGTGAATACTTCTCAAATCAATACGAGACTGAAATGACCTTTGCTAATAAAGTATACTCAAAGACAAAGAAGAAACAACGATACATTGATCAATATGAAGTTGAGTTAGAGCAAGATCCAGCCAATAAGGCCACTTGGATAACATATTTGGAAAATGTCTATTCCTTCTCTAATGATGTTAACGAAATGACAATGATATTCTGGAGATCTTTGATTCAAGGAAATTCATCAATAGACCATTCAAGAGAATGGGTATCTGTTTGGCTCACATATGTGTATCATCTTTATGGGAAAGAAGTCTCTGGGGATTACCTTGAGCCCGTTTTAGCCAAATTTATAAGGAATTACCCAACATCACCAATTCCTTATGCTGAGTACATTCGATGCTGTGAAATATTCGAGGACCCACTTGAGAAGTTTGTAAATATGAGAGATCACATAAAAGCAATAGATTTCCTCAAAACAAGTGATTATAATCAATGGGAAGTGCTTGTTCTCTCAATACTAACTTTTGAATTACGTGTCTTGAGAGAGACCAAAGACCCCAATTTTATTGAGCATTTCTATAGAGATGCTACAAATTACGTCGATATAGCACTTAAGCATAAAAACATCTTCCATGCTGTTGAAAAAATGTGCATTTCTCTGTTTGAAGAACTCCAAGACGTGGACCAGGCGCGGTTGATTGTGAATCAAATGTTGGATATTTCACCAGACCAATGTGAAGTATGGTTGTTCGCGATAGATTTTGAAAGAAGAAATGACTGTGACTATAATAGAATATCGAAGCTTTTTGAGAGTGGGGTGTCAAGAGGCCTCACTCTAGATTGGCCAGAAAGACTATTACAGGAGTGGCTTAATTTTGAGCAAATTCATGGAACTTATTTCTCGCATAGGTCTGCCTTGCTAAAAGCAAATAACATATACAAAGACATCAGTGCTACAAAGTTGGGACACAACCAAGATGCTTCTAAAAAGAGAGAGTTGTCTGGAGAAGAAGACGAACCTATTCAAAAAAAAGCAAAGCAGGAACTAGAACCAAAGCGATCCCGAGAAAACTTTTCTGTGAAAGTCTTGAATCTTCCGATTAACATCTCTGAGAGTAAGGTAAGGGATTTTTTTGCAGACTGTGGTACTATCAAAAGTTTCATAATGTTGGAAGAAAATGACAGCACGAGTGCCGTGTTAGAGTTTACAAAGGAACAAGAAGTATTCGCTTCGTTGACAAAAGACAAGAAAAGAATTGAAAATCGTCCAGTACAAGTGGCTAGGATGTTGCAGTGTACTTTATGGGTTGCGAATTTCCCACCTTCGTGGACAGCAACAAAATTAAAACAATTCTTTGAGAAAGCGGGAAAACTAGTTGATGTGCGTATGCCTTCTCAAGACACTAAAAAGACTCGTAGATTTAGTTATGTGGAGTATATGCGATATGATGATGCACAGAGGGCTATTGAAGAATATCTGGGCAGAGAAGTGGAAGATGAGGCTCTGAACAGGCAATATAAATTAGTTGTAAAATTTTCCGATCCGCCGTCCATAAAGAAGTCGCAGAATTCGAATCATCGAGAGATATACGTATCCAATCTTGATTTCAAAAAAGTTGACGAAAAAGCGCTTGAAGATTTCTTTAGAGACTGTGGAACTATTGAAAAGATCACTCTCCCATTGTCGAAGGAAAAGGAAAGGTTGGGATTGAAGAACAATGGATTTGGGTTTGTAAGATTCATTGAAATAACTGCAGTAAGTAAAGCAATGGCTTTGAACAACCAGAAATTACTAAAGAGACCCGTTCATATTCAACATGTATTTACCAACAAACAGGATCCAAATTCATTTGATGATCAAAATACTATTAGTATTTCAAATTTAAGGAACACTGTCTCTTCAGAACAATTGCGAATATTTTTGGAGAGTAAAATAGGACCTGTTGCCAGGATTGAAGTCTATTCGAAAATATCAATGGCTCTTGTCGAGTTTAAAAATACCGCTGACTCAGGAAAGGCATCCCTAGCGTTAGACAATACAGAGTTGGAAGGAAACTTGCTTGCTACCGATCTGAAGATGAGTCTCATCAAGACACTAAATGGTGAAGACAGGCCATCTGTCAAAAGAACTATGGTGCCACCTTCTTTAATGAGGAGGAGATAGATAGAATACATATATATCTTAACCATTGGCTGCAACTTGTTTGCAGCCGAGTTATTATGTCTGACACGACTATTTTTCTTGTATGTCAATTCTAACATGAAGGAAAAAAATTTTTGTCAGACTTGTAGTAGAGTCATAGATATTAGATAAGTATATCAGGATGAGTGGTGCAGTTAAATTTGAGAATACTGCTCGTAGAGATGCTTTGATCGATATAGAAAAGAAGTATCAGAAGGTGTGGGCTGATGAAAAAGTATTTGAAGTCGATGCTCCAACTTTTGAAGAAGTGCCAATTGAAGATGTTCAAGAAGTTGAAAAGGAACACCCTAAATATTTTGCCACTATGGCATACCCTTATATGAATGGAGTCTTACATGCTGGTCACACTTTCACGCTTTCTAAGGTGGAGTTCGCCACAGGATTTGAGAGGATGCTTGGTAAGAGAGCCCTCTTCCCATTGGGATTCCACTGTACTGGTATGCCTATTAAGGCAGCTGCCGATAAAATTAAAAGAGAAGTGGAACAATTCGGGTCAGACTTCTCTAAAGCACCGAAAGATGAGGAGGAAGAACCAGAAGAAGTACAAAATGCCAAGAGTGAAGACGTCACAAAGTTCAGTTCCAAGAAGTCAAAAGCAGCAGCTAAGCAAGGTAGAGCTAAATATCAATTTGAAATCATGGCTCAGTTAGGTATACCAGTTGAAGAGGTTTCTAAATTTGCTGATCCCAAGCATTGGTTGGTGTACTTCCCTCCATTAACCCAAAGAGATGTTACTTCAATTGGCGGTAGAGTTGATTGGAGGCGTTCTTTTATCACCACAGATGAAAATCCTTTCTATGATGCATTTGTGCGTTGGCAAATAAATAGATTAAGGGACTTGGGTAAGATTAAGTTTGGTGAACGTTACACTATTTATTCTGAAAAGGATGGCCAAGCTTGTTTGGATCATGACAGACAAACTGGTGAAGGTGTCAACCCTCAAGAATACACGGGAATTAAGATAGAAGTGAACGAATTTCCGGAGACTGCTTTACAAGCATTTAAGGACGGAAGATTCGATCCTAAAGGTAAGAAAGTATACTTGGTTGCTGCAACTTTGAGACCAGAAACTATGTACGGTCAAACTTGTTGTTTCGTTTCTCCCAAGATCACTTACGGTGTTTTCCACGCTGGAAATGATGACTACTATATTACCACTGAACGTGCTTTTAAAAATATGTCTTTCCAAGGTATATCACCAAAAAGAGGGGTATACACTCCTTCTGTCACCGTAAGTGGTCAATCTTTGATAGGAGCAAAAATTACTGCTCCATTATCTCAATACAAGAACTTGCGTGTCTTACCCATGGATTCTGTTCTTGCATCTAAAGGTACTGGTGTTGTTACATGTGTTCCTTCTGATTCTCCAGATGACTATGTCACTACTAGAGATTTACACAATAAACCAGAGTTCTACAAGATTGAAAAGGACTGGGTTATCACTGATATCTTGCCTCTCATCAAAACTCAAAAGTATGGTGATAAGTGTGCTGAATTTTTAGTGAATGAATTAAAGATACAATCTCCAAAGGACACCGTTCAATTGGCAAAGGCTAAAGAGCTTGCGTATAAGGAAGGATTCTATAATGGTACTATGATTTTTGGTGCATTCTCCGGTGACAAGGTTGAAGCTGCTAAGCCCAAAGTGAAGGACCTTTTGATCAAAGAGAAACTTGCTTTTACTTATTATGAACCAGAAGGTCTTGTTGTGTCTAGATCAGGCGACGAATGCGTTGTCTCCTTAGAAGATCAATGGTATATTGATTATGGAGAAGAAACCTGGAAGTCTCAAGCATTGGAATGTTTGGCAAATATGCAAACATTTTCCAAGGAGACCAGACATGGTTTTGAAGGTGTTTTAGATTGGTTGAAAAACTGGGCTCTCACCAGAAACTTTGGATTAGGTTCTAAGTTACCATGGGATAAGAGTCTTCTTATAGAGTCGTTATCTGATTCCACGGTTTACATGGCCTACTACACAATCTGTCATTTCTTGCATGCAGACTATTACGGACATGTTAAGGGTAAGTTTGATATTAAACCGTCTCAAATGACTGACGAAGTATTTGATTACATCTTCTGTCGTCGTGATGATATTGAGAGTTCTATCCCTCTCCAACAACTTAAGACTATTAGAAGAGAGTTTGAGTACTTCTATCCTCTTGATGTTAGAATTTCAGGTAAAGATTTAATTCCAAACCATTTGACTTTCTTCATATACACTCATGTGACGCTTTTCCCCAAGAGATTCTGGCCAAGGGGTGTTAGAGCCAATGGTCACTTGTTATTGAACAATGCCAAGATGTCAAAATCCACCGGCAACTTCTTAACTTTGGAACAAACAGTGAAGAAGTTTGGTGCTGATGCTTCCAGAATTGCTATTGCTGATGCTGGTGACACTTTTGAAGATGCAAACTTTGATGAATCAAATGCAAATGCTGCAATTTTACGTTTAACTACTCTTAAAGAATGGGCGGAAGAAATTGTTAAATCGAAGGACTTAAGAACTGGTGACGCCAGCACTTTCTTCGATAAAGCTTTTGAAAATGAGATGAATGCTTTAATAGAAAAGACTTTTGAACAGTACACAGCTACGAACTACAAGAATGCATTGAAGTATGGCTTATTTGATTTCCAAACTGCTAGAGACTATTACAGGGACTCTGTTGCTGGTGGTGTCGGAATGCACAAGGATTTGGTTTTCAGATATATTGAAACTCAAGCATTATTATTGGCCCCTATTTCTCCTCACTTCTCTGAATACATTTACCGTGAAGTCTTAGGTAAGAAGGGTTCGGTACAAAATGCCAGATTCCCTAAGGCAGGCCACCCTGTTTCGAAATCAATTTCTGACTCACTAGAGTATTTCAGAGATTTATCTAGATCGATTCGTGAAGCTGAGATCAATGTTACCAAATTGAAGAAAGGAGGTAAACCATCGGAGGTCGACCCATCTGCTCCAAGTAAGATTACATTATTTGTTTCTTCAACTTTCCCTGAATGGCAAGATGGCTGTATTGAGCTTGTTAGACAACTTTTCGAATCTCAGAACTTGAACGACAACAAGCTCATCAAGGAGAAGGTTGGAAAGGATATGAAACGTGCTATGCCTTTTATTTCCCTTTTGAAGCAAAGATTAGTCGCCGAAGATCCAAAGATTGTCTTCAATAGAGAATTGACCTTCGATGAAATAGAAACTCTTAAATCTGTACTAGAAAATCTAAAGAAGGCGCCAATGAATCTTAAAGTGAAGGAATTTGAGATCATTTCCTTTGAAAATGGTTCCAAATCCGGTAAGAATGCCATCAATGGTGAGTCCGTGGAAATTACCGCTACCGGAAAGATGGTTGATTCGGCTGTGCCTGGAGCACCTGGTATTTTGATCTCAAATGTCTAGTGTGTATTTATACGTCAAGAAATATATCTAAAACCGTGAAATGTAGTGTAAATGATAAGTGATCGCGAAAAACGAGCACCGCTATCGTCAGTAATAGTAGCGAACGCGGTCTTATTTCGAATGGCTTTTACCGAGAGTTTTCTTGCTGCCGTATCTCACATTTACTGACTTGTCCCCCTGTTGCGCACCAATGCTTTTGCATCAAAACTGTTACAGAAACTTTCTTATACTGTTGTGGATACCTGCACACACATTTTTCTCACAAGGAGCACAACCTTATTTGTTTTGAGCGGGCCTCCAAAGCAAAACGAAAGCAGAAACCATTAGCATCGATCGGAAGGTAAAGTACTTCTACAACACGAAAAAGAATCACTTAAACAACAATAAGGAGAACTAAGAGTCTCTAAGGTTTGGTTTTGTTTTCTCAAAATAAGTTCTTGCAAGTTTTTTGTGTCTTACATTTTCCTTTCTTTGTTGAACAAAAAAAAACAGACATCTATCTTTTAATTATTGTTCGAGTGTTCACAGCATAATAGCTTGTTCCCGCAAAGCGTTAAATCTATTCATCATAGGAAGACGTCATAGAGATAATTTAGCTACATCATTTTGCTTGTGCCTGATCCTTGAAAATTCAATCAATTTTGTTTTTGCATCTCCTATTCTACTAGAATAAAATTAGCCCGCCAAGTTGTAATTAAGGAGATATGGCACCAAACTCTAATCCCCCCATATATCCCTTGAAGGATGTTAAACCGTCGTTTGATTGCAAATTCGTTAACCCGTCGGGAAAATTATCCGATGTATGGTTACAAAAGGAATATCAAAAGCTTTCACTCATTTCATCGGAACAATCGGCCAGAGAGAATAGAAAGAGATTAAGAAAGGAAGGAGTTAATACGACAATAGATGATAGACATGCTATAGAATCCGGTGATGATATGCTCATTTCTGATACTGAGTCTACCGGTCAATTATCCGCAAATGGTACGGTAATGTCTGGTATTTCATTATCGAGAGAAAATGGCTTAGCACATCCACCTAAAAGAAGATTAACGTCGATTATGTCTCCAGCAAATAATGATGTGCTTCTTGAGGACCAAGAGAACGAAGATTTACCCGTTTCTAATACCATGAATTCTCCTTCAAGAACTCCGGAGCATGAAGAACAAACTCAACTGTTACCTCTTCCATCTCCCAGTGCATCACCAGTTCAAAGTGCAAAAAGCAGTTTTTCATTTGATCCCATAGAAAATCAACTCACTAAGGCTCCTACAACACAATCTGATTTGGTGGAACTAATCATGAATTTGTCTTCATATTTGAGTGACAAAAATCAAAATCATTTGATATTTAGATTGTTACAAAATGCCAATAGGACTTCATTGAGTTCTTTAGGTGATTTGATAACGAACAGCTTGAAACGTGACATGCTCAGTAACTTACCATTTGAAGTGGCTTATAAGATACTCAGCCAACTAGATTACCAAACGATCTTGAGCGTTTCTCTTGTTTGCACTAACTGGAGAAAGATTGTAACCGATTCAGGAATCTGGATGGATCTTTTAAAAAGAGATAAGTTGTTGGGTGATGATAAACTGATCGAAGAAGAACTAGAAAATCCATCACTCGTAAGAGATTGGTGCGATCCTTCGGCCAAGACGGTAAATAAACCGGAGATTCTTTATAAGAAGATGCGGACAATTTTCAAAAGATGGATGGATCCTAAGTATGAACCCAAAAGAATCAGTGTCGTGGGTAATGATAATCACGTCGTTACTTGTTTGCAACATGATGAAGACAAAATCGTGACTGGTGTAGAGACAAAATTGATTAGCATATACAGTACAAAAACGGGCGAGCTTATGAAGGTATTAAAGGGACATCAAGGTGGTGTTTGGGCACTCAAGTATTTCGGCAATACTTTAGTTAGTGGGTCTATAGACAGAACCGTGAGAATATGGAATCTCCATACCGGAAAATGCACTCATGTTTTCAGAGGCCATACCTCAACAGTGAGATGTCTCGATATTTTACATCCTGCAAAGATAGGTACCGATGATTTTGGTAATGATATTATCTTTCCAGAAAAGCCTCTTTTGGTTACCGGTTCAAGAGACAACCATGTTCATGTGTGGAAGTTGCCCATCATCGATGAGGATTATGATGAACCTCAGTTTGACAGCACTGAAGCTGAGAGCCCTTTTCTATTGTCTGTTTTAGTTGGACATACCCTGCCTGTGAGATCAGTCTCTACATATGGTAATCTTATTGTTTCAGGATCTTACGACACGACAGTTAGAGTGTGGGATTTATTAAATGAAGGTAGATGCAAATATGTTTTCACCGGCCACAGTGACAAGATTTATTCAACTGCCATCAATTATAACTCTATGCGATGTTATTCTGGATCGATGGATTCTACCATTAATGTATGGGACATGAAAAATGGTAATTTGATCCGTAGTCTTCAAGGACACACCTCTTTAGTAGGGTTGTTAGCGTTATCTGATGATTATTTAGTGTCAGCAGCTGCTGATGCGACTCTTCGTGTGTGGGACCCAGAAACTGGATCGCAGTATCATAAATTGAAGGGCCATACTGCAGCCATTACATGTTTCCAGCATGATAGCAATAGAATCGTGAGTGGTAGTGATGGCATGCTAAAGGTTTGGGACATTAAAACGGGCCAATTTGTCAGAGATCTCATTTCTGATATTAATGGTAACATATGGCAAGTCAGCTTTGATTCTGACACTTGTGTTGCTGCAATTAGGCGAACGAGAAATGATGTTCAAGAAACTTTTATTGAGATAATGGACTTCAGCGAGCCACCAGCAAAAGTTCAGCAATGAAACGAGTAATAGCATTCATGAGACTGCATTAAACCATAGGTTATGTCTATTTAATAATGAGATAAGAAAGTATTATACAGAATTTTTGCACGAGATGTAGATTTAATTCCAGTGCTTATTAGAGGTTGAACCTTTTTTTTTTTGACAGTAATTTCCTTCATAATATTGAGATGTTGTTTATATTCCAAGTCTATTATTCGTCAATTAAATACAATTTCCGTAATTTATTCAATTTTTCCAAACCTTCATTGATGTCGAAACTATGTTTTCTTTTGGATCCGGGAGAATCAACCATAAAATCGAGATCATTTCTGACATACTCCCCCAGAGGACCGATGTTATCTTCGGATCGTGCAATTAAATTGATAAGATAATCTTGCACCGACAATTCACTTGTCATTGGTTTCTTGTAGAAGCACCACAGATTATGTTCTTCCACTATGTTAAGCTTACAAAGTTCTGCATCTTCATCATTCATATCCTCAAACGGCGATTTTTCACTTTCAAAAGGCTTGGGATATTTACAGGGCGTCAAGATCTTTGAACTCGACAAGTCAACCCCAACATAAGAACTTATACTTTCGTCCCCTTTACGGACTGGTGGATGGCTTGTGGAGACTACCAAATGTCTTCTGTTGCATTTTCCACATATCATCAATAATACCAATTCATTAGCAAAGGATTGAATATGCAAATCCCATCCTAGAGATGCCAACTTATAGAGCCACCCAGGTGTAGAATTCAATGTACTTACTAAGTCGTCATTAAAATATCGGCGCAGTAGCCATTGGTTTGAAATTCTTTTAAATTCCATAAAATTTTCATTAGATTCTTCCGTTAATAATTCATCGTTAAAAGTCCCAGAGTTCTGAATCAAAACCATAGTATTGTTTATCAAATTGTTCAATATTTTCAAGTACTCATCAATTAGACTACTATCAGTGCCATCTAAAAAAGGTCTTAAATAGTATGTTCCCTCTAAGGAGCACACTGCACTTCTCCATGAACAGTTAGAATCATGACCACTTGTTTCGATTACTGACATATAATGGTTCGCTAATCTTTGGTTCATTTCTTCGTAGTCATCTAGATCATAGTCAAAAGTTGTTCCCATATCCAATTCATTAAATTTTATCACTACTTGCTTGTGACAAGTCAGACATTCCAAGCAATTTCTAGTACCTCCAGTTACACTAAAAGATTTACATTCCCATCCCCTTAAGGAACAGACTAGGGCATTAAAGTTCAAATTCTCTGGAACACTCCAGTTTAATACTGTGAAAGTCGAAAGCCTATTCAATAGCCTTTCCCTATTGTACGGATCAAACGCCGTCATTTTTGATTGGATCTCGTCGACGCTATGTTTATTTGTTTTCTCCTTATGATACAAGAAATGGTTCTTTGTCTTTATTTCTCGAAAATACCTGATATCTGGATGTTCCGTCAACTGTGTCTTATCTATGGTACTGGTGTACTTGTCATGGGCAGGAGAGGAAATAAGATCTAGCCAGTCGTGAAGCACTTGTGGAGTCTTCTCGGTTAAGCTCTCCATTCTCAATCAAAAGAATTTGATTATTCTATGGTATGGCTGAACTATGGCTTTTTCACAAATCCTCCACATAATATTTTTCAGCTTTTATCACATGACTGGAATTATCAGATCAAGAGAAGGGAATAAGAGATAAAAATATAGGAGACGTAAGCGAAAGAAGGGAACTTTCGTATCATATATTCCATTAATTTTCCAACTTATAGTAGCCATTACTAACTTTTATATTGTAGTAACCTTCAATAACCTTTATTAACGTATACTAAACTAATACATACTAACATCATATTATTTGATCATGTGACCATGAATTAAGTATCAAAACTTGAAAATTGGCCGTAGCGATATCGGCTAAATTTTTACTTTCAGAACATATATCCAGAGATATCGCCCATAATTAGCTTTTCAAGATGTCGAGAAAGCCAGTGATAGAAGAGGTTGAGGAAGAGGACATTGACAATATGGATATGGATATTGCCCAGTTTGATCCATCATTAAGGACTCCAATTGCCCCATTAAGACCCGAGCCTACGATTAAGAGATCGCAAGATGAAGAGCTATTTCCTAATATCCCAACTATTGATCCATTAGCAGCACAACGTCAACAGCCTGCTGGTGCTCAAAAGGGAATATTTGACACCAATAAGTTTACTGAAGATGAAAGGGAAAAGATATCTAAGTTCCAAGTCATATATCCCTGCTATTTTGATAAAAACAGATCACATAAAGATGGGAGGAGAGTATCTGAAGAAAGGGCAGTGGAAAATCCATTGGCAAAGACGATATCAGATGCTTGTAGACAACTTCAAGTGCCGGTATTACTTGAATTGGATAAGACACATCCTCAAGATTTTGGTAATCCTGGAAGAGTCAGAGTGATGCTTCGTAGCCCAGAGACGGGGGATATTACCAACGGGAGATTTCAGAATAAGAAAAGTTTTCTCAATGAGATAGCATCTTATCTTCAAAAACATCCTACAACTTTAAAAAGCATTGGACCTGGTAATGGTGTACCTATTCCTCAAGAATTTGAGCATGGTTTTGAACCTAGAGAGCTTCCTAAGGTGAAGGGATTCAAGATGAATACGATTGTACCAGTGCATTCAGATTTAACCATGGGACACCCAATGACAAAGAGCATATACAACCCAGAGCCAGAGGTAAATCATAGCTCAACTCCTCAAGTTCCTAAGCAACCCAAGAAAAAGATAATGAGAGTGAGAGGCTAAGCATGATAGTGTATAATACGATTTCAATCTAATACAAAAATCATAGTCCTATATGTATATATCATTTAAGCCTTTTTTGGCTTGTACTGTGTTCTGTATTTATTTATTGATTCCAACTGCTCGTCGGAGATCTTTCCGGAGAAGTGAGAAACAATATCATCCAAGGTGACAATTGAGATCACTGGCACTTGATGTCTTTCATAAACAGCCTGAGTAGCCGAGGTGTCAGCACCAGTGATGGTTTCTTGTCTATCTAAAGCAATGATACAACCAACTGGTTTACCTCCAATACTATTGATGATCTCAAAGGCTTCATTAATTGCAGTTCCTGCAGTCATAACATCATCAATTATCAAAATTTTCTTACCTTTAAGCTCAGTACCGACGATAGAGCCACCCTCACCATGGTCTTTCTTTTCCTTTCTGTTGAAAGCATAGCCAACATTATTATATTTCGAGTCCTTTTCCGCCAATTTGGCGACAGTGATAGCAGCAAGGGGAATTCCTTTATAAGCCGGACCAAAAAGAACGTCAAATTCAATACCAGAATCAATTATAGCACTGGCGTATGAATCAGCTAACGTAGACAACAAACTGCCAGTGTTGAAGAGTCCAAGATTGAAAAAATATGGCGACTGACGTCCAGACTTCAACGTGAAGTTACCAAATTTTAAAAGATTAGAAGACTCAGAAACATCAAGAAATCTGGCCTTATAAGATGTCATTTTTCTCTTCCTTGAAACAATATAATCCCAATTATATAAGTTTCAAAGAAGAGATGACAAAATATGATCTTCGATTTTGATAAGCTTATATTAAAATTTTCCTTACCAGCCGCACTCTACAAATCGGTACGCAAAGCACTGGACTTTTTATAACAAAAGTATTTAAGCGACATGGCCACTAAGTCAGAGAGAACCGCTATATTAGAGAGTTTAGAGAATGAGTATCGACATGATCTAGCGTTACATCTTTATTCGACGTTTCTTTTGCACCGGGTGAATCCACTATTTCCCCGAAGAAATTGGTCGAGTTGGCCCTTGACTTCTGAAGAGGTACCAGATCCTCGTATAAGCGCTGAATATGGTGATAATGTTGTTGATAATTCTGCGTTTGAGAACGATATAGACACTGATGGGTCTGGTTCAGAAGGTAAAGATGAGCTGGCAGAAAGTGAAACTGATTTAAGTGATGAGGAAAGTATTGATGATGTTGATAAAAAAATGGAGACAATGCAGATCATGAAGATACGCTCGGTTTCTTATCGTGAATCTGTCAGCAATAGTAAGGCTGATCTTCTCAATGCGATAGCTTCTTTAGTTGAGAGGAAAATTCAACAAAGGAATTTGGCCCTGGGCGTTGATCCCTCGAGAATTTCTGTCGATATATCGAGAGATATTAAGCTTGAGATAGGCAAAAAGATAGGTAATAGAGTCAATGACGTTTTTAATGAGATATTGGCGATATGTAAATCAAGTATTATTAAGAAAAGTGCAAAGAGAAAATTTAACCGGCTACTTAATTGGCAAGACGTCATAATAGCTAGTATGAATTCTGTAATGAATTCAGATTACCAAAATATCATAAAGCGTTCGGAGAAGCTTTTCGAAAATGTAAAGTACAACTATGATTTTGATGATGAGCAATCGCACTCCAAGAGACCCAAGACATTGGGCGAATATCATAACTTACTAGAAGAAGAAAACTCATTTAATGCGACTTACAAGAACTTGAGAGAGCACTTGCATAATAAACGTATACACGATAATAGGTTTAAAGAATTGAAAAATCTCGCCATCTATAATACGATAAAGAACAATGAACGGTTCAAGACTTTGCTGTGGTCTCTGTCTGGTACAAAATCCCAAGCTAAAAAGCGATATAGAATCAAGGACAAAGCACAAGATATGAACGCCATCAAGGAGCTTGCATTGAGTCATGGTGGATCGCTGCTTACAGAAACGGATTACATCATTCCATTGGATTAAATTTATATACAACTATTCGCATACCTTCATCGCCAATCCTTCAGAGCTTTCGCCATTTATCTATTCACCAATTCCCATCCTCTTAATTATTAATTGAAGTCATGGTCATAAAACAAAACATTTGATCTTAATTTCTTTTTTCGAAAGTTGCAGTTATTTCAGTACCAAAGATTACATCCCAGAACTTACTTGTGACACCAAACCCCATTTCGTAGTTTTTATAGTGATGCTCCAAATGATACTTCTTTAGTTCTTGTAAGTATTTGGGTAAACGTGTATGATGCAAGAAATAGTGAGTGCAATCATAGCAAATATAGCCAAGTGTTCCCCCAGCAAATCCAGAGCATGCCATATAAAATGGGAATATCTTGAATACTAAACGGTAAAATGGATAAGCCAAGATCAAAAACAAAGTTGGAGGTAACACTAACCTATACCCATCCATAGGAAGGTAATGATGAATACCATGTAAAAGAAAATGGAGGGTGAACGCTGCAGGGTGGTCAGGTAAAAATCCATCTAAGTGGAATAAGAACCTGTGCATTGCGTATTCAATGATTGACCAAACAAATAACCCCATAGTCCAAAAACTCAAAGCGGTAATCTTACTTTGATTCACAAACCCAACGTAGAAAATATACATATTAACTGGTAACCACACTAAGGGAACAACCCACCATGGAGTCAAGGAAATTGGCTCTAAAAAATTTCCGAAAAGGGGTGCAGATCCCTTACCGTAATGACGAGGTCTATGGACTTGATCCAAATAGAAATCCTTGGAGAAATTCGCATTCCACACTTGAAGAAGTAAAGGTTTATTCAAATCCAAGAACCGGTGCTTCTTTACATCCATTTCAAAATCGGTCCGCAACGACAACTTCTCTTCTGGTGGGAGTTCATCCTTAAATTCAGATAAATCATTAGAATCTACCAACGTAAGTTCCACTGGTACTTTGTTTCTGTTATTAAGCAACCCTTCTTCTTCATTCGCTGTGGCCAAAAAACCCACCAACATGTCATCATCCAACATCTCGTAAGCACTTTCTGAGTGCTCATGAGAAATTTGGTCAGCCATAATTTGAGTAACATCTTGACCAGCAAACGGTAATATGATATCTCCACCACCAGGATGACTCTCCAAGAATCCAGTGACATCATACACTTTTCTCTTATATAAAGTTACCCAGCAGTCCTTTTCATGATTGTGTCTCATCACGTCGGCTTCCGCCAACAAAGGGAGACTTCTGTTCATTTTGCTAAATACTAACTTTTTGGTAACAGGGTGTTATTCTGTAAGCGATGTCTTACTAAAATATCTCGTTCCTACAAAAAAAACAAACCCGACTTATATGCATTCCGGTACTATATTTTCTTTTCTTTTCCGTATCGCTCTTTTTGATCGTTCCGACCGTACCATTTTATGTATGTACTATGCTAGACGTGACAGACAACGTGACACAAATGTAAACAATCGCGTATAGTGTAGATTGTACAAGCTTCAAACTTTTCAGGTTATTAAGCCGCTTCGATTGTTTAGGCTGATAATTAAGGTAAGCGGAAATACCAGTGGTGCTTTAGACGAGAACTCTTTCTCCTATATCACTGGTCTCATCAAAATCAGACTCCTCTTCTCCAGTAGTCATATGTTGTTCCAAGTGCAAGGTATGATCTACCAAGTTAAGGTAGGCATACATAAAGTTGGAGAGTAATACTTGTTCCCGTAGTGATCTCTTGGGGTTGGCAAGCTTTAAATGAGACAATCTATAGATGGCCCTTTCGACGTGTACGGGGAATCTATAATCAAGCATAACAACTGTAGACTGGGATGGGGGTGGAAGAGGAAATCCAAATGCAGAATCTGTGAATGTAATGGGCTCATTTGCCTTTGTACTCTTCTTGATCGATTTTTTGATTTGTTCTTGAATGTCCTGTGTGGTCTTTGGTTGGGTATCATCAATTTCTTTAGGTTTAACATCGCTCTCAGTCAGTGGTTCCTCATTCTTTTCAGGAGTCTTTTCCCTTTCGGTAACAGATTTTTTTGACTTCACGGAATCGATTGATTTTCTCGAAACTATATCGCTCGATTCAGAGGCATCAAGTAACAGAGTATCTTGAGATTTTGAAGTAAATGGACTCTTTATTGCCAGAGATATACTACGTTGCATCTCGGTGGTCTGATTCTTAATCTTGGAAGATTTTGTTTTGCTCTTTTTGAATATCCCCTTCTTGGGACGTGATTCAGAATCAGATTCATAAGCAACAGTTACTTGTGATTCACCAGCTTGACTTAAGGAGGATGAGCGAGTGTGTTGTTTTTTCTTTTTAAACAATTTAGTAATGACATTTTCCTTAGAGCTCTCCTTAGGCGTTGGCTCATTTTCCGCCTCTGCCTCCTTTGAAGGTGAAATTTCTGGATTTGATAGTGACCGTGGTACATCACCTGCGACAGGTACTTCCTCGTTCTTTGAAGACTCAACTGATGAAAAACTAATAGACCTATCCTTCAGCCATTTCCAAGAAGACTTTTTCTTGACTTTGTTCGCCTCCGGAGGTGCATCTTCTGAGCTCAATGATGTTGTAGAATGATTAGTCAATTCACCAAATGGTTTCTTAGACCGTTGTCTCTTTGGAGAATTATCGGGACTAGATTTGTTATCTGATGGGATATCATCACCAAATAACGCTTCTGGGGCAGCTGTCTTCTCCTTATGTTCCTTATCCTTTGTGGGCAGACTTGTAAAAGCCGGTTCATCCATTTGGTCGGGATCAAATTTAGCGTCTTTGATCTCATTTGTTTCAATTGGCGCTGTGACTAAGGGAACACTTTTCATTTCGTTCTCTCTTGTAAATTTCTCTTTCTTGTCAATAGGCTTTTTATCTTCTTCACGGGCTGCTTCTTCACGGGCTGCTTCTTCACGGGCTGCATCTTCACGGGCTGCTTCTTCACGGGCTGCTTCTTCACGGGCTGCCTCCTTACGGGCCGCTTCTTCACGAGCTGCTTCTTCACGAGCTACTTCTTCACGAGCTACTTCTTCGACATCAGGTACATGAGGAAGAAGTTCATTTTTATGTTCCAAATCCAGTAGAACAGAGTTGAGGGTATCCAGTTCGCTCCCATCTGCTGATTCAAGAGACTTTTTCGCCTCATTGTTGTTTTCAAGCTCCATGAGCACCTCCTTTTCTATCCCTAAAGAGTCCTCGTAACTTATATTCTGGAATCCACTGTCGAAACTTATACTGGCATTTCCAGGTTCTGGTGTATACAGTCTGCCAATAACGTTCTCACTATCACTAGCATCACCCTTTGTCAACCTCTCTTTGAACTCGTTAATTTCTGACCGTAAGAGATCTAGGTTTTGGTTCAAGTGTCGTGATTTCTCTTGGAAGTCGAGTGGTACTGGTGTTAGGTTTTCCCCTTCCTTACGACGAGTTTCAGAAGAAGCCTTCATGTGATCGTCCCTCCTACGAGGAAGAACGCTAGGTGACTGCATGACCAGTGGAGGTATTTTACCTTGAGGTTGCTTTTGGAAAACTGGTCCATAAGGAGTTTGCTGAGGGTGTCCTGGAGGAGCTTGACGAGGACGAGCTTTAACCTGATTACCATACTTGTCTCTACTGGATCTCATACTATGATCATAAGAATCCGGAGCCGGCCTGGTTGATACTGGAAGCTTTTCAGTAGGTGACACATTTCTTGAGTTTAACCTCAATGGAACATGCGTCGAGCTCATCCCCGCATAAGGAGAGTCATTTTTGCCTACAAGACCATCCATATCAGACTTCTTTCTATATGTAAATTCGTGAGGACGAGTTCGAGGCAGGACATTCTGCTGAGGGAATCCACGCATCCGAGGATCCTGCTCCGAGCGAGTCCTTGAAATGGGCCCATTGTTTTGCATCTGGTGGTGACGATGCTTCTGACGGGGATCTGATTGGAATTGATGTTGAGGTCTAGATTGATGTTGATGCTGAGGTCTTTGTTGAAGTTGATGTTGAAGCTGAGGGTGAAGCTGAGGGTGAAGCTGAGGTCTATGCTGAGGATGATTGATACCTTGAGGTACAGATTCGGGTTGCGGAACAGGAGTTCGCGGTCCAACGTTCCACGTTCCACCTTGTATCTGATGAGGTCTATGTGATCCATGTTTAGTTCCTTGTGGAAATTGACCAGCCAGAGGCCCATTACGCTGCTCTTGTCTAATACGAGACTGACCATGATGCTGAGGATGGTGATGCATTTTTTGTGTTGGAACTGGAGGTGGTTGCTGCAGAACACGAGGAGCCAGCCTTGATACATAACCTCTAGGGAGACGAGGAACACGATCGTCTGTGTGTCTAGGATACGTACCAGATCCAAGTTCCAAAGAGTGAGATACTGAGACGGGGTCTGAAGTTAAATTTTGTCTTAACTCTGCCAATTTCTCCTGTTTGGTCACTGGCTGAATTTCATGCTTTTTACGATAATCTGTTCTACGACTTCTTTTTAATTCAAACTCATTGTGTCTTGGAACATAGCCCTGATTTTGATTGTATGGAGATGCTCTTCCCTTCTTTGCCGTGGGAGATTCTTGCTCATATGCACCGTTATCTTCACGCAGAGGTGAAGGAGACGGAGTCGGCGATGGAGAGGATCGCGGAGGAGACGTCATTTCGTCAATTGCATGTCTTTCCACGTCAGTCATTCCTAAAGAAGTTGTAGATAATGTCCTTGCCAAAGTCACAGTATCAGTAGCATCCATACCTGCCATTTTAGACAACCTTTCCAATTCTGTCGATAAATCACGTAATGAAGGATTGCTGTATCTATTCTGCTGGCTACGGATTTGTAATTCTTGCTCATCGTCTTTTGGCTCTTCCTCAGAGGGTAAAGTCACTCTCGAAAGTGACGACTTTCTCTTGAGCGAGTTTTGACGGCTCAAATGATTCTCTCTTAGTTCATCAACCATGACTTTTACGTGTATTTTAAACTGTTCAGGGTCCACTTCGGGATGCGCATTAGCCGGGACCCACAATAGGGGGTCCGAGGAGTCGTAAACTTGGTCCTTATCTTGAGCGTCGTAGAACACAGAGTCACCATCATCATTAATGGATTCGCGGTCACTAGACAGGCTGAAGCGACGGCCCAAGCTTCCTGCTCTTCTTATGGGAGAAGATGAAGATCTAGTGGGGGACCTTGAACTTACACTCGAGCTATCACTTTTAGAACCTTCAGAATGATCGTCATTTCTGTGGATAAAGTCGACGTCCTCAGTTGGCAAGTCCGGATCAAAATTCATCATTTGACCTATGGAAAGCCTTTTAAGGGCCGCCACCATCTTTTTCTCCTGTTCGATATCCTTGGCAGCTGACTCATAATTACTTATATTAGACATGATGGAACATGTATAGCAAATGGATAGCAAACAATAATACCCTATTGACTAAATGCTAGAATATCGATGGTATGAATAACGATAGAATGTTATAATCTGTTTTGACTCAACAGACACGTTCTCTTGGAAAAGAACCCCTCCGATTAAATCTCAATAGATTATATTATTTCTACTCGATAAGTAACTAATCCACTACCGAGAGACCAATAGTATGATGGTGCCGTGTTTATGACGATTTCTTTGGATCAATCGCGGGTTGTAAAAATAACGTGCCACAAAACTCGATAGTAACCCCTTCGCTAACTCTAACGGTGTTCAAAAATTTCTGCGCATCTCTACGCGAGCGAAATACGAGTTTTGACTAAAATAAAATTGCTTAGCAAGTTATAAAAGACTGAAGAACCCATATACACCGATGATTAGTAATGCTATGTATGAATAATTATTGGCTTTAGGGATTGAAGGAAAACCCATAAAATTGCAGATCGAATGCACTAATATGCATCCTAATAATGAAGAGCGCGTCAAAAATAGATAATTCTCTAGAATGCCAAAGAGGGTGGTATAAGTCAACTGGAAGGCTACCAGCTGAACGATTAAAATCAAGGAGAACCCGTTTTTGTAATTTTCGTACCCATGATGTATGTGAGCGATGCCAAATATTAGGGGCGAAATCACAATAATTTTCTTATCGTCAATGGTAGGGCGCAAAATCGTCAACACTAGACCTCTATAAATGTATTCTTCTGTCCACGGCCCAAAAACCAAGTCCCTAAAATCTTGTAATGAAAATTGTGTCAATTCCTCAAACGACCCTTCTCTAATTCTTTCGACTATTGGACCCACATAGAGAACAATAATAGGAACACAACATCGGGCAATTGCACCTGGATTAATTTCTAACTGAAGTGCCAATAACATCTCATCGTATCTCTGATAGAACCCCACTTTCACTCCCACAACAAATGTGATTAATGTCGAGAATCCACATGCCAAACATACCCTCCATATTCTAAACTTAATTACTTCAGGGTGATCCCGACCCTTATGTTTCAATTCTTTCGGCACGTTATAAAATATACTCGCAACATATGCAGATGAAATAAATATTGAAAGACCGACAGAAATAAGTTCCATTTGCAGCCATTAAATCAAAATTTCCACCACCAGTGGGTTCAATCTTCTTCGCCTCAGAAAATGTCGTGAAAGTCGCCTCCACAATCAACCAATAAAGCCCTGCCCATTGTCACTTATCGTGGGGAGCTGAAAAATTTCATGCAGTCTCGTGACTCATCAAAAATTTTCATACTATCACTAATGGCTGATTCACTTACAGCAAAACACACCTTGACGCTGACGCATTTGTATCACATTCCATCAATTCTACAAATTTTGGCTAGATGGTGCTATTGAAGACAACTAGGGGTTTTTCCACGGCGTTGCCGTTACTTAAAGGGCAAAATTTGACCGAAAAAGTGGTTCAAAAATACGCAGTGGGAGTCCCTGAAGGTAAAAAAGTATTTAGTGGTGATTATGTCACCATTCAACCGGCCCATTGTATGTCACACGATAATTCGTGGCCAGTGGCAACAAAGTTTATGGGATTAGGTGCCACTAAAGTTCACGATCGTAAACAAATTGTATGTACTTTAGATCATGATGTGCAAAATAAAACGGAAAAGAACTTGGAAAAATACAAGAATATAGAAAAATTCGCTAAAGATCAGGGAATTGATTTCTACCCCGCAGGAAGAGGTATCGGTCATCAAATCATGATCGAAGAAGGTTACGCATTCCCTTTAAATCTCACTGTGGCATCTGATTCTCATTCAAACACTTATGGAGGTGTCGGAAGTTTAGGTACCCCCATAGTGAGAACTGATGCTGCTTCCATTTGGGCTACTGGTAAGACTTGGTGGCAACTTCCTCCGGTTGCTAAAGTCGAATTAATTAATAAATTACCTAAAGGTGTCACCGGTAAAGATGTTATTGTTGCTCTTTGTGGCATCTTTAATAACGATGAAGTATTGAATCATGCCATAGAATTCACCGGTGAAGGAGTTAAAGATTTGACCATTGACTATAGATTGACCATTGCAAATATGACTACTGAATGGGGAGCGTTATCAGGTCTTTTCCCTATAGATGACGTAGTGATCAATTTTTATAAGGAAAGGATCACTAAATTACCTCAACCACATCCTAGAATCAATGAACAAACAGTGGCTCTGTTGGAGAACAATAAGGTGCATTCAGATTCCGACGCAGCTTACGCTAAGCATTTGGTGGTAGATCTCTCTACATTGTCTCCTTCAGTATCCGGACCTAATTCTGTTAAGATATCTAATTCTTTGTACGATCTTTCGAGGGAAAGAATCGCTATAAACAAGGCTTATTTGGTGTCATGTACCAACTCTAGATTAAGTGATATTAAGGCTGCTGCTGATATCATAAGAAATCATAAAGTTGCTGAAGGCGTGGAATTTTACGTTGCTGCTGCGTCTTCTAATGTTCAAAAGGATGCTGAATCTAGTGGAGCATGGCAAGAAATCATTGATTCTGGCGCAATTCCACTTCCTGCTGGATGTGGTCCGTGTATTGGATTGGGGACCGGGTTATTAAAAGATGGTGAAGTTGGTATTTCTGCCACTAACCGTAATTTCAAGGGAAGAATGGGTTCCAGAGAAGCATTAGCTTATTTGGCTTCACCTGAGGTTGTGGCTGCTTCTGCTGTTTTGGGATACATCGGAGCTCCTGAAGAATTACAAGGGCAAAAACTTCCTGATACTCGCGATATTGTCAAGTCCCTTTCAATCCCTGATTCCGATAATGAAGTTGCTACAGACGATGGCAGTGTTGATGTATTGGATGGGTTCCCAACATCTATTGAAGGTGAGCTCATTTTATGTAACGCTGACAATATCAACACTGATGGTATTTATCCAGGGAAATACACTTATCAGGATGATGTCCCCAAATGGAAGATGGCAGAGGTTTGTATGGAAAATTATGACGGTGACTTCAATAAAAAGACAAACGCTTCAGATATCATAATTTCGGGTTACAATTTCGGTACTGGATCCTCTAGAGAACAAGCAGCTACGGCGATTCTTGCCAAAGGAATGAAATTGGTCGTCGCAGGTTCATTTGGTAACATTTTCTCTAGAAACTCGATAAATAATGCCTTATTGACTTTGGAAATCCCAAAGCTTATCAATCGGTTGCGTGAAGTGTATGCAGGTAATGATGAATTAACGATTAGAACCGGTTGGTTCTTAAAATGGGATGTTACAAAAGCTATGGTTAATGTCACTGACGCCGAAGGTAATTTAATCATGAGTCAGAAGGTAGGTGAGCTTGGTACCAACCTTCAAGACATTATTGTGAAAGGTGGCTTAGAGGGATGGGTGAGAGCTCAGATCAGCTCTTCTTAAAAAACTTTTTGAGAAATAAACGTCTAGAACTTAAATTATTATAGAGCATGGATTATATGCAATTCGGATAAACGGTTTGTAAGTAAGTTAATATTCCTTAAAAAAATGCATATTTCTTACGATCGCAACTAAATTTGGCTCAAAATGTAAGCAATTACTCCAAAAGCGCCTTTCATGCATTCTAAAAAGTATATCGGACAAATTAAATTCACTGATGGTTCAGGATCTACGACTTGGTAGACCAACGGTCTTAGGCTGAAGATCATCCTCTAGTTCGGAAATTTCATCTCTTAGTTTAAGTGCTGCAGAGCTTATAGCAGGGCCACTAATTTATATCCGAAAGATGCTTTGATCCGGACAAAGTCGAACTAGATCACAAAGCTCATAGTCTCGATATACTGCATAGGCGAATGAAAAAGTATTTTAAATAAGCCTGTGAAAGGAGTAGCTAACGGTAAGTGGTACTAGCAGTGTCGCGACATTCTACATGAGGAAAAAAAAATTGATTGCTTGGGGCGAGCTGGGAATTGAACCCAGGACCTCTCGCAAGTTCGCACGTTCTCAGTGCAAAGACATTGAAGCGACTGCCCGAAGCGAGAATCATACCACTAGACCACACGCCCATATTTATATGGAGGAAGCTTTCGTTTGTATCTTGAGGTAATGCCAACAAACCCCACATAAATCCTAAATCATGATCTAAACCTTCTAGAAATTATGCTTTTGACGAACTGCCATCAAAATCCATCAACAAAGGGCTTCTAAGTCGATTAGTATGAGGAATGTCCAAATGAGGATCATAAAATAAATCATTACATTCGTTGACGCATTATAGATGTACTCAGAAGTAAAGTTCTTAAAAAATACCAAGACTCATGACAAAGCAAGGCACGCTAGTCTCTTGGTTACCAATAGCAGACACGAAAAGTCCGAGATGGTTTCGATGGAGAAAATATACTCCGCTTTTTGATGTTATCAAATTTCACGACATGATGCTTATCTGCGATTCTTCCAACTGATTGTTTTCAATGACTGTTTCAGCTCAAGACAATAATAGCAGTCTTATTAGTAGCAACATTAAGCGAGACATGACACCATAGACATTCACTTCGGTGTTTTGACAAGGACCCCACATACAATTTCGGAGATGATCTTTCTTGCGTCCCCCGCTTCTTCCAAATTTTCCTGTTTGGTGAACCTCACTAAAAATACTCTGTTTCACTTCTCAAAAGCAAGAAGTTCTCCTCATCTTGTCGTAGATTGTTTACATTTTAAACTGTTTACTTGAGAGTAGGTCATTCTTCATTATATTGTAGGTAACTATAGGCTTGGTCAGTGTCATTTAATATTCAATTGATGTTATTAAATATTTGATGTCGGACACTGGTCGATATAATTTCGTAACTGTAGGAGACTTTATTGACGCCATCTATTAGCATCTCAGCAAAATTCATAATCAACATCAACCCATTGATGATGTAATAAATCATGGTGTCAAAAATGTCAACCACTTTTTCAGTTAAAACACGAATCATTTTGCTTGGAAACGCAAACAACTGCTGCAATAAGTTCTGTACAAACTCGAGTGGGGTCAGAATGACTGCAAGCATAGTAAGAATAAAATACGGATGGACAATGTCTCAGATCAATGACTAATACGATCAAAAGTACTCTAGTTAATGATTCACCAATATATCGGTTCAAATAATATCTGACAATAAATCAATAATGATACCTTACAACTATCAGACAACAACAATGCTTTTAAAACAACTTTCTAAATTTTCATAGGCTTTAATATATTACTTGCCTGCACTCGATGAGCTCAAATATGATTCTCTTGTAACTATAATAATACAGTAGCGAAACTAACTTTGCTACTTAACTGGTGTATTCTGGCCATTCACAGTATATAATTTTTCCAGTACAAGAAACATCGTATTTATATAGATAGACCTAAAATGATCAGTAACATTCGTTACCTTATGCATCTGTTCCATTTTGCCCAAAAAATGTCGTGACACAGGGCTGCTATAATTATCACCGAAATTTCACGGGAATGAAATGCGGAGTCTAGAATCCCCTCGCATTGTATGCGCTGTATGTCACTCGGTGCCTTGTCCCAGCAACTGCGGTAATAACGATCGCGGTAGTGCCACTGATCATGCTCGCCACCTTGGGACTTTTACCCTCGCATACAGCATGTGTTTTCCACTAGGAGCCACTGCTATTTGCGCGAGCCGTCCATGCCGTGAACTCTTCGCCCAATTAGGTGGTCGCAGGGACTCAAAACGGTTATCAAGCTTTAAGGTTCAAGTTCAAGTGCGTTAAAATGCAGGCCGTATACCGATCTGATTTCAACATAGAACGATGACCATTCGCTAACAAGATAACTATGCACTGTTAAAAATTCATTGATACTTTTGACCAATTTAGCCATTGATTTGATAGCTTCTTCATGACTTTCTGACTCTTGAGTACTGGCTTTGGCCCTGAGTTTTTTCGAAAATACTTGCCGAAGGTTAGTTATCAAGATATGTAGTAAGTCAGGGGACTCAACCAAGAATGATGCAATTTTGCCACTAATAGAGGATGTACCAGTGCCATTTTTGTATATGCCTGTGGAGTCGGTAGATACATTAAGAGGAACCTTGTGGGTGTCCCCTGCCATTCCTAACGACAACAATGATACAAGATTGATTGACGATAAAATCACAATATCAGCCTCTTCATCAACTAATCCCCGGGTAATAATGTTTTTACCTATAGCATCAACATTGATATCATACATTTCAATTGTTCTGGGATCAAGTGATATGATAGCATAAAGAAATTCGTAGCATAGTTTTCTGATCTCTAACCCTTCATCAGTAACATATTTATAGGGCCCCATGGGGATGGTCTTTTTGAACTCCGGTGATGCCGTCAATTGTAGGAAAATCTTAGGGAGAATCGTTGAATTAAGAATGGGAAACACAATCTCAGGCTTATTATGTAATGCAGTCAACAAAGTACCTATGTGCACTTGTCTAATATCAATGTTGGCAATATCGAGTGACTTTAAAGACTTTATTAAAAGATCCTGTAGTTTAACATTCTCTAACGGACTTAATGAATTAATCAAATGCTTCATTACTACGATGCCCGTGTATATCAAAGCATTATTTTGAGGAGACTCCTGGATGAATAGGTTCAAATATGTTCCCGATGTGTCCATGAGAATAATTTTGGCGAAAACATCACCACTGGCTCTAAGTTCGAGGAGATTAGTAAAATCTCCTTGTGAGGAGAGTGTAGTCCACATGGTTTCCCAGATTAGTTTCTTATCTTCGTTTGTAGCCTTACCTGAATTCAAAATTTGTTTGATCGAAGTCAACAAGTACTTTCTAAGGTTACGACTCTCCAAATAATACTTCAAAAGTTCAGGCATGTGCTTTGACAAATTTATCAAGGCATAAAATCCAATTGATCTCGAAGATGCCATTTTAATCACTTCTTCAGATTCGTTCATCAACTTCAAAAAGTGTTCAAACTTCACCTTCTCAAGTTGTAAATTGGAACCCACGTTTCCGAGATACTGAATGTCGAAGAGTAGACTCATTGACGCAACTTTATGTCCACCAAGATAATCAATCAATTCGAATTCCCTCTTTTCAATCTCACCAAAGAGACGTTTTTCCACTGAGATTATCCCCAAAATAGTGGAACTTGTGAACAATTCGAGGTTCAAGTTATCAAGTAAAATATAAAACAAGTCTGGATTATCCTCCACGTCACATAGCTTGCGGATAAAGAGATCCATACTGCTAACATCATAATCATCCACATCAGTTAGCTTATTGTTGACAACTTTTTGGGCAAATATTGTCAATTTTTGCTCATTCATGATCCCTGGTTCTAAATTTTTTGCCATTATTTTAAACACAAGAGGGAACAATTGGAATTGTAGGGAAGTACCATCTTGAACCAAGAAATTGAGAAGATTAAAAAAAGTCGTATCAAGATTGGGCAATTTGCTATGATCACTTAAAAGACTAAGAATCTGAAGAGAATGGGCATATAATGTTTCATCGGCAGATAATATGAAGGAGTAAATTTTTTGCACTAAGAATGTCTTAAATTCTTGAGTTTCAAGGAAATAAAGATTATTCTTCAGTGCAGCCAATATAAGACATAATGATTCAAGTGCAACTTTGACAGTGATCTCATAAGTCAAGGCTTCTCTTAAGATTTCCACAACCTCTTCAAAATCTTTCATAGAATTGAACTTAATGCTAATACAGTAGTCTCTTAAACCCACAAGTGATTGTTGTCTAAGATCACTGGAATATTGTTTATAGTTGACTTTACGTATAATCGAATAGAACAAATCCGTGAGTAAACGATAGGATATTGAATCATCATTTAAGATTCCAATTTTCTGGAAAAGTGCCGACGAGATAGAGATACTTTCACTAACAACGTTGTAAAATGATGACAGACTGTTGATGAAAGTGATCAAGTCCCAAATGATGTGGTCGATGAATTTCAGAGGGATTTGAGAAATGTGATAGCTTTCAATGATTTGACGATAAAGATTCAAAAATTCCATGGAACCATTGGTCTTCACCTTCAGATCTTGCAATTTCACCAAAAGTTTACTCAAGAACTCATCAGAGAGGGCATCATGAAAAAATCTCAGGAGCACGTCAATAAGATTAAGGAAAACAGGGAATCTATCAAGATTAGACTCTATCAACCAATTATCAAAGAGTCTTTGCTCTAAGATAGGTATCACTTCATTCACGAAAAGGGTGACCGGATCTGATGTTGTCACCATACTTACATCGGAACCTTTTCTCCCAGATTTATTTGCTGCGTAATAAGAATTGGGATATTCCGGAGAAGTCGAACTAATCAAGACAATCAACAAATTGGTGGCGGAATTCGCCACCAAATAATTTCTATCTCCCACAGAGTCTATAATCAAGCTAATGTGCCTTGCATATATGGAGGGCAAAACTGAAGGGAATCTTTGCACTAGAATTTTTGTCAAAGTACATGCTTGAAGTCTAAGTTTCCACGATATATCGTTTTCGTCTTCATCATTATTGTCATCACTAAATTCGATTTGGCTATCATCACCATCATCGAAAAATTCACTACCGTCATCACTTTCACCAAAGGCTAAGGGACGATAGCTAATGAATGCCTCGATCACAGACATAACGGGTTCGATGTAATTTATAATCGATTCATAGGGCATACAATAAACAAAATCGATTAAGGAATTAAAAACATTTTCTCTCAAGGAATTTTCCTTTATCAATTCGTCATAGTCTAAATCTTCATCATTAGCCAGAGAGTCTCTTACTGTACCCGGTAAGTTTAAATATTGCAAGAGTTCCACAAACACCTTGGAAATGAGATTGGCATCTAATGAGCTTATTTCATTCGTTTTGTCAAACATGCTTAGCCCATTAAAAGTGACAGAGTATAGTTGCAATTTTATGCTAACAGCAGAGGATCTTAGATCGGTCTTGCCGCTTTCACTAAAAACATGTATCATGAGCTTATTGAATATATTTTCAGGCACCGGAACTACTTTCAAGCACCCCAAGAGATCATCATAGGCCGCCTCAGATCTCTTGACAATGACTCCTTTTCCATTGAAGGAAATATTAATTAATCTTTGCGCTAGTGTGAACACTTCTTCCGCATGTAAGTTATCACCCAAACTATCGATCAAATCTATCAACACTTCGATGGTGTCGATACTCATAGTTTGATTTAACAACTTGGGAAGCATCATATTGATAATTGACCTTGATAACGTATTAGAAAACTTGTAGTTACTTTGAAAGATCGTATGAAGGGCCATACTTGGAATCGACCTAGCAAAACTCTTGTATACGCCATCATCGGAAGTAGTTTTCATGATATAATCTGACAATTGATCGAACAACTCTAAAATCGTATCATCGGGCAAGAGCTTGATCAACGGTTCAAATGACTTCACTGCTTGACTTTGCACGTCAGAATTGGGATCATTCAACAATTTAAATAATACAGGAGTGAACCCTTTCAACGATGATACCGAAAGAGTTTTGGAACGAGGATCATTAACCAACTTCTTGAAGTCCTCTAAAACCATAAACCTCACATCAGCATCAACATCGAAGGCATTATCCTTCAATTTACTCAAACTTATATGAGGCATCTTGATAATGATTCACTAAAAGTGTCACTTTTAATGGTTTATATACCGCGCGAAATTTACACAAAAAAAATGCAATATATTATGCTAGATGAAGATTCTACTCTTAGGTCTACTGTCTATATCATCACTTCTCTTTCTTCTCTTTCTTCTCTTTCTTCTCTTTCTTCTCTTTCTTCTCTTTCTTCTCTTTTTTCTCTTTTTTCTCTTTTTTCTCTTTTTTCTCTTTCTTCTCTTTCTTCTCTTTCTTCTCTCTCTTCTTCTTCTTTTCCCTTTTCTCCTTCTTTTCTTCCAGTTCTTTTATCTCATTATTGTCTTCTAGCTCCTTTTTCTCCTTTATTTCTTCAAATTCATTCTGCTCCTTCTCCTTCTTTTCTTTCTCAAACTTTTCGCCTTCTACTTTCTCCTCCATTTCATCCTCTTTAGTCTCCTGCTCGGACTCCCGCTCTAGGCTATCCTCACTAGATTGAGAATACGGCTCCACCTCAATCTCTTCTATTATCAAGTTGTCAGATGGACTAGACGTATCTGAAATATCTTTTTCCTCTTCTTTTTTTTCCGTGTCTTCTTCTTGCTTTTGCTCCTTCTCTTCATCGATACCCTTCAAAGGAACTATTTCCAGATCTAAAAATTGAACTAGCGTACGGCACCTTAATGTATAATCATATGTTGGGACATCCTTGGTATCACTTTCCTCTGGCTTTTCACCCTCTATTTCCTTTTGCATTCTTTCTTCGCTCTCGCCTATAACTTTATTCCATTTCTCAATCACAGCCCTCAAATCCTGCGACAATCGTACTCTAGAACCTCCTTGTATCCCTTCAACGTACTTGAATAAATGTTTCTCATATTCCTTGGGAATGTGCTCTAAATGCTTCAATATCCAATTTTGTTTCTGCTTACTGAACTTCCAAGTTTCTGGTGTCTCAGCATATTGTCTCAAATAAGCTAACTGGTCTCTCTCTGGTGGAGGGCCCCTTTCTGATTTAGGCACTTTTCTTCTCTTTGGTGGCTTTTTCTCTCCCGATACACTCTGCTCGGCACTCCTCTTTTGTCTATTGAGCCTTTTAGCGTCTGCAGCAGTGAGCTTCGACCCATCTATATGACTAATTGCCAGAACTCCATCGTCGTCCTTCTGCTCAACTTTGATCCCAAGCTTCTTCCAAGCTGGAATATTGGACATGACTGTGTTTTATACCAAAATGTCAAATTCGATGAGGTCTGTAAGGCTCGCGCACTAGGAAAAATTACACTGAAAAATTTAATACAAGTATTCACTTAATTCACACACACATATACTTTGTCTGTAGACAAGCTGATGTAGAAAATCAAGTTGGCTAGTCTTTCTGTGACAAGTCAATTCAAAACATCAAGCAAAATTGAAAGCACATGGTTTGAGTCTGCTATGGAATACCTACCTATGGTGGATATAGAAATTGTGCACATTGAATAAATTACTATGTATTTATTGTAACAAACTTGACAATAAGAACATTCAACATTATTAACATGGAGCCAATATTAACTAAATATGAGACTGATGTCCTCAACATCCTTTAACATTAGAATTTCACATCAATATTACAAGTCATTCTATATGTCATTCTACTTTTTATTGAGTTTAACGTTTTATTTATTAACATTTATCTGTCCTCTTGATGCCTTTTGATTTAATCCAAATCTAAAGTCCCGTGTTCATTGCTCAAATCATTTTCATTTTTATTATCCTTTTCATCATTCCCATCATTTTCTTGCTTGCTCTTTTCCCGATTCTCTTTCCAGATATCAAACTTTCGCTTGAGATCATCTGCGACTTCACGCGAGGCAGCTTGCTTATCTTGAGCATTGGATATGTGGTAGAGCGCTTGCATCACATAACTAAAAGTACTCGTGATGTATTCATCAAGTTTGGGGTTCTCGTTGTTGGGGTCAAGGGCATGCTTGATCCCCTCAAGCAACGATTGTTGCTGTGAAACCAGCGGAAGGTCTGGTTGCTCATTAGTTTGCGAATGATTCTCCTTCTTGTCTTCAGACATTGTTCCTGCTTGGCTTTGTTGCTTCTATTTTTATTTTACGTTTGTGTTTTTAGCCTTTCCCCATATTGAGCTTTTGTATGAACGTGATCGCACTCTCTCGACCGAAACAAGAAGGGAAATTCTACATTAGTGAATGAGATAAAAGAATAACTACTTTGGATCAATTTATTCAAGGGCTAATTAAATTACGAAGGGGACAGAGGAAAAAAAAACAAGAGGAACAAAAAAATTTTTACTTCTTTTCCTCACCTTTAATCACAGATTCAAACTTTCCCAAGACTTCTTTCTTGTCTTTACCATCAGAGTTTTCCACTTTAGCATAAGCATCACTGAGCTTGCTTTCAACTTCCTTACCCTTTTCATCACCCAATTGCTCCTTAGCAATCTTACCTAATTCACCTAAGGCTTTGTCTTGACTCATGCTTTCCAATTTTAAAATGTTTCCTATTTCCAATACTCTTTCCGTTCTCTTAAAGAATTACGATTAATTTTCATCCGAAGATCAATGTACTCCTGTAATTAAGGCACCATTGCATATGCAGTCGCAGTGAAGAAAGCCGTGATGCTGGATATTGGGCTATACGCATCCGCACGTCGGCATCTAAAGCGTTTTACCGAGAGCTTCTCATTAAAGAAGCGCTGTAGCTTTATACTATGAAGAACTAAGCGATGAGCAAGGGTATAATTGCCTGTTTTCCTTCGTAAATGTATCTTGAGCCAGAGTATACAATGCTTGGCAAAATAATTTATTAGGTAGAGTTTATTTCGCTCTCCTCATTCATTACTCCCGGTGTATGATCCTCCTTCTAAGAAAAGGCACCAGGGTTACTTCATTTATTTCTTCTTTACTACTTTAAGACTCTGTTTTGCGTTTTCTGTATTCTCTGGGTATACGTAATCTAGTTCCAGAACGATCCTGCTCATTTCGTGTCTGCATAGACTAAAAATTGCATTGCAAGCTCCGTCTCCTTGTTACACCTAAGTCAATATAATGCAGCTGACACGGCTTCTATGTATGCTGTAGTTGATACGTTGAAATTCGCGAGTAAGTGGGGATAGTATCCTGTATATCAAACTTGCGGCAACTACTCTAGAAAGTTAAGCCTCAATGCTTTTTTCTAGGGTCAAGGCAATGATCAAGCCCCTGATAATCATAACTGATTGGGATGAGACAATAACTTTAGAGGATACTATTCAATTTGTCGCAGGCGCAGCTTACAAGTTTAAAGATTATTCTCCTCAGTTTACCCATTTCACTAATGTTTATCTTCGGGAATATGAAAAATATCAGAAAGTTTTCCAAGATAAACTAGGACAGCGGGATTCCATTGAAAAGGAAATTGAGTTCCAGAGATGCATTAGACCTGTTGAAGAAACCTCTATTAACGAAATGATCAAAAGAAAACTTTTCGATCAGATAACTCCACACCAATTCGCCTCGCAAGGTCGTTACGTGAAGCTAAGACCAGCTATCCCTGAATTCTTTGAAAAATGCAACAAATTGGGAATCCCAGTGGTCATCTTAAGTGTCAATTGGACTTCTTTAATTATGAAAGAAGCATTGAAGCTCAATGGTGTCAATGTTGACAAAATTGAATTTCTCGTGAATGAGTTTGAATTCGAAAATGGCAAATGCACGGGTCGTTGGAAACTAGACCCTACTATCAGAACTGGCATAGATAAAGAGGCTGTCATTAATCAATATAAGGAAACGTATGACAATGTCATGTATATAGGTGACTCGTCGACAGACATTTTACCTTTATTAAAAGCTGATTTGGGGTTCATCATCAAGGGTAGCTCAGTTATCAAAAATTTCCAGAAATTGGGGGTTAGCGTAAATACAGATAATAATAGTGGACATATTTATATAGGTGATTGGAATGATATTATCAATAAATTATAATGAAATGGTTAATATTTAAAACGACATTGAAGTATATCATCACCTCTTCCAATTGTTGACTGGGGGAGCAAATTGGGGCATGTGAGCCATCATTCCTCCTTGCATTGGGACATAATGTCCATATGGAACCCCAGCAGGTGCTGGCCCTGCAGATACCACTGGATATGTTCCACCAATTGGGATGACAGGGTTTGGTAACCCATTTCTTTGAGGTTGTTGAACAGCAGTTGGTGGTGGCGGGAATGGAGGGGGAAGCTGACCGTTCATAAATGGACTTTGTTGATAGAAATATTGTGGTTGACCAGGAGACCAGCTTCTTTGTGGTACAGCAAGTTGTTGAGGTTGTTTGGGAGTCAGTTTAGAGTCCTGTTTTAAAACTGGGTACATAGATTGTAAGGCTTGTTGTGGAGTTTCGCTTGCTACCAGGTTCGGGGTTACAGCATGAGGGTAGCCTTGATACGCAGGGGGATGAACAACATGAGGAGTGCCACTTGTTGGTACACTGTTTTTCGGTGAAAGTGATTGCTGTTGAGGTGAGTGATGCAGTGAATGTTGTCTCGATCCACCATTAGATATATGTTGAGCTTGAACTTGAGCTTGTGCCTGTAATTGGGCATGGGCTTGTGCTTGTGCTTGTTGAGCCTGTGCTTCTTGTTGTAACTGAGCTTGTTGTTGGCCCTCTTCACGGTTCCCATGAACAAATGTGATTCTTTCCGAAGGTAATAGAGCTACTAAATCTCGAAGTAATGAAGGAGGGACATCAGGTGGTTCTCTTAACGGTGGCTGCGGAGCTTCTTTTTTGTAAGCCTTCATTAATTCTTTTGATCTCTCATCAAAATAAAGAGCACCCTTTTCATCTCCCATAAGTCTGATACAAGCAGCAGCTCTAGAGCAGGCATCTGCCGCATCAGCTAATTGGTCATCACAACGTTCATAAACACAACTTAAACCATCCCAGGCGGTAGCAGTGGCAGATGAAGGCGATCCGTAATCCATTTGAAGTCTTAGGGCTTGAGAGTAAGCGGCTAAGGCGTCGGGCAATTGTTTGAACTCCAAATACAATTTACCCACTGCCAACATGGTGATGGGGGACTCAGGCTCTTTCCTCAAGGCAACTTGATAGAAATCATAAGATAGCCTAGGCTCATCAATAATGGAATAAGCCTTACCCATCAAATACCAGGGCAAAAAGTCCCCTTCAGTACTGTTTTGTTCATTTTCTCTTTCCTTTTCAATGTCAACATATTGGTCCAACAAAGAAATTGCCATTGATGCATCATTTTTATTCTTAGAATTCAACAACAAATACGCATGGGTGGTCAACACTCTTTCGGAGTTACCTACAGCCATTTCGGCATCTTCACAAGCATTAATAGCGCCTTCAATATCATCAACTCTCTCCTTAGCAGTAGCAAGAGCACACCATAATGCGACGTGTTCGTCAATTCTTGATAATGGGGGAGGTGGAAGCGACAACGTAGATGTTAATTCAGAGATGGAGAATTCAATATTACCATCAGCAGCCGCTATAGCCGCCAACTCAGCATGCGCGGTCCTAGCAGTTTCTATATCGGTAGCGGAATATTTGCTCAAGGAATCAGGTAAAAGAGATAGACTATGTGCCAATGAGCTAGCAGCATGACCTCTTGCCCCTGCCCGTATTAAAGTTTGAGCACTCAACAACCATAAATACCCATCGTTAGGTGATAAATGAATGGCGGCTTGTATGGCTTGATATGCTTGATCATTTAAACCAATTAGCAAATAACATTCAGCTAGTTCTTGAAACAACATGTGACTTTTCTTCAAATCAGGATACGATTCCAACGCCCTGTTAAGTTTGTCTATGGAAATTTGAGATCCTATGGTCTCATTCAAATTGATATCATTCATCCGCAACGAATAACTCAATCCACTTAATGCCATGGGGTTTGCTGAGTCGTGCTCTACAGCAGATTCATAAGATCTTATAGCAGGTAAAGTCAATCCTAGAGTATTTGCACATTTAGCCAAACTGATCCAAGTTTCCGAAGCTTCTAAATTATAATCACTCAAGGTTTTAACGGCTTTATTTGAAGAAGAGCCATTGGAATCATTTGACCGCTTACGTTTAACTGTAGTTGAAGGGGAGCTTTGACTTTGCCTTTTAGCCATTGTTGTGTGATGCTGTTTTGCAAAAGGTTCACTAGTTTTGCTTGTAGACCTTTGCCGCCAATCCCAATACCTATGATTACCTTTTGCTTGAGACGTAATATAAATGTTCTGATGTATGTGATCTTTCGGCACTAGTTCCCTTGATGGTTAATAACACCAACGATATGTCCTTAGCAAAAAGTCTTGAATTACTAAGTTCAAAAAAAAGTATCTCGTGGGATCAAATAGAGAATAAAATATGGCAACCTTGCCCTTTCTCCAAAATCCAGGCATAACAATAGGCACAGCTGAAAGACGCACCCAAAACAAATTAAGCAAATGCACATGCAGGCTGCAGATAAGTTATTGAGGTGCATTTTGGACCATAAACGAGAATCCTTTAGCATATAGAGAGTACTTTCTTAAGGAAAAAATAATATATAATGGTCAGTAATATAAATGTGAGTTTATTCTATGTCAGGATACAACAGATAGGTTAGATATCTAACACATTTGTTTTGTTCTTTCTGCGGCAAAAGAATTTAATGGGAGCGTGCAAGGGAGACTTAAAGTGGGGCTTGCCGCATGATATTGAACCATGAAATGAGATTATCTTTGCAGAGCCCCACCAATGTTCAACAAAGTTTTAAGTTTAATGCATAGTTACAGTGATTATTTAAGTGACAGGATAATCTCTGATGCCTTCGATTCCATCTTGAAGTTACTGATTTTCTTAAAGACCAACTATGCTGACGATATCAGCGTAATGAATACGGACTTCTTTAAAAGCATGAATGGAATGATTGATACCCTCATCAATAGTTCAGAATAATGTGTTAAGGAAAGCATAAGGATTCGAGTATTAAGGCACTTTTCTGTTTTGTCAATGATGTGTTATTATGGTAAGGAAAAGGAGAAGGTTACGGAATTTGGCATTGGCATAGATGCAAAGCAAGAATATGCATGTATATGCATCCTCAGGAACTATTAAGATGATAGTATAGTTACATGCAATCATGCATCTCATGTATAATCATGCGCAGGATGTCGAAGCTTGCGCGTCTTGCATTCGGAATTATAAATGTACGTATTCCGTATCAAAAGTGGTGGAATGCCTAATGTGTACGTCATTTACGTAGTGTTATTTTATAGGATCTCATAGGGACATTTCAGTTCACAATTTGCAACTGTCGCTACTTCTAGATATTTAGCGCTAGTTTTCTTTAGTTGGGATCACTGTAATATTTTGTTCATCTATTTCATAGTTCTCACTTTGAATCATTCGTTAAGGTGAGATTTAGAATTCTTGAAACCCTGTTCTTCACGTAATCTACTAAATTAAGATACTAGTGGGCTTAAAGTTTGTGTAACACTGTGTAACACTTCTGTAAATATAATAATCTGTAATACTTAGAAGTTTGATACTACTTGAAAATCAGGAACAAAAGAATACGACCAAAATATGCGTTCACTTCATGACGATACAAAAGGATCTACCACCATATGAGAATAGGCTTAGAAGAAAAAACAAAAGAAGCGTAGCCTCCGTTGTGCATAAAAAGGCACTAAGTTGAGTCAAGTGGTTTACAATATCGGTGCACAATACGACATTCAAGTTGAGGAGGTGCGACAACAATCTTAAGCATAGTAGTGGAGCTTTACTAAACGTAAGGTAAAGATGGTACTCACTTCTTTGTGGTTACTGTGTCATTAAAGCCTACGGAGTGCCAATCGTTTTGATTATGGATAGCAAAATAATGTTAGAAGTAACTTTCCAATCAGTGATTTGAGTTACTAGCCGAATGTATGGTTGGAAAAAACTGTTGCTGTGCAACGTAAGGATGCAGTAATGCTAGCCCAAAATCTAAATGATACGGTGCAAATGACAATCACAGTATTGTGGAGGAGTTGTAAGTTACCGGCGACGCGAGAACATGCATGCATTACGATGCCGCTGCATTGCTGCTTGACCTGCGTCATGCTTTTGCTAATAGTCATTAGCTCTGATCAAGTTTCCAAAGTTAGGAATGTGACGTCGATTGCTCAACTCCCTCCCACATTTTAGATTTTGTGTTCGAAGCAGAGAATGCAAAATCTAATACATTCAGGTTTCTTCTTCTATTGTTCAATAGTAAAGGTTTTTTCATTTGAATTTAAATGATTACATTCTTAACTTCTGATTATGATATACGAGTTTTATTTTTTATGAATTATATATGAACCCAGCCTCCAAGGATAGCTACGAACCTATTATTGACGTAATAGAACGTTAAATGCGGACTTAAATTGAGCTTGGAAATCGATACCGCAACGTTTTATGGAACATCACGGTGTCGTTATATAAATCGATGCGGCAATAGACTGCTTATGCTTAGCACCTAATCTTGCAGTAGTGATGTCCACAATCACATTTATTTGTAATTACAGTGATGACGGTTAAAGTCTCGTAGATTAGGTTAATTGATTATATCATGGCCATGATAGTTTCTTTTCAAGTTTCTAGCCTCTCTCTATTTAGTTTATGCTCCAATTCCTCCAAGTACTGCCTACATCGAATCCATGCTGGTTTCTGCATTATGCACCTTTGTTAAAGCATATGCATAATTCATTTTTGTTGCCTAAAATCGACTTTTTAGGTTCGTGTACATTGTTGATTCGATTTTTGAAGTGATGAACTCCGGAATTCGTCTCAGACGTGGGTTACCGACAAATAATTGGGGTGGCAGGTTGAGGCGACACATTAAAATTTTACCTCTGGGCGTAAACGGTTGCCTCGCATAGCTACAGATGAAGAAATTTTGTTTTTCTATACATATTTATTTTTAGTACTTGAAATTGACGTAATCTTGAACAACAAAAAGTTCATGAGCTAGTAGCAATTGAGCGCCCAAAAGTTACTAACAATTTTTTATTACTTTAACACTATAGTCCTAAGTTAATAATATCACAGCCCCTCAACATTAATTACTTCTTGGTTCAGGTTTGGCCATGTATGCGTGACTACCATTTTGCATGACTGTAGGTAGGCATCTTACATACCCCTCATAATGTCTTCTAAAGCTACTAGACACATCATGTCAAATGAGGCTGGTTAATCATAAAAATTTTTGACCCTAACCTTTGTGCATATATCTATTATTACGCGCTTGGTAACTCAATTTCGGAACAGCATTGTGTGTCCCTTTAGCCATTGATAAAGATATGCACCTAAGCATATCAGTCTGATACGCCCTGCCCGTGGAACATTTCGAAGGATCATTCGTCTCAAGTCTCCTCTTCATTGTAGTGGAGATGGTAGCTTCGCTGAATATAAATTATCTGCAGGAATTACGAAACGAAGCCTCATCTCAATAGTTGATTGCATCTATAAATCAATGCCTTTTTGGAAATGGTGATGAGAAACTTTAGAAGTTTGATCGCAAGATCAGGCAGACACAACATCCGACTACTTAGCACTGGTGCAAGGTTGTTTAATGTGGCTCCAGTTCTCAGTTCCAGTATATTGTCTAGTCTCTTTTTGAAGTGCTCTTCTTGTGGAATCAGGCTTCAGACGGAAGACAAAAACAAACCTGGGTTTTATATAAAGCCCGGTCCCAAAGAAAAACTTATTAAGCATGAGGATGCGGTATTTAATGAGCATTTCTCTGGGTTGTCCAAGGAGGACAAGATGCTTTTGATGAATTCTGATGTACCGATGCAAAATATCGCCTCCAAGAATCAAGACGAGAGCTCAACGGGACGAGAGTGCACAAGATGTCGAGACTTCAAGTACCGGTCTCGTATTAAAACAAATGAACTTTCGGTACAATCGTTGACTTCAATTTTATCACATATGCCACCTTATGGTAATCTCGTATACGTTGTGAATGCGCAGGATTTCCCTTCGTCAATTGATAAAACTGTTTTTGCATATAGAAAGCCCTCAGAAGTTAAATTTGTCATCAACAAAGTCGATCTTTTGTTTAGGAGACTCGATTTGGCCAACAAATATGGGTTGAAATTCTTCCAGGATTTCTTGAGCCAAAAATTTGGTGTATTACCACAGAATGTATGTGTAGCAAGTGGTCTTATTCATTGGAACATTGAAAGACTAATGAAGTTTTTGGATAATGATAGCTACTTAATTGGAAATGTAAATAGTGGAAAATCTCTGATTGTGGGTGCATTATTGTATGAAAAAGAGAAATCAAAGCAGTTATCGAGTTCAGATAGAACTAGATTGGAAAAGGAACAGGATAGAGCTATAAGCAAGAATCTTTCCTTGTCGAGAGCACAATTGAAGCAAAACAAACAACAAGCCCAGAATTTTAAACAGAAGCATTCCCCTGGGGTATCTTACCTTCCGGGTTTTACGAGAGATACAATTTCTTTTGATCTTGGGGACAAGTCGATACATGATGTACCAGGATTCACTTCTCTCGGAGATCATGGAATCCATGGCTTAATGAACCCAAAGGTGTTGAAGCTGATCAGTAAGGGAGTGAAGGTATTTAAGCGAGGTTTATACGATTCCAAGTACGATACTGTAAAGGGAGAACAATGTCTCACCATAGGAGGATTATTTTATTTGATTCCTCCGAAGAATTCCATCTATCAGGTTCGAAACTGTATAAACTACGACATGAAAGTGTTTTCTGGATTCGCAAAAACCATTGATCGGTTCTCTAAGATTGAGCAGTATCCAGCATTGCAAAAGTTTTTTTTGATGTCCCCAGAGACACTCTCTGATCTTCAACTATTTATAGTACCTCCTTTTTATGGTTCTATTGACATAGTGGTAAAGAATATCGGGCATATCAATATTAAGCCTACAGGGCGCAAAATGGGGAATGAGCCTGCGTTGATTTACCTCCCCAAGGGAATCGAGGCCATTGTGAGACAGCCCATTAGTGAATACATCGTGAAAACGCTAACGGGCAGAGATGTCAAGGGCAACGTTTTGAGAAAAGAAAATTGGGTTAAGAAGAGTGTAGCAGCTTTGAAACGTTACAGTGGGGATGTCCCGTTTTCTTGTTCACTCATTCCGGTTGAGATCGATCCCATCCCTTCTGCGGATCCTCAGAAACTTGATCCTTTCAGGCATATTTCGCGTTACCTCTCACATATCAAATCCGAACCTATAGAATTCACTCCCACGACTTCTTTTGGTGAAGAAAACAAGTATGACTACTGGATCGAAGATTCCAAAAGTTAGAATGTGTGAACTTGAATATTGTATATTTAGAGTTTTCAGCAGAACTGCTGAAACACAATTTTTAACACGCGTCCTGTATGCACGCATATGTTGCAAGTAGCATTTAGGACGCATTTCAAGATTCTATCAAAGTCTTAGCCCGGGCTGGACGTCCAAGAATTTTGAAACCACTGAAGTAGTTGACTTCTCTGTAAATAGATAGGTTATACCTTGCTTGAATATAATTAATCGATGCCCAAATGGGGTCTAGGTAGATATCAAACGCTTAGAACCATCATGCATACGGTGATGCAGATGTGGAAACAGAGACACCAACCTAGTTGATGAGCGTTTCAGATCTCGTTGCTACCCCATCTGCACATAAAATCATCAAGGCTTACCTTCAACAGCTGACTTTACGTACAGCTATGTCATCCAGTGCAGTGAAATCCGCTCCCACCACGGCATAGCTGTCCTCCTATTAGGAATTTTACCCTGGGAGGATTCTTTTTATTGGGGCCATTACTTTACGCGGTCGCGCCTAATGGCCGCTCCTGCAGTGCGCAAGGAGTGAGACACATCCACCTAAAATTGATGAACGCGAAAAAATAACACCTCCAGTTTTGGTTTATTTACATCAGCGCCAATGTGTCAGTAGCGAAAGAAGACATCTGCATGCAGGTTGCCCATGTTATTTAAATACAAATTCAATGATCCCTTAAACATTTGTATCATAAAGTGGATATGTTACGTAGTCATAGTTCTAGGAATTTAAACATTAATGATCGTAAGGACCGCGGAAGTGGGCTCTTGTCTTCATTAAGAGGCAAAAAGTCTTCAGATGATAAGAGAGATAAAGACAGAACAATGAGGTCACTGAACAATGCAAATGTTGATTCGTTGAATGGGAAGTCAAAGATATCTGGAGAGAGAAGAAGACCTCGTCCTCTTAGTACTTCAGTGTCAGCATTAGATTTGAATCAAAGTGTATCAAGAGGCAGTGATGATTACGCGAAGGTTATGGCGATGAGCAGAGTGGGAGCAGAGGGGAAAGAAAATATGCCTGTTATGGGACCTGCCTCTAAAATAGCCCAGAGAAGAAGATCATTTATGTCGGTGTCAGATCGCAGGGAACAACCAGTAAATAAAGATTTAAAACATACCTCCGTTAAAGAAGAAGATTCTGATACCGCCTCCATCTCTAGCAACACCAGAACTTTAAGACCAAGAAGTAGTGCCAACTCGTTAAATTGGGCAAAAAGAAGCTCGCTTCATCTTGGCAATGGAATGAATTCATTTAACAATATGATACCGAGATTACGCAGTACTAAATCATTTACTACATCAGCAGATAGTGCTCCCTCGATAAAAGAAACAAATGAAGCGCGATCTTCAATTCTGTCTGACAACCATAGCATTGAAGCTTCATATGTTGCAGATACAATCGATTCCCTTGAATCATCTGGAAGTGAAGATACCCTTTACGAAGATCATAGAATAGATCTGAGCATGGGTACTATCGATTCCTCTGTCAAGGCCCAAAGAAGAACTTCTAATATAACCAACATCAATGAACTTTTCCAAGAAATTAACCCTTCTAACCTGAAAGTACCCATGGTGAGTAGGAAATCGATGGATGCTGAAACTCTTGAGAATAATTACATGATTAAGAACTTAAATCAAGATAGTAATTATACATCGAGACTTCAATTGGTGGAAAATGCCCTATTTCTCACCATCGAAGATGTCGATGACGATTTTTGCTTTGGAACCCCTGAGAAGCATTTTAACTGTGACTTGAATGTCTCTGAATACCTTAAAACTATCAAAGAAGAACCTTATCATCCTGGCGACGTTCAAGTTTCGAAATGAACGTCAATAAAAAATGGTATTTATTTCCTTTATGTATTATTAATGACTAATGGACACTTGAATAATAGTAACATCATATCTAAATTATGTAGTCGTAATGCTATGAATTGTTGCAACCGGAAGGATAACTTTAACCGAGCTTTATACTGCATCTTACTCAATTTAGTTATTCGACATAATCGGCGGAATTTATCACTATAGCACGTGATATGATGGGAAAGCTTAGGTTGGAAAGAAGTTGGTTGAATAATGTAATGAAAGAAAGACTCAGGACTTCCTTAGCCGGGGCTAGAAGATGATGTTCCGAACAGTTTTTGCCAGTGGTCGAGCTATTAGTAGACGAGGTTTTGTCAGATTCAATAGTAAAGTGCCCGAACCGCGGAGTGCTTCGACCTGGAAGCCGATTGGTTTTTTGGCTTTCAGTGGGGCATTGGGGTATTTATCGTATCAGTGGGGTAGGAAAGATGTTTCTAAAGCTAATTCTATTGATTCCTTCCCACTGACCTCCACCACTAAGTTGGAGGATGTTTCCCTGCCTGATTACTGCTCTCATGAACAGCTTCAAGAAGCTGTGGCTGCAGTCAAAAAGGCATTAGGTGATGATAGAGTTTATAACACAACTACGGAGATAGAGGGTCATAGCTTGAACGAATTTAGTTCCCATGTACCTACAAAGAACCAGAGACCCAAGTATGTCGTATATGCCACTACCACCGAAGAGGTATCTCTCGCGATCAAGATCATGTATGAGCACAGTGTCCCAGTGGTCCCTTTCTGTGGTGGTACATCATTGGAGGGAAATTTTCATTCTACGAGGCCAGGTATAGTGTTGGATACTCTGAGAATGAACAAGATTTTGGATGTGCATTATGATGATTTAGATGCCGTAGTGCAAGCGGGAGTCAGCTGGCAAGATCTCAATGAATTTTTGGAACCCTCGGGACTTATGTTTGGACCTGATTGTGGTCCCAATGGACGTATATCCGGAATGGTTAGTACTAATGCCTCTGGTATTAACGCTTCAAGGTATGGGGCCATGATAGCTAATGTTATCTCGTTAACGGTAGTTTTACCTGATGGTACTATAGTTAAAACGAGAAATAGGCCTAGAAAAACTAGTGCAGGATACAATTTGACGGGTCTTTTTGTGGGGAGTGAAGGAACCTTGGGAGTTGTCACCGAAGCCACGGTTAAACTCCAAGTTAAGCCAAAATACGAGACGGTGGTAGTGACCCAATTTGACAGCATTAAGAGTTCTACTGATACCGTAGCACAAGTGTTCCGTGCAGGGATCCACCCCAATGCCATTGAATTGCTCGATAAGGACATGATGCATACAATTAATTATAGTGGATATTTCACGAGAGAATGGCTCGAAGTTCCGACGCTATTTTTCAAGATTGGGGGGATAAATAAGACTGTAGTGGATGAGCATGTTAAGGAATTGAAGGCAATTGCAGAACATAACAATTGCCAGGACTTTATATTTGCCCAGAATAAGGAGGAAGAAGAGGAGTTATTTGCCGCCAGAAAAAATGGGTTCTACGCCATGTTGAACTATGGACGTAATGAGATTCACGAGGATGTTAGGGTGTGGGTCACGGATATAGCGGTACCATTATCGCGTCTCTCGGATGTATTAGAGGAAATAAATCACGTGGTCAAGTCATCGGGATTCGAGAGCATTATCGTGGGCCACCTAGGTGATGGGAACTTCCATGCTGATCTTTTTTACACCCAGGATAGCGTAGGCGGAGTCGAAAAAGTCGTTGATAAGATGGTGGATATTGGCCTTGCAAATGAGGGCACATGTACGGGGGAGCATGGCGTGGGTAACAGTAAACGTGAGTTTTTAACTCGAGAATTGCTGCCAGAGACGATTGCCCTAATGAGAAAAATTAAGATGGCAATAGACCCCAAGCGTATCCTAAACCCTGATAAGATATTTAAGATAGATCCTAATGATTCGAGTCATCATTGAGCGTAAATAGTATATACACAATACGCAATGGAGAACGGAAGCCTAGGTCAAATCTATCGCTCTATCAGTCTATCAATCTACACTTTATCTTGCTGTATCTGGAAGTTTATCTTGCCTATATTAGTCTATGTATTATCTATTTTGTTGTTTTTGTGCCTTCGTTTGTGCTACTGTTGCATGCGAACGTGATGCAAAAATACAATAAAAAAATTTTCTTATCAGTAGATTGTTGCGATTGGGGAAAATGCAATTTCATGGACTTAAAATCAGACAGCCACAACCACCACAGTCCAGGGAGGAAAGCCCACTTCTACTTAGTTTGGCATTGCAGATACGCTTGTCTGACATGTCTCACTTAATTCGTTTATTCTCCTACTACGACTTATCAGTCTTCTACGGGGCCCTCTGATTAGCGACAGATTAGGAAAAAAACCCGAGCCGCAGGCCCACTCAAGTAAGATACCTGGCTTAGCTGTTACCTAGCCTAGCTATCTCCTATCCTAGAGGACACCTATATCTTACATTGCTTAAATTAACTCATGTTACATAGCACACGTAGCCTGTTACATACATTTACTAACATCTTGTAAACCCGTTTCATCCCTGTTTCCTAACTGCCACCTCCTGCTCTTATCCGATCCGATGGCGCAACAAAGGATTTTTTTTTCTCGTTTTTTATTTTCTTGTCATTATCGGAAGTCGACGCAAGACCCCTCCGTATCAGAAAAAAATTTATTTCGATATCGATAAACATTAAAAAAGTTTAGTATCTTTGATCATATAACATATTCGATCTATAGATCTTGTACAGTTGATCAGTTTCAGATCAATTTCAGTGATCAGTTTGGTTGATCATATTTTTTGATAGTTGTCATAATCTTTATCGTGTTCTTTTATCGTACCGAGAACCGTTGACATTAATTTGTTTCATTTCTAATTTTGACATGATGTCTTATAACAATGAACAGCTCGATAAGAAGCTCGATCAGTTGTCATTAGAACACATATCACCTCCGTTGACGTTTGCAGATACATCGAGATCTAGTTATCCTCAAAATCCAAAGACGTCTCTTCTTTCTTCTTCATTGGCCCAGGAGAGACAGAGGACACAAGTTTCGAGGTTTAAAAGAAATGATAAACAGGCAAGCTTTACTATCGATGATGGGATGGATGTCGATGAACGATCTCTTAGGGACGAACACCCGGAGCCACAATTACTCGCAACATCCGTGGGTAAGGAGATTGATGGGGTGCTAATTCCATCTTCGTCGACAATTTCTCTCTTGTCGTTAAGCGGAGGAGGCAATGAAACAGAACCTTCAACAAATCAAACTTACAACTCCAATAAGGTTCCGTCGTCGAAATCATTCATGAATATGTCTAGCTTAAGCGGTGAAAGAAAGGGTGCCGTTCATCCAATAAGACCCGCCATCATCCATCGAAATTCCAAAAGAATGCAACCAATGTTAAGATATACATCACCACCTCCAGCTGCTAGTGGCGGGACTTCTAGCAATGGTGAATATCAAATTTCGACCTCACAGGGGATCCCCATAAAAAACGTATTTACCCCGGATTCTCCCAATTTAGATCCAGTTTCTATCAGTGGGTCTCCTTCGAGGTTCTTTTTATCATCACAGACACCTCCTCGATCGTTAGGTTCGTCTTGGAACCGTAGGTCCAGAACCCACATGGCCCCGTTGCTGCAGAATACAAACTCCTCCCTTATCAATACAAACTACACCACATCAATAAAAAGGGGTGGTGATATGTCGCCGGTGCTAGATCCTGTGGGAACCCCTTCAAATGATCCTCCAATGACTCCATTGTATCTCAATGGCCACGAATCATATTTTGGTGACTTTCCTGTTGATCAGGAAGAGGAAAATGATAGCGATGAAGAGAAAAGGTAGTATCAATATGATCACTACGCAATGTATATGAATATTCATTAACCAAAAATATATAATTCATTTATTAACTGCTGTAGAAATAGGCGTTGGAAGAGTTTTGTTCTCTTTTGTACAGTTTTTCACGATCTATCTTTATCTATCTTTCGCGTTGAAGGCAACAAGAACAGGTCACCAACATGTCGACTTATGAAGGTAAGTATCATAGGAAGAATAGTCTGATTAGATCCTTCTAACAAGTAGATGACCATAACATTACCCCTCGACGCCATTCACATGCCCCGAGAAACCACCAAACTTTAGGGTCGATTATTGATGGTTTTTTGCAGGGAAATAGTAGTAACGATAGAGAGACCTTGACCCACGCCTTGCAAATCTTGAATGCGGAAGAGGGCTCCGCTTTGGCTCTTGACTTGCTTCAATCGGTGGGTGGCGAGGAGCAATTGTTGAATCCTGATCAGCCTAAAGGTGTAGATAATGAGTTTCTCGATTCTCTAGAAAGAGTAGAAATGAAGGATTTACCTGATAAAGACGCTGACTGTCCCATTTGCACAAATCGATTTGTTGATGATAAGTATCCGCTAGTGGTGAAACTCCCTTGTGGAGTGCAACAGTCGAATCGGACCAAAGATCATATATTTGACTTGGAATGCGTGGGGCCGTGGCTCAAAGTGAACTCAACGTGTCCTATCTGCAGATTTGATCTTCTCTCCGTGACAAAGAAGCGGAAAGAAAAGCTAGAAGAGGAGTTGAGGGCAGCGAAAGAGAATGATTCTGAAGAGGAAGAAGAAGATTGGGATGCTTATGGTTAGTTGGGAGAGAGCTTGGGAGAGAAAAGAAGATAAAAGAAGCAAAGAAGTGAGGAAGAAAGTAAGAAAAATATAAGAAATGAATTAGAAGTATTAGTAAAAGTTGAACGTCAAGAAAGCGTTCTTCTACGATTCGTTCGTACTTAATATACATTATTATTATATACAAGATCATAGGTACTGTTTGAAAGTGTCCGACTTGAGCAATTCTTGGACCTTCAATGCAATTGGATCATCAGAGTCTTTATAAGCATCAGGAAGCGACAACTCTGTTAATTCATCCATTCTTTGGGAGAAATCCAATGATTCTCTAGTGTGTATAGTAGCCAGGTACTGGACTCCCTCGATAGCATACTTATTCACAAATGAGAGCCATAAATCAACGACTTCTGGTGTGGCATCATATGCATTAAGCTTTTTCTTATAAGTTGTTCTGTAGAAATTCTCCTTTGATTTCGCCTGCGCAAAGGGCGACTTAATCACCGTATAAAGCCTCTTTTCCGTCTTTAATGGTATCACCAGTGACATGGGAATCCCCAAGTAGTAAGCTGCTCTAGCAGCAAATTCTGCTCCCCTTAACAAATCTTGTTCCACATACCCCTTAAATTCAAGACTTGCAACACGATCTCCATGTGTTTTTGGGAGTTTTAATGGTTTGTATTTCAAAAGCTCCACATTTAATGGGATAGGTCTCTGTGTAACAGGATCTACTTTATTCTCTCCCACAAATTTAGGATTGTATTCGAAACTTTCGCTCAACAAGTTCTCTTGATACGCATGTTCCTCAACTTCCTTTCTTTGATTCCTCTCAACAAATTCCTGGGGACTAGAAAATTTGGCTTTTCGAAGGATCCCCGTCTGACTTAGTCCCCTAGCAAACACTCTGTTTGCTCTTATCCCACGGTGCAACATCCTAACGTTGTTCATTTTAGTGTAAAAAAACCGAAAATTTTCAATGCAAAAAAGGTGGGATATATATGCAGGCCATATCATTACTGATAGGAAATTTTCAACTACATCTTTTATATCTAGTAACGAGTTAAAAAGGCCCCATGGGAAAGTCGAGTAAGGATAAAAGAGATATATATTATAGACGAGCTAAGGAAGAAGGATGGAGAGCTCGGTCTGCGTTTAAGCTTCTTCAGTTAAATGACGAGTTTAATTTTTTCGATGGTATAGAAAGAGTAGTTGATTTATGCGCTGCTCCAGGGTCTTGGTCACAGGTACTCAGCAGGGAAGTGATTCAGAGACAACAGAGAAAAGATGCAAAGATAGTTGCAGTGGATCTTCAGCCTATGACACCGATCAACGGTGTCACTACAATACAGGCAGACATCACTCATCCCAAGACATTGAAAAAGATCCTCGACATCTTTGAAGGGGAGTTGGCCGACTTTGTCTGCAGTGATGGTGCTCCTGATGTCACAGGATTACATGATCTTGACGAGTATATTCAAGCTCAGCTTATATTGTCTGCCTTGCAGTTGACCATATGTGTTCTTAAACCAGGTGGTACCTTCGTGGCCAAGATTTTTAGAGGCAGAGATATTGATCTACTTTATAGTCAACTAAGCTATTTATTTGAGAGGGTTATTTGTGCTAAGCCCAGATCATCAAGAGGAACGTCATTGGAAGCGTTTATTGTTTGCATAGGATATAGACCTAGAGAAGGCTGGAGCCCGAAGTTGGAGTCAAATACTTCGACGGAAGAGTTTTTCGAAGGTGCCAACATCGGTAAGGCTGGAATTTTAGAACACTTCAATCCGCCTGATCCAGAAGAAAGACTAATTGCCAAATTCGTTGCCTGTGGCGATATAAATGAACCTGATTCTGATGCCACGTATTCTATTGATAGAGCAGTTGAAAAATTAGCATTGGATCCCGTACAAATGCCCACGGATCCGCCTTACAAAAGAGCACTAGAGTTGAAGCGGAAAGGAGAGTTAAAACGAGGATAAATGTATATTAATATGACAAGAGCTAATTTGGTTCTACCTTTAATAAAGTCTCAGCATCTGGCTTCAATGTAGGGAACAATAAAACTTCTCTAATGGTGTTTGTATTAGTCAAGAACATTGCCAACCTATCGATACCACATCCCCAACCGGCAGTAGGAGGTAAACCATATTCTAACGCATTAATGAATGTTTCATCAATCATTTGTGCTTCATCATCACCTTGAGCCTTTTGCTTAGCTTGTTCTTCAAATCTCTCCTTTTGGTCAAATGGATCGTTCAATTCGGTATAAGCATTACAGATCTCCTTAGTGGCGACGAAAACTTCAAATCTTTCGGTCAATCCCGGGATCTTTCTATCCTTCTTGGCCAATGGAGACATCATTTGTGGATGACCAAAGATGAAAGTTGGGTTAATAGAAGCGTCTTCCAATTCTCCCACCAATTTGTCCAACATTCTAGCGTTGGTTAATGGTGCAGCACATTCTAAGTTGTTGTCATCCAATACCTTCTTCAAGAATTCACCTGCTTCCTTGGTGTGCAATTTGTCACCAGCAGGGAATTTAACCTTAAAAACTTCCTCTAATCCTTCTATCATGGTGACTCTCTTCCAAGGTCTAGTGAAGTCCAAGGTGAGCTCTTTACCCTCAGGGCCATCTGGGTGGTAAGTGACCTTGTAATCACCAGTAATTTCCTTAACCATCTCGGAGAACAACAATTCAGTCATATCCATCAAGTCAAAAACGTCGGCATATGCCATATAAAACTCACAAGTAGTGAATTCTGGGTTATGGGTCATATCAATACCTTCATTTCTAAATTGACGACCAATCTCATAAACTCTGTCCATACCACCAACAACTAATTCTTTCAAAAATAATTCTGGAGCAATTCTCATAAACATATCCATGTTCAAATCATTGTGATGAGTAACAAATGGCTTGGCGGTGGCACCACCAGCAATCACATTCATCATTGGAGTCTCAACTTCAATAAAATCTCTAGAGTCGAAAAACTTTCTAAGGTAACTAATGATCTTAGATCTGGCCTTGAAACGATCTCTCACGGAGTCGTTCATAACCAAATCCAAATATCTCTTTCTGTATCTAGCTTCTTGGTCCTTGAAACCAAAATGCTCCGTGGGTAACATATGCAAACATGGAGTCAATAATTGCACACGAGTAGCAAACACTGAAAGTTCACCTTCTCCACCCTTAGCAGGACTAGTTCTACCAGGGTATCCTACAACACCAATAACATCACCTCTTCTTAAGATCTCGTGCATCTTCTCGAATTCTTCCACTGATGGAGCATCTTGCGCTTGAGCCATGATTTGTACTTGGACACCATCACCTTTTAAGCTGTAGAATTTCAATTTGGAACCTGATTCTCTCTTGACCATTATCCTACCTGAAACACTGACCTCGGTATCCTTTAACGTATCACCTCTCTTCAAGTGGTTGAATTTCTCAACAAATTCTGGTAATCTAGTGCTAACATGAAATTTGTGAGGATATGGGTTAAAGGCCTTTGGATCGGCAATATACTCCTTTCTCAACTGGTCAATCTGTGTAGATCTCAATTCAAAATACTTGTTAGGAGTGACATCAGCCAATTGATCACTCTTCTTGGAGATCTTTGGAGCAGATGCAGAAGCTTTAGCGGCCTTCTCTGCTTTCTTGGCTTCGACTTGTCTTTGCTTTTGTCTCTTCTTCAATTCGGTTTTAGACACTTGCTCACCGGTGACATCATCCAAGTGTGTCTTTTGCAACTGATCAGCTGCTTGCTTAACTTCTTCAGACATTGTTTCCGTTTATCTAAAGATAAGAGTCATCATCGTTGGCAGAAAAATTTTGGTGATAGAAAACTTCCTGCTTATGTAATTTTTCGCTTATACTTACGTCAGCGAAGAAAAGTCTAATTTTTTTAAATTAGTTTCAATTTTTTCATCGACAAAAGCGAAGCACTTAAGGACAAACATGGCTGTCAAACAAAGGTAAGTTGCCTCCTAGGTGTTTATTTTGTGCGTCACTAACATTATTAGCAAAACTTATCAAGTGCCCACTGCGACTTCTATCGAGATAGAATCAAGTGCTTTATTGTCTTTGTTGAGACACACATCGGAGAATTATCCTGCCTTGTATTCTGGATCTCTTTTAGGGTTTGAAGATGACAAAGGAGCAGTAGATATCACTCATGCATTCCCCTTTACATATCCTGATCAATATGAAGGAGGATCCTTAAGATCAAGAAATGGAGCTAAATATCAACAAGATATATTAGAAGCTTATAAGAGCTTAGGGTATGGGATTGAATTTCAAGGATGGTTTCAATCATCTGTCACGGGAAACTTTGTCACTAGTCATTTAGTTGATGCTTTGGTGCAACAACAATTGATAAACAAAAACGCATTTGTTATAATCCATAAGATGACTTCGATTGGAAAAGAAGTTGATATTAAAGCTTACAGATTAACAGAGAACTTTGTCACCACCTTCTTAGAAGGTAAATGGAAATCAAAGGATTTAGAGAATCATAAATTGTCATTTTTCAACATATTCGAAGAGATTCCACTTGTTGTTCAAAATCATAGTTTAATCAATGTGGTGTTGGCTTCTCAAAAGGATACAAAAATTTCTGACAATGATTACGATATTTTCAATTTATCTTCAAATCAAAATGTCACTTCACAGTTATTGGAATCTCTATACGGTCAAATCGACTCTTATAATTATGATCAAACCAATTTTAACTATTATCAACGTCTTCACCAAAAGGAAATGGCAAAGATTACTCAATGGAAGCAACAAAGAAAGTTCCAAAATTTGGAGAGATCCAAAGCTGGTGAAAGTGAATTAGACGTCAATGAATGGCAAAGTATCTTCAAATTACCTACCGAACCGTCTAGATATAATAATATGCTTCATAGTCATGCTATAGACGTGTTGGCTGATAACATTTTAGATAGATGTGATGAAGAACTCACTAACAGTTTTGCTATCGAGAGGAAACTTGCGGCAGATAACTAATAGATATGTATAGGGAGCCTAATATAAGGAGAAAAGAAAGTAGATTTCGTAAAGACAGAAGAGACCGAGAAGTACCTTCAAGCATGGTAAGAAACTGAAGCAGTGATGATTACCTTGCTCCTAACTCGTGATAGTGTTGATCTTCTGGTAGTAACGTTCAGGTGGTAACCTTTAAATTCACCTGCATATGGCTCCTTCGGGTCCATGATAACTGGATCAGAGCAATGGGGCCATAAGTTCAACACTTTATTCTAGAAAGTCATAAAGAGAGTCTTGAATAGATAAATTAGATATGGCTATCCCTAAAGTAAGTGTTTAAGTCCCAGCAAAGGTATATCTATTTAGCTAACTACGAGGAAGTGATTACTAACGCACGAAGTATATTTTAGTCGTGAGACATGGAGAGTCAGAAGGCAATTGTGACAAGAGTGTAAACAGGTATTCCCCAAATCATAAGGTACCACTAACAAAAAATGGGCATGATCAGGCTAGAGCTGCGGGGTTGGTTTTAAGAAGGTTTCTTCAACTCAAGTATTTGGAGCAGACTGATGTGAAAGGAAGGAACCCTCGATCAATTTTATTCTATACTTCCCCATATGAAAGAGCCAAAGAGACATGCAATAATATCATAGAAGGCATAAAAGGCTTGCCTGGCGTAGAATATAAGGTTCATGAAGAGCCTCAAATGCGGGAACAAGATTTTGGCAATTATCAAAGTACACCGGAAGAGATGGAAAGGATTTGGGAAGAGAGAGCGCATTATGGTCATTTTTTCTATAGGATTCCCCAGGGGGAGAGTGCAGCTGATGTTTATGATAGAATAACATCTTTCAATCAAACATTGAAATGGCAATTTGAGAAAGATAGTTTCCCCAATATTCTTGTGTTGGTGTCGCATGGGATTTGGGCAAGAGTTTTTTTGATGAGATGGTTTAATTGGACTTATCAAAGGTTCGAAACCCTTAGAAATATCCCCCATTGTAAATATTTGGTGGTAAAGGAAGACAAAGGTGCGTATAAATTAAAAACTCCATTGAAGACGTGGGATGATCTTCCAGAAGACGATATTGATAAGGAAGTAGAAAAGGAGTTTTCACGTGAAGTAGCTTTCAATTCGCAAAATAAGATTGAAGACGTTAACGATCTCGACATTAGAAGTATCATCAGTGCTCAACAGGACGCCATTCGTCTGATCAGAGACAAAGATCGGGAGATCAAGGAAAAGTTTAACAAAATTCGCGGAGTATCGGAAAGATTTAAAGAATCTGAAAATGTCGACGACAAAGTTGATAACAGTAGTGCAGACTCTATATTAGAGACGGAAGGTTGATATAGAATAATTATAAGAGAACTGAATGAATGTTGATGTATGCTATCTTAGATTGACCAATCCTTGACGTCAATTGACGTCAAGTAAAGTGCTTAGATTGTATTTGTGTCCTCCCCAGTACCCTATAGTGTCTATGGCGTTTTTTTTTTTTACTTCTTGTCTCCACTGATCTATATTCACATTAGTTTCGCTAGTGTTGTCCTCTCATCTGCCTAACACTTTATTGTCTTGTGGCCCTCGGGTGCCTCTGGCTGCTAACATGTCGCACAGCAATGGTTGTTCGGACACCCACGACCGCGACATCTTCCCCGGGTCGCATTGGGCCTCGGCCACTCACTACTTAAATATGTCAAGTTCCCACTGGAATCACCAATTCGAATTGTATTCAATTAAACTTGTCAGATTATCAATTTATCCTGAAAATGTCTCGTAAATTCATCGTTGGTGGTAACTTCAAAATGAATGGTTCTAAGGAATCACTCAAAAAGATTGTTGAAAACTTGAATAACGCTTCCTTACCTGAAAGTGTTGAAGTTGTCATTGCACCACCTGCTCCATATCTTGGATATGTGGCTGATTTGAATAAGCAAAAGACTGTTGAAGTCAGTTCCCAAAATGTCTACTTAAAGAATTCAGGTGCCTTCACCGGTGAAATTTCTCCAGAAGAAGTTAAGGATGTTGGTGGGAAATGGACGTTGACCGGCCATTCCGAAAGAAGAATCATCTTTAAAGAATCCGATGAATTCATTGCTGATAAAACTAAGTTCGCCTTGGAACAAGGACTAAATGTTATCTTGTGTATTGGTGAAACCAAAGAAGAAAAGGAAAAGAACCTTACTCATGAAGTCTGTGCTAGACAATTGAATGCAGTATCTAAGATTGTCAAGGACTGGTCCAAGATTGTTGTTGCTTATGAACCAGTTTGGGCCATTGGTACAGGGTTAGCTGCAACTGCTCAAGATGCTCAAGACATTCACCTTAACCTTAGAAAACATTTGAGCAGCACCATTGGTGATGATCAAGCTTCTAAGCTTAGAATTATCTATGGTGGTTCAGTTAACGGTGCTGTCTCCTTAGACTTCAAGCATATGGAGGATGTAGATGGATTCTTAGTTGGTGGTGCTTCTTTGAAACCAGAATTCGTTGATATCATCAAATCTAGATTGTGATTTAGGTTATATATAGTCTATATTAGTCCAATTGATCTATTGATGTTTGAACGAATTATTTCACGTCCCTGGTTGTAGTTCCACCCCTTGGCTTTACATATTTTGGTAAATATTTGTTCGAGATGGTTTTTGTAGCCTTGCACGGTATCCTCCTCAATCAAGAATACGTCCACAGGAAGATCACTTTCAATTAGGATTTGCGAATCACTTAGTACTCCCAAAATCGATTCAAACGCTGTTTGGTTCTTTTCGACGCCATTGATCCAATTGGAAAAGGAAAATAGTAAATTGTCTTTCTTTTGATAAAATCTTACCCAAACCTTTGCCTGGTCGACAGATCCACTATAAGAATGCAAGATTATATTAGGGATATCATATTGCTTGACAGTATCAAAAAGGACCCCGTGAGCTTTGACGCAATGTAAAGACACTTGCTTACCAAGATTAGTTGCTAATTGCAAATGCGCCTTTAAAACTTCCACTTGGTGATCCATTTTAACCCGGCAAGAGCTCAATTTAAGTGGACCATCTCCCTCAACTTTGTTACCTAAATAGCCCCCCATGGGGACCCGAAACAGTTTATCAAGACCGATCTCCCCCACACCAGCAAAGCGAAACAACTGTAAAATATTCTTCACTTGCTCTAAATGGTCATCCAAGTAAACAGGCTCTGGTAATACTTCCAAAAGCTCCGAGGGTGGTGGTGGGTTCAAGATCTCATTATAATGCTGGTGCTTGAGATTGGCAATATCTCGTTTCTTGGTTGTAAACAAATGTGAATACCATGGATGTACTCCAAAATAAGGTAAGATATCATCTCCAACGGTCTGGGCCAACTGGGAAACAAGATACGCATCATATTGATTAGTGGACATCACATGGAAGAAACGCTCTCTCAGGCCATAATTGCCCCATAATTCAATTGTTTGCCGAACTCGCTTACCATCAACATCGGCACTCAAATGACAATGGCTATCAGCGAGATCATCCAGGAAACCCATGAGCCAAAGCCAACTCAGCGCCTCTTGACCTTTACAAGGCTGCTTCTATCTTTAAAATTGATCACGCTCTAGTTCACGTGATTAAACTCGTTTTATTTTTTTTTCTTGAATATTAGGGCGCTCCTGCCGCTCCTCCACCATCGACATGGTTAGAGGAAGAGACTTTCTATTGATTTCTATGGATATTCAAGACGTACACTAGTTACATTACGAAGTAAATATTGTGGAAGTTTTTATTAGCAGTATAATTGTGAAGTATTGAGGTATTGGGTTTGGTTTAGTATTGGTAGTTGTGACAATGTCAGAATTGACTCCTATAACTTTATCGAAGTCAGTGCCGTTCCCCGTAACGATCTCATCTATACTTTGTAAAGTAGGGGATCGTATTGATAAGCACAAAACGATTTTCAAATATAGATATTGGGATTACCAAGATGATCCTAATTCGACTGAAGAGGTGCCGCCAAAGATACGAGTAGAACGTCTTGGGACTTATGAAAGCCCCGTCGAGGGCGATTTACAAGGCATTAACGTGACGTTAAATCAAGAGATATCTCATAGTGCTGTGGAATTGGGGTATATTAAGGAACCTTGTAGTCATGCTGTTCAATATGGTGGATTATGTGCATTATGCGGGAGGGCAGTAGAAGATGATAAAGATTATTCTGGCTACAATTATGAAGATCGAGCCACGGTTAATATGTCTTATGATAATGATGGATTGAAAATTAGCATGGAAGAAGCGTATAAAATAGAGCATAATACCACTGAAAGATTAACTAATGAAAAAAAATTGATCTTGGTGGTGGATTTAGATCAGACGGTGATTCATGCTACTGTTGACCCTACAGTAGGGGAATGGCAACTGGATCCTTCGAATCCTAACTATCCTGCAGTTAAAGACGTCAAATCATTCTGTTTGGAAGAGGAACCAGTGATGCCTCCAGGTTGGAAGGGACCAAAGATCTCTCCGACTAAATTTTGGTATTATGTGAAATTGAGGCCTGGTTTAAAGGAATTTTTGGACCTGGTGTCGCAACTTTTTGAATTGCACATCTATACCATGGCCACTAGAAATTACGCTCTTGCAATAGCCAATATCATCGATCCTGATGGTAAATTCTTCGGTGATAGAATATTAAGTAGAGACGAAAGTGGCTCCTTGACTCATAAAAATTTAAAGAGACTTTTTCCCGTGGATCAATCGATGGTGGCTATTATTGACGATAGAGGTGATGTTTGGCAATGGGAAAATAATCTTATTAAAGTGGTTCCTTATGATTTTTTTGTTGGTATTGGCGATATTAATTCGAGCTTTTTACCGAGAAAGAATGGCCAGATCACAGGACCTACGAAAAAGAGAAAGTCGTTAGCTCAACTAGAAAACGGCATGGCCCGTAAAAGGGAGAAAGAGAATGAAAAGAATGGAGAGCCTAAAGAGAATGGAGAGCCTAAAGAGAATGGAGAGTCTAAAGAGAATGAAGAATCTTCACTCACCGAGCGTAGGGATTCCGATTCTAATAAAAGTGAGTCTCAGGATACCAACTCTAAGGATATCGGCTCTGAGGAAATTAATTCTTCACCGGAGCCGTCGTCGAAGGAAGGCTCCAATGACTCCTTAGAAGAAGGACCTGAGCAAGATGAAAATTTGGATCCTGACGATCCGAAATATGAATCCAAATCAGATTCTAATGGTTCAGAGTCGAAGGAGTCGCTGGTGTCTGATCTGGATAATCTGTCGCCTGTAGATAGGATTTTGGAATTGGGCGGCGGCGAAGGTAATACCAACCTTCTTATTGAACAATCATTAACGAGAAACTTATCGATAGAACAGCAACAGCAAGATAGACCACTAGCCAAATTACAGCATGACTTACAAATGATGCATCAGCATGATGGCGGTGCATCATCGTCGGACGATAATGAGGATGAAGATGAAAATTTGTTGTATGACGATGATAACGAACTCTCATCTTTAAACACTGCCCTCACAAAGATTCATGATGAGTACTATAGTGTTCTTGATGATTATAGACTTGATAATCTGTTCCCCAAACCAGACTTAACCAAGATCATTCCTGCATTAAAAAGTGTTGTTCTCGATGGGCTCACCATATTGTTTTCTGGTATCTTGCCCTTGGGCACTGACTTACAGTCGGCAGATATTGTGATTTGGAGTAAGCAATTTGGAGTGAACGTTGTCAATGAAGTGGAAGCAGGCGTTACTCACGTTATTTGTCGAGATCTTGTTAATGGAGCGGGACCTACTTTTAAGGCTAGAGTGGCCAAAAAGCTTCTACCTGATGCAAAGATCGTAAATCCGGATTGGTTATTTTCTTGTCTCAGTTCATGGACAAAAGTTGATGAAAAGGATTATTTGGTGGAATGGAGTGACGACTATTGGCAAGTTAATGAGAAAGATGTGGAAGATTACAAGAAGGCTGTGGAACTGAGAAAAGAACATCATGCATCAATGGGGGCTGGAAGACCTAGGTTTGATTCCATCAGTTCTGTAGAAGAGTATGATCTTGAAGAAGCTAATCAGGAAGTGGATGATTTTCTTGCTGACATCAGCTCCGATGATAATAACAATGAAGAGGACGATGATACGGTTAATATCGAAGGTAATGGAACCAACAACTCAGAAAATGATTCATTTATCAAGGATGCTTATCGGTCGTTGAGAAAGAGACCGTTGGACGATTATGAAGAACTGCAAACAAAAAAATCAAAGGTATCTGATAATGAGTTGGGAGATGATTTAGAGGAACTTGAGAAGGAATTGTTGGAGGGCTTTGATGATATGAAGGAATGAATCGCATTAGAAGTGACTGTGTTTTAACGTGTATTATAAATATCACTGTGTACGATTAGTAAAATGACTGTAGAATTCACTAAGCTGGGCCCAGCTCTGTGCGAGGCTTATTTAGCCGCAAATAAGCGTGATGTGTAGCAGCGCACACTGCCACTAACCGAGGAAATTTTGACAAAGAATGATGGTAGCAGGATCAGAAGTGGCTCAGGGGTACTTCAAGGATTTCTCTAAATTAGTCTTATTAGTTACGTGGTTGCCTATTGTCTCCACAACGCTATGTCTTTAACCAATGAATTTGGGCTCTTGTGCTATATTTAGGATATAAGCTCTTGCCGCAGACATGCATTGCACATGAGAAAATGCGTCACGTGCATCATACACACATATACATACTGTCATCTACGGGTCTCATCGGATAACCATCGGATATCTGAGCCTCGTTCCAAAAAGAGATCTGGGTTGTAGCAGGTCATATCTTCATCCTCACATGTGCCTCCTCTGCCCTGTCATGCTGTATCATTCTGTGTTGTTACTGTACTTGCGCTTTCCTCATTTCTCATCCTCAGTTACGCCCTGTATGCGTTATGTGCACATCTAAGCGAGTCCCTTTCCCGGACGTGCATACAATTAGCCAGCCATTTTGAATGTGTTCATCAATTGAACTCTAAAGGGATCAAGTTCCAGCCATCAAGCAGTATAGCAGGAAATGGATTCTATATTGAGATCACAACAGATGAACGTGCAATTTCCTATGATCTGTGATTTTTGTTGCTCAAGGAATATAAAGCTTGCGCAGCCCTATAAGGCTGCCTCATTCTTTTTTGATCCATTTTTTCTTGATCCGCTTATACGCACTCCACTGCACATAAATCTCGACTAGAACACTAGCTCAAGTCTAAATATAGACTCATCTCAGACATATATTACTTGCTGCCCTATAGAGATATAAGGTTAGGTGAAGAAGAAAAAGAGGAAGATTAGTAGATCAGGAGATCAAAGGATAGGTGCAAACGATTGGTTAAAAGTTTTCAAAACATCTAAATAGTACGTGTCACAAGTACAGAGTTTCATATTTTTAGTCGCATTTATTATTATTCACGGGTTCATAAGGGTTGACATATTACACTAAGATGTTTCAGTGTTTTCGGATGATTTTAGCCTTCTTCTCGTTGGCAGTCCTTGTGTTGACGGCGTTTGCCTTAACAGGTTCTTATGAGGCCAAGAGCTACTTGACAAATACATACTTGATTGACTTCCAATTGAACCACTTAGACTTGTCCAAACTCATAGATCTTAACAAGATCAGTAATTCTATCAATAAAAGAGAACTTATTACTCCTACTAAGAGCTTGGAAAAACGTGATGGCTCTGCCAGTGACATCTTGAATGCTGTTTCCAGCTTCGCTGGCTCTGTGTCTTCAGACGTGACTGGTGACTTAAACGACATTTTAAAGTTGTCTTACAAGGATTTGGGATTAGCAGACGTCTATTCTGTCAGCTTCTGGGGTTATTGTAAGGGTTACGTCGAATCAGAAAAGAAGGACTACAAAAACAAGTTTCTTAAAGAATTTGATAATAGTAAACTCAATATAACTTGGTGCACAAAGCCAAAGGCGGGTTACGAGTTTGATCCCTTGGCTGTATTTAAATCAGAAGTTGGTAAGGCAATAAATGGGACCGTTGACGGAAATATTAACCAACCAGATCTTTCTGGTACGATCAAGAGCACTCTCTCGAGTTTAATTGAAAATCTTAGTTATAGTGACTTTGATCTCCCCGGGAACTTGAATAAGGAACTCAAGCTCTTGAATAACCTCACTAAAGCAGGATTTGCCCTTCTTTTAGTGGCAATTGTGCTAGCATTCATTTCCTTAGTGTTTCAAGTGCTTGGATGCTGTATAGCTCCAAATAACTGCTGCTTGTCTATTTTGAACTTCTTTTTACAATCAGTGGTGTTCATCGCTGCTATAGTGGGAAGTGGACTTGTAACGGGAGCTTACATGTACACTAGAAAAGCCGTTAACAATGAAGTCAATAAATATGGAGTCAAGTCTTATCTTTCCAAGAATTTCTATGCCTTTGCATGGTCTGGTGTCGTGGCAGCTTTCCTCTTGATCGTCTTTAGCTTGTTTGGTCATTGCTGTGGATGTTTTGGCCTGAACAGAAGAAGATTTAGAGCATACCAGCCAGTTACTGGCCCTCCACCTCCTCCAATGGCATACAGCCATGAAGGATCTTTCGAAAAGTGATTTGGCGTTGTTATATATATATATGTATAGTTATGATTCAATATGATTAGATTAAGTTATGGTGTAAGGGTGTAGAATGGAAAACTGAGAATAATTAGTTCCTGCATATATTCTGATACATGATACTCATTTTCAATTCATCGCTAACATTCATCGCTGTTCATCGCTGTTTATCGATATGATATGCTCTATAACGGGTGAAGTGGCCAAAGAGCCTGTACTTTCACCGAAGAGTGGGGCGATTTTCGAAAAAAAGTATGCGGTCAACTACATATCTACGAGTGGAAAGGATCCCATCAATGATGAGCCAGTGACAGTTGAGGAATTGATTCCAGTTAATACCTCTGGTGGATCGATTGTTCCTCCACAAGTACCCGCACCGAGTTCTATTCCATCCTTGTTATCGACCTTCCAGAATGAATGGGATGCATTGGCTCTTGAGGTCTTCACATTAAGGAAACAACTTCATAAGGCAAGAGAAGAGCTTAGTGCCCTGTTGTATCATCAGGATGCCGCAGTAAGAGTTGCTGCTAAGGCTATTAGAGAAAGAGATGAGGCACAGGGTGCATTACAGGAATTAGCGACTTCTATCGGTAATGGTGAGGTCATAAAGCCTGATAGTATAGCACCAACTACAAATGGAACATCACATATCCCATCAGAAGAGATTGAAAATGCCAGAGAAGAGTTGTTCCAGATACACAAGGCGCAGAAGCCCACGCTCAATGTTACTCCCGAGCAAACTGTTACTATCAAGCTTGTCAAGAGCCATATTCAGCCGTTCAAGAAAGTCAGTGCTGTGTTTGTGAATCAGTTGTTAAAGACCATTTTAATAGGATCGCCTTCGGGATCTACTTCGTTATTTTCCCTCTCCGACTCGGTAACAGAGAAAATTACTCATAAGGGCCAAGTACACGCGTTAAACTATGTTCAAAGGGAAGGCGAATTCATTCCCATCATTGCCTACAAGGATATAGTTGTGATTGGACAAAGCAAGCGAGAATTCAATACTGACCAAAATGGGTTCATTGGAATCTTGACACATCCTACACTTTCGCATCTCTTCGTTTTGATATCGGGTGACTCCTGGTCTCTTAATGATGTGGAACAAGGCGTTTTGATTAAGTTGCCTCTGGAACTGGTACAAACTGGAGATATACATGTGGATGGAGCGCTTATTTCCCTTGGAAATAAATCTGGAGAAATAGAGATCTTTAACTTAGCTACTTCAGAATCAGCATTAAAGTTGACCACCAAATACTCTTCAGTAGAAAAGCTCAAATTTGCTTTGAACGGGTATTGGTTATTTGCCATGTCAAGCTCAGAAGACAAATACGCATTGGAAGTATTTGACCTTAGAAAAAGTACGGTGGTTCACGTAATAGAGTTTGAACAACTTATAGATTTCACCGTTGATCCTTCAACAAGTATCATAATCACTGTCGATCATACCGGGTTCAGTCTTCATAGATATATCAAAAAGGGTAAGAAATGGGTCGATAATCACTCCCACACCCCAATTGAAGATTCCAAAAGCACTATTAGAAGCATTGATGTGATCACCGATGTCAATGATAATGAATTTGTCGAACAATCTACGGTGAAAATTGCTGCTGTGGCGGAGAATTCCGCTTTGTTAGAGTACGAATTATCCTATTCTTAATGTATTATAGATGTTTTCATGATTAAAAGATGTAGTATTAAGCTCTGACCTGCTTAATCTGATGCTATATGCTCCTCAGCGTATATGCATTTTTATGCTGCTTAATGCTGCTGCTGTAGTATCTAGATGTATCTGTAGAATTATCTGTAGCCGCATGCTATGTATTTAGGCTCTGTAGGTGTGCTTCAAGTGTAAGCTGTAAGCTGAATCTGGTAAGGTAGGCGCATGTAGCTGGTAGTATAAACCAGAGCTCGTGTCTAGCATTGGTTATAGCTTGGGATCTATCGTTGCTGTTTCTAATGCCATCCGACTTTAGATTCATTGAGATCAGGTGTGCATTGAGGTTTTCTGGATATGGCCAAATATCAACGTTATTTTGCAACGTCGCATTGTACCTGAACATGTTTTCTAAGGATCATCTCCAAAAGCTCGATAAGTTGGCTGATGATTGGGTTGCAGTTGACATTAACCCAGATACAAAGCAAGAGATCGCTGATTTGAAGAAGAGAGGCGATTATGAAAAGTTAAATGAGAAACTATACCATCGGATCGCCTTTGGTACTGCTGGGTTAAGGGGCCAAATGACATCGGGGTTTTCGTTCATGAATGATGTCACAATTTTGCAAGCATCCCAGGGACTCGTGCAATACTTAATCCAGGAGAACCCAGGCAAGACTCCTTCGTTGGTGGTTGGGTACGATCATCGCTTCCACTCGCAACGGTTCGCAGAGATATCCGCTGGTGTTGCTATTGCCAAGGGACTTAAAGTGTACTATTTAGGATCGATAACTAATCTCTCTAGCGAATCATTGGGAGGAGCCGAATCAAATGGTGATAGACTGTTTGTTCATACACCATTGGTACCTTTTGCTGTTAACCATTTCAAGGCTTCCGCGGGGGTTATGGTGACGGCATCTCATAATCCAGCTCAAGATAACGGATACAAGGTATACTACTCGAATGGGTGTCAAATCATTCCTCCTCATGATACGGGAATAGCACACTCAATAGAGAAGAATCTTGAGCCATGGTCCCATTTGAAAGTGTGGGATATAGAAGGCCATTTCCACAAAGGCATTGCTGATAATCTACTTTTATCTGTAAAGAAAGAAACTACAGATGCCTATCTCGAAGGGGTCAAGACCAAATTGGTCAAAACTCGAAAGCTCTCTTTTGATTTTGTGTATACCCCAATACATGGGATCGGATTAGAGATATTTGACAAGGTCTATGGGTTATTTGAAGGTAACGGGTTTGTTTCCGTCAAGGAGCAAATAGTACCAGACCCTAGATTTTCCACAGTGAGTTTCCCCAATCCAGAAGAGAAGGGCGCATTGGAATTAGCCATCAAGACAGCAGATAGAAAAGGATACAAATTAGTAGTGGCAAATGATCCTGATGCAGATAGATTCAGTGTAGCGATCAAGACCTCTAAAGGGTGGCAGCAGCTCACGGGAAACGAGATAGGGTTCTTATTTGCCATGTACGTTATCGAAGCCATTCCTCAATCGGAATTGAGCAATGTGTATCTTGTGGATTCCACTGTATCGTCACAAGTATTAAAGTCGATGGCAGAAAAAGATGGGTTTCATTTTGTCGATACTTTGACTGGGTTCAAATGGATAGGAAATAAGTCCATTGATTTGAAGCAAGATGGGTACCGTGTACCCTTTGCCTACGAAGAGGCCATTGGGTTTATGTTTGAGTTACTAGACGATAAGGATGGGATCTCAGCTGCGGCAGTGTTTCTTCAACTTTATGAGAAATGGTTTTCCAGTGGGCAACTAGACCCTATCGCAAAGCTCCACGAAGGTTACGAGAAGTATGGATGGTTTAAAGAGTGTAATGGTTACTACAAGCTTGACGATCTCTCGAAAACAGATGCGATATTCACCCACGTTCGTGAATCCTTCTCTGGCGATCAACCTCAGTCCATTGGCGAGTTTAAGGTAAATTCATGGCGAGACCTTACCTTAGGTTACGATTCATCTACGAAGGATCATAAACCGGTGCTTTACACTGATCCTACCTCGCAAATGATTACTGCTACCGTGGAGAATTCTCGCGGTGATGTCGCTCGATTCACCTGCAGAGGTTCAGGCACTGAACCCAAACTTAAGGTCTATATAGAGGGAAAGGCAGGTACAGAAAGAGCAGCACATGAAGTAGCGCAAAACTGCTGGAAATCCCTTAAGATTCATTGGTTTAAGCCGGAGGCCAATGGTATTGAGGAAGTTGTATCTATTAAATAGATCACGGGAACACTCGCGTGACTCACGCTTTCCCTAATCTACGCAAGAACCACACAAGAAGTAAGTACTAAATAAAATAAGAGGTAGACGACGAAAAGTAGAACAAGAGAAATGTAATGTATGCTGTAATTGAAGTGTAGCTATAGTTGATGTTGGTTTTGGGATTCATTGGTGGTAGTTCGTCGTCTTTGTCACGCGACCTATCACGCGAATATTCAATTCCCAAAGTTTTTAGACACGTGCATAAAAACACGCCAGGCTAAGCCTGATTTTGATCCCACTTCAATCCAACAATAACGAACAAAGGGTCGGGAGAATAACAGTATAATGGCTTTTGGTCGCTTCGACGAGAAGCGAGAGCTCCCGATGTAAGTATTGTATAAGGAGCGGATGCAAAGTTAGATTGAACCGCTCAAGAAAAACTCTTTGGATGGCTAAGTACTAACATTCAGTCATAATCGGTTTCATGTCAAGAAGAAACAAAGTAAGAGCATTTATGCCAAATTTATCGCGTTAGCGGCGGTGATTGCGTTGATTTTTTGGTTGTTCCCAAAGAGACATGGTGACACACTGCTGGGACAACTCACAGGCACATTGTTGGATGAACCAAAAGAGAAGCCCGCCAATTTATACAAGGTCACTGGGAATAAAGTTGAAAAGCAAGAGATTGTTCAGGGTGTTCGAGTCGAGGAGAGACCATATGATGATATTGTAGAGTACCATGATCTTAATAACTATAAGGGCCTGAAAGATGGAGGAAATTCGGGGGACGTTGTATTGTTGTTAATGCCATTAAGAAATGCGGAACACGTATTACCGATGGCTTTTTATAATTTGATGAATTTAACTTATGATCACTCCTTAATTGATGTTGCGTTCCTAGTTTCTGATTGTTCACCGGATGATACCACGTTGGAAACAGTATTTGAATACTCCACGGCACTTCAAAATGGGACACTTGCGGAGTGGCTCCATCGTGAAGAAGCTGAGAAAAATGCTAAGCTCAAAGGGACGACTGATTTGTACAAAAATTATATGGACCCTGCTTATATAGAAAATGTTCGGAAATCTTATGCCAATCCCGCATCTTCTCATAAGGATTATCGGAAACCATTCAGATCAATTTCAATTTATCAAAAGGACTTTGGTCAGGTAATTGGTCAAGGATTCAGTGATAGACACGCGGTTAAGGTTCAAGGGATCCGAAGGAAATTAATGGGGAGAGCAAGAAACTGGTTAACTGCTAATGCGTTACAGCCCTATCACTCGTGGGTGTATTGGAGAGATGTTGACGTGGAGACCTCCCCAGGGTGCATTATTCAAGATTTAATGAAGCATGATTATGATGTCATGGTTCCCAATATATGGAGGCCGTTGCCAACTTTCTTGGGTGGGGAACAACCTTATGATTTAAATACCTGGATGGAATCTGACACGGCCATTGAATTGGCAAAAACTTTACATGAAGACGATGTTATTGTGGAAGGATATGCCGAGTATCCTACTTGGAGATATCATTTAGCTTATGATCGAAACCCCCAGGGGAACCCCGATGAAGTTGTTGATATTGATGGAGTGGGAGGTGTATCTATCTTGGCTAGAGCTCTGACTTTTAGACATGGGGCCAATTTCCCTGCTTTCACCTTTGTGAATCATGCAGAAACGGAAGCTTTTGGTAAAATGAGTAAAATGATGGGTTATAGAGTCGGGGGCTTGCCTCATTATACAATTTGGCATATTTATGAACCAAGTGAAGATGATTTAATTGCAATAGCGAAAATGGAGAGAAAGAAAAGAAGGCAAAAGGGTTATCGAGCATAATTGAGTCTGCATCATTAAATATCTTGTTTATAAGAAAAGAATAGAATTCAAAACTCAGTAGGAAGGCAGGGGTTTGTAATCTTTGATAATCGTATGATTACCATCAGAGATTGTTCACATCCGTTTCGTTCATCATTACGTCTCAAACTCTATGAGAGTCGAACGCGCGCCATCCAGAATAATAAGTCCACCGACTCTTCCAACCGGAAGACGCGACGACTCAGCCAAATTGGGGAAAACCCTCTAAAATTGTGTTGGGAAAGCTTAAGGCCCAAAAAACAGACCTTAAAGTATTCTTCTGTAATAGGTAATAAGGCTTACATCCCTACTTATTTTGGTTATACTTAGTAGTATCTACGCGTATTAATTACTTAATTTCATATACCCGGCTTTTAATCTTACCCACTGCATCGCAATTTCACAGTTTTTACGGATTTAACATATTCTGTGCTGTTTATGGTGAATCACTAGCCGTTCGTATTTAGCGAGTTACGTTCTATTCTTCACGTGTAGTGGAAATGGATATCTTGTGGCAAAAATATTAAAGGCAATTTTCACTTATTTAGCAGATTTTTATCAAATTTTGCAACCGCAGTACGCACTTTGTCTTAAGGCACAAGTCAAGGTACAATTCACTTTTAACCAAGATTCAAATCAGCAACTACAGTAAGTTCTCTCTCTGTAAACTTTTTGGTGTTTTCTATCAAACCACTTAACACTTGTCTTCACCTCCTCTTGTCCCCAGTCTCCAAATTGATGTCTTTTAGCTAATCCCATGGTTAACACCTTATATCACGTGCCATGAAGTCGCTTTACCGACAGTAGAAACGAGCAGAAGAACAATAGTCGGTCGACTTCAGTATTAGTAAAATAGTATTACCCTTTATATTAGTCTTAGCTCTTGGTGTCCTCACCTATTAGTGCTCTTATACTTCTACTTTTACACTTCTACTCTTACACTTTTACTCTTACACTTCTACTCGTACATTTCTCACTCTTCCCTCCGCATCTCTTTATTTTATCTATGTTATAACCACTAGCCAACTAAGTACGGTATACATCAATCCAACAGGGTACATTGCAAGAAAGACACGCCCAGGAAGCACTCCCGAGCATTTCAAACTCATCATGGCAGAATAAATGCTCCAGACATCAAGTATTGCTACTATGGCCAAACGGATGAGTTTCCACTTCAAAAAAAGCGAACAAATTATCTCCCCCATCGCTATAGGGAACATAGAATAGCCCGTGGCACTGATTGCTGACATAAAGGAGATATTACCTCCTAGTAATTGAATGTTTAACCCAATTACCAAATAAAAAATCCATATATAGGAAAATGACCCAGAGAACACTTGATTCGCTTGCTTCCTGTCAGAAAATCCAAGTGCAGTGGAATATGCTAACGAAAAGATCAAGGGCCCCCAAAGATCCCAATCTAATGACTCTGTTGTTGCAGAATCATTACCTCCGGTGGTATCTTCTTCATCGTATTCAGATACCGAAATTCTTCTCCTATCTATCACCAGTTGAGGTAATTGAATCCCGTTATTGGTCGCTATGTCAATCAATTTCAGTTGTTGTTTCCTGGCTAACTTACTCAATTGCATGGGCCAAATCACAATGGCCAATCTTTTGGCAATTTTCACAAGATCTCTTTTCAATGTATGAAGGACTGGCTCATCTAAAGTATCGCCACCTGTATACTGACGTTCTTTGATCTTTGTCCCCTGAGTGGGCTCACCACTGGAGATGAATGGGGTAAATGCTGATAAATTGACAGTTGGTCTCCATCCCGAACTGCTTTGTTGATTGGTGGAAGGCCTAGAGGACTCTGTAGGTTTAGAGGACTTCGTGCCCTGTTGAGGAGTGGGCGTGGCCTCCTCTACATCAGGTATAATGAAGTCTTCATCATTACTCATGATTGATTTAGATATAGTGTACTCTTAAATCAGTAAAAACAGTGGAAAGATGTCGGATCCATGTCGGATTCATGTCGTGAGAGTGTCGTCAATATGTCGTAATAAGAGAGGAAGCGTTTAGACGTAGACATACCGGAAATATGTCATGTTGGATGCTTTCACAAGGACTCGTTTCAACATTGCCACACTGAAACCAATTCCTCGTTGTATTATTATTGTTTCGACTGCAGGAATGCTTAGATGGTTTGTCCCTGGAGTTCCATCTTCATTATCGAAAGTTCTAGCTAGGGGTCGGTTTCTTTTCGGTACACGACGCAAAAAAAATATCTTGATTAGGGAATCGGAGTTTACATACAGGATGGACTTCTATGCGCCCACCTGCGTTTCATTGCTTTCTTTTACGATATCCCCAATATAGTTATCAGATCATGTGATTGCTAAGCCGTATCTAACTTTGCTCTAAGAGCCACCAGACCACTAAGCCTAGACATAGAATTCGAACTTTTTCTATTACTTCAGACTCTCATGCAATATTTCCGTACTTTTCCTACAATCTTAAACGCAATGAAAAATTACCCTTGATTTATTCTAAACAAACTGAAGAAGTATAAACATAAGCTAAAGGCCCAGCCTAATCATCAAAACCACTGTATGCTGGGTTGTTGATTCTTTTCACACCGTATTTTTCAGACAATCTTTCCAATTCCTTAAAGTCTTCATCAGGTAAACTGAAAGTCTTCAAGTTATTGATAATTCTTGCCTCGGTCACAGACTTCGGCAAAACAACTGTGCCTCTTTGAATAGCCCAAGAGATCAACACATTGGCAGTGTCCACGCCATTTTTCTCAGCAATCTTTTGAATGGCTTCGTTCTTGAACAATGGGGCACCAATGGATCCCAAGGGAGAGTAAGCCTCAATATGAATATTTTCACGGTTCATGAAATGATACAAGTCAGGTTGCGGCAATAAAGGATGAGCCTCAATTTGGTTCACTGCAGGTCTGATTGTGACTTCAGGGTCAGATAACAATTTCTTCATCTTCTTGAGAGTGAAATTTGATACACCAATGGCTCTGACCTTATCAGTATTTTGCTTTAATTTTTGCAACTCCTTGTAGGTCTGCACATAGTCCCAGTCGTCATAATGTTCAGAAGTCTCTGGGTTAATGGCAACTGGCCAATGGATCAAATACAAATCAATGTAATCCAATCCCATTTTCTTTAAAGAAACATCCAAGGCACCTTCGACATTTTTGTGGTCGACATTCCACAATTTGGTGGTGACAAAGATGTCTTTTCTAGGGATGCCAGAATCATTGATAGCCTTACCGACTTCTTCTTCATTACCATATCTGGCAGCAGTGTCAATGTGACGATATCCGTTAGCCAAGGCACATTTGACTGAATTATAAGCTTCACCATTTTGGCCGACTTTATAAGTTCCAAGACCAACTTTAGGGATCTCTATCCCTTGGTTTAACTTAAAGGTTTCAGTGCACAATTTGAGTGTGGCTGGAGTAGACATAGTAAAGAATCTAGTGTAATAATAAATATAATATCTGGATAATCTAATGACTTTAGTCCGGGTGTCACTTAGGATCTTTGGGGGTATTTATAGGCCTGGGATAGTTAGATTGATAAAACAAAAAGGATTGCGTAAGCGTTCGGAAGGCAGCCAACGTTACGAACCCGGACCACTAACGGACGGTATAAAATATGTAAGTGCAGGGAGAGATCAAAAGCAATTGGAGAAAGCTGGGCAATACACAGACAAGAGCAAACTTTATTACTCGAACTCGGCAAATTAGGCATAGAGGGGTACTAAGCTCGCGAAAGTACCAACCCCTCTCCGCTACTTGGCCCCCCCGGTACAGCAAGATGTCGTCATACCGTCCCACAAACACCCCAACTTCCCGTCATCACTCTCACCAACCCTAACTAAGGCTGAACTCTGATAAGCTTCTAGCTTAATTTCGCTTGAGTAAATTTAGCAATGTTACATATTTACGCTATACATGCGTCTCGTAGTGTGTCAGGTTTGTTTGCGATCGTGCACGCACAGTTAGCGAATCCGAACAATGTTTATTTTGCTGTAGTAGATAGTGTTTCATATGATGTCACGGGACCGGTTTGCCTCGTACATGCACACCCCATACGAGGGGCAACCTTTCCACATGCAGACGATATTGCTACATCAACTATTTATTCCTCAGTTCTCTGCGGCGACTTAGGTCATACTTCATTATGTTACACATTACTTAATCCCAAGGGCAACTTTCATTTGGTCATCGCCCAGGTTACCTTATTTTTTTTTAAAGCTAAAGAACCCGTGGTGTTTCTTTGAAGAAGATGATGAAGTAATTGATGGCGTAGGTGATCCACCGTAGGAGGCTTTGGCTGTCACCTCATTGTTATGCTTATTATGCTTGTCATTTCTGTCATGTTTCTTATCTTTAGGTCTGTCCCTGTCCCCCTTATTAGCGCCATGCAGGAGACTAAGCTTACTCATTCGTGACCCCCCCGTGGTGGCGGTATTTCCCGAGGAGTGAGCACCAGATATTGCCAGTGGCGAGTCCCTACGCAATCGGGAACCAGCGGGACTCCGTAAATTTCCGATCGTCTTAGACTTCTCTGAATTTCCATAGACAACATTGTTGATCACAGAACCTAAAGTGGAAAGTGACGATGTAGACCTGGTGGGTTTCAAAGCAGGGCTTTGACGCGATTCCGTCCGGAACTGCGGTGTCTCAGATCGGGGTTCAGTGCCAACGTCCGGTGGGTGCGAATTCTCTTTAGAAGGCGGGCTTGAAGAAATACTTTTGAAACTTTGTTGAGACGTTTGTTGAGGCTGATCCAACATTTTTTGATGAATTTTGGTCAAAATTGCAATCTCCGAATTAATTGTATCTTGTGTCTCATTCAAGAGTTTGCTCATTTGTCGGACATTCAAAGCTCGCAATATCAATTTAATGTCGGCAACACAGACAGCGGTTTCATAAATCATATCAATGACATTATCACTTGGTGGGGGCGAGGTGGGGGAACTGATATGCTCTAAAGTAAGGTTCCTTAAATTTTCCAATTCTTGATCATCTTCCTCTGAAGGCTCATGAGTCAATTTGGCATTAGCAAAATCATGATTCCAAGAATTAGCTCGATCAAAAATTGATTTCGATCGAGGTCCAAAGTGTGGCTCATCAGGTCTCTCTAAAATCTTTAATGATATATCATTCTCGCTGTCACTATCACTTAAGTCATCACTACTTTTGGTGGAGTCATCCGACATTTCAGACGGCATTTTTCCATGAGCTTGATTAATACCATGTTGATGATGTCTCTCATCTGCTGACTCTCTTCTCATGTCCGAGAACTGTTTCATGATAGAAACATCGAAATATCCATCGTCAACTGTATCGATGAATTTTTCATAATCATCTAAGGGGAAATGAAATTGGGTGGCAGGTTGACGTTTTGTCAAATGCAAAAGACGGAAATATTCATCCTTAAGTTTCTTGCCTTCACTCAAAACTAAATACTCTTTACGGCCGATAATGCCAAATAATACTTCACTTATCAACACATAAAGAAATGGAACATCAAAGAATTTCGCAATTTGAAGATTATCCAAAGTGGTGGGGGTCAAAAGCCAATCATTCCCCACTTGTCCGGTATACAAATATTCACAAAATGACTTTAGTGTCAATGTAGAATAGGGCATATAGAGCTTTCTGGTGATTAACGATGGCTCCATCGATTTATTGCCATTTAAATGGTCAAAGTCAAGAAGAGACGAAAAAGCAGTGGTAGTTTGATCTTGAGATTTGGAATAAGGTTCTGAATCCAGATTCGACGAATTATCCGACACTAAAGATGGCGTCGAAGTTCCTCTTTTCTTGGTGGAATACCCGCTACTAAAATCCCCCGGAATTTCAATAGAATTATTGTCTGTCTGAGATGGCTTGCTGTGATCTGATTTAGGATCATTATTATCGGACTTTTTCAATATAGGAGGTACCGGCCCGCCATGTACCGACATACTCGACGACCTTCCAGACAGTAATGACACCGACGGCCTTGGTGATGAGAATGGTGAGTCTCGAGGTGATTTCGTGGCAGGATTTCTCAACAGTGACAAGGTGTGAAGTAAGGAAGCTCTAGGAGAGCCAAAGTCGGTCGAGTTTGTGCGGGAGCCTGATTTATAGGTCATTGGTGATGAAGGTACAGCGGGAATTGGTTCATTGGGGATGGGTGCTTGAGTAGGTATGTCATCTCCCAGGTAAGTAATACTGGACCCAGCACTTGCAGAAGGCTTTCTTAAGGGTGGATTCACTTCATGAGGGTCCACTGATGAAGATAGTGATTGTATTGGTGGTCGAGTAGGAAAACTCTCTGTGGAGGAGTTTCTACTTTGATCTACGGGCAGAGCACCTTTTGGACCCAATTCTTGGAACGGGAGTCGGAAATGAGGTACTTCCTTAACAGGTTGCCCGCCACCAATTTCGGGATTTGAATTTTGATAAAAATCTTGATTTTGATGGGGTTTATTATTATTATTTTCAAATGCCGATATATTATCATTGGATTTTTCAAGTAAATGAATTGAATTCACGTAACCTCTTGCTAAAATTTCGATAAAGTATCGCCCCCATCTTTCAATAAGCACTTGTAATGACACGGGGATTCTATCCCCACTAAACGAGATCAACTCGAAATCAGAGATTAAATCACCGAACCGATCAAATGCCTTTCTTCCCAAAGTAACTGCTGCTGGGGGGAACACCGATCTACGGGCAGTGAAATTTGATTTGGGGGCAGCATAATGAACATAATCATTGAAAGATGCTCCTACGGGGGTGGTTTGGGAAATCGTCGACAGTCTTCTTGTTGCCAAAGTTTCTTCTAGCAAGGTAGTATTGTCTGATTTTACCGTTTTTCCAGAATTAACACTGACATTATCATCTCCATCACCAGTAATGCTCAATTCGGAACTGATAAGTACATTTGTCACTGGCAATGATACTAATAGCATGATATTGAAATATCGAATGTTACTAGAAGTGGCTGTAGTCATCCCATTACCAATGAGTGCTACTTTATGATGAGATTGCCAGACAAATCCACCCCAAAATCTATGACTACCATAATTATCATCACAAAAGACATTTAATCTGGACCATTTACCGGTGGGTATATTAAATATAAATATGGAAATGTCAAGCTCCTCCGGTAAGAACCCAGTAATTACGACATTTTGTCCGAATATGCCTCCCGTAGGGTATTTTAAATTGTAAGGAACAATCTCCAACTCGGTGACTCCATCTTTGGCGTAAGGATTAACATGATGAAACGGTAAAGAATGACCCACTCTAAGTGATTTACCTAAACGGAATGACATTAATGGATTAAATTGATTACCGTGGACAGCTTTTTTCACCGGAGTATAGGCGATAATAGATTCAGAAGCCGTGGGATCTTGTTCATGTAGTGGAGCCTTTCCAATCTTATTTAAGTTGATCCTTTTCAGAGGGTTGGATTCTGATTCATGGAAATTTACAATGACACTATTCGTATAGTCGATGGTTATATCGGTTCCATTGACATTATCAAGAGACTTGTAGTCGACATCTTGATGAAGAAGAGGGTTTGAAGGAATTTTAAGATGACAAATGGCGATATATTTTTTTTCGATTAAATCAAACACCGAATTTTCATAAATTGTCTGACTCATCTTATCTTTACCTCCAGCTATAAATAGCCCAAAATGATCACTTTTCCCGACAAATCCTAAACTGCAAACCGGTGTCATTTTGTGGTTATATCTTGGTTCGGGAACATGCGGGATCTTACCCACCTTCGACCCATCATCAAGACAAGTCCATTGGTTATTCTCCATATTAAATTCCCATAAATCATTACAAGGCACTAAAACCCTTTGATCTCTTGTCAAAGAGCGAACGTCTTTATCCTGGTACTCAGGAGGGATCACCAAACCTCCAAATATGTAAACTTTATTATCAAAGGCACATACTTCGTGGAATAGTCTTGGTTGAGGTCTTGGTTTTCCATTACCGATATCGACTCTACGCCATGTTTTTTCAATAATTCTTAAATGAAATAATTCTCCCAGTAGATAATTATCCATAAAAGCCGGTTGATCGCTCGGTAGGGATTCAACAAAGTTATCTACCACTTCATCGATTGACTGATCATGGAGTTCCAATCCTACGGTTAAACCACCGAAAGTAAAAATGAAAGACTTGTGTAACGTCGAGGCAGATCCCGTTCGTACGTTTAAGTTGAGTCTATCGTCTGACTCTCTCTCTGGGAGATTCAAACGATAACAATTATTTGTAGAAGGCTCCAACATCGAGTCATTCAAAGAAGCAGTGAGTGAAGTTAATCACTAAGCGAATCAATGAAGTGATTCAATAAATGAACGTAAATAGTAAATAAGGAATATATGGAATACTGATAGTTCCTGCTATGAATATTCTCTGTGGCAAAACCTAATGTGATTAATGTTTGACCTGGGATCCTTTAGCGATTTTTTTTAGCATAAAAAGCTGACGTGCAGCTAGGACGAGCCCGACGGAATGGGGCGACGATTCATGATGTGATTGTGATGAGGTCACTAAGTGCGCGGCTCAGATTAGCGGGTAATCAGCAGGCTAGGGCGATAAATTAGCCATTGCATTGAGGGACGTGGCCTGCATTGTAGTAGCCATTGGAGTGACACGTAAAAAAATACAGCCGATCGGTAATTTGATGACATGTTCTTGCATAGTGGAAGCATGTAAAGAGGAGAAGCGAGGGAGATAAGGATAGCTGATTAACGCTTAGAGCAGAAAGAAATAAAAGGAAAGGCGGAGGAATAGGCCAAAGGCAAAGAGACAGTGAGTGAAGTAAGATATTCAAGACATCGATATCTATCTATAGGTAAATATTTAAAGTATTCGTAATTTGATGATTGCCATGTGAAGGGGGCCGTGCCTAATACTTGATGGGGTGATAAGATTTGGGCATTATGTGTTGCTATTTTTAAGGTAAATAATTAGGGTAAAGTTTCCTTAAAAATCTGAAAGAGCTAAAGTCCGTCATGCTTTTTCATGGACGGTAATTGGAATCAGAATTAAGCATGTCTGCAACATAAATCTATTCGCATAGATGATAAAAGCTTGGCGTCCTCAGTGTGTGAGAAATGTGACTTAACAATAAGGTCGTTTCAAAATGTTTCAGATTTGAGGCTAATGGAGATCTTGAGGCGCCGCTGGCCATGTCGCAGTAATTTGCTATTCGCACACCACCACCACCCCTATATGCAAGCATCGTGTCGTCTGTCGTTTCCGCGCTATGTCTCTCTTATGTCTCTCATGTGTCGTTTTCTGACGATGTCATATTTGTGTCCCGTTTTGCTCTTTGTGTTCCCAACTAGTTTGTGATTGTCCCGTTTAGGGTTCAGGGAGCTCATCAGTGTGGAACGGGGAAATTTCACTTACGAATTAGGAAAGCGTCAAGCAACTTCAGACGATTATATCGCAGACTCCCTCGGCAAAACAACCGGAACCCACCCTCGAACCACTAGTGCACATCCACAAAGGGACGATAAATGACATACAACTGGCTCCGAGAGCCCTGTGTTCTGGTTTTTATCTCTCCCCGGTATGCCACCCGGAACCCTCCCTCGGCCGGGTATGTTTCCCTTAGTCTCCCATTCTCGAAGTCGGATCTCTATACAAATATTGCCAACCTCCCTATCCATAACAACCAATAGGCTAACCATTCATCTCTACAGGTCTAATCATGTCTGACTCTAAATCATTGGCGTCAGGCGTCTCCAAGTCGAGTGGCAAGCTTGCCCAATTGACCGATGAAGATAATAAATGGGTATCTCCATTTAGAGCAACACAATCAAAAAAGAGCCAGAAGAATCTCAGACAACAGTATTCTGAAGACAATTCAATTAAAAAGATCCATGTTCCAAAGAAGTTTGCTTCCCACCCAACCTTGTCTGCTCAACAGAGCACAAAGGAAGAGAAGAAACCCGAGGTGGAGAAGAAAGAGTCAGAAAAGGCTGAAACAAATGAAGCACCAGGGGCAGTAGAAGCAGAGGAAAAAGCAGAACAGGAAGAGGAATCAAAGCCAGAAGGTGAGGAGCCAAAGTCCGAAGAGGCTGGAAAGGAGTCTGAGGATAAGGATGCCAATACTGATGGTGATAAAACGGAAGCTACCGAAGCTGAAGGTACCAAAGAAGCCACTGAACCTGAAGCTACCGCAGACACCACTGAACCTGAAGCTGCCGCAGAGACTACTGAAACTGAGGGCGCGGAAGCTACTGAAGCCGAGACGACTGGCGCTGACGCTGAGGCGGTCGCTGCCGGAGAAGCCGAAGCCAAAGCTGCTGCCGAGGAAGAGGCCAAGGAGTATCTCAAGGAAGATCCCGACAAGTATAAAGAAATTTATGCTCAATTGGAAGACAAGCCTGTGTTATTGTCCCATTTCAAAGATCTCAATGCTTCTGTGGAGCCTGCCGGTCCAATTAAGCTTGACGGTCCTGACAAGTTAGTGGCATTAGGTAGTAAGCAAAAGATCTCTCAACAACAACTTCTTGATATTGCTGCTAAAAGAGTAGCTCCAGTTCTCGCTAATATTAATGAACAAGTTGGATTGACTAAGCAAGAAGACGAAATCAAGCGCAAACAAGAAAGGGATACCAAAGTCGCTGCTCATGAAAAGAAATTGTTTGGTATCTTTGATAAACATAAGAAGAAGATTGATAAGCAACAAGCCACTTTTGATCAAGGAATTGAGAAGAATTTGGGTGATTTAGAAACTTCTCGTAAAACTGCTCAATCTAATGCTGAAGAATTCGAGAGAACTACTAAGAAAGAGATTGAAACTGCAAGTAATGACTTCACCGAGAGAGAAGAACAAGCTGTCAATAAACATACCACCGATAAGGAGAATTTAGTCAAGAATCATGAAGAATTAGAAACTACCAAGAAGCAAGAATTGGAAGATGCGAAGACCAATCAAGAAAAGACTACTCAAGAAATCGAAGAATTACAAGAGCAAAAGACTGAGCTCGATAACTCCAATTCTGAATTACAGTCCAAAGTAGAAGACTTGACTTCACAATTGAATGAAAAAACTAAAGAATTGGATGACTTGAAGTCAAAGCATGAATCCAAAAGGGGATTGATCTCCACTAATTTGTCCACCAAAGAGGATTTGGATAAAAAGACTGAAGACTCCAGAAAGCAGCTTGATGATAAGAAAAAGAGCCACGATACTTTGGCTGGTGAAGTTTCTGCTCTTGGAGCTACTTTAGCTGCCTACAGTGCAAAATTTACCTCTTTAGGTCATGATAAGAAGGAGAGATCGACCAGATTGAACCAAGCTAAGCAGCTGAATAAAGACTGGACTTCTGAAAGGCAAAAGATTGCTAAAGAAGTTGCTGCTGATCATGAACGTCAAAGATTGCAGGCAAAGCACGCTGCTGAGACCAAGGAGTATCAGGAACGTATTGAAAGAGAGTCCAAGCGTAAGGAAGAGGAAAGAGCTAAACAAGAGGAAGAAAAAAAAAAGTCCGAGGAGGAGAAACTGAAGTCTGAAGATCATCATCACGGCCATGGTATTGGAGCCGTGGGTGCTGGCGCATTAGGACTTGGTGCTGGTGCTATTGGTGCTGGTGTAGGTGCTGCTAGCGGTGCGGCCTCTAAAGTTGGATCTGGTGTAACCAATGTTGGATCTGGTGCAGCCAATGCTGGATCTGGTGCGGCTAATGCTGGGGAGAGTGCTGTTGGTGGAGCTAAGGAGGCTGTTCCATCTAATAAAGAAGCTCCCTCTGTGAACAAAGATGAAACGACTGTTCCATCAAACAAAGAGGCTCCCTCTCTGAAGAAGGATGAGTCTGCTGCTCCTGCAACTTCTGCCCCTAGTGATGCCGAAAAGAAGCTCAAGAAGCTTGAGAAGGAGCATGACGAAGAGATCAAGGCCTTTAAAGACAAATTGGCTTCTGAAGAAGAGGAAAAGGCTAGATTGTTGGAGGAGATCGAAAGTTTAAAGAAAATCAAGCAATTGAGGGAGGAGAAAGCCAGACTTACCGATTCCGATCCAAAGTCAGACAACATCCAACAGCTTATTGATGAGAGAGAGTTACAAGCTTCCAAATTAGACCAGGAGGAGAAGTCAGAATCTAAAGGAAGCTCAGCTCTAGGAGCTGGTGCCGCAGGTGCTGCAGCAGGTGCTGCTGCAGCTGGCGTTGCCGCTACTTCTGCGGGTTCTACGGAGAAGGGAGCTGCTGATGCTGTTGGTTCTACTGGAGAAGGTTCTGCTGAAAAAGGTATTTCTTCTGACAAAGGCGCTTCTTCTTCTGACAAAGGCGCTTCTTCTGACAAAGGCGCTTCTTCTTCTGACAAAGGCGCTTCTACTTCCGAAAAAACAGCTGCTCTTGATAAAGGAGCTTCTACTTCCGGACTTGATCCCCCAACGTCCCTGAAGTACAACGGAAGTATAGCCCCACCCAAGAAGGATGATGAGACAAAGAGATCAAATAGTTTTCTCAAGAGACTTTCCAGCAAGATCAGTAGGTCCAACAGTCGTACCAATTCGTTATCTGACAAGGACCAGGATGAAAAGTTTGTTAATATCGTGAAGGACCCCGTTGGCGCAGGAGCTGTAGGTGCCGGCGTCGGTGCTGCGGCCGGTGCTGGAGCTGCTGGAGCTACAGACGCTAAAGGTAAATCTGGGTCTGTTGCTTCGTCTGAATTTGAAACTTATTCTATCTACGAAGAAGTATCTGATGCTGAATATGAAGCCAACAAAAACAATCCAGACTACTTTGAGGTCACTTCAGAGGAGTACAGGAAACATCGTCCCACAAAAGACACCACCTTAATCTAGTCGCAAGTCGTCTATCTGTTCGTATTATTGTTTTACTTATTGTTCAATCTATGCATTATTTGAATAGAATATTTAATAGTCCTAGTTTAGTCGAATTTGACCTTTTTACCCGTAGATGGAAGAATGGCAGCACTTGCTCTCTGAGCATTTGCCAATGCCACTGAAGATTTCGTTCTGGAATTGGAGTTGTTGAACTTTCTCCTTTTGGGCTTTTCAAAGTCGGCTTGATGAGACTCGGTCTGCTCTTGAAAGTCATTTGTCTGGTAATCGTTTGCCTGGTAATCGTTTGCCACATCCTCCGTGTCTATCTCCAGGAAAGGTTCGTCTGTTCTTTCTCTGCCTCTCTTTATTTGCCTCTTGGACCTATCTTCGCCGTATTCCAATCTTAGAGGACGGTTGACCAATGATTTCGCCAACTTTGACTTTAAAGCAGTAGTGGGTCCTTCTTCATCTGTGAAATCAATAAAGGCAAAACCTTTGCATTTACCTGAATCTTCAAATGTGGCCATTCTGATTCTAGAGATGGTTCCACAATGTCTGAAATGCTCTTCCAACAAATCCTCTGTAGTGTCAAATGACAAGTTCCCTACAAACAAGATTTTGGAAGGTGGGTTCTTCGACAATGAAGTTTCCTTCTTTGGTCTTCCTTCAAACGAATTAGCGTCCTTTATAAGGAGTCTTCTCCCCCCAAGCTCGGTTTCACTCAATGACACTGCACTGACCACCTGCCTTGGTCCAGTAAAGTCCACGTAGGCAAATCCCTTTATTTTGTCGCCCTTCTTGGGGATATTGACCCTCACGATGTCGGGCTCGGTTATTCTGACCAAATCAACCTGTTCGCTTTCAGCAAGAGCTTTATGATGAGAAGTCTTGACCACAAGAAATTTAATTAAGTCTTCTCTCGAGGTATCGTAGGCCAAGTTTCCAATCCACACTCCGTGCTCAGACTTAACCTCCTTGTCAGTTTTGATTTCAGGCTTGTCCTGTCTCAACTTGCCCTTCTTCAACGCCCTCTGCTCCTTCCTCGACAACGGAACATCAGCATCTAAGTCGATTGAGATTTCCTCGTTTGAATCAGTCTTCTTCATTTCTTTCCTTTGCTTCTTCTCCTTCTTTTCTCTCTCCTTTCTCTCCTTCTTCTCCTTCTTTTCCTTCTTTGTAAGGTCTATCTCGCTGTCACTCATGGTGCTTTCTCTAGCTCATCTGATTTCGCACTGAAAAATCCATTTAACCTCAGCTGAGCTCATCGCAGACAATGTTGACAGCCACAATCGTAGCTAGACTCAGATGGTGAACAACAGTACTACATTTAAACCATAGAGATCAAGTATTGGCACTAGCATCGCTTGATAGGAGGCTTAGTCATATAGATCCTAATACTCATTTAATCCTTATAGATTGGACCATTAGTAGTTTATGGCGTACATATTCCTCAATAGTTCCACCACTAAAGTTACAGAGAGGTCAAGATACCGTTCAACATCAAGCATCTTCACCAATATATTCTTGCCAGAGCTGGAATAATAAGATACTGAGCTTACCCTCCTAGCGTCGTTATCTACTATAGTTCAACTTCTACCTCTCTACAGCTACTTGTTATGCCTACAAACCTGATCCAGGCCATATTCATCTCATTACCAAGCAGACTCGCCTGGTCTATGTATTAAGCTCCAGCCATAAATACTTTCTCCAGCTTTCCCCGGCTTCATTAAGAATTTTATCCATAAAATCAACCTTGTGGTTGGTCTCTGAGTCATTGGATATAAGGTTGGAATCTGTAGAGGACGGCAGCACATTCTGCTTGTGTTTATACTTGTGAGAATTCGAAGGCAATCTAGATAAGAACTGCCTGATTTCATGTTGGTCCAATTCCACTAAAGTATTTTCCTTTGATCGAAGTAATGCCAAGGAGATAAAGATTAATTCAATATGAGGATCAAGCTTCGAGAATGGCAAGCCATCATCCAACGGGTTCTCATTAGGTTCATGTAATTTAAAATCATTGAGTCCATTAATTAGATCTCGAAATGAGCTCGATCGTTCTTGAAGTTTTAACTCGCCTTCATTTTCTTCTCCCACGGTCCAAAAGATATCAGGGCCTAATTTGTCTAAACACTCATTTGTGACATGCAATTTCTCGTGATAATATGCGGTATTCTTTCTCGGGTTTTTTAATCTCCATCCAAGCATTAAATCCCATATTCTTCCTCTATCAGCCTTCGACCAAACTTTGGCACCACAATATTTCAACCACCAAATTAACCATTGGTCATCATTGTTACCGAATCTATTGAGAATTTGTTCCTCTTGAAACAATTTCGATAATTCAGGAAACAACTGTCGTAAGCAGTAGATGAAAAATGATACTCTATCCTCTATGGTTCCTCCAGTTAAAGGAAGGATAGTTTTATCAATTTTGCCCTTTGAACCTTTGTTTCTCTCCTCGGGAGAGTGCAACATTACCAAAACCAATCTTTCATACACATCATGGAACGACATTCCGCTATTATTGTCATATATGATCTCTTTGATCGCCTCGTACTTGTCAGGGAGATGGTCGATATAATTCGAGTAATCGGCGAAAAGATCCTTCACAACCGACTTGTTGTTGACGTTATCTCTCCCCACAAGAACCCAGTTCGTGCCATCTATCGGAGGGAACCACTCAGCCAAATTTAATGCCAACCATGTTAACCCTTCATCATACTTAATGATTTGGCCCCACTTCAAAGTGAATTTCAACACTGAATTTAACAAAGTATTAAACATCTGTGATTCCACATCTGTGATCTCAAATTCAGAGTTGTGTCTTGCCCTTTGTAAGTATTTCCCCAAATGCTTTTTGATTTTTGCCCTGATCTCTTCCTCTTCGCTATCAGAACTCGAAGAATCAGAACTCGATGTTTCTGAGTCTCTAGGAGTCACTGCTTCTGAATCGGGCTGTAAAAAAGGATTTATCACAAATGGGTGATATTTAAGAAGAATAGGCCATATTTTATATCGTAAAAATGGCGGCACTCCCTTCTGTCTCGCTATAAGCGCTAACCCATGATGATTTTTCTCCTCCAAATAAGATTTGCACAAGTTAAAGATGTCCAAGTCATAAACAAACGAAGGAGATTCGTCGTCATTTGAACTTGAACCTGGACCCGGCCCTGAACCACTGCTAGAGCCTTGGTCTGCCCCATTAGGGCTTGAGCTAGATCGAGAAGATCTCGACGGTGCTATCTCAGCTTCTATCATTCTATCCCCACGGCTAGGGAAATACCCTCGACAAATTGGGCTCGTAGAATGCTGTAGATAATGGAGATTTAAAATAGCTCGAATCAAAAAATTCTTCCTCTGTGCTCACGCTACATTTAAACCTATTGAGGCTCTAAGGAGATTCGCACTACGGCTGCCTAAAAAATTTGCCATTATTCTGGGCCATTCCTTTCACAAGATCGAATGCCTTAATAGGAGGAAAATAAACCGGGTCTGTATGGACAAATTTCAGCGTGCGGGTGGTGGATTGCCGCCGATGCCGCCGGTCTCGTAGTGTAGCTGGCAGCGCAATGGAAGCAAGCGACAGCACGGCATTCCGCGGAAGGGAAATAAAAATACGGTAAATCCGAGAAGACGTGGAAATAACGGTACAAAACGTCCGATGCCCTGACTCTAAAGCCCTGGATCAATGCCCCGGCTCAATAACCCGACCTTGAATAACGTCACCTACACGCTTCCGATACAAGTCTTAGACATCTTCTCCTATTTTACTCTCCGATTAGCTCCGTCGTATCCCTTATATTAGTCTAGCTCTCTTTGTCTCTTGTCCTATGATTGTGGCTGCTGAAACCATGGCTGGTGATCAGCGTCGTGAAAGACCAATGTCGCGGGAATGGACGACAATATCGTAATAAAAGACAGACGTCAATTCTGTCACGCACGGTTCTCACAATTACCTGTCTCTAGACCCTACCAGCTCCCCTAGTGCAGTTTATACGGTGCTATGCCGGACTTACCGAACAATAACATTGCTTTTATAGAGCAATGTCAGAGCACTACAATTCAGCAATTCTACTCAGATATACAACTCTGTGCTAGGGTTCAGCACCACAATCCAAAGTGCCATTCATAATCACTTCAATCTTGCTCATATCGTGTGCTATTCGCTTGCTCTTTGCTTCTTATCCCCAACATCGTTGTCGCATAGTAATTCGGCATGCAGTGATGCGACCGATCAAGTAAAAGCGCATCATTTCCCCTATTTATTGTAGTATATAGAGTCGGTGAAAGAGCAGAGAGCTAAGCTCTAGTTTTCACAAGATAGCTTCTTTAGAAAGCTTGTTAAGTTATTGAGCAGCTCACTTCCGATGCTAAACTTTTATAAGAAATCCTTCGGGGCTAAGATGAAAATTGGTAGGTAAAATTAAAAACAGCCAAATCGACTTCCACTAACCTTTAGCAACCGATGGGCAGTCTTCCGGACCATATAATCAAGATCTAATGGAGATATCGGTTGGATCGTTTAATAATAAAGACCTTCGCACAATACAGGAGGTATTGACAAAAAGACTTAATAATAGAGATTCCAGAAGTTATTCGATACTAAAGTCATTAACAATAATTTTTTACTTGCTTCAAAATGGATCAGAAGATATGAGCAATTGGGTGATCCAATCTAAGCAATTGATCAAGTCACTTCAATATAGACAATTTGATCTTAAATATAAAGATCAAATTAAAGAAAGAGTGGCATCAGTCTTGAGTTATATTGAAGACCCTCATCACTTAGATCAATTACGATCAGATATTTACAAATTACGTAACGAAATGTCTACTCCTGGTCTTAAAAGGTCCACTTCCACGGCAACCCCTAGATCATTGCAAGAGAGGGACATTTCTAGGCAAGCAAAAAGCTTTGATCTCCCTCGTATAGTGGACCACTCAAGTCTAGTAGGCATTCTAGATGACACTCCCTCTACAAATCCTTTCACCATCAATCCTTTCTTACGATCATGAGGTACGGTTCAGTTCTACGGTTTAGTTCTACGGTAAAATTAGGTGATATTTAAATTTAATACTTTTAATGTTTACATTTTTTGACGGCTCTTTGCATTCATGCTCTTTATTTATCAATTGTGTAAGTTAGCTGTCTCAAATCTGCATTAATTTGCATATTCGCAGCTTCCAGTAAAATTCAATTAAAAGCGCTCAATTCTCAAAGGTCAATTCCATTCCCCATTTCCATTTGTCATTTATCATTACTCATGTCTATTGCTCATCTCTTTCACCATGTCATCACGCCTGCAAGATGACGGTTGTTACATCCTACATTACATCAATATTTTTTGTATAGCTAAAACGTGACATATTTCTTTTGAATTCTATTCCTTCGATCACTCATTCGCGAAGATTATGTTCCTGCAGATACTCTCAATACCAAACCAGCCATAGACAACGTAAGGGCCCAGCCGTACTACAACAATCCTCAATATTTATCACCTTCCGTCCATCATCATCTTCTTCATATCGTCTTATTATCTCATTTTGTCATCTTCATCCCCCCATTTTCAATTTTTTTCTCCTTTCTTCTTAGTTCATTTCTTTTCGCTGTGAATTTCTTTTTACTTAGATTGCCTTTTTCGGACACAAATTGACGGTTCGCACAATAACGATAAGGGGCTGTTGCTAGTATATAAGGGGCAAATTGCCACTTAACATTTACAGCCATAACTAACTTAATAAACATAAATATTTGTTAATCTATCGAAAGAAATGCAAATCTTCGTCAAGACTTTAACTGGTAAGACTATCACATTAGAAGTCGAATCCTCAGACACTATTGACAATGTCAAGAGCAAGATCCAAGACAAGGAAGGTATTCCTCCAGATCAACAAAGATTGATTTTTGCTGGTAAACAATTAGAAGACGGAAGAACCTTGTCTGACTACAACATCCAAAAGGAATCTACTTTACACTTAGTCTTAAGATTAAGAGGTGGTATGCAAATCTTCGTCAAAACTTTGACTGGTAAGACTATAACTTTAGAGGTCGAATCTTCTGATACCATTGATAATGTCAAGAGCAAAATCCAAGACAAGGAAGGTATCCCACCAGACCAACAAAGATTGATTTTTGCTGGTAAGCAATTGGAAGATGGCAGAACTTTGTCTGACTACAATATCCAAAAGGAATCAACTCTTCACTTGGTCTTGAGATTAAGAGGTGGTATGCAAATCTTTGTTAAGACTTTGACTGGTAAGACTATAACTTTAGAAGTTGAATCTTCTGATACCATCGACAATGTTAAAAGCAAGATTCAAGATAAGGAAGGTATCCCACCAGATCAACAAAGATTGATCTTCGCTGGTAAGCAATTGGAAGATGGCAGAACTTTGTCTGACTACAATATCCAAAAGGAATCTACTTTGCACTTGGTCTTGAGATTAAGAGGTGGTATGCAAATCTTTGTTAAGACTTTGACTGGTAAGACCATAACTTTGGAAGTAGAGTCATCCGACACTATTGATAATGTTAAGAGCAAAATCCAAGACAAGGAAGGTATTCCTCCAGATCAACAAAGATTGATTTTTGCTGGTAAGCAATTGGAAGATGGCAGAACTTTATCTGACTACAATATCCAAAAGGAATCTACTTTACACTTAGTCTTAAGATTAAGAGGTGGTATGCAAATCTTCGTCAAAACTTTGACTGGTAAGACTATAACTTTAGAGGTCGAATCTTCTGATACCATTGATAATGTCAAGAGCAAAATCCAAGACAAGGAAGGTATCCCACCAGACCAACAAAGATTGATTTTTGCTGGTAAGCAATTGGAAGATGGCAGAACTTTGTCTGACTACAATATCCAAAAGGAATCAACTCTTCACTTAGTCTTGAGATTAAGAGGTGGTCAGTAGATGATTTTATATTAATAAGTAGGTAATGAAGCTTCTACTAATCTATTGTCTTTTTAACTTCTGTAAGAACAATGTTTGACAGTTCTGATTGGGCAAATGTCTTGATTTTTTCTCTTATTTCCCTTGCCTCCGAGTAATTATGAGCTTCAAGGAAATCTATCAATGCTCTGGAAAATCGTAAAAAGCTTATCTTAACATTTTCAATCTCTGCTGGTCCCAAACTTTCAGATTGCAACGTTGACCAGTTTTCAAGTAAAGGCTTGAAATGTTCGTCTTTCAATGTGGTCCCCTGTAGTTTTTCGATAAGCTTGGTTAAAAGATCAGCTATCTGGATCTTAGATCTCCAAGACACTTCCAATTTGTCCGATTTGAAAAGCTGTTGAGACTTGGTCAAAATCAATATCAAATACTCATCGTTCACTGGCGCAGCGAAGCTTTCCACTGCATTGGCAATAAAACTCAATCTTTCTTCTTCCAACCTTACAATTATCTTCGTGGGCCCATTGGAATCCACATCCATATCATTTTCATCGTCTGAATCGTCCAAATAATTGTCACTTAAGATTTGGTCCATAATCTCTACATAAAGTTCAATGGCATCAGGTGAAGGATACGTGTTGATGAATCTTCCCAAAAGTTTGACTGAATGTTTCTGATACGCCCTGTTTCTTCGTTTGGCTTCTACCAAAGTCACCTTCTTGACCTCATCCAAAAGTGTAGGATCGTGTCTTAATACGTTCAGGGTCTTTTTGGCGAACAAAACTAGTGACTCCAACACTAATTCCTTACCCTCCCATGACTTCCCTCTAGTGGAAGCTATCAAAAGGGTTAACAACTTTTTGACGGCATCGTCAGAAAGTAAGTCGAAGTCGGTAATCAGATTACTCATGTCAGACGCTGTTTTACCTAAGATCTGCCTGATCTCAAACCGTGTAGAGCTCAAATGGTGTTCAAAGAAGCTCAAGATCTCATTTAAATATAACCGGATTGCACTATCATTTCCACTTGTATTTTCGTCCCATTCCCTACCAAAGTTGGATTTAACCGATTCAAGAAGATCGTTCTTTCCTATGAATGCTAAGGGCAAGAACGAAGCAGCAAACGTCATGAACCGCTCACCACTGTGACGCGAGACACTCTCACTCACAACCGAAGCGATCTCCCTGTCTCTTTCATTTTCGCTTTCAAAGAATAGCTTGTTGATTTTATTCGCAAGACCTTTGATAGTCTTCAATGAAGCTACGCGACACACATAGCCTGCCGCCAGCGCAAAAGACGATGACGTTGCATCATTTCTATCATTAAACTGCAGGGTGCAAATAGTCAACAACTTATCACCATAAGGTTCAATGAAATGACGATGTTTTGTGACCAAAAGAACAACCACTCGTGAACCCGCTGCTTTAGAAGGAAGCCCCACTGACTTTTTAACAGTTGATTGCAATCTCATAATAAACTCTTCAAGTATACTCTCGTCCAACATATCCAATAGTCTTTCAATAGCGTCCATTATGGGCGAGGCCCCAAGACTCTGTAATCTTTTAGCATCAATATCGTTGGCTCTCATGTTGTACTTGTCGGCATTAAGTACCAAATAGTTAATGACTTCAGGTTCTAAGCTCGACATTAAACCGACAAATGTTTCAATTAACTCCGGAACATAAGCCTTGACTGCTTTACGGTTCACTTTACATACTCGAAGGATCGTTTCTAGGGCAAACTTTCTTACGTCCTCAGAATCACTTTGTAAACCTTTAGTGCCTAGGAGGAAGGGAATTAAGTCTTTCAATAAAGAAGCTGATTTTTCATCAGAGTCCTTAGTTCCTTCTTTCGAATCTATGATCCTAATAACATTGGAAGCCAAATTCTTTGCTAACTTGTCACCTTCCTTTCTTACGCTGTCCTTGATATCATCCATCGCTCTGAAACATCTGTTCCAGAGATCTTGCAAATCATACTCATATTCGTCAAGAGGGATCATTTGAATCAAATCACTTAGGGCTGCAGCACTAGCCTGTCTTACTCTCCATTCTCTATTTCCAGTCCCCAATAATAATTCTTGCAAAATGAGGGGCAAGTAGTCTCTCACAGTTTGGCCTGTATTCTTTACCAAAGTATTCCATATTTCTCCCATGGAAGCAGACACCGAAGTGCTGGGATCGAATCTATACCGATAGAGTTTGGGAATAAGCTTATTTGATAGTTTCTTGTTCTTGAGCAATATGTCATCTAGCGACGATCTCGACAAGATAGATCCTAACCCAAATGCCATTCCTTTCCTCGAAGACCATAGGGCCGAAGATTTAGCCATCGACATAAACTTGTACACCAAACTAGGATCACCTACATCTGAGGCTAAGTTTAAAACATCTTTGTAAGTGGAGACTGATCCTTCGTTTGTTTTGAGCATATCAGGCTGAAACAATTGCGTTTCTTTATCCACTGAGCCTGCCAACGAATTTCCAGTATCGGTAAAGGACGTCAACAAGTTATGAACTAATGAATCTTGCAATTCTCTATCACCCATTTCATAGACAATACTTAAACCTCTGGAGGCAGAATCTTGCACTAGCTCGTCGTTACTAGAAAGGAAGCCCATGAATGACACTTGGATCACTGCTGCCCTCTTCTTGACTACTTCAAGATGTCCACAGTATTGCACTATAGACAACAACCAGATACAAGAGGCCTTTCTTAATGAAGGTTTCGTGTGTCTACTTGCTTCTAGAATTGTGTTCAATATGGGTTCTAGTTTAGACAAGTCTGGGGGCATGAGTTCGACCGATGAACTTCGAATGTCGTTCTTTCTTTTTAGATTCTTGGCATCCCATCCAGCAGCTAGCACCACAAATGCTTCACCACTGGTGAATGTGTATTCCACTTGTTTCGAAACGTGGGTATCGTAGATCGAGTCCTTGATCTCTTCGAACCGCTGTTGTCTATTTTCAGAAGTCAAGGCAAGATAAAGTTCCGACAACACCAAGAGTGATCTCTCGTCACCCTTCTTAATCTTGGGTTTTAAAAGGTCGATATATTTCAAAACAATCTCATTAGAAGACCCGAACACAGGCCCCAATACACCAAATAGAGACAATTGCGATATAGACTCTAAGGAGATACTTGTAAGTCTAGCAAATATCTCGAATAAATGGTCAGTGAAGGTAACGACCATCTCCTGTGAGAGTAAATGGTGTCGACCTCTTGCAGCAATGCGAGACATCAAATAGGCGGTAGATAACGTTTTACCTTTGACAGAAGCAGCACGCGAAATATCAGGAGTTAGTCTTGTGAGTAGATGCAAAACTTCTTGATCGGAGTCTATAAGACTGCCTATAATCCCAATAACTTCACTGACCTGGCTTGAAGATACATCGTCCTTTAATCTTCCATCTAATACTTGAAGAAGTCCAGATAGCTTCGGAAGCAAATGAGTCAATGCTGAGTCGGGCGATAAAGAGATTAAACGAAGGAGAGCAGTACCATAAGTAGTATCAGGATCGATCCCAGACCCTACTTCATACTGAAATAAAAAGGCATCGAAAATGAGTTGCAAAAAGCTTTCGTAGACGTTGTCATTAAGCTCAGAGTCGATAGTACTTGTCAAAAGAGAAATCACAGTTTCGTCTATATCGAGCGCCTTATCCAATCGTATCTCCCAATCTACATCGGGAACGATCACGGTGTTCTTAGGTGACACCGCATGCATGACCAATGTTTGTAAAGTGAACTTCATAGCACGCCCAAAAACTCTCTTTAATGCTTGCGTAGAGATCTCGGATTGCAAAAGCTTCACCATGGCTTCGAATGATGGAAAAACAACACTAGAGTTTTCTCCAAAAAGGTCAGCAGTTGACTTAAACTCAAGGGTATTCGAAGATTGGAAAATATTGAACCAATGAGGATGCAAACCCCTTGATGCCTCCTCGATCGTCTCCGAACGATTACCTTTTTCGGTCCCTAAGATACACAAGTATCTGGCCTCCGAATCATCAAACCTAAATCCAGCATTAATGTACTTCAAGACAACATACTTGCACGATTGTAAATTTTCTTCTAAGTCATCTTTTGACAAATACCCTTTAGCAGCTTGTTTAAGAAGGTGTTTGGCGTTCACTGACATCTTAGGAATATGAACCACTAAGCTCGACAAGGCATCTTGTATTGTGGATCTCAATTCTGGGGTCTCTTCCTCTAGCGACTGCAATAAAAACTCTATTTGTGAGAAATCATCAGTAAAGATTCTAGGATTAGACCTTAGCACATTGCCAAATGCTTCATACTGCAATTGTCTTTGGTTGGTGAATGAAGATGATCTCATTCCAGGATCAGACCGAGGCCAACCATCGCTGAATATAGCAGATTTCAAATCATGGACAATCTTCTTATTGTATTCTAGAAGAGCTTCATTATCACGATCCTTGGACTTTTCGTTATTTTGATTTACCCATTTGACCAAATGAATGATATTCTGCCTAAGTCTATGGTACTCGGAAGACAATCCCAAGTCAATGACACTCAGAATACGCAGACTACTAGAAGCAACATGACTTTTGGCCAAAAGTAATACAATCTTGTCTTGTAACATTGGGTTTACTGCTGGTGTCGTTCTATCACCCAAATAAAGATCAATTAAAGATTCGGTCAACTGTCGATCTTCCAAGTCCACTTTTAACTTCTTGAACCATATCTCTGCGCTGTCTTTGATAGTCGACGATCCATTGGCGGAGGCAATTAAAATAGGAATGGCAAGATTTTTGTCCTTAAACCCAGCTTTCAAAAAATCCAATAACCGAAGCTTAACAGCATAGATGTCCTTATTATTCGTGAACGACACTCCGGCTTCCTTGGTGAAGAAAGACGTATCCTTAGCACTCAATCCTGGCATGGAAATAGGAATTTCTGAGCTATACGGCTCCAACATTAAAAACTTCCCTATGAGTTTTGTTATGCTGACTTCGTCCGTTGAGCTGAGACCTAAAACATCGTCGGGTTTATCATGAGGGCTTAGAACTTTCCACGATTCTAAAAGCTTACAAAAAATGCTGAATAACCGAGATTCAGTTGAAAACGGCATGTCACTTAATCCCCGTATCACTATGGGAACCAACGCTCTTTGTTCATCACTACTCATCCTAGAAATCCCCCTAGAAACGAAAAGTAGCGAATATATTCTCACCATCAGCAGATCCATCCCTTGAGGCACTTGAGGATTCTTGACTTGTTCAAGAAGCGCTGCTACTGGGAGCTTCAATTCCCTAGCAGCATTGATCCGAGGCGATACATGCTCCACCACCTTGAGCACGGTATTCCTCACTTCCAAATGAGGACTACTGAACTTTAACAATACCGGAGCCAAATAAAGCCCCAATGCCTTTTCAAACTGTTCATCGGCTGCTAATGCTAATCTCAAATCGACCTTATTGATCAATGCTATGTCACTCTCCATACTGAAAGTATGTGTAATAGAAGATTTAAAGAGCACAAAGCAGAGTCAACGGTAATCTAAGTCAATTGGTCAATAATGAATTGGTCAACAGTCAATTGTCAAAAAGTCGTAGCTTTACTAGTGGCAAATGCTATCTGGAAATAGATACAAGAGAGAAAAGGCACGCGACATGTCATGCGACAGTTTACAAATAATGATCACGTGATCTGAATAATAAATTAAGTTATCTATGTATTTTTATACTCTCTCAAGATCACCGGGACGGAGGATGGAGGGAGAGCCCCAAGCTCGGTAACGACCTTGTTTATGTATTCAGGAGGGGTCAAATCGTACATGACATTCAAGATAGACAAGCTGGGGATTTTTTTCCAGTCGTGTAAGATGGGAGTGTCTGCGGTGGGATCGATGGGTTTGGGTTCTTCTTTCTTCTGCTGACCCTTTTTCTCGACCTTCTTTGGCTCTTCTGTTTGTCTGAGAAATTGCTCGAGAGCAAAGGCATTCTTTTGTCGAGGGTTCTTGGTGATGCCTGAGTCAGCCAAATCATCAGCATCGCCTAATTCATTGGTCGTGACAGAGTCTAATTGCACCTTATCAGAAAACTTAACCGATTCACAACATGTCAACACAGGAATATTTCTTTGGTGGCACATCATAGCAATAAGGCCTGTTCCTACTCTCGAATAAAGACGGCCATTTGATAACATGGCATGAGCGCCCAAAAAAACACAGTCAACATCGTTCAAGATACTAGAAGCTAGCGAATTAATTACCACATATTGCACTCTTATATGGGTCTTCGTGATTGGAAATTTCTTTCCCTCTTCACCTGAAGGAAGAACTTCGTCAATTAATTGATTAAGCAATTTCTTCCCCTCAAACAACGGTCTAGAGTCCACAATAACCAAATTAAACTTTTTATTTTGTTTAGTTACGCAATATTTGAAAAGCTTTTCCAATACCTCTGAATGGCCAAAGGTTAAAATCGTCGATTCATTACTGATCTGTTGTGAGGCACTCTCTATAATCACCTGCTCAGATAACTCTATTTTCTCCTTAATAAAATCATCTATTTTCTGGCAAAGAATATCCTTTGCGTGGTCATCGTTAGTGTCAATAGAAATGTACGAGATCTCTTGTTTAAGCCACCTAATAGCATTCCCCATGGAGATCGATAACGGACGTGCTGTCTTTATGTATTCAATTTGATGAGACAAATGGCCAGTCAAATGACGCGACAATGTTTGATACTCTGGCGTCCTATAATCCTGAATCACATTCTTGAATGCCTCCAACATTGACCTTAGACGAGCTACCGACCCCACGATTTTATAAGTGGAATATTTGATCGTTAATTTAAGCACTGCAGGATGGACTATATGGTGAATTGATGGCGATGATGCATTTCTTTGTTCCCTGGTTTCCAAATGACTAAATAAGGAAGGAACCTTGACATTTTCGTCCTTTATTATACTCTCATTCAATTTCTTCTTCAAATTAGTACTAGTGACTTGCTTCTTTTTATCCTTTTTCTGTGTCGACCTCTCTGGAAGTCCCTGTTTTTCTTTTTCAGCTGCTCTCTTTGCCGCCTTTTCCTTCTTTTTCAACTCTTTAAGCTCTTTATTTGAAAGAGGAGGAGCAGCTGAAGCTGATGATGAATCTTTTGGGTCTTTCTCCTTCGATTCCTTGTCCTTTGAGCTCTTTTCCTTAGAACTATTTGACTCAGCTTCTATCGGTTCGTCTATGACTACACCCGACTTTGCTGTTTCAAGGTCTGAGGATCCCTTAAACTCCTTTTCACTCATACTATTTAACCTTTCTTTGTTTCTCTCTTGCACTGTTAAAAAATTATATTTTCGTGCGCCTACCATATCTACATTATATATGCTACTCACCGAGTTCACCAAATTGACCCCTTTCCTTTGTTGTGTCGTATAACCTAACAATCTTCTCTTGATCTTGGTTATCGACTTGTGAGAAGGCAAACCCTCTTTGCTTCTTGATTCTTTGCACTTGTCTGACTTTCCTGATCGCCTTTTGGAATTGTTCCATTCGGGGACGATAATCTTGGATATTGTACTTTTGGATCTCTTGGACGTAATGATAACTCTCGGGGCTATAGCTTCTCTTGTAAAACTTCCAAGCAAAATCACGGATAAGACACAAGATAGCTACACTAAATACCATGGCCCAAAAGGTCAACGATGGGTAAGTCTTACCCAATACTCCTACATACTCATCGGAGACATTGATCATCGGAGCTACCGTAGAGTAAACGGGAAACCATGCTAACCACAAAAGAAATGAGCAAGGAATAGCTATCACTGTAAATTTCGTCCATAGATTAACCACCAATGCCGCTTTACCCAAAGCTGTCAATGTACAGGTGGTGAACACGGCAGTCCCCCAAGTCCAGTTGTCAGCAGTGTATCCAGAAGACAATTGATCTCCATGTTGATAAATAAAGAATGAACACAAGAAGATCACGGCAGAATGAAAGAACCCATTGACAATCCACCGCCAGAAGATGGAGACATTGAAAAATTTCCGTTCTTGTCCCAACTTGTATAATTGTGGGTATCGGTCCAATAATCTTGCACTAACAAATTGATCAAATACACCTAACACAAATGGAGGTAGCACCGTAAACAACACATTGTAAAAAGTCAAGGTCCAAGATTCAATGATTGATTGTCCCGAATAGCAATTGGCAAACACATACCAGAACTGCGTCATATAAAGTGTAATGTTCTTGTAGAACGAGTACAAGATGGCATTGGAAAGACGTTGATATGACCAAGCTCCGTGAACAAGAAGTAACTTCTTTAAAAACTTAAATTGTCCAATAGAAACATCAGCACTACGTGCTGCTTGCATTCCTTCCATACCACTAATTCCAACACCAACATGAGCAGCTTGAATCATAGACACATCATTAGCACCGTCTCCAATAGCCAATAAAAGCGATCCTTTCTTCTTTCTCTTAGTCATCTTAACCACCATTGCCTTCTGTAAAGGCGACACTCGACAGCAAATAACGGCTTTACACCGGGACCCTAATTCCACAAACATATCTTCCAATTCTGGTTCTAATGCAAAAGTTAAAGAATGCCCATCAATAATTAATGCCAATGACGAGTCTAAAGTAGGATCTTCAAGATCAAATTGATGATCACGAATAGCATTGAGTTTTTCTTTTAAGTTAGCGTGTGTTTCTCTCTTTGTTTCTTCATTGATGATCAAGAGATTCATATCTTCACTTAGAAGCTTACATGACATCCCGATATTGATGGCCGTCTCTTGTCTATCACCGGTGAGAACCCATATCTTGATACCAGCTTCTTGTAAAGTGCTGATAGTGTCTGGAACGTTATCTTGAAGCTTGTCTTCGATAGCAGTAGCACCAAGGAGGAACAAATCGGTCTCTATGATTTCTGCAACTTCATCCAATTTTTCACCTCTTCTCGTTAACGAAGTGGAAGCCTCATACTGTTTTCTCGACCATTCAGTGTATTCGTCTTCCGGAACAATTCTTGAGGCAATACACAATGTTCTTAGTCCTTCAGCAGCGAAATCTTCTAAATGACGTAAGGTGGCATCGACAAATGGTTGTCTTTCTCTCAGCAATCTTTCTAAGATCACGGTATCTGCACCTTTACAAAATAGCCGGATAATTCCATCGGGACACCGGAAAATTGCGGACATTCTCTTTCTCGTGGAATTGAACTCACAGATATTCAACAATTCATATTCAGAATCAATGCCCGTGTGATCATTATGTATAGTGACCCCTCTAGGTCTACGAACAGTAAACCTGTAACCTAAATCCGCTGCTCCCTGCACTAGAGCCCCTTCATCAGGAGATGCTGCTTGGTATTTGATGGTGTCACTGTCATTTGTTTCAGGTATAACTGTGTGACAAGTACTCAACAATACCAAAAATTCATTAATGATGGCCGATTGCTGTTCTTGAGTGTATGCCAAATCATCATACATCTCTTGGAAAGTATGATACCCAATTTCGATGCCATCAATAACTTGAGGCTGGCCCTCTTCAGGAATTTCTTCAATATACGATTTTCCCCCAATGGAGCAACTCTTGAACTCCATAACATTACGAGTCAAAGTACCTGTCTTGTCACTAAATATATAATCAATTTGACCTAATTCTTCCACCAAAGAAGAAGTCCTTACACCAGTCGGCGTATCCGTTTCTTCATAGTACATATCAAGATCACTACCTATCATGTAAGCCTGGTAATATTTGATTATTTCCACTGTGACAAACAACGAGATAGGAACCAAATTGGAGAAAAGAATCCAATAAGTTAAGATATCTTGGAAAAACAACTTTGCCTTGTTGATACCCCCTAAATGAAGGTAACCTAAGGTCTTGCTGTCGATAACCAATTTAAGTACATTTCCGAGTGAGGAAACGAGCGATAACAAGATGAGAATGCAAAACAATGCAATAATTTGTAAGTTGATAATTCTTTCCACATCGGTTCTCTTGATTGGGGTCGCGGTAGCGTTACGCATCAATTTTGTCTCATGCCCAGTGAAGATCACAACTCCATAGATCCATTGCGTATTACGAAGAGTGGCTCCTCTAAGTAAAAGCTGATCAGGAGCAAAGGGGATATCAGAACCGGAAAAATTCTTTAAATTACCTTCATACGTGTATAGAGAAGAGTTTGGTTGTTCAGATAAGATCTCTGAATGAGAAAAATCTGACACGATATCTCTAGGATTCACCAAATATGTTGTCTCTGGTTTCGCCTGCTTAATTTTTAGATTGGTCTCACCATCCAAGTTTGCCGTCTCAATATAACAGAGACCCTCTGGTTCAGAAGAGCTGATCAACAAGAGATCTGCTGGGAATGGCTCGCCATTTTCTACCTTCACCACGTCCCCGACATGCACGTTAATCCATCTTTTCGATACAAACGCACCAGAATTCACGTCCAACACTTGAACACGTGTGTTATTGAGCTGTCCATCTGCATTAGCTCTCTTAATATCCTCGGAAATTTCCTTGATGGCCGAAACCAAAAGCACAACAATCAAGGTCCCCAAAGTGGTGTACCTATTCGTTGGAGTCACATTAGGCACTTGTTGAATGATTGACGTAAAGAGAAAGAAAAGATTAGCATATTTGCTGAATTGTTCAAATAAAAACTTAGGAAGAAAGGTAGCAAAATTGTATTTTGTCGTAGATATATGATTCCCATAAAAGCCAAATTTGGCATTGGAGGCATGGTTCATCACAAAAATTTGTCTGGGACCATCAGCCAGCACAGCCACTCTAGGAGAAGGTGTACCCGTCAATTTGGATTTCACTCTCTGAAAGATCCTTCTTATATCGAAGTCATTTTCACCACCGTCCTCCACCAAAAGCTGTTTCCTCCGGGTGGAAGCTCCTCCCAGCAATGCAATTGGTTGATGAGGGTCAGATATCGACAGATCATTGAACTCATCCTCGTGGGAAGCCTCCGGTGATACAAAAGGATCGTCAAAGGGACTTCTCTTGGGCTGTTGAAAATCATTCTTGGCCCCGCCATAGTACGTCCCATCTTCATCTAGGTCCAAATCGATAAGGTTCTGGGGATCATTGAAAGGGTTCCTAGAGCTCCCAATGTCCTTGCCAGTACCATATGGCGTATAAGACATTAATAAAGGCTAAAATTATTTACCAGGCTAAGTAAACCAAAACCGTGATACGTAAATGTTTTGATGAGTACCATGCAGGCTTTATTATTTTTTTTAATATACAGGTGAAAAATTGACTCATTAGCCCAATAGTTATCGGAAGTTTATAATCATTGTAAGGTAGCGACATGGCAGAAGCGATAGCGAGGAATGCTTCTTTGGCTTCTTCTCGGTTAAAAATATTGTCCGGAGAGCAACGGTCAGAAGCTTTGAGAAAAATACACGATGGGTTAAAGAGTCAGAAGGAGGAAATTCTCAAGGCAAATAAAGTAGATCTTGACAATGCTGAAGCAAAGAACTTGCCAAGCTCTTTGATCAAGAGACTTGATTTGTCGAGTAAAGATAAGTTTGATTCGATGTTGCAAGGGGTGTTGGACGTAGCAGCATTAGAGGATCCCGTGGGGAAGTGTACATTAGCGAAGAAGCTTGATGAAGGATTAAACTTGTACCGTGTCACTGCACCTATAGGAGTACTTTTAATTATTTTTGAGGCTCGGCCCGAAGTAGTGGCGAATATCACTGCATTAGCTATCAAGTCGGGCAATGCAGCGATTTTAAAAGGTGGTAAAGAGTCGTATCAAACATTCAGGGCCATGAGTGATATTGTAAACCATGTATTGAATGATGAGACGGATGTTCCCGCGAACTCAGTACAACTTATTGAATCTAGAGAAGAAGTGGGTGATTTACTTGCTCAAGACCAGTACATTGACTTGGTTATCCCCAGAGGCTCAAATGAGTTGGTAAGAAATATTAAATCCAACACCAAGATTCCCGTGATGGGCCATGCCGATGGCATCTGTTCTATCTATGTCGACCAGGACTTTGATGTGGAAAAAGCAGTAAAGATTGTTGTGGAGTCCAAGACAAACTATCCAGCAGGATGTAATGCTGCCGAGCAGCTCTTGTTGAACGAGCATATCGAGAAACTGAAAGTGATAGAGATCATCAGTGCTTTAATTGATGCTAAAGTTACTGTTCATGTGACACCAGAAGTGAAAGAAATAGTGAAAGATCTTGACCAGGATTATGTAAAGAATGCCACTAATAATTCTTTTGATAAGGAATATCTTTCACTTGATATATCTGTGACCTCTGTTCCTTCAGTGCAAGATGCCATTGAGCACATTAATCTCCATTCTTCAAAACACACTGATTGTATTCTCACTGAGGACGAGTCAGTGGCCAATAAGTTCTTGAAGGGTGTCGATTCTGCTGGCGTCTACTGGAATGCTTCTACTAGATTTGCTGATGGCTTCAGGTATGGTTTTGGTACCGAAGTAGGGATATCTACAAACAAAATTCACGCTAGGGGACCTGTCGGGCTAGAAGGTCTTATGAGCTATCAGTACCAATTAAGAGGCAATGGACATACAGTGAGTAACTACATCGGAAGCGGAGGCTCAAAGAGCTATTTGCATGAGGATATTAAAAACGTAGTATTATAATATAGCCTTGAACTGTTCAAAGTTATTTGGGGGGAAATCGGGGAAGTATGAGATGATTTTTTTGGATTCAGTTGGTGTGATGTTTAGTTGACTCCATTGACGGAGATCGAAAAAGTCAGTCAAAGTCTTTATCCAATCCATTCTCTGATTGATACTAGATAAATCTTCATACAGAACTAGTTGACGGAGACTGGCCCGAATAGCTCCAAGATTCTCTACTGCCTTATTTAGATCGACATCCTTAAATTGTTTGGCTATAGCATCTTTAATCAACTTCAGTAATCTTGGAGACTTACCATTTGTAGACACCATAATTTGAAGAGAATCTTGGTTAAACATGCTTCCGAAATAGAAATCACATAATGGAGGCTTGTCGGCGATATTCACAGGCAATCGTAAATATTTGCATTGATAATAGATCTTAGTAGATAAATCATAGTCATCAATACAGCAACATACCACAGCAAACACGTATTTGCTATTATTGGTAATTTCCTCGTAGTGGGACTCTGTTATACTGTTAACGTCTATGTGGATTTGATTCTCATACATTGTTAAATCGGACGTGCGGTACTCCCTTTGCTCTAACCGTAGCTTTCCATTAGAGCTGTACTCGTCGATTTTTGGGTGCAACTTGCCCAGTCCACTGATCACGGTGATCTTGGCCTGGGCTCGCAAAAGATGCTCAATTCGACTAAGAGCAACTTCCCCCGACCCAATAACCAAACAATGCTTCTCCTTTACCTGCCATGCTAAAAGGAGTGACATAGCGAACGATATACTTTCACCATCTTCTACACTTCATTGAATTCTCACGTGCATCTTTAGAAATGGTACCGCGTCTAGGGATCGAAAATAGTCGCCACGGTCTTGCCTAAGCGAGGATCTTCGCAGGTGGGCGTACCGAGAAATTGCCTAAATTCCACCGAGAGCGTTCCTGTGCCGTGCCGAGCCATGTGTGGCAGTCATTTGATAAAAATTTTCTCGAGCCCATTAATAAACCTTTCTTCGTGCCCCGGACGGATATATGCAAATAGATACTTAGAGTAATACCACGAGTAATACTATACGGTGATACGAGATAAGTTAGAACTCCCAATATTTCGAGGGTAACTGTAATCAATTCGAGTGATAGTCGATAACGATACCACTAAATTAGAGAAACTATTTTTTTGGTACGTTTTAATGTCGCCATTCCAAAGAACTGAGAGACGTAAGTCGATGGCAGAAAGAAGACCAAGTGTCGCCTACACCCCTCCTGTGATTCCGCACTTAGCCGGATTAGAAAAGCCCCAAGACCACAGCTTAAAGTTGGACAGCTGTGATGTGCTTATTATGGGTACGGGCGTTATCGAAAGTGTGTTGGCAGCTGCGTTGTCGTGGCAGGGCGTAGAGACGCTTCATATCGACAACAAGTCTTACTATGGAGATCTGACCTCGACTCTCACTATTGATCAATTAAAAAAATGGTGCGTCGATGTGAATCTGGGGTTAATGAAACACTTCCAAGACGCTCAGATTTATATCCCGGGAGGCAAATTCACCAACCATTTCAATAGCAGAGACTATGGAATTGATTTAAGTCCCAAGATCATGTTTGCTCGTTCGGACCTCTTGTCACTTTTAATCAAGTCAAGAGTATACAAATACCTTGAGTTTCAAAGCTTAAGCAACTTTCATGTGTATGAAAATGACGATTTCTCGAAAAAAATCTCTAATACCACGAAGGAACATATCTTCACTGACCAATCACTTTCATTGATCACAAAGAGGTATCTTATGAAGTTTCTTAAATTTGTTATCCAAGATAACAATGACCCTCAAAAGAGGCAAACGCTTTTGGAAAATGCTAAAGTTCCGTTACGCAGTTTTTTGGCGGACCAATTCAAATTGGAAACGCCTCAGATTAATGAGCTTGTGTATTCCATCGGGTTATCTCCGAGTGAGAACGTCAGGACTCCAGAGGGAGTTTCTAGAATCAAGAGATTTTTAAGCTCTTTTGATATTTATGGTAGCTTTCCCGTTATGATGCTGAAGTATGGAGGTGCAGGCGAAATCTCTCAGGGCTTCTGTAGAAGTGCTGCTGTTGCTGGTACAACTTATAAACTAAACACCACTTTAAGCGACTATGATCCTGAGCTGAAGATTGCTAAATTCAGTGATGGAAGTGTGGTGAAGATCAATGAGAAGCTTGTGATTGCCCCCACGCAATTACCCAAATTTTTACAATCAAGCTATAGTGAGGCTTCAGAGAAATTGAAGCTTCATTATGTCACAAGAATGATCACTATTGTCAGAAATGAATGTAAAGAATGGATCGCAGAGAATGAAGCTTCCACTGTAGTGGTATTTCCCCCTCATTCTTTGCCTACTGATAATTCCCAAAGCGTTCAAGTTATAATTCAAAATGGAGATTCAGGAATCTGCCCCAAGGGTCAATCTGTATGGTATTTACATACCACAGAGCAAGACTTAAATAAGAGTAAACAAGACTTGGAGAGTGCCTTCAGTAAGATGGAGTATTCTATTTTGAGAGAGACTTCTTCGGATGTTGGTGATGGACTTGATGAAAGCGATTTTATTACCAATGCTCTGGGAACTCCGGTAGTAGCAAATTCGTTTAAATTGGGTAAATCTTTACAATCTTTTGTTCCTAGAGAAACGTTGGAAATTGTATGCAAATTAGGATTTGTGCAATCTACTTATGTTAGACCCGATTTGGCTAATATTGCTTCTCCTAGTCAGTCGAATAATATATCTTTGGCAACAATTTCTGATTCTGAAGACATTATATTCACCAACATGCTGCCGTCAGAGATATCTTACGATGGGATTGTGGGAGATGCACAAACACTTTTCTCCCGAATCACGGGGTCTAATGATGACTTCTTTGATGTTGATTTTGAAGATGAGGAAGACGAATATAGGCAAAACTCCATCACCCAAGAACCTACAGACAATTCTAATGACCATAGCATGACCGATAACGATAATGCTATTGACGATAGTTACGATGACCACAACCCTTTTGGGGCAGAGGAAATGGAGTTATAGTTACTCGTATTTATTTGAGATATTTAGCTCAATGCATGAGACAGAGATGATAAAGAGTAAACAGGTAAATAAAGAGATTAGACAGTAGATTCATAAGTTAACGTGTGACTAGATATGATACTGGCTCAGGCATCTTTAACTTGTAGATCAATTTTGATTTCATTAATCACGTGATATTAGGGCTTGAAATTTCACAAAATTTTCGTGCGAAAAAAAAAGTATAAAAATTTCACCAAAAAAATTCCAATAAAATTATCATTAAATTAGTACTGAGCAGTAATCTGTCGAAGAAGTCTAAATATGTCTGACGTTGAACAAGAACAAATTGTTGAAGAAGTTGCCGTTGAACAACAAGAGTCCGGTGCTATCTCTATTGAAGATGCTTTGAAGGTTGTGTTGAGAACCTCATTGGTTCACGATGGTTTAGCCAGAGGTTTAAGAGAAGCTTCTAAGGCTTTATCCAGAAGAGAAGCTCAATTGTGTGTCTTGTGTGACTCTGTTACTGAAGAGTCTATCATTAAGTTGGTTGAAGCTTTATGTAACGAGCCAGAAGAAAAGATTCCTTTAATCAAGGTTTCTGATGCCAAGCAATTGGGTGAATGGGCTGGTCTTTGTCAATTAGACAGAGAAGGTAACGCCAGAAAGGTTGTTGGTGCTTCTTGTGTTGTTGTCAAGAACTGGGGTAACGACTCTGACGAGAGAAACATCTTGTTGGAGCACTTCTCTCAACAATAAATTAGATAGATAGTCAGATAAAATCTCCTAATTAACGTTTATCTAATAGTAAGCGATATGTAGAAATATTCAATTAATGTAAACGTTATTCATTTATCCTTTTAATCTTTTGTTCTGCCTTCGCCGTTTTCTACTCTGTTGTCTGGTTGATCCATCTCACCTGTATGTGGCTAACGCGACACAATTAATGTCAACAATAATAATCAACAGTATGGAATCTTTGGAGCGGATTGCGAGGAAAGAGTCTCGTAAGCGAGGTTCAGGGTATGTTGAAGGGTCTTAAGATAAAGTTCGTACTAACAATACAGGAGACGTAATGTCGAGTCGAATTTCACTATACAAACGGAGCCTAAGAGGAGGATACTAGAGAACCTTCATTCTGAGCTCATCAAGAAGGAGGACACTGAATTGTTCGACCGATCCTCTAGAAGGGCATCTACACAGATAAGAGATTCTCTTAATGAGGCCCGCTTGTCTGCTGAATGGAATTTTGATAAGGAGGAACCTGAAGAGGAGGAAAGGGAAGAAGATATGGATTATGAACAACCAGTAGCAGAACCGGAACCGGAACCAGAACCAGAGCCAGAGCCTCAACCTAGGCAAAAGAAGAACACTAGAGAGCCAATTTCGTTTGAAAAATTGTACAGGGAGCAAAAGAAGGGCCGCAATGCTCTTTCGGATAAACCTGTCAATGTGAGATCAAGAAAGAACAGAAAAAAACGAAATGTGTCTGAAGAAGCAATTGAAAATAGTGGGTCTATGATTAGTGATGAAAACAGTATGAACATTTCAAAAAGAGGAAAAAGTATCGATGATACGTCGATTGACTTTGGTCTTCCGAGGACGCAAGCCAAGGTGCAAAAACCACTTATTCTGTTGTTAAAGAAAAGAGCATCCGAGAGACAAAAGCCATTGGTGGTAAATCTAGAGCGGATCATTGTGGACTCCAAAAGGGATCGAAGGTTCAAAGTTAATACTCTCGATGTACTCAAACACCTTGTCAATACTTTTGATGCTGGAGGACAGTCCAAGATTGTCAATGTCAACTCTATACAACAAGAATTCAAACTTCATCTCCTAAATCTGATAGAATATCTCCAGGATATTCATGCCAGCATCAAGAATCTTGGAGACAGCATCGCAGACATTCAGAAGGATAAAACCAAATTGAGGAACCAAATATACGAAATCCGCAACTCTCATACCAGCGTCGGAAACGAGTTGAATAAGTTACGGAGTCAACAGGTAGATTCACGCAACAAGCAGTCGAAAATGAACCAAATGTATTATTTAGTGTCACAGATCAGACTGCAGATGGATCATGATACGAAGGATGATCTTAGCACTTCAGTAATGGAGAAACTTCACGAATATTCACGATTAGTGAACAAATCTGGACTCAGCTCCAAAATAGACAATATTAACGACAATTTAAACAAACTAGAGGACTCTATTGATTGACTACATACTAAACGATTATACGATTATTAAAACAATATTACCACTAGCAACAAATACTGAGTTGTATAGTTATTCTATTAGTTGGCTCAATTGTCTTCAGCAACCAATGCCATGATCATCCTAAACAAGTAAAAGAAGAACATGAGCAAATGGAACCCTAATTTAATGAATGATTCCTTCTTATGTTTCGACAAAGTTCTGAAAATCTCCGTAGCATCTAACAAATAACTCTTATTAATCACCTTTTTAGCGTTGTATGCAAAAAGGGGCAAGTTTAATAACAATGGGAACCAATATCCATTAACCAAGAACAACAATGTAAGAAAGCCTTGAATACCAGCCTCAGGGACAAACCAAGGATTCAATTTATTGCATAACTCAATGGGATTGATGTAGTCACATTCCAAATCAGAGTACATTATGGTGAAGAAAACCTGTGAAAACAAGTTCACAAGGTTAACCACAACAGCAAATATAAATAGCCTATTGATTAGTATGTTGCTTAAGATAATGATGCATGTCTACAATAGCAATCGTGAGCAGCATCCCTTCAGCAATCGACCACGGCAATCGCCAAATCCTTCAATCGTATCCTAATCTGATTTCTACTTACCAACTCTCTCCTGTCATCGTCCGCTACTGGGCTTGTGTATTGATGGTGAGATCTGGGAGCTGAATTAAAATCACTTGATGCGATGCCGTTTTTGTGTCGAGATACGAGGTCGACTTCCTTTTTGGGATATATGTTTTTATTTCTTTTCTATACAATGCCATTCTACGTTTTCAACAACAACAACTTCGTTCAATGGAACGTCGGTACGGGGAAACAAATCGTCTCCATAGCTTATAAGTGGTCTCCATTGCTTGTCATAATGCTTTCGTGTCACACTTAGTTTCTGGGTATGCTTATCATAGAGTACTCCTTGGATCCAGTTACCCAATTGGATGATCTTCCCTTCAAAGTCGCTTGTGGAAACTCTTAACACACAATACGACGGCCTCTCGTTATGCTGCTCTCCATACTCCTTCACTGGCGTATGCAATGTGGGGCTCAATGGTCTCCACTTTTCTATGTAGTCTTGTACCTTGCCTGAAGCCTGATTACGCATTCTGCCTGTCTCAATCTTATCTTGTCCACTAAAAGTACCAAATTCTCCGATATCAGACTCGGATGGAATCTTATCTAAGGGAACTTTACGTCTAATGGACTCAGATACCTGCTTAGAGTCTATTTCATGTGTAAACTCAACCTTATTCCCTTCAAGAGGCACCCTGTCTCCAGTGAGAACCCAGTCGAATACTTTTTCAAATGGCACATCGCTATTTGCATTTTGTTTGAAGACTCTCACATCAACATAATGTCCCCCAGGAGTTGACATAACCAAAGTATCTGTCTCTTCTTCTGGAGCTCCCGGGGGCCATTGAATAGACACCCTCGACGAAAGTGACATGATGTTTTGATGTGAGAAAAAAACTATAGCTACAACCACAACCTTATACTGATAAGCGCGGAATTATACTCCTATTACGTGCTGCTATATACACGATAAACCTATTCTCTTAACCTATCTCTCAAGGCCATTCTTCTTTCTTTCGTTATTAAACCTCCGTCAAACTTGGTCAAATGAGGTAAAAAATTAATTAGCAAAGTCTCATAATTGAGTCTTCTTGATATTCTATGAGTATCATGCAAATGAGTCAATTCTTGCAAGAATTGAGAATCTCTTTCGATCCAATCATCTCGACTTCTTCCAAGCGAGCGATAGTGAATCATAAAACTTTCAATATCATCAGCATTCTCGAGAGGAATTGGGGATCGATCTAAAGTCTTAACTTCAGCCAATTCTAGCTCCTGAGGATTAAAAACATAGGGATAAAGTCCAATTGTGCAGGGATTCAATCTAATATCTAATGACTTTAATGATTTTCTTGATCCAAGTACTCCCGTGACAATAGACTCGGTTTTGATGATGCTATTGCTCACCAAATGCAACTTTCTGATGTTTTGAAGCTTTGAAAGAGCCAGAATATTCTTGAGGGCGTTAAAGTTTAAGTTAATCTCTGTCAAATTAGGAAACATCTTCACAAATGATTCAGGAATATCGGTCAAGTTCATCGCCGTGAGCGAAAGACTACTTAAATTTATGAATCTGGTGGGCATTTTCAAGCATTGGTTCAAATATTCCAGAAAGTTCACATGAACGTTTCCTGATATATCCATTGTTCTTATTGAATCGGTTCCTTCGAACACATTCTCAATGATATGGAAACTCTTTTGCGATTTACATGAAATCTCCTGCAAGTATTTCAATTTCTTGAAATTTGTGATTACGTTGAGTGGATTGCTATCTATGCGAAGAATTCTTAGCAATGGATATGATTCCAAATTCAATTTCCTCAATCTGTTGAACTTTAATAAAAGTTTTTTTAAATGAGGATGTTTCCCATTACATGAAATATTATCAAGATGATTCTCATTCAAATTCAAGATTCTTAGATTGGGTAGCGCTTCTAGCCCCACAACAGAAGAGAGTCTATTTTCCGTGCAAATCACTTCTTCAACGTTTGTGAATTGAAAGTCATTGAAGTCAATTTCTCCCATTAAATCATTGCTCGATACATTCAAGCGAATTAAGTTTTGTAAATGTGATATCCCATCAAGTGTCGTAATCCTGTTGTTGGACAAATTCAAATCTGTCAAATGAATGTTTCGTTCGAGCCCACGGGCATTCTCCAACAAATTCAGCGATACATTCAATCTTTGTAAATCACGATTTTGAGCAAATGAAGTGATGTTATCAATCAAATTTGCCGATATATCCAAATCCATAACTGATGTGGGCAACCCATCTAGAAACTGGAGCTTATTCGAGGACAAGTCTATAGTAAGCAAGTTTGGTAGTAGTTTGCTTAACTCATTAATATTTTCTAAAGCAAACCCTGCCAAAGAAATTTGATCCACATCTTGCCATTCTAGTTCACTAGACAAAACATCCGTCACAATCGACACTAATCTCTTTTTAGTCTGTGAAAATGATAACTCTTCAACTTGCGACAGTCTTGTTACGTCATTCCATTTGGGAGATCCTTCAGGAGGAAGTTCAAAGGAAACACCGGCTTTGGACTCGAAGGACTTATTCTCAGTCTCTAAATCGTCGATATCATCCAAACTTCCCTGAAATGATCCATTATTGACTATCCATCTTTGGTTCTCCTTATCTAGTACCATATTTTCATACTCTGTTGGTAAATGAGCATCGGGCTTGACATGGCCCTTTGTAGGCTGATTAGCATCGTTGATATTGCCCTCGTTGACATCCTGCAACACATTTGACCTTTCCAATTTCAATCTAGAGGCCTTTTTCCATCTGATAATTTTTTGTGCTTCTTCTTGAGTTAAAGTGGACTCATCAATTTGAGGAGCTTGGTAAACATCGAAATGCTCTATCTTCAGATTCATGCTACGAATCAATGCTTCAAGTTGATCGAGTCTTGTGTTAATTTTGAGAAGCTCAGGAGAAACTTTCTCTTCGTTCCTTGATGTCTTTTTATCGTCATTATCACTTTCTAGACTTTCTTCATTACTTTCTGCATTACTTTTTTCGTGACTTTCTTCCCTATCGCTCAGAAACTCAGACTCATCATAGGTATACATACTCTCGAATCCCTTTTCTTTGATGTCCTGAGACTCTGGGGGGGCATCGAGGCTACGTGAACTGAAATCTGATTTCGTTTGGTCAAATGTTAAATCGGAGACAGATCGTTTAGATCCGTTAGCATCATTAGATTCACTACCTTTAGCCTCGATGAGGTGGTTATTTAAAGGCACAGTCAGACTTCTGAATCCCTTCTTTTGGATATTATTGAATAACTTATTAGCATTTTGCAAAAACTGCTCTTCCGTATATGACCCTGATTTCGTGAAATTCTTGATATTCATCTTGACTTCAGGCGATTCAAATGATCTTTGCTCGAATTCTTCAGAGTTTGTGTTTTTCAAATACTGTTTATTCTTCATCTTGTACAAGAGATCATTGAGTTTCTCTTTAGTAAAGGTGTTGTATTTAGCACCAAATAACTTTAATGGAGATTCTGGGTTGGAAGATGTCGGGTTTACTGACAGGTTCGGTTCATTTGCATTACGAATATTATTATTGTTTAAAGTGCCATAGGGAGTGGAAAGAGTCGATGATACAGTATGGTTCTCTCTATTATCAGAAGCATCACCTTTCTCATCGTGGTCCAAAAAGATATTTTGCAAGTTCAAATGCGACTTCTTGTTGGATTCGTACTGATTGGCAGCTTTTTTCCACATGGGAGTTTTATAGCTAGTATTCAGATTATGAATGATGGTGTTCACAGAAGATTGATGGTTGCTAGAGAGTTCAGGTATAGTGTCAGGTTTCTTTGTTATTCTTACTGATGAGCCAAAATCATTGATCCCCTCTATTGATTGGTCATGGCTCTTAGATGGCATCCACTTGGTACTCAACTCAGGAGGCATCCAGTCCGGCGTCACATCTATATTCTGCTCCAGAAGATGTTCCTGAGAAGGTTCAATCGGTTGAGACGAGTTTTGCTCAGTGGAATGTGACTTCTCTTGAAAATCAGATTCTGATTCGTTCGAAGCAACTCTTTTAAGGCTCTTCCCCAAGGAAGACTTTGTTTTGGCATTGGGGTGATTTTTATATTGGAAAGTGTTTGGAATTGAGTTGGAAGACTGATTGAAAGCCTTGTTTGGTAAGTACTTTAATCTGTCCTGGTAAGAGCCGTTTCGATTATGTCCCTTCTCTTTTGCAGCATCTTCTGATTCGACTCTACTGGGTTCCTCACGTATGGCATTCAAACCAAAACTTGACTGGCGTGCAATGCGGGAATTACTATTCTCTGACGATTCCTCAGCGGATGTTTGAGCAGTAGAAGGTGAAATATCGTTGAGTTCAGTGTCTCTGATGTAGCGCTTTATGTTCAACGCAGTAGAGCTAGCATCCAGCGGCGCCCTGTCAGTGCCCAGGGTAACTCTATCTGTATCTGTATCTACCGAATCCAGTCCATGAGCTCTTTCAAGACCTATACCAGCCGTCTCCAGAGCCATATCCACCATATCCAGAGCCATCTTGTGTTTATTTACTGCGAATGTAAACAAAAATCGTTTTTAGATCATCGTAACATGTAAACTCTAACCTGCAATCTAGATTTTCCAGGTTTTTTTTTTTTCCTTGATCGCTTGCATAACGTTAATCAATAGATATATAATTGTTATCATCCATCAATCATTCGATGGTATAAACAAGAGCTACGATCAATTAATAACTCATTGGGCTACTGAATTGATTGAATTGACTTTGATTGAGTGAATTAATTGACTGATTGATTAATTTATTGACTGAGTTCTCGAGAATTACTGCTTAACTGATTAACGTTTAATTGATTAATTTATTGGATTTATTAGATCTTTGTCTGTTATTGTCTTTTTGTCTGCCATTTCAATTCAATTTGCATTCATATATCTGATTTAAGATCTAGGGTATTATATTTTTTTGGGAACAAGTAGATTCACGGCACGATCTTATATGATTCTGAATTGATCGGAAAAACGTTTGTTTGAAATTTAGTCTTTTTTTTTAGAATGTCATATTTGGAGAAAAGTGGAGAAGGTGGTGCTGAAACGGCCGAGTTTGATCAACCACCTGTGACCGCCACCACTTCTAGTATTGCCAGTCATCAGCATCAACAAGAACAGGAAATGCTTTCTGGATACACCATCCCCAACCCACCAGCTTCAACTAGACAATCAAGTGCAGCAGATTATGATAATGATCTGACTGATGTTGGAGAGCGTAATGAAGCGCCGAGGACTTTATGGATGGGGGATTTGGATCCTTGGTTGGATGAAGCAGGTATTCAAGATCTTTGGTGGAAGATCTTGAAGAAAAAAGTATCGGCTAAGATATTTAAACCTAAAAACCTAAAATCAGAAATGAATTATAAGGGACTCACACATTCAGGGTATTGCTTTGTGGAATTCGACACTTTTGATGATGCCCAACAGGCTTTAGGTTTGAATGGTCAATTATTACCTGATATTGCCATGCCATCTCAACAGCAATTCCCCAATAATCCTGATAATCAAAAGAAATACTTCCGCCTTAACTGGGCTAGTGGTGCTACTTTAAGTGCCCCAATTGTACAAACTCCGGAATATTCTCTATTTGTGGGTGATTTGTCTGCCTCCACTACTGAAGCCCATTTACTAGCCTTCTTCCAGAAAAGCTTCCCCACTTCAATCAAGACAGTGAGAGTGATGACTGATCCTGTCTCTGGTAAGTCTAGATGCTTTGGATTCGTTAGATTCACTGATGAACTGGAAAGACAAAGAGCACTAGTGGAAATGGATGGAGCCTGGTTTGGTGGGAGACCATTAAGAGTGGCGTTGGCTACTCCGAGAAATAGTAAACCCAAATATCCAAGTCTGGGCGTACATTTTTTCCTGCCCGATCAATCACATCAAATGGATCTTCTTTACCTCCCTCATCCACCACCAACTTTGGGTTCCCCCTATGGATTCTATGGTAACCCGCAGATCCCCTTCCCAGTGGGAATCCCACCTAGCGATATCCTGGGCGATGGAAATCTTGATGCTAGATCACAGATGAGGAGTCCTAATGTACCTCCTATGAGGGGCCAACCTTTTGTGGACCCTAATAACACCACTGTTTTCGTGGGGGGGTTGTCATCCGAAGTATCAGAACAAACACTTTTTACGTTATTCAAGCCTTTTGGAATAATTCAACAGATAAAGATCCCCCCGGGGAAAAACTGTGGATTTATCAAATACAATACTAGGGGCCAAGCCGAAGAGGCCATTGCGTCAATGCAGGGATTTATCATTGGTGGTAATAGAGTACGGTTAAGTTGGGGAAGAGTTTCGGCAAACAATAGAAGATACCATCAACAGCAACAGCAGCAGGCAGCTCAAGCCGCTCATCTTCAAGCAGCTGCCGCTCTTTCAATGGGATTGGATCCTTCACTTGCTGCAGGTGGGTACCCTACGCCACTTCCCGGACAATTAGGTGCGATTCCACCCATGAGCATGCCCCCAATGATGCCTCCTTCTAGCGGCAGTCCTTCAAATGAAAGAGAATTTGCTGGAGCACCAGGTGAAGTTCCATTTGACAATGAGGGCAATCCAATTGCTCCTCCATACTATATGCCCATGCCTCCAGCAGATTTTGTTTCATCCCCTGACCAATTAGCCTCTGCAGTGGGCAATATGCAATTAGACGATCGTTCAAGTCCTAATGACGAAAAAGGACCCCCTTCTGCTCCTTTACCTCGTCCTGATAACTATGTTAGTCCAGGGATGTTTGTCCCTCCAATGTTTAATGGACAACTCCCGCCAGATCTTCGATACCCATTTGTGCCTCCCGTGCAGCCGCTGCCAGAACAGCCAGAAGAAAAGGAGGAGGAAAAAACCGAAGAGGAAAAGTAACATTCACTTTGATTTTGTTGATGCACATAGCATAATTTATGATAGTTTCTAGTGTAGCTATTCAAGAGTAAGATCTTCAAAGCATGTGTAGAGTGTGAAATAGGACTTTTTTCTCTCGAAAATTTGGTCTACAGTATCTACATTTTTGTTTTCTTATCATAAAATCAATTAAAACATATACGCAGCACAGCTGACTAAGTTCTTTCACCTCTCAATCTTCTAGCTAATTGGATATCCTTCTTTTGAATGGTGACTCTCTTGGCGTGGATAGCACACAAGTTAGTATCTTCGAAAAGAGATACCAAATAAGCTTCTACGGCTTCTTGTAAAGCACCGATAGCAGATGATTGGAATCTTAAGTCAGATTTGAAATCTTGAGCAATCTCTCTAACTAATCTTTGAAAGGGTAACTTTCTAATCAATAATTCAGTAGATTTTTGAAATCTTCTGATTTCTCTCAAAGCAACAGTACCTGGCTTATATCTGTGAGGCTTTTTAACACCACCACTAACTGGGGCAGACTTTCTAGCAGCCTTAGAAGCTAACTGCTTTCTTGGAGCCTTACCACCGGTAGACTTTCTTGCTGTTTGTTTCGTTCTAGCCATATCCTACTAATTTAAAATTTTAAGGAAAAAGGAGTATTGATTTATTTAAGGATAATTAATTAATGAGTGACCAGGAAATTGCCATCAGCCTCGATTCAGGATCGCAAACTCCGTTAATTACGCAAAAAATTTCGTTTGTTTCGATGGACAAGAAAATGGGCCTCTCAGCCAATCATATCGAAGAATGAGAGGTGGTTTATCGCCGCAATGGTATAACGCGCGAATGGGTGGTATGCAGGATGATACCGGGAATTCTTCCGTCATGTGATGTAAGATTTTCCTGGAAGTCAAACACAAAACAAATCAAAAGCAGGCTGCCAGAGAAGTGTCAAGGACCATCTCTGTTTTCTGTGGGAAACTTGTTTGGATCTTTGAATTTTATTTTTGTAATATTCAGTCTTGCTTCTTGAATTTTTATTCTACACTGTCTTAATCTTATCATATTATTATGCAATGCTAATTTCTATACCACAATCTTGTGATTCTTGTCTGCATCATTTTCTTTTGTAATTGGAAAACTCCATACATTAAGGCTTCTGCAGTTGGAGGACATCCTGGAACGTAAACATCGACAGGAATGATTCTGTCACAACCTCTTACGGTTGAATAAGAATAATGATAATAACCACCACCATTGGCACATGAACCCATAGAGATCACCCATTTTGGATCGGCCATTTGATCATACACTTGTCTTAAAGCTGGTGCCATTTTGTTTGTGACTGTGCCTGCAACAATCATAATATCGGATTGACGAGGTGAAGCTCTAAAGATAATCCCCAACCTATCTTGATCATATCTTGGAGTGGATACATGCATCATTTCCACTGCACAACATGCTAATCCGAAAGTCACTGGCCAAAATGATGACTTTCTTGCCCAGTTTGCTATAGCATCTAAAGAAGTTAACGCATAATCCACTGGTGAAGAAGGCTTTTGTTGTGATACCAAATTAAAATCAGTGGGTAACTTTTTGGGTGTTAAGTCTTTTGATGAAACCAAACGCAATGCTTGCACCGGTGCCACTCCACCTTGATGCCTCACAACACTCAATAACGATCTTTTAGTTAATGAGTACATGATGATTATTAAAAATTATATTGAGCAATAAAAATTATGTTCTTTTCATCAGCAATAATTTCCATCAACTGATTGGCCACGACATTTTGGGGCCGCGACATAAACACTACACAGTATACAAGAATGTTACAACAGTACAACCCACTTTAGTGAACCAGTAGCCTGGTAATCAAGTAATCAAGTAATCTAGTATTTTAGTATATATCCCATATATTGAGGCCAGAAAATATGCATAAGGTAGCGTTACTTTTTAACGCACCTTCTAAGGTCAAGTTCAACTTGTCAATTATTACTGTATAACGTTGTCAAGGTAGTCCTTTATTTTTTCTGTGACATCGTCTCTTACCTTTTGCGGGACCATCTCTTCAGCCTTTGGTTTAACGTGAGCAAACAAGTCATCAAACATCAAGTCTTCCTTGTTTGACTGTAACTCGTTCGTTGCCAAACGGGAAACTTTATCGAACCATCCTGATTCGTATAGCTGCAACTTAAGATATTTGCTTATTATATCATAATTTCCCGAAGTCACCAAATGTTCTTCTATTTGGGATTTGATCTGATCAATCTCTTCTTCTTGTCGAGTCATGTTGGCGATCGATCCGATTGACTTAAATCCGAGTCTATGTGTAATCCGACCTTAATATTGCCAGTAAACTTGAATGTTGCTGACTGCACTTGGTTAACCTGACCTTTGTGCTTCTTTTCACTTGACCTTAGTACTTAGGTGCTGTATTCCTTATATTTAAGCCTTTTTCCTTTAACCTTTATTTCCTTTCTATGAGAAGGATCCGAGAAATCTCAAGAGCGAGCTTTAATTTGATCTCGCACAACTTCAGTACTACAAGAATGGTTTCGAAAGGATCGCCATATGATGCCAGAGTGTTGTCAGTTGAGCCACTAGACAAGGGGAAATGGCTTGATAATAAGAAAATTAATTACCGTGATCCCAGCGGCAAGGATAGAGTATGGGAGATGGTGGTAAGAACCACTAGAACTGAAAAGACAAATATCGATGCTGTCTCTATTGCTTCTATATTAAGACATTCTAATAAGCCCAAGGAGATAGTGTTGATTAAGCAATTCAGACCCCCGGTGGGTAAAGTGGTGATTGAGTTGCCCGCTGGACTAATAGACCCTGAAGAATCAGTGGAATCTACTGCAGTCAGAGAACTCTTGGAGGAAACTGGGTATCATGGTAAATTCACCAGACAGACAAAAGTCATGTGCAATGATCCTGGCTTAGCCAATGCCAACATGGTTCTTGCCTTTGTTGATGTTGATTTAAATGACCCCGTCAATGCTAATCCGGAACCACAACTTGAAGAAGGTGAATTTATTGAATCCTTCACCTTGCCTTTGCTGAGTCTCTTACAGAGTCTAGAAAAGCTTCAAGAACAAGAGGATTGTATAGTTGATGCCAGGTTGAGCCATTTGGCCGAGGGTCTTTCCCTTGCAAGTATAGAATAATAAAGGAATATGTAAGACGGAAGTCACGAACAAGCGCAGCAATGTGATGTATAGCTCAATATAATGGAAAAGGGCAAATAATATGTAAGTGTTGTATGTTTAATGGTAATTAGAGTTTTAAGTATTTTGTATACACTTTGTTCTTCAATATCGTGTATATGCTACAATATAGCGAACGTTTTTTAAATTGTATTATCCCTAACTATGACAGGGGAAATATGCAACTTCTGCTTGGGAGGCGACACTGATGTTCCTCCGTTTGGAAATGTGAAGGATGCTGAAGACTTAATCCATCCCTGTTCTACATGTTCGTTGGTCACTCACAAGAAATGTTTATTGGATTGGTTCAACTCGTTGTCAGCGGAGAAACTTCAAATGGTGAATGCCACCACTTTGGATAACGCCACAGGGGCCCGAAGAAGAAGAAATGAATCTGATTTAGAAGATGATGAAGTCAATCAGACAAGAATCCACATTAATTTATCATCACAACTGTTGGGTAATTTTATCACTTCGATAAGATCAGGTATTGGCAATCCGGCAACATTAGTGGGCGAGGGAAATCTTGACAATGAGCATTGTGCTACCTTCCTCTTTGCTACTTGTCCTCAATGTAGAGGGGACATCATTTTTAGTATGCATGTCTCCCGATTACTTGCTTTTAATCAAACGGTGAAGAGTATGATGATCAGAAGTGTACAATTTAGCGGTGTTTTCTTGGGGTTCACCTCAGCTGTCACGGGGATAATATCAATGGGGTATGTTGGATTGACTACATGTGGATTGAAAATGATCGATAGCTTGGTTCCTGGGCCTTTATTAATGAAGTTATTGACTAAAAGATATGATAAATTTTCTCCCTCGGCTTATTCATCACTTTCAAGAATGCTTCTAGGGGATGTTCAAGGTTACAAAATCGACAACTTAGAGCAGGCTCTATTGAAAGGGTTGATAGATCCATTGAAGTTTTCTAGAATTCCCGTGTTACCCATCGTTCTTTATAGAATGAGATCATCTTCCATTGTGAATTGTATATTTGGTAGCAAGGATGCGATATTTAATGACTGGGTTACAGAATTGATGATCAGCGGGTATATTTCATCTTTGGGATCGCATCAGTTATTAAGGGGAATGGTATTTAATATTAATTCATTAATTACAAGGTTAATCCGTAATCCGGGTTCCATCACCCAGGGGGTTCATCTACTCGAGGGTATCGATTTATTCACTACAAATAACATGATCTCGTTAATGGTACCTGTAAGATGGGGTTATGACTTTTTCAGACATATGGTATTGAATAGATTCCATTTTAATATCGCCATGTCTGCTTCTCCAAGAAGAATAGCTGATAGTGTCAGTAGCGAAGAGTTGGATACCATGGAAGATTTGGGAGCTAAATTGGGGAAAATAGAATTGGAATACAGGGCATTGAAAAGAGATATACGCTCCCAAGTGGATAAGCAATTGGACTCTTCCCAATTACAAAAATTAATCTCTAAGAACTTGTTGATGTTTAAGATCTTCTTCTTCAAGAAGTACCCCTTAAATTATGTTAACTTGAAGCTTCAACTTTGGCTTCACCAAGCAAAGGCATGTTTGAAAAATGATTATTCCGAATCGTTTTTATCTCGCTCATTTTCCTTAAGACTACTTTCTACTACCATATGGCCGTTTGTCAGTGCCAAAGTTGGTAGTTTATTGTTTTCGATTATCGCCAAGTTTATTAAAACTGAAGGATTAACTAGAGAAAAGGGTATACTAGCTAGTAATTTGGTAGGGTTGGTGCTTGTGGTATTAATCAAGGATTTATTCAATTTATACATGTCTCATAGGAGAGCTAAACAGCTTGCCCAGATCCGCGTGTTGCGTATCAGTGATGATACAGGTGATTACAACATTATTGGAGGTGATTTGCCTGGGGCATTTCAGAATTAACGTTAAAAGTGCATACACGTTATTGTAGTTTATTAGTTACATTTACTATTAATCATCATCGTAGTTTTCTTCTTCTTCGATATTTCTCAACGGAGGCTCTGACTCAGTTGCTGGAGCGGGGGTTTCTGCCTCAGAAGCTGATGCAGCCTCCACAACAGGAGCAGGTGCTGGAGCAGAAACAGGAGCAGGTGCTGAATCAGAAACAGGAGCATTAGCTGGATCAGGAGAGGGTGCTGTTGTGGGTTCAGAAGGCTTTGCGGGTGCTTCTTCAGAAGCTGCTGAAGGCTGGGATGACCCATTAGACGTCTTAACTTCTGGTTCCGCCCCTTTCTTGGGATCTTCAGCTTCTACAGTCTCCTCCTTAGCTGTCTCTGAACCAGTTTTAGGTTCATTTACTTCATTGACCTTTCCATTCACATTAGCTGAGAACTGGGGTACAGGTTCTTTCTCCTTAGGAGAAACATCTGGCTTTTTGGCTATAGATTCCTCTTTTTCCTCCAAATCATGTTTGCCATTTGTTTCAGCCTTAACTTCACTCTTCTCTTCGATTGGGGCAACAGGAGATGTCGACTTCTTACGCTTATTGATCTCATTTTGTGAAACCTTAGGAGATGTCTTTAAGCTTTGCGTGCCAGACCGAGACTGTGGCGGGTTAGATTGTTCACTAGGGTTAGAGTGGACCTGAAGAGGAACAAATCCTTGTGGAGTGTGACTTCCGGAGTGGGAGGCTGGAGCTGGGGGAGTAGTATGAGAGTGGGACCTTGAATGTTTTGCTTGTGCTTGTGCCTGGGCTTGCGCCTGAGCATGAGCTTGGGCTTGTACTTGGGCTTGTACTTGAGCTTGGGCTTGTGCCTGAGCTTGGGCTTGTGCCTGAGCTTGTGCCTGAGCTTGTGCCTGAGCTTGAGCATGTGCCTGAGCCTGGGCATGGGCTTGTGCCTGAGCCTGGGCTTGAGCTTGTGCCTGAGCAGCTTGTGCCTGAGCAGCTTCTTGATGTGCTTGTACTTGAAGAGGTGATGGTCCTCCAGCTGGAGTGCCCGATACTGGTACTAAATGCGGTTGCGCAACTTGAACAGGTTGAGGCAATGAAGGAGGTGGGAGATGTTGCTGAGGTTGTTGCCCAGCAATCACTTGAGGCTGTTGAGGATGTTGCGCACTCTCTAATACCATACCTTGAGGTAATTTAGGTTGCTGAGACACTGGTGGAGGTTTAGGAGGATGAGTGTTACCCTCTTGTTGGTATTTAATAAGTTGTTCCAAACGAGCCTTGATGTGAGGATTCTCTGGATCCAATCTCTCTGCTTGCCTATAAGCATCCAAGGCATCACTGATTTGATTATTACAAGTTTCATAAAGAGTCCCTAAATCGTACCAAACTTCGCTGATATAAGGATTCAAACGAATGGCACGAGTGTAAGCATCCAAGGCATCTCTATACTGAGAGATTTGATAATAAAGAACCCCAATTGAGCACCAAAAAGTAGGATTTCTGGAATCTCTATTAACCGCCTGTTGAAACGCTTCATAAGCTGCATTGAAATCACCTCTCATCATGTGTACTCTACCCAAATAATACCAAGAATGAGCATCAGCCAGATCGATCTCTAGAGATTGAGTTAAATATTTCAATGCCATATTCAAGTCCTGTACAAAGGCAGGAGCACCTCCTCGAGTACTACCACCGGTAGGTGAAGTAGCAGCTTCTGCTTGCGAATACAAGCAACCTAATTGTTGCAAAACTTTAGCGTGTTGAGGATTCACTTGAAGAACTTTTTCGTAAGCTTCCTTAGCTCCATGTCCATCCTTTTGTTGTTCCAAGACTGACCCTATTTGGAACCAAACGTCAGGTTGAGTCAAGGGATGAGGTGGATTACTCAAGATATATTGGAAACATTCTAGAGCGTTTTGAAGTTTTCCTTGATGTTTATAGATGATTCCCAATCTAAAATATATTTCATTAGATTTTTCGAAATTTGGGTCCAATTCTAGCACTCTCACAAATGCTTCTTCAGCATATTCTAGAGACCCATAACGATCATACAAGATCCCAATTCCATGCCATAATTTAGGCACATTAGGATTATCCAAATAATAAAGAGCTCTTTGATAAGCAGCATAGGCTCTTTGTAAATCATCCAACATTAAATAGCAATGGCCCAATAACCCCCATGTTTCCCCATTCTCTGGGTTAAAATTCAATGCCTGTTCATATAATTCGGCGGCTTTGAAAAAAACATCTTTAGATCGATAAATATTGGCCAAACTAGTGAGGGCGTCAGAATTATTTGGTGAATGTCTTAAAGCTGAGTCATAAGAAGCCATTGCCTTCTCCAAGTCCCCGATACTCTCGGCCAAAGACCCAATAGCCAACCAAGTGGCTGCGGTGGTCTCATTCAAGATATTTGGAGGAGCACTCTCATTAACTGGTGCTGGGGCTGGTATAGCTCCATTAATTTGCTTATGGCCACCGCCAATAGCTACTTGCACCGGAAGTCCAGTAGCCATGTTCAAAATGTGGACAAAAAAAGACCCCCAAAAACGTTTAAGCGGTCACTAACGAGAATTACCGTTAAAAAGAACTGCTAGGTACGAATATATCTCTAGATAAGTTTATCTAGTAATAATTTAACAAGCCCTAGTTTATGGTGTATATTTAATACAGTGTGTAATTAATGTATTAATTCGAGATGATTGTCGGCAGTTTTCTTCATCTCTACAACGCGAGAGGCGATTCCGACGAAAGAGATAGAAGAGCGCATACCTCAAAAATAGAAAATAAAAAAAAAAAAGCAAAACAATTCGCACCCCCTGTTCCCATTGTCAGAAGAACGGGTGTACATACAAATGCATGGGGCTGCAGAGTCTAGAGAATTTTCCACATTTGACAAGAAGCTCCACCCCCTCCTCGCATAGGAATGTCAAAGCCAAACGACGTCATGTAAAAACAAGGAAAATGCGAAAAAAATAAATAAGAGATTGGAAGAAAAAAAAAAAAGATCCAGTCTAACGGGGGTAATAATTTATAGGGGCTCTGGAACCGTGCCGCAGAGGTTATGATATGGCTTGATCCCTGTGACTTGCGTGATCTTTCTTCTCACGCAACTTCGTTCTGCTTTAGTCTCGGCTCTGGGCACTGGGCCTTGGCTTTGAACTACCCTGTAAATCCTTATCTCTCTGTCCTTCCTATTGATCGCTTTATCTCCCCTTTGCACCCTCGTCGCTAGTGTCGTACTGGTGGCTTAATAGCAACTAACGTTTGTGATCTTGAGTCTGGGCTCGGCTAGCCACAAACGGCGGTGCCAAGTGGGGTTTACGATAATCGGCAGTCACATTATATTTCACGTGATATTATGATTTATTTTTTCTTCATTTCCTTGTCATATATACAGTCTACATACATCAGCCACCGTCTTAATCAAGAAGGTACTGCGGTTTAGTGAACCTTTTGTTGACCTTTGAATGAAGAATTGAACCCAAGAAGTTCATTGATATCCTTTGACCAGTCGTTGCGGCCACGAGCGATACACCAGATCCCGTTTTCCTCATCGGAACCTTCAGTGAGAGGGAATTGAGCTTCGCTCTTGACATGCAACTCGTCTCCAGGCTTTAAATCCTGTTGTGAGACCCCGTCTATATTTAACTTTATCGAGGCATTTCTATTGGTATCGGTGAGTCTAATCATTATATTTGATGTGGAGGGCACAATTAGCGGTCTGAATGACAAGGACCGCGGACATATTGGAGTTAAGAGTATACACGGTACCAGAGGATGTGTGATTGAGCCTCCAGCACTGAGAGAGTAGGCTGTAGACCCTGTGGGGGTAGAAATCACCATCCCATCACCAGTGGATGTCGTGAAAAATTCGTTGTTAATGTAGATATCAATGGATGCAAGGTTGGGTTGGCCACCCCTATGTATAGATACATCATTCATTGCATGGCTCATTGGTGTTGCAAGTGTATCTATTTGTCTCTTCTTTCTCACCACATGACATTGTAATCTTGTTCTATGAAGAGCTCTTGCCTGTGAGTCATACACCATTTGAAACGTCTCTTTGAACGTTTTAAAGTCAAAGGGCAATAAGAAACCTAATGTCCCTAATGCAAAGCTCAATACGGGAGGTACTCTGTTATTAGCAAATGCACTGACTGCTTGTAGAATCGTCCCATCACCACCAAGAGATACAATCAAATCAGTCTTGGCGACGATATCTTGTAACAGCCCAGTATATATCACAGTATTGTCATTGCCTCCCAATGATTTGTTCAAGCTTAGTTCATGGCTTATCTCGTCTGCGACATTTTCATTGACAATGACATTGACATCGGGGTATTCCTGATGAATGTGGCCTATAAACTCAATCATTGCCTCGCGGACTCTCAAGTCCCATGGCTTCTTTACCACGTAGATGTTTTTCAAAGGCGCTTGCCACTTAATAGTCTGTAGATCAGATACCCTAGGACCTATCTCAGGTGTTATACTCAGTCCCAAGCCAGCACACCGTTGGATATGTATCAGGCGGGGTAGATACGTGGAGAATCGACGGAGAATATTAAAAGACATGATGCAAAATAAAGCTCAAATAAAAAACATAAACCACAAGTTCTTGTAGCAAACTCAATTGACGAGCTCAAAGTCCTCCTGTACAGTATCAGTTGCACTTGTTTGGTATCTACCTTGTGCTCCAACTCTTTGTTCTATGACTCTTTGCCCTATGCTCGTTCGCGATGCCCTGCTTATCAGGTGATCAAAACATATATTACCATCTATCTAATAGCACTACGAAGTAAATAAAAATAACTTTTAGATCACTCTTGATTCAAATCATTGATTTCTTGCATTTCTGAGTCGGTCAAATGAGCTCCATTGACTCCATTGGAATCTTCGGGTTCTTCATTTTGCGGGTGTTCTGTTTCGAACTCATTCGATTGTATATCTCTATCTTCTTTATCCTTCTCATCGTCTTCATAGAATTCATTGTCAGGTTGAATTTGCTCATCCCTAGCTTGCTGAGATCCTCCCTTAGTGTCAATAGCCTCGGCGCTATCTTCTTCTTCATCACCTAAGTCCTCAGGGTCATTAGGCACTTGATTCATTTGCACCGAAGGTGCATGCTTGCAATTTTCCAAATTGGAGTAAATGCTAGTCATGATCTTTCCTAAAAATTCTGGGGAGTTGGCATTGTACATGTTAGAGGATCTAACATCTAATTTGTAATCAGGACCATAATATTCATAATACTCGTTGTAAGGCAATTCTGACGGCAAAATGACATTGTTCAATAATCCGGATTCAAAAGACCAAGTTCTAGCGACATTTCTCATGGTGTATCCACCACCTCCAACAACCATCATCGGGATATTAAAACTTTTCACAAAGTTTACACAATTAGCATGCCCCTTCATCGATAAATTGAAACACCCTAATCTATCTCCACTCAAGGAATCACCTCCAGTTTGAAGAACAATAGCTGACGGCTGATACCATTCGACAATTTTTGATATCACTGGTTCAAATATTGACTTATAAGTGGCATCATCAATCCCATCTCTTAAGGGCACATTTATAGCATGATACTTTCCTTTTCCAACACCTATATCTCTTAATTCCCCAGTACCAGGGAAAAATTCTCCATATTTATGGAATGAACATGTCATCACTCTATCGGTAGTGTAAAATGCTTCTTCTACCCCATCACCATGATGCACGTCAATATCAATATATAACACTCTTGGATGATACCTAAGCAATTCGATAATTCCCAATACTATATCATTCAAATAACAGAATCCAGAGGCTTCGGCCTTTTTAGCATGATGTAACCCACCAGCATAATTAATTGCGACATCGCATTTACCTCGATTCAATCTTGCTGCTCCCTCCATGGACCCCCCACCAGAGATCCCACAATACTCAAATAACCCATCAAACACTGGACAATCATCCCCAACGTTGAATTTGATTTGCTCCTTACCAAACATATCCAAATTATCTGGATTTACCCTACTTAAGAAATCGATATATTCATCCGTGTGGAATTGACACATTTCTTGTTTGGTAGCAGGTTTTGCCCGATAAATTTCCATCTTCTTGTATAATCCATAGTTCATTACCAACGAATGACACATTCTTATTCTATGAGGTTTCATAGGATGTCCAGCACCATAGGCGTAATTTCCAACATCAGCATCATAGAAGTAAGCCACTCTTTTCTTTTGCAGAGGGTCCACTTTAATCTCATCAAAGGGCTTTTGAACGTACATTTTGACTCTACAAGCCTCTCCAACCAAATCTAACCAAAAGTCTCCTGAAACAAACCTTATGCCGTCGTAAAAAAAGCTGAAAAATACTTCCTATGTAGCCTTGAACTAGGGAGAGATTCTTTGACCTTATCTATATTCGAATATTCGAAGCTGTTGAATAAAATCTACAGGAATCTTAAGTTACCCGCTTTTGTGTATCTTTTCAGAAAATTTATACGCCTATATAGAAACGAATGAAATTTATTATTATAGCCTCTACCTTTCGTGTCTTACGCGCTCTTGGTAACTTCTTAGTTGGTTATCCAAGTTATTCTGTAAATTAATACTGTCTTGCCACTCTTGAAAGTTTACTTCGTTGATGTTGAAGTTAATCCCGTTGTTGGCTCCCTGCAGGAACCTGCGGTCAGTGACCGTGGTAGGAAGTATATAATCCTCCCAAGTATTTCCCATAATACTGGTAAGGTTTTGCCTCCAACCGAGATCGTAGATATTGTCGAGTTTCTGACGTTTCCCATCTTGGCCATAGTGATAGTTTGGTCCAAAGTTGGATCTGTGTGGCACCGATGACTCTTGAAATTCTATAGTGGTGATATTCTTAAACGTGAGCCAAAGCAGGAACCAGAAAAATGCCCCCGTAGAGACCCAGAATGCAAGAGCGATTATGAGTAGAAACACCACCTGTAATGGTACTATGTCGGACATGTAATCATCGTCCAGAAAGAATTGCCATACCACGACTAGACACGTTAGAAACACATATCCAGTGTACACCGTTATATACCCCAAAAACTGTACGAAAAACTTATGGTTATAGAACCCAATGCAGGTAGCAAACCACGGACAATGATGGTCCATTCGTAAGTTGCATCTTTGGCATTTTGAACAATGATGGCATCTATCTGGTTTCCAGGCTCTACATTTAGAACAATATCTTTGAGAGCCCCCATTAAGGAGATGAAAAGTTATTCCCGCTGGAGGAGTTTCCCTTTCATTCTGCAAAAGTGGGCGGTCTGGCTCTTCAGCGTCATATGGATTTTCTGATCGATATCTTTTATCGAAAGATCGTATGTCTTTAATCATCAATTCATCAAAATCTAAAGGAGACCCCGGCCCCAGGAAAATCACCTTATAATAAGTATAAATACATAATGCAAATAAAACGACCGCTATAAGCCCAACTAACGGTCCCAAACTAGTGTGTCCCCTCTTCAAAACAAATATCTCGTAGGAAACCTCATTCGTAATCACGAAGATTGACCACGTCAATATTGATGTACATAGTACTTTTGGAAACAAAGACGATAGAAAACAGCAGATATTCAACAAAGATGGCATGCTGGGCCATCGTATTCCAACTATTCTCGGGGAATAAAACATGCCAGTATATATTGTTGTTCTTGGTGATTCGCGTTAAAATGATTATTTAAATTATAAACTGATGAACTTATGAACCCGAATTTTTTATTACTGTTCTACTATATCTATTCTTTATGAACTTTCTTTTTCTCAACCTTCACCAATGCTTCGTATGCTATACCACCAAATACTAGAGCCACGCCTACCCACTGTATAGGGCTCAATTGATGGCCAAATAAAAATACACTGATAATCATGCTGATCATTTTCCTGGTGACAGTGGCAACTACCAACACTAGAGAGCCAAAGTTTTCAAGAATGACAAACACGAAAACTTGTCCAATGGCGCCAAGGGCGGTGAACTCCAATATGTTTACTAGAGCTGTAGGGTATTTCTTGACAAAATTGACCGTGTACACCACTTCTGAGTTGTATTCAAAGATAAGGATGTAGCTAGCTGTCAAGATCAAGATAAGAATATTTAGCAAACACATCAAGACCGGCCCGGTGATTTTGACCCCACGGAAACCTTCTTTAGATTGGATTTTAAAGAGTTGATCCTGAGTGGAATTGGTCAACCCATCCAAAAACATAGAAAACAACAACGGCACTACACCTAAGAGAGTATTTCCATCACTTCTGTCTTGTTTACTCACTTTTTGTTGCGATAATGTAAACACCAATACTCCCAAGGTCACTGAGCCTGCTACCAAATATTTAAAGAGCGGGAACTTAGTCCGGTAGAAAATGACATGCACCAACATCACGGGGATCAACTTGCAAGACTTTGCGAGGAGAAAAGCCACGTAGTCCACATGTTTCAATGATAGGTAGGCAATTGGAGACGACAAACTCGATGTTATGGCAATCAATATGAACCATTTGAAAAAACTTTGGGCTATCTGCCTATCATTCTTTGTAAAGACATCAAATGGTCTTACCTTGCCACTGAAGGTAGCGTAGATATACCCCACGACCGACGCCATCAAGGCTTGAATCAAATTGACCACCAATGGTGCCTTGAAAAATTCTGGCTCATACTCTCCGTACGGTTTCGTGTTGATTCTTTCTTGTAAAACAGACCATGTTAGAAATGAACCATACAATCCAAGCACGCATATAACGAGTGTTGCGGTCATGAACAGTTTTAGTGTAAAACAAGCGTAAAACAAGTGTTAATCGGATGTCGAGCCAGAAACAGTTGTAAATATTAAAATTTGATCCGAGCGTTGCGTGAGAATAAGTTACGAATTAGTATTACGTGTAATATATATACGGGATTGTTATACAGGTGATTACTTGAAGAAACCAAAGAATCCCTTCTTCTTGCCTGGGGCTTCGGGTTCTGAGCCAAAATCATAGTTGATATAGTTGAATGCCATATCAAACAACACCGGCTTGCACAACACGGGCTCGATCCCTGTTTCTAAATCAAGATTAACGAGCTTCAAGTCAGGACCGATATAGTTGTTGATGTTTTGAATGGCATAAGTTGGTACCGCAGGAGTTACTTCCGATAAGAATTGGGCAGATACGTGAGAGTGGAACACTAATGATTTCACTTGCTCTTTGAAATGAAAAAATTCTTCGATATTGGTGATGTCGTAAGGGAACCCCTTAACTTTATAGAAATCTTCTGGGTTTGCCTTTTCCACTTGATCTTCCACATATTTATTAATTTTCAACGCTTCAGGAAACTTTCTATTCTTGGTGTATAAGTCGCTCAAGGTGACGTATTTCCTCCACTTATAATACAATGACAAATTTTCAAGCGATTCGAACAAGTCTGAATCATTATATACCCCGGGGAGGTCTTTAAGACTCTCGATTGTGTCATTAATGGCATCATATAATCTCACAATATCCTTTCTGCTCGATAAGTCCTTACTTGTCTGTAACTGCCCAATCAAGAGCAAGTCTCTCTTTAATCTGGTAAAAAGCAAATGATAATTGAGATAAGTCAGAAGCACTGCCATGTCTTGACTCTTGTCCAAATCCTCATCATCATTGAATTTCTCGACATCATCAGCGTGCAAGTCTGATATTTTCAGCCAAGCTGCTGAGAGTTGGTCAAATTGATTGGCATCAGTATACTCTTGCCAGTTGGTGGTCTTTGTGTCATTTAAGTTCATTATCCGGAAGGCCACTTCGTCATTGTAGATCTTGGCTTCATAGTTTCTCCATTCCACAGAACGGGCCAAACTAACTGATGAACCAATATCAGAGACAAACTTGGGGTCTATAGATTCTATAATTGTCACTGCAGGCAGCAAATAAGCTACGGTGTTCAATTTAGCAAGCTTTCTTGCAGCTGAGTTGAGATCCACACCTAAATCCTCAATGGAATCATCCCTTGAGATCGCCAACCCCAAAGATGGATTCACCACAGAATCAATCGTCTCATTGATTATGGTCCTTCTGGATTGAGCATATTCTTGATCTTCACTTTCATCACTTCTGGAAGCGAGTAAGTCTAATGCACACTTGGCTATGGCAAAAGCATTTGATGCTTTGCCCCATTGCCTTTTGTTTACAGACAACATACCCTGTGCCAATGCCGTATAAACATAGACTTCGAGCACTTTGAGACTATCTTTCTCATCCTTCATCAAAGTCAACAATTTCTTACTATTACTGACCGCCTTTTTGATCCTGCTAACCATTAACGTCCTATAGGATGATGTCTTTTCACTACTGATTTCCATCAAAGATTTGATCTGAAGAGAATATAAAAGATCTCTCTCCGCCGAAAGAAGCAAAACAAGCCCGTATCTATTATCGCTGGCATACTGTTCCGCATCTATCTTGGATGTCTTTTCTTTGTCACGATAATTTTTCGTATCCTTGGTGATGATATTTATCTCATGACGGAGTTTCAACAAGCGCTTATTTACTCGTTTTCTTTGCTTGATAAAGTCCTCTGTGTTCACAAGGTATGCACTCACACGTGCTCCCAAGGTTATATCTAATGGAGAGTCCATGGTAGAGCTGGTGTGAACTGGAGGTTTACTGAGTCGTTGACCTGATTTTTGGACGACAAAATGCGTTCTCATACTGTATATAGGTAATGTCAACCTTTCCAATCTAATGAGACGAAGAGCATAGGAAGAAGATGAGGACAAAGACAATTGAAAAGGCTATAATAGGGACTATTAGAAATTATTGAGGAAGAGAAGTCAGTGTAAAATACCAAGGAAAATAAATTCCATCCGAGAATAAGTTGTAGTTTACCTATGCTAAATGAGGACTTTCCACTATTACGAAGACAAATGTCTTCGCTTTCATCTTGAGAACAGCTTTCAACTGGACGTATAAAATTAACGAATCTACTGGAGAAAGATCTCACAAATCCATATATTCAATATTATCTTTCGTGTATCGACAAATCGTTCCTTAGTTATCAGAGTTTGCCTCTGGACTTAGACACAATGAGGCCCAAGTCGTCAATTTGTTCGGATAACATATATGTTAATTCGGTGTTATCTTCTGCTTTTCTCTCAGTGATATAATGTTTCCTACCTCTAAATACCCAATAGAGAACAGCATAAAGACAGAAAGCAACGATTACAACGGAGGAATAGTTCATGTTTCCTGCAGTTACAGGCATGACTTCAGGCAAGCTATAGAACACTAAGGCAAATAAAGTCCAACCGAGGACTACATAATTCGATACTAATCCTATTTTTCCAAGCCAGAATGGTCCATGATTAATGTTATCTCTTCCTTGAAGTAACAAGAAGAAAGTCGGTATGCTGTATGATAGCATTAAAAAAGTGATACAACCCACGATCAAAGAATTAAAGGCAGTCGTTGAGGCCATGTAAATACATCCGACCACTGCTGTCCAAAAACAAGATATGAGATGAGCATTCACTGGGACACCAGTTCTGTGGTTCACCTTTTTCCAAAATCTTGAGCCTGGAAAACCATTATCTCTTGCAAAAGACCAACATAATCTTGCCTGCCAGGTGTGCGACGCAATATTGCAACCCCATGCGGTTAATACAATTAACACTTCTAAACCTATTGCACCACCTCTCGAGTTAAGAACCTGATAGAAAATATCCATAATTGGAACACCTGTGTTGGATTTTAAAATGGTACTCAAGTTTTTAATACAAAAAAAGACAGCAATAGAAAAGGAGAACGATGAGATGAATCCTATAACAACAGTTCCAATTATCACCTTTGGTATTTGAGTTTTTGGTTCTAATATTTCCTCTGCAAGATGCGTAGCCGCGTCTAAACAACTGAAGGACCAATTAGGGTTAATGAGACCTACAATAAAAGCGATAGCTGAGCTTGACCATCCAGTGCCATTTGTGAACTCTACAAAGACAAAATGAGCAGTTTGATACTCACCAGCGGACTTTGCTAAAACAACGATCATTATGATAACACACGAACAAAGAGACATGTATAAAGCAGCTTGTGAAATTCTAGGCAATGGCCTTTCCCAAATATTGAAAAAGATTAAACCGACATTAACTAATTCGTAGGTCACAAACACTTGCCAAGTTTCGACTTTCTTGTTAGGGTCACCGGTTCCAAGAACGTACATTCCTACAACTGCTGTCGCTATGGTCATACTAACAGAGGCACTGGTTAAAATTGCGCTTGCCCATGCAAGAGCACCACACATGTAAGAAGCAAATGGAGCATACTTGGGAGGAGCTAATTTCATCGTCCAATAGTATTGACCTCCAGCATTAGGCATGGCGCTGACCAATTCTGATAAAGTTATTGCAATGCAACTAGAAACACATGCTACGATAATAATACCATAAATGATAATCATAGGTCCCCCCGATGAAATACCAGTAACCAAAGAGGCAGAAATTCCAGTCCATGAGTTTGTTAATCCAAACCCGTAACCCAATAATGACCAAATACTGAAATTACGACGCAATTCAGGTCGATATCCCTCCATGGCCATGTCGAGGTTGGCATGGGCCACTCCTAATTTTCGTTCAGGGTCGTTACCCCTGCTGGTAGGAATATGGATTTCGTTACCTTCGTCATTTGATGAGGTACTTAATGGTTGAACATTCACTATATCCTCTCTTTTCTCTAAATCTACACCCATAGTCAACGGTGAAACATGACGGAAAGCCGAAATCTAGAAAGGTGTACATTTTATATAATAAGATCTATTAAGTAATTACCATTTTAATTAATTATTTGACCATCTGATCCAAATACACATGACTTGTGTTATCTTATCTCGATTTCGGTACAAAATGCGATAGCTTTCAAGATCGTGATCCTCTTCCGAATTAGTCCATTCTACCCAGCGGTACTTTCTTATCTCACACTTCATGATTTGCTAGTCGTTTACTACCAAATCGGGATGTACACGAGTATTAAACATGAGAAGACAATTGAAAGACAACTGAAAAGGCAATGAGATAGGGAGATTCAGGGAGAGAAGTCATAAGAGCTTGTATTATGAATACAAAAAAAGTGGACGAGTCCGGATTCGAACCGGAGACCTTTCGCATGCTAAGCGAACGCGCTACCAACTACGCCACACGCCCAGAAGTTAAAGAGAAGGATGGTCCCTAACAGGATCGAACTGCTGATCTTGGTGTTATTAGCACCACGCCCTAACCAACTAGGCCAAGGGACCTCTTCTAAATAAAAGATTTTTGACAACAAATACCCCCAGCAAAACTAACGCTCGTACTTTCATATGCCTTTGTCTATTGCATACTCATGCCACTCGTTCCGTGCATGCTGGCAGAGAACTCGTATCTAGCACGAGAAATCTCAAGAGGGACTCCTTTGGTTCTGTCTTCTCACATCTATTAGTGATCGTTACTTTCTCTTGGAACACAATGCAAACTGACTTCCTGAGGAGCTGCTTTATTAGCCCTCTTCTTCCAGCACAGCAGTGGTTGATGCATAGAGAAAACTTATCCTTCAGAAGCTAACTAATGAATATCTAGGTTACCTTTTCTTGACGGGGATGTAGTCTGATATATTACATCGGTAACTCATCCTTTTATGGTGTCGACAACGTAGGAGGTTGCCAACGACCGATAAGCTTAGAGAAATATAGCGAAGCTAGGCTACTCATAAGGAATAAAAAAGAAATATTTTAGTAGCTCAGGCTTCAAGTTGTAGGAGATTAGTTTGCAAAAGCCTACGACAGGTTTAGTAACTCAAGTGTTTCATCTGCCTAAAGAAGGTGGCGGAATTCTTTTAAATTCCCCCAAAAATACTGCTCTATATATTAGGGGCCATTGGATTTCAGCTTTCTTTGCTTGCGATTTGATTCTTAGCATTTAGCTGAGACTTAGACGACGTCAACATTTCGCAGCCATTTTATTATGTGTCTGCCAAACGAAAAGAATTGTAATTAACGTTTATACGAGACTTAGATATTGAAACATAATGACGACAACCCAGAGTAAATATAAGGAGTAATATCACTTTCATGGCATTCATGATGTATATTCTTTTGGTGGTATAATTTTTCAACATGGCATAAGTATATTATTGTTTGAAAGTGCCAAGAGGAGCTTAAAGGTACAGTCTAAAATACAATTGAGAGGCGATAAGTACTATCAACTAATGACGATACCCACTCCATGACAGTAGCTTTATACAGTTAAATTGTACCCAGTAGGAAACATAGAATATAATATTACCCTATAACCATTGGGGATCCAGTACTGCGTTTATTGTATGATGGAATGGCGGAGAACATATCGCTCCTAAATACAAACTTAAAGAATCCACACTTAGTGACTATTGTGGCCATAATAATATAGTTGAATCAGAGACAATTTCATGCAACACATCCAGTTCCCAATTAATAACTCTGGATAAGGGTTGTCTATGACAGGTAAATGGATATGAAGATTAAAAGTAGATATAAATGATCAAGATTAAGTGTCCCCTTTCTGTTTCTTACTCTTCCTTACTCCCCGGCTCCAGGCTCTTTTCATTCTCATGTTGATTCGCCCGAAACATGAGGAAGCTGGCACCGTCAACGATTCAGAATCTGGTTTATAGTCAGTAAAAGCTGAGAATACCGACATGGGCTGCCATTGTGGTTCGTCATTTGCAGACCTCCTTCTCCTTTTGACTTGAGGTTTTTGCGACATTTTTGTCATTTTTTGTCTTTGCTCGATGTCGAATTCTTCGCCAACGGTTTTACTGATGGCCCTGCTAATGCTTTTGGAGTCTAATGACAGTGATTTTATCCTTATAGTACCCAAATCATGATAATAGTCGTCTTCGATATTAACAGTATGGTAGATTCTCCCTATCAAGTAATGGTAGCTTACTCGTTTTACCTTTTTTGTCACAGTTTTACCAAATAGCTGCAAATTTAGTGGATTGTTCTCATCTTCATTGAATTTTACATGCTGGGTATTGTTGCGGTCTGGCCAAAGACCATTAGGTTCAATAGAAGGAATCCCCATGAGTATATCTGAGAAAAGAGCAGGGGGAGGTGTGCTCAAAGAGTCCAATATCGATATCTCATCCACCCTGGAGCCCCAATGGCTGGGGTTTTTGTACCCTGTCTCTGTAACTCTGAATGGCTGCTCCTCTCCATGGAGCAACTCATCAGATAGATCATACTGACCAAACATGCCCATGGATTTGTTTAATACGGGGGTTATAAACTTGCCATATTCCGATATATATTGGGCCATCCTAAGCAGAAAATATTGCAAAAAATAGCATGCTGCTCTAAGCAGACACAAAAAATAAAAGGAGAAAAGCAAAAAACGGAACAGGTATAAGAGGCATTGAGTATACAGAACAGGAAATGCAGATGAAAGTAAATAGAATAAATTAGTAAAGCAATTAGTATTCCTGAGAAGCTGATATTCGCCTACTGATTACGTAGCTCGCTCAGTTTTCTCGAATGCGACCGGTTCCGGTCAAGCGCGATAGAAGAGTCATCGTGAAAATATTCAAACAACTTAACTAGTATGTTGAAGGGGTTACGTCCGAGGTTAAGGTTCGGACAGCGATACGTATCACTGTCTAAGAGGGTGCTGAAGGATGCCCATCATAAGCTTGAACAGTTTCCTCAGCTCGTTAAAAGTGATCTCGACAAGCATGGCAATATCGACTATATCAAGCTCATCTTGACTTCGAGAGTATACGATGTTGTGAAAGATGCTGGGACGCCGTTGACTCATGCTGTCAACTTGTCACAGAGGTTTAATGCCAATATCATGTTGAAGAGAGAAGACTTATTACCTGTGTTCTCGTTCAAGTTACGTGGTGCCTACAATATGATTGCCAACTTATTCTCCCATTCCAAGAACCGTATATCAGGAGTAATAGCATGTTCAGCTGGTAATCATGCACAGGGTGTTGCTTATTCTGCAAACAAATTGAATATCCCTGCCACTATTGTCATGCCCACTAGTACGCCATCAATCAAGTATAAGAATGTGTCAAGATTAGGATCTCAAGTGGTTTTATACGGTAACGACTTTGACGAGGCTAAGAAGGAGTGTGAAAGGTTGAGTGTGGAAAATAATCTTGTCAATATCCCCCCCTTTGATCATCCCTATGTCATTGCTGGTCAAGGTACCGTGGCATTAGAACTCACGAGGCAATACCGATTGGACAAGATTAATGCTGTGTTTGTGCCCGTAGGCGGTGGTGGTCTTGTGGCTGGAATCGCATTATATTTAAAAAAGGTTGCTCCTCATGTGAAGATCATTGGTGTGGTGACATACGATTCTGACGTTTTGTATAGGTCAATGAAATCTGGCCACAGGGAAAAACGTAATACCGTTGGGGTCTTCGCTGATGGTACTGCAGTAAAAGTTTTGGGTGAAGAGACCTGGGATGTCACGAGGGGCCACTTGGATGGTGTGGTAAGAGTCCTGACTGATGAGTTATGTGCTGCAATTAAAGATGTGTTTGAAGATACAAGACTGATTGCCGAACCCTCTGGTGTATTGTCTGTCGCTGGGGTGAAGAAATATATTCAAGAAAACAAGGATATCGACCATAAGGACAAGACATATGTATCAATATTAAGTGGAGCGAATATGAACTTCGATAGACTCAGATTTGTCAGTGAAAGAGCTGTGCTAGGTGAAGGTAAAGAAGTGTCTTTGGTAGTTACTATTCCAGAGAGACCTGGTGAATTCTCCAAATTACAAAAAGTTATTGCCCCTAGAGCCATCACGGAATTCTCTTATCGTTTCAGCAGTGATTACCCAGCAAACATCTACTTATCCTTCAGTGTCACCGATAAGCAATCTGAACTCAAGGAGATTATCTCCCACTTGACCGACAGCAAGCACAACTACGAAGTCGAAGATATCTCTGATAATGAACTCGCAAAGACTCATGGTAGGTATTTGGTAGGAGGTAAATCTCCTGGACCTGGTGTTGACAAATTAAAGAATGAAAGATTATTCAGATTCGAATTCCCTGAGAGACCAGGTGCATTAACGAGATTCTTGGACGCATTAAAGAAAGATTGGGACATCACGCTTTTTCACTATAGAAACCATGGCCATGATGTGGGCAAGGTTTTGTGTGGGTTTGTACTACCAGAGGGTACTGATGAGGAAGACTTCCAAACTTTCTTGAGAGAATCAGGCTACGAATTCATCGAAGAAACCGATAACTTTGTCTATACTAAATTCTTAAAGAGATAAGCATGTTATGTACAAATAAAGCTTTTGTGATAAGCTTTTACGCTTTCTGTTAAGACCGTCTTAAAAATGATTGGAAGGTCTTATGATCTATATGGACTCTGCCTGTAGCCTTCATTTGCTTTTTACCTTCCTTTTGCTTTTGTAGAAGTTTCTTTCGTCTTGAAATGTCGGCCGCATGCAATCTTTGGGTGACATCTTTTCTTTTGGCCTTGATGGTCTCTCTGGCGACGACTTTGTTGTTGACTTTTGCTTGAATTGCGACTTCAAAGAGCTGGAACCGTAAAAACTCTTTGAATCTAGTAACATTCTCTTTTCCCCTTGTTTGCACTTGAGAGCGATGCATGATTTGCGTGAGGGCATCTTGAGGTTCTCCATTCACGCAAAGCTCCATCTTGACGATATCAGACAGCTTATAACCAGCATCTTCATAGTCAAGCGAAGCGTACCCTTTTGTACATCCTTTGAGCTTTCCAAAGAAATCCTCCACTAACTGTGCTAGTGGGATTTCATAAACTAGCAAAACTTGACCCGTCACCAAATACTCCAATTCCTTTTGAATGCCACGATTATTTTCGCATAAGGACATTACTGCCCCCAAATACTCGTCTGGGAGAGTGATAATAGCCTTGACGTACGGCTCCATCAACGTGCTAACACCATGGTACTTGCAGTCAACACCAGGGAATTCATTCGGGTTGGTGACAACCTTGTCGGTGCCATCTCGGAACAGTATTTTGTATGGCACCGTCGGGGCACTCAAAATAATTTTGGCCCCATATTCCTTCTCCAACCTTTCTTGGAATACAGAAGCATGCAATGAACCGAGGAACCCAAGTCTCCAACCCAATCCCAAGGCATTGGAAGTCTCTTTCTCCAAAGTAACTGATCTATCATTCAAGACAAGATTTTGCATATGATCATCCATACTCTTGAATTCAGATCCATCAGCAGGGAACGCACCAACAAATACCATTGGTTTCGGCTCTTCAAACCCAGGTAAAGGTTCTAATCCTTTATGAGCCCCAAACTCGAAATAGGTATCTCCAATTAATGCTTCACTAGGGTCTTTCATCCCCGGGATGATATACCCAACTTGTCCTGCTCCTAAATACAGCATCAGCATCTTATCAGGGTGCATTATTCCTACATCCTTCACTTCGTAGATCTTTTCAGAATGAGCCGAAAGCATCCTCATTCCCTTCTTTAACTTTCCATCCACTACGTGCACCAACATCACTACTCCCAAATACAGATCGTGCCACGAGTCCACTAACAACGCCTTCAATGGTTTATGGAAATCACCCGTCGGAGGTGGCACATCCCGAATGATAGTGGGAATGATTTGATCGACATTTAGCCCGGTCTTTGCACTGACTGATATACACTCATCGCCGGGCAATTCAAAAGTTGTCTCCACTTGTTCGATCGACTTGGCGATATCCGCATTATAGAGATCAATCTTGTTGATTATGGGAATCAATTTGAGTCCCATGCTATAGGCCAAATAAAAGTTTGCTACAGTTTGCGCCTGGACACCTTGAGTGGCATCAACCAAAAGAAGAGCACCTCCACACGAAGCGTAAGATCTCGAGACTTCCGCTCTGAAATCAACATGTCCGGGAGTATCTACCAAATGAAGCAAGTACTGCTCGCCATTGTCGTCCTCGTAAAACATCGAGCATGTCTGGGCCTTCACCGTGATGCCTCTTTCTCTCTCAACATCCAACTTGTCTAATACTCTTTTATTAGCCCCCGGCTGAATCACTCCTGTCAATTCCAATAGCCTATCGGAAAGAGTTGACTTACCATGGTCTATATGGGCCACTATGCTAAAGTTTCTGTAGTTCTCTATGGGGATCTTCGCTATTCGTTCCTGGACCAGCTTCGCATAGCTCTCTCGATTAAGGGCCCTTTTTTTATCCTCAAGACTAGCAGGCTTCACAGTTTTCTGCTGCTTAACACTCTGCGTAGCCCGCCGTATGGAAATAAGGGGGAAAGACAAAGGTATCGGTCTTAACCCACGTCTCAACATAATGAGCTCAAGCAGAGATGATTTGCAGAATTCGCACAAAAAATACAATGAATATCTTGATACTGAAATGCCCTGATACAGACTGATTTAATAATTTACTTTAATATTACTCTATATTCTTCTTTGCAAAGTCATTGAGAAAATTCACCAAGAGCTCAACGCTGTCTAGTGAAACCGCATTGTATATAGAAGCTCTCATTCCCCCAACAGATCTATGGCCCTTTAAAGCTTGCAAATTTCTTTCCGCCGCTTCTTTCAAAAACTTAGCCTCCAAGTCATCATTGGGCAATTTGAATACAACATTCATCGAAGATCTTACCTTGGGGTTGGTCACGGGGAGAAGATAGAAGCCTGGATACTTGTCTAAGGTGCCATAGAGCAATGTAGCCTTTTTCTTATTCACCAGTTCAATATGGTCAATTCCACCTTCCTCTAATAGTTTGCTAGTCACTAACTTGATAATATGTAAGGTAAAGATTGGAATTGTATTGTAAGCGGAGTTATTTTCAACCACTGTAGGGTAATGAAATGCTATAGGCACCAATGGGAGTCCCAATTTCTTTAATTCCGAGTCAGAAGGTTGCTCCAAAAGCGTTTTCTTGATTATATAAATGGTTAACCCTGCCAAGCCAATGTTTTTCTGAGCCCCAGCCATAATTAACCCATATTTGCTCACATCAATTTTTTTCGACAAAATGTTAGATGACATATCAGCCACAAGCTCTACCCCTTCAGGAATGTACTCAGAAGACGGAATGTCCTTGAATTCATTACCATGCACCGTTTCATTGTCACAAACATATAAATAAGCAGTATTCTTTTCAATTGGGGCCCATTCACTGTAGGGAGGGATATCGGCATACTTTTTACTTTTTGTATCAACAACAACATTGACATCAAAACCTAATCTCTCTGCCTCTTCTTTTGACTTCTTGGACCAAGACCCGGTGACAGCATACGCTGCCTTACCAACTTTACCCTCTCTCTTGGCATAATTGGCCATCAAATTGTACACAATCGACGAAAAACCAGTGGTACCTCCACCTTGCATGAAAAACACTTCATGAGTATCGGGGATATTCAAAAGTTCCTTAACATTTTGCTTGGTGTCATCGATCACCTTGATGGCAGGCTTTGACCTATGTGAAATTTCACCAATCCCCACGTTATTTCCATCGTAAGAAATCAAATCATGTGCCGCTTGTTGCAACACGGAAGTGGGAAGCTTAGCTGGACCCGCTCCAAAGTAGTGGGGCTCCTCTCTGTTTAATGTTTTGGACATGGTTAAGAAGAAGAGTCATAATTCGCGATCGAGTCAAAAATTAAGTAAAAGCAGGAAGAGTCGATAAAGGGCAGGAATAAAAAGAGTGAGGAAGGTAGAGTGCAACAAAGCGCTTCTTCCATTGTTTATTGGTTAATCCCTCACGATTAAGCCGGCCATGTGGTAGGTTATTTGAGTTTGACTATGATCGTCCAAGAAACAATGTAGTATACACCCCTTCAGAGTGAAGAGTAGAATCACAACTTTACATGTGGCGACGATTCTAGAAGACAATTGCCAATCTTTTAGACGCAAAAGCACTTCTGTATCTTCGAAATCTTGTGTATATGATGCTTGTTCCGTTAGAGTTTCGCTTCTCTCCAATTGCGGGTCATCTGGCTTCAACACTTCTAAATGATGGTTCCAAGATACAGTGACATTATATTTCCCTTCCTCTTCAAGCACAAACCCCAAGAACCCCCCATCTCTTTTACTTGCCTTAACCTTTAACACCTCCTTCTGTGATACACGCTTGAATTTTTCCAATCTCTTATAAATCAAAGAAAACTCATTTGGTAAGCTCATCATTAAATGGACATCCGCTAGATCAGGCTCACTGCCAAACACACTTTCGGGGGCGTTCTTAATGATTTTAATGGGAACTCTAAACGTATGGTTTATCGTGCTTTGATTGGCATTGATGCTGGAATAGTACAATGCTAACGATGCTGTCCTACCGTTCTTGGAACCGGTACCCTGATTCCCTGATACATCATTCTTTTGAAGCCTCACATATAAATAGTCACTATTAGCCTTATCAAACTGCCGTATGGTACGTAGGAATAACTCGATATGGACCACAAACTGAATCACATTATCCCTTAGACTTTGGATCTCTACCTGATCGAAAATCGTATCGATTGGTATCCTACACCATACCTGCGGTTCTTGCGTCACATGCTGTTCATCCAACAGGATTATAGTGAGCTTGCTGGGTTCAAAGCGCAACACAACAAACTTCCTCACCTGACTGATAGTAGAAAGGGTCGTCTTGAGTGTGTCTGTAGTCTGCGTCCTAAGCTTCAACTTCATAACGTTACGCGATAAATTATGATACATGAAAAGTATAAAAGTAAATAAATTTATATAACGACCGAGGCCAGTTTTAAATCTTGATCAAGTTAGTTCTGGAAGATAAACTTCATTAGCTCGACTCAAACATGAATCACGTAATTATTAGTCTGTTGTTCAACACTTGATCTTCCTAAACACATAATTCTTAACTCCATTTAATTGCTTGAACTTAGACAATATTGGGGTTCACTATTGCACCTTCAATACAATGACAACAGAGTCACCTCGGAGAAACAATTTCGATATGAATCTCTCCTTTGGTGTGCTTTTTATCTTCTTTCCTTTATTGTTCTTTACTGGCTCAGACCATAATTCTTTGACATTCTCCAACACCATATTGCAATGTCTATCAAATGCTTTTACTCTCGCAATCAACTTATGGTTGTTCCTGCAAGATATAGCTACCACTCCATTGGTATCAACGGCCCTCTGTAGCAATGACATCGGCCCATACGTGAATTCAAATTCTTCGAGCTTTTGGAGCTCAAGCTCTGTCAACTCTGACCGAGGACGATCCACCAATTCCCTAAACGTTAGTAAATCTCACCCATCAATCAATCTTTATCTCTATCTTTACTTACGCCATTGTCTACTGTTAATCTTAGTTATAGTTCGAACTCATCTTATCTTCGCAGTTTATATTTTGGTTACTACACTACCATATATATGCCTATGATTTTTCAAATTGACTCAAGGGAGCAGCTAATCCACATCCTCTTTGAATGATGTTCTCTACTCTGCTCTTGAGAATTTTTGACGGACACTCTACCGTTAAATTATCAAAGTCTATCCTGGCCTCACTGTTTCCGATCTTGATCTTGGAAGTTTTACCATCAATTGATGAATAGGCATCACCAAATTGTGCAATCAAGAGTCTCGAGATACGACGGACACGCGACGTAATAGAACTCTCTGAGACGGCTCCGCTGGGGATTTCATCCGTCTCCTCTATCTTCACGGGGCTCTTATGATGATGATGATGATGAGTTTTTGAGGAAAGTTTCACCGAAGCTGGTGACGAATCTATAGAGTATAATATCGCTACAACACTATCAGCCAAAGAATCTGCCATTAAATTATCATTGATCCACTCAACAATGATATAAAGTCCACCATTCTTGGATTTGTCGACCACAATACTGATCATATCCATAATTAAACATTCCCAAGATTCCACGCTGTCATTTACAACATGAATGTAGCCAAACATTTGTTCCAAGTGCCATTGTAGCAAGGTGATATCGGAATTTACCTTCAAATTAATCTTGGATTTCACTATCGATGTCGATAATTGCGAAAACTCATGCAAATCTTCCAATTGAAGTAAATTTAATTCGAAATCTTTCGACACAAGCACACCAGATACAGGCTTGCCCGACTCCACTAAAGTCTCAGCTTCTTCCGTCTTCTTAATCACTTCTCCTTCTACATTTTCCTTTTCTCCATTCTCTTTATTCTCATTCTCATTCTTTTCATTCCCGTTCTTATTCTCTTCTTCTTTCACTTCATCTTCCATATCTTCGTCTTTAATTTGTTGAGAGTCCAATATTTCGGTGATCTTTTCTCTGATATCTCCAATTTGCACATCGGCCAAAATACCTATTGCTTTTGCTATCTTAAGGCCTTTAAAATTGATTATTAGTTCATCACAATTTCTAGGATTAAACACCTTTATCTCCTGATCAGTACCTTTCCTCGATGCATATTTACTTAAAAGCGCTGACTTCAATCTCCCCATGGGATTACTCTCACCATGAACAAGAATAATCTTCAGAGGATTCACTTGGTCAATGAAATCAGCATTTTCTTGGAAATCCACATGGGCAGCAAATGAAATCTCTTCTATATCTAGACGACGAGGAATAGTCATTTCGGGATTCATAATTGAGGGGATAGTCGTAGGTTCGGCCAATAGATCCTTAGCCATGGTCCCTTCAATGGAGTAACCAGTCATGATCACTGCATTCTTTGGATCAGGAGCCCATCTCTCAAGGAGTTCTCTCGAAACACCATTCTGCAACATCCCTGGCGAGGCTACCACAACAGAGGGTCCGAAATCTTGGAACTTGCTTAGGTTCCTTATTGACTTGATATATTTGAAGTCGAAGGGATTTTGTTTTTCACTAGTACTTGAAGCTGAAAGACGTATGCGGTCATTCATAATATTAGTGTAAGTCTGGTATACGGCCATACACTTCCTTGCTAAAGAGGAGGCATAATATATACTTATATTTTGGAGGTCTTCATTTTCAGACCAATATTCTTCCAAAATCAATAAAAGTTCTTGGGCACGCCCTAAGGCGAATGTTGGCATTAAGATTCTACCACCTTTTAATAGACATGAATGGATCAAGCTCATCATTCTCGCTTCCTTTTCTAATCTTGGTTCATGGGTAGCCGTACCGAAAGTCGACTCTGTAATCAAAATATCCGGTTTCATTGGTGGAACTTCTGCTACTTGTAAATGTCTATTATCTTCTCTTGAATAATCACCAGTAAACAACACCTTCAACCCTCCAATTTCAATGAAATACATACAAGCACCCAAAACATGGCCCGCGTGATATGCGGTGAACCGTATCCCATCGGTCTCTATGGTGGAATGATAATCTATTGTCTCAATCTTATCGAATGAAGTCATCAAATCTTCGTCAGTGTATAAATTACTCGATCTATCAGTAGCATTGGAGAGTCCAGCATCACCTCCGCCACCTTCACCAATTGATGTCACCCTAACAAAATCAGATAATAACCACCGATAAATCGCCTTCGTCGCATGGGTCATAAACACCCTACCTTTGAAATTTGTCCTCTGCATAACATACGGCAATGAAGCGGCATGATCCAAATGGAAGTGGCTGATCAATAATATATCAACTTTAGATAAGTCGTATTCATCGTAAAATGGTAACGAACATAAACCTGGAAGACCTGGATGAACTCCAGCATCCAACATAATAATTTTGTTTTTATATTCGATGATGTGACATGACCGGCCTACTTCATTACATCCTCCAAGACCGAAGAACTTGAAGTCGTCGATCTCTGCTCCTTCAGACATTTTGTTGCCGTCGTTGATGACGTTGGTTTACAAAATAAAAGCGTAAAACTGTTCAAACTGTTGGAAATATGCAGGAGGGATGGCAAGACAAAGTCCTACTGAGGTGAAACAAAAGACGTGAAAAACGAGATTAATATTACTTTACTATCTATAACCCAGAACTAAACTCCTATTCTCAAGACATTTTGACGTTGATGCCTGAACTTAATCACTTCGTGTCTCTCCATAATGTAGAGCGCCTTGTCGAGAGCAGCGAAGCTGGCTTTACCCGAATCAACAAGCTCTCTTTTCAAGGTTTTATAGGCAGTAGACCAACCAATGGGAAGTCTTCTTCTCAATTCTTGTTCGACTTTCTTGATCTCTTGGTTCATTTCTGCACTAGGTACTAGACCTCCGCTCGATACACCCTGATCTACGGCATTCATAGTAGAGGCAGTGAATAACCTAATGGCCTCTTCAACGTGTTCTTCTGTAGCCACGGGTGACAACCTTAACTTCGCTAACGATTCAGTGATACGAATAATGGCCTCGAGCTGTCTTACGGTGATAGGGATCGACAGTCTCTCATTCATGTCACTTTCATTAATTTGCAATCTTCTTCTGATGGAAACAAAATGTGATGACAATCTCTCTGAGGCATCAGCGCTCAATCTTGGGGCACATTTCAATTTACAATATTGAATATACCGTTTCATGGTTTCAATGGGGATCTCACCTTCATGATTACTGTCGGCGACTCTCCCACCAGTGTGAATATTCATGACGTGACGAGCAATGGTCATATCTCTATTTTCATTATGATCATCCTTGACAATGAAAATCATATCGAATCTAGATAAAATTGTCGTTTGGAAATCGATGTTTTCTCCAGGACTCTTTAATTCATCATATCTACCATAAATTGGATTTGCCGCTGCTAAAACAGAAGTTCTAGAATTCAATACCGTGGTTATACCAGCTTTGGCGATGGAGATAGTTTGTTGTTCCATAGCTTCATGAATCGCTACTCTATCTTCATCTCTCATTTTGTCAAACTCATCAATACAAACGACCCCCCCATCTGCTAATACCATGGCTCCTCCTTCAAGGTAGAAATCTCTACTTTGAGGATCTCTTTGCACAGAAGCAGTCAACCCAGCTGCAGATGAACCTTTACCTGAAGTATACACCGAGATGGGAGCTACTTTTTCAACAAACTTCAATAATTGTGATTTTGCCGTACCAGGGTCTCCCAACAAGAGAACATTAATATCACCTCTTAATCTCACTCCGTCGGGCAAGATTTTTTTGGAACCTCCCATTAACAAGCACGCTATAGACTTTTTGATATCATTGTTCCCATAGATTGAAGGAGCTATAGATTCGGCAAATGCATCATACAAATTAGGCATCCTAGATAACCGTAAGAATTCCTCCTCTTCTTCTTCACTAAAGACCACTCCTTGCCCTCCAACACCATTGTCGACATCAGTTTGAATCCCCAATATTCTTACATAAGGGTTTCTAATAGCGACAGTATCATTGCCGGCAGCCCTATTTTTCCCTTGATAAATGGAATATATTCCCACAATCGATACTCTTGTCCCTGGTACAACCTGGTTTGTCATGTAACGATCTGCCTGTAAGAGAATGTGTCTAGGCATCTCACCTACGGGAACCATATCAGGAGTCTCCTGAAGCTTCAATACTTGTTGATCAATAAAGGTAGATTTGTCATGAACAATCACGTATGGGTCAGGTGGACATTTTTGCTGACTAGACTGGTCATCAAAATTGTGGGAACCTAGACATTTCTTAGGCAAATTCAACAGCCCAAATCCTGAGGGCACTCTCATCTTCATCGTGTGTTTACAGTTTCTGCAAATAAGTTGCACCATGGTAGCTCTAGAAGTCAATACCGAGGCAGAGATGATGATACCACTGACTCTCACGATTTTTGAGATATTTTCAGAGTCCAAATTTCTAATTGAGATCTTGGAGGCATTAGAATATAATATTAACTGACAACTGGGAAAGTCTGATGGCACTTCTTCAGTGGAAATAAAGGCGATTCTCTTTGCTATATCAGTGATGGCACTTTCAAAAAGAGGAATCATTTCCACAGGATCATCAGCTAACTTTTTATTAAGCTCTTCATTATATCCTATAAGATGTTCGGTGTCGACTTTCAAAAAATAGTTTTTGATAAGTAAGTTCTCTCTTAACTGGTCTCTGTAGATGAACTGAGAATCCAATCTAAACTCGAGAATAAACGAACGGAAGGCTCTGGTGATCTCATTGAAGGAGTTATCCTGAGGCTCTTCACCTGGCAACACTTGTGCACCGTACACTTCTGATCTTTCAAACGACATGATGATCAAAGGAAGAAGTACAATTTACAACATATAAAACATCCACGCTCGATAATTAAATTACCCAAAATGGGCAAAATAACTGCGATGCCGACGCGTCTAATTAATACGAGAGAACAACTCAACTGCCTCTACAGTTAACCAAAAGCTATAGAAAAGTAAAGAAAGCTTCGCTTATGAGTGGAATGAGACCAACTATAGAGTGTTGATGACAATTATATTAAGCGTCAGAGAAAAGTCTGCTTTACCTCGTTAGACCTTACGAGACATAGTAGTGGCATTGGCCGAGGCATTATTGAATTTGTTTAGACGCTAAGTAGACTCCTTAAATGATTCTGTTAAGTAATGCCGCTAAGTTTTATTGTATGTTAGTGGGTTATCTTTCTAGAGAGTCATGTTCTTCTACACTTTTCATAATCTGCAGGAATCCATCACATAAGAGCATCGAATGAATTAACGATTGCCCCATATGCTTAAGCCTAGCGCCAAGTTAGCACTTCAAGGTTTGCGCTTACAATCTTTGCGTCAATATGGTATTCCCAAAAAAAACAAACTTCCCCCAAGGCCGATGTGGTTGATTGTGGAGGAAGAGCTTGACGAAGCCTTCATTAAGGGTGGACGAGGTCCAGGCGGTCAGAAGATCAACAAGAGCAACAGTAAAGTTCAATTGACGCATAAGCCCACAGGATTAGTGGTGACATGTCAGTATTCAAGGTCACAAGAACAAAATAGGAAGAAGGCCAGGGAGCTTTTAGCCTTGAAACTAGAAGAATTACGGGATCCTGACAATTGTAGAAATGCTGTCGTTGCTGACCGTCTTCAAAAGGTGAAACTGAGCAAGACGAAGAAAGCCACTAGAAAGTATTCAAAGATTGAAGAAGAGAGAAGAGTCGAAAAGAAAAAGGAACTCGAAGACTTAACAAAAGATATCATTGATATGGACCTCGAATTGGACAGCTTTATCCAGAAGGTAAAGTAAGGTCGTGGAAGGACCGATACTTTGCAACCATCAACAGAATTTACAGTCAGTTTACAGCAGATTTGCATCTGTATATCATGACCGACGCAGTTATTATTGGGTCAATAGTGGCTTCAATAACTGGTTTTCTACTTATTTTATTGTCAATCTTAATATCCATGGCATACTTTTGCACTATATACGCTGGCGATAGATACTACAACATAAATGAAATCAAGTTCTCTCTAGGGAGGCCGGAAATAGATGCTAAAGAGGTATCCATTGACGAAGAGCAATTAATAGAGAACAGTAATGAATACCCGGAAGTTGCCTCTAATGTCATCCTAAGACAAGTCCCTTTGAATCAAAATCGTTTGGACGTGGCACCTCTCTCCGACGGCGAGATCTTGATCAACATCTCAAAGGATGAAAACGTGGGTGAGCTGGAATACTGCAGTGCCATCAATGATTTGACAAATTTCCTCGACTCAAGTTTCAGTACGTCGGATGGCATGGAATTGCTTGAACCTTCAGATTCCCAGTATGACAGTTTTTCACGTACACTATTGCTTAGAAACATGATGAAAAACCATGATGATTGCATAATTAGAGAAGTGGCCGATCCGTATCTGGACTCACACATTTCAATAGGAGAAATTGTTGTAGTGGTGAAACCCTATTTAGATCCTAGAGGAAGGCATTTGAAACCAGGAGACTTGTTACGCATACTCAAGTTCCATATAAAAGCCCCAGGTGAGGATGATGTCGACATTCCACTGGCTAATACAGACCTTAGCAAATTCAAAGCTCCAGAAGATCTCTCTATTGACAGGGATGATTCCGTGTACGAGAAAATACACTGCACTGGTATTATCTTGAACACTCGGTTAGAATGCAATAGCGATTCACACAACATTACTCTAAAAGTGAGAAAGGGCCCTTATAAAGAGTTGGTTTTACGATTCCCTTTGGAAATCGTTTCATTAGAAACAACAGTCTTGAGTGTGGGGCCCGAGTCTTCCAGTACTGTTAAAAATATTGCTTAATTCATCCATCCGATTTATATTTTTTCCAGTTTTCCATAGTATCAATTGCTTCCTGCCAATTTCTCTTTGTCAACTCTAATTCATTCTCCAATTGCTGAACTTTGTGGTTATTGAAATTATTGTCCATGTTTGACTCGATGGACTCAATCAATTTGCTGACATTATGATAATTTATATAAATACTATTCATTATTGGTTTAGCGACGAATTCGAATGATTCCATGTCATCGAAGTAATTCTTGGTGCTATCATCTCCCAATTTTGATATTTCATTCAAATCAATAGTTTCAGATGGGTTGCTCAATATTGTATTATGCTTTGAATTTGCTAATTGACTGTTTAAAGTCGTGTAATAATTGTTGATGGATTTTATGAATGTTGATAGTTTATAGTTCTCCGAAACGAGGCTCTCAATCACAGTGGTCAAGCCGGAAACAATATCTTCATATTCATTCTTCAAGATGGTGTCCAATATCTTTGGTGGAGGTAATATCGTGCCATTATTATTGATTATTGGATTATTGTTGTAAATAGTGCTCAGATTAATATTGTGATCAAAACTAACCTGGCTTGTAGGTAGTCCATAAGTTGTTGTAGTTGATAAACTTCTCTTGGAGATTAGTCTATTCTTTAAATTATCGATCTCCAAGTTCTTTCTCTTTTGTTCAACCTGATACTTTGCACCTACATCTGCAGTCCATGATTTTAGTTTATGAAGATCTTGTGCTTGAAGTCTGTTGATTCGAGTAAGTTTTTGAACCTTTTGATTCAATACACTCTGGTCAAATTGTACTACTCTATTCATCTTGGACTCGGACTCATGAAGACGATTCTCCAAGGATTGTATTTTATCATTCAAATTCTTGATGGTCTCCTCCTTCTGTGAAAGAATCTTGTTGGAAGCTCTATGCTGAACTTTGCTTCGGTCCACCGCTTGAAGCAATGAATATATTATATTGAGAATGTTTTTATCGTTATTGTATATGTCATGGCTGATTTCCACTTCATTGTCCAATAACTCTTTAGAATCAATAGACACAAACTGAAGTCTTTCGTCGACATAAGCCTTCGACACCAAGGTCGAATTGACAAGATCAGCTGCATTCCGTATAGTATCGACATCCAAATATTCGGCCATCTTGTGTTTGTTCATTAAGTTATCAAAATAAACGCGACAGTGCTTAAAAAGTGCAGAGCTGAGGGCTTACAAGGATACCAGCATTAACTAAATCAAAGATAACATCAATATCGATTTTGATATATATTAATTCATTTTTCTCTAATCATATACCACCGTCTTTCCAATCCACCATTGCTTATGTCAATTTAGCTTCAAAGCTTAATGTTTAATATCTTAATGCTTTACTCCAATTTTAAACCTAAATCATACAATTCTTCTTCACATTCTACTAAATGTCATATATCCACGTCATACAATATAACATTCTACAAGAATTCATAAACTTTGTTTATTTGTGTTGATATACATTCCAGAACTCCAAGTCCCTTCTAACATTTATCATGAATATATATTATGGCTTAATGATGCTCTTCAGCCTCTTCGAAAACGAACCAGTCTTCATCAGCGGCTGGAGCTTCAGTAGATGAGGAAGTTTGGTCTAAAACATCAACTGGGGCATTCTCATATTCGCTCAAGGACAGAGTTGGGATTTCTGAATCTGGGATAGCTGGCTTACCTGGCAATTGGAATTTCTTTACGGCATTGTCAACTTCAGCACTGGAGATTGGTGTAGGCTTGAATTGTTTCACTTGTTGAATGTAAAAATCAGAAATCAAGTTGTTTCTTCTTGGGGTGACCGATAATGCTCTCTTTGAGGTAGCCAAACGCTAAAGTCGTTAGTATCACTGACAAAAGGACATCTGAGGATATACACCTAATTACTTACAATTGATTGTCTCAACATTGTTTAAACTTAATTTGCTTTATGACAGTAGACTGTTCACTGAATTTTCAGTTTTTACCCGAGTCTCGGTTGTACACACTCACATTTTTACAGTTGAATCTCATTGGACAGAACAAGGTCACGTGATAATATTGGAGAGTATTATTCAATGTTATGGAGAGAGCAGCAATGACCTGCTATTGTAGAGTGTTCTTTAAATGGGGCTTGATAGTGTAGTACGAGTCCTCTTGATCTCACTTTTTTGTTTGCTTTTTTTCTGTTATTGGTGTTTGGTTTACGGTACTTTGCTCTAAAAACCTGCATATCTCGCCATCGCATAAACCATCTCACTTGAGATATTATACTTTATCAACATCATCATGCCAAAGTACTACTGTGACTATTGCAAGTCGTATTTGACTCATGACACCATGAGTGTCAGGAAGTCACATTTGATGGGAAAAAACCATATACGGTTTTACTGTGACTACTATGAGATGAAGGCGAAAGAAACAGGTATATGGGATCCTTCAGAGCTTCCATATGAAATAACGTCTTCATACTTGAATAGAAATGCCCCCGGCAGTCTTAGTAAAACGAAAGATGATGAAGATATTATGATCCCACCACCTCCCACGTTGACCAACTTTCCCCAACCTCCTCCTTCAGTCTTGAGGCACACAGAGGAATACCAGAAGGCAATTGCAAAACATACGAGGGGACAAAATTAAAAGAGGTTGACACACCAGAGGGTAAGCACTTTTTAAGGTACATCTGTAGTCAGCTGGAATGATGCAGATCATGTTAATAGCATTAAATAGAATAAAGAAACAAAGATCAAAGGAAAATCGTAGGATTAAACAGTAGACTCAAGTTGCTCTTTTGTTTATAATCCAAACCTATTTAAAGCATTTTTACGGTATTTTCTTAGCTCAATACCAAACATATGTATCCACTTTATCTATATACCACATTTTTCTTGTGTGTGTTTTGTGTATGTGTATGGGCTTTGTATTTGTGTGTTTTAGATGTGCTTTCTGTGTATCAAGCACTTTGAAACATAATAAACCTTACGATAAGAGCTCGTTTATGTCAGCGGTATCTATTACAAGCTCTCTAACAAAGCTCTCTAACAAGCTCTCTGACAAGTTGTGTCACAAGTCTTCTACATCGTTTGTGTTCACTGCCTCTAGCTGTTACCAGTCTTATCTTGCTCGACCTAAGCGACCCAAAAGGGAAACTCGGTCCGGCAATTTTTTATATATAACTTCATAGCTGCCTCACGAAAACATCGCATAAAAAATACTATTAATCATATAATGGAAAATAAGACTAGCTCTTCGAGCAAAACCGGCAGTTCTTGTTGTGGATCTTCTTGCAAATGCGGATCATCTTGCTCCTGTGAATCCTGCAACACCACAAAGTTATAAGTAATAATGTATACTTCATATACGAGTGATGAACATAAAATATTACCTGTAATTACGCTAAATACTATCTAATTTCTTGGAGAAAGTTGTAAAACTTCCTTTTTGATAGCAGCTCCCAAATCTGGGTGTACCTTGGTAAACATTTCAAAGACTCTGTCTTGAATGACTGGGTTAGCACCTTGAGCATGAACAGCAATATTGTGGGCCAAGTGAGCTTGTTGGTTTGGATATCTGGCCAAAGTGTGCCATAAGGCAGTAGCTTGACCCCAATCATTATCAGTGACTTTCCAGTGGAATGGACAAGCAGAACCTTCCCAAACTTCTTGATCTTCTTGCAACTTAAAGCTTTGGAATTCCACAGGCTTAGAAGTGGCCAAATAGTTTGGAGTGCTACCCAAGTTACCATTAACATTCATAGCACCATCTCTCATGTGAGGGTTGTAAAGACCAGCAACTGGGCAGTTAACTGGGATCTGAGTGTAGTTGGGACCCAATCTGTGTCTGTGGGTATCAGCATAAGAGAATAATCTGGATTGCAACACTGGATCAGCAGAAGCTTCCATGTAAGGAACAGTGTGAGCTGGAGCAAAAGCAGCTTGTTCAACTTCAGCAAAGTAGTTCTTTGGATTCTCATTCAAGACAAACTTACCAAATCTTCTCAAGGGGTAATCCTTATGAGGCCATACTTTGGTTAAATCGAAAACAGAGAATGGTGCCTTTTTAGCTTGCTCTTGAGTCATAGTTTGAATGTAACAAGTCCATGATGGGTTGTTACCTGCGGCAATGTTCTTGAACAAATCTTCTTGAGCATAATCTGGGTTAGAACCTGCTAATTCACCAGCCTCTTCATTGGTCAAATTCTTGATACCTTGGTCACTGATGAAGTGGACCTGGACGTAGTACCAATCACCCTTCTTGTTAGACCATTTGTAGGTGTGACCAGAGTATCCATTCATTTCTCTGTAAGAAGCAGGAGTACCACGATCAGAGAACAAGATCATCACTTGATGAGTAGATTCTTGATTAGAAGTTAAATAATCCCAGAACATGGTGGCATCTTTCAAATGAGTCTCTGGGTTTCTCTTTTGGGTGTGGATGAAGTGAGGGAACTTTGAAGGATCCCTAATGAAGAAGATAGGGGTGTTGTTGTAAACCAAATCCAAGTTACCTTCTTCAGTGTAGAATTTAGTGGAAAAACCTCTTGGATCTCTAGCGGTATCGGCAGATCCAGCTTCACCACCAACGGTGGAGAATCTAGTAAAGATCTTGGTCCTCTTACCAATAGTATCTAAGAAGGCAGCACCACAGACATCAGTTATATCATCGGTGACTTCAAAGTAACCGTAAGCACCTGAACCCTTAGCATGGACAACTCTTTCAGGAATTCTCTCTCTGTCAAAGTGAGCCAAAGAATCAATCAAGTTGAAATCTTGTAACAAAAGTGGACCATGTTGACCAACTCTTTGAGTAGCAAATGGTTCAGGGATAGGACAACCATTAGAATTTGTATATGTAGGAGCCATCTTAACACTTCTTTAATTAATGAAATACACTAAACGTTAGCACAGAGTAAATTTTCGGGGAAGCTTTCAAATTTATACATTCTAATTTAACTAAGCGGGGATGATGATAACTTTAAGCTATATTCAGTCTTGACTCAGGGGATTACAATTACGACAACATTATTGGATGGCGGCGTGGACCTCGGTAGAATGGAGAATGAAGCGCGATGACAAAGAACATGTCGCTCTAGAACTCATGCGGTTACGACGAAAGTCCCGGGAAACATTAGCGAAAGCCCAGTAAGAGCGAGAAACTTAAGTGGCGACAGTGCGGCACAACAGCAGTAACCTCTAGGGGGTGATTTTTGCTATAGTATTTGTCAATCACAAGCATGCGGAAAAAATCGTTGTGGGGAGCGCGTATCTTTCTCCAGATTTACTGCACCGAGGAACCTTGGTAAAGATTGATAGACATTTACCGATTAAGCTATGATGTCTGTTAATGTAAATCTATTCACACGATATACTTGTTATCTTTCAATATCACTTGTTGCTTCTTACCAGTTTAATTTGTCACTTGTTTAACTAATCCATAGCTCGCCAGCATGTGATGACTAGCCGAGGAGGATCGCAACATGGGTTTGTGTTAGTGTGTAGCGATAAGCCCGAGGAACGATAATTTATCGATTTATATGCACACCTACAGAGCTCTCAGAATGCTAAAGGCTGCAATTAATTTTATGTTTTCTCACGACTGCTGCTTAATAGAGTTTCTCCAGTTCTTAAACTCTTCAGTCAAGATTCCTCCATTGCGTAATCGCCTGTTTTCATCAGTGAGGAGTTCATGAAGAGCAAAGGTCCTTGATCCAGGATCAAAGCTGAGTCTGTATGCCTTCAGATTATCATCCACTGGTATCGACAGTTTTATCCATTCTAGAGCGGCACCATACCATTTCAACGCATTCATACAATTGACCGTCTCTCCCCTGTTTTGCTCGTTTAAAGGATTTGACTTGATGAGCAAAGGAATCTCGTCAGTTTGATACACCTCCACACTGCGCAAAATAAGATTATCGTCTCTGAATCCATACACCACCTTTCTGATCCCCAATAGGAAGCTTTGCGCCCACGTCTTGAACAACTTTTTTTGGAAAGAAATTACTTGTCCAGGGGCCTCTAAGGCTTTTGAAGTTTTTAATTCTACGTAATGAGGCAAGATATCACCGTTAAGTTCCGGCACATAGTCCCACACAGCATCGACTTCTCCTGCTATCAACACTTTCACCTTACCTATGCCCGTTTTCACAGCAGATAGGTATTGCTCGTAGTTATTCACAATTTTCTTAGGACGGTTCTCGATAGCTTGTCTAGAGCAATCAGCCCACGGCCGTGGTATTGTAGCGACGGTCTCAAATTTATACCCACTATATTCACATCGCTTTGCATAATCCAGTTGAGGATTAGACACTTGTGCCCTCTGTTCTTCTTGTCTCCTGCGAAGCTCTGTTTCCTCATCTGCCTCTATAAATAACTGACCATCAAACGCAACAATATTGAGATCTATCGGATCCTTGAGATTATATGGGAGTGCCAATATCTTTGTCATTAGCCCTCTGAAAGTAATGATGTCAACATTGACCTTTTGACCATTGTTACTTTCCTTTTCATATTTCATCAACGCCTTCAAAAATGCATCAAAATCTCCTAAATTCTCCTCCTCTGGTATCTTTTTAAATTTAGAGTAACCTGCTCCCAAATCTAGTTGTTGGTCCACACAAGAATCAGGTAAGTAATAGTAGTTCAAATGGTTTTCGACATCATCATACAAATAAGACCCATCTTCATCACGAGCGAAACTGAAAACTTCCTTAGGCTGCTTAAGGGCAGTGGTCTTAGCCCTCGAACTAAGAGGGAATGTCTTCAACATTGCAGTAATGTTGATATTTGCGAATTGAGAAATGCGAAGAGCTAAAAGTTAAAAAATAACGAAGCGTAAACCAAAAGAAATGCCACTAGAACTTACGGATAAAAGACTGACTATGAGATTAAATAATCACAGAAGTATGCTTTTGTTACTATAAGATTCCTTGGGACAACTCCCAAGGCATAAGATTAAGAGGTTATATATCACGTGATAAACTTGGAAGGCCATAGGATGAATATGGACGTTAAATTTTTGCCCACAAGGCTATTACTACTATAGAAGTGTCTCATGATTAGAATTGAAGTCACAGAAAAAGTAGTAAAACCACAAGTATGGATTTCAACTCGTTCGCTTCTAGTATAAATAAAGTACAGTAACATCCACGGTAAGAGAGCTGAGGAAACTCAGACAAGCATGAGAAAATATCCCTCAAGACTTCTCTTTCTTGAATTTTTTATTTCATTAAACCTCTGGAATACCATTCCCATAAGGCATCTCTATTGATATGATGAGTGAAATTGCCCATATCATAATCCAAAAAACATTTGCAATGGTGACATTGTGTTGGCAAGATACCACTGGCTATAGGTGACTGAACTCAAAACATTGACCACAGCAATGACAGCGACCATTGCAAAAATTGAAAAGATCTTCATGACTATGCTTTGGTTGTATATCTTTCTCTCTATTGGCTTAACCAAGTACATTATAAGAGAACAAGAAAAGCTAATAAAACCTAAGTAAGAAATTTCACTGCCGATAAACTCCATAATCCCGTATCCCGGAACAGAAGAACTGTAGATTCTCTTGAAAAATGGGTGATTTGCTTCATTTGCATTATCAAGAATTATAGTGATTGAAGGTAAGCAAGCGATGAGAAATCCCATAACTATTCCTGAGCCTACAGGAATCAAAACCTTAGCATTAGATGAATCCAATTTCATCACTTTCTCCCTTAATTTCGTTAACATCATTGTCATAGCCACTATCATGACAGTATCGAAATTAGCCCAAACGACTAACAGCACAGATAGGTTTTTATATTTGCACAATGCCATTATACCCTTTCTACCAAATACACCCCAGAGAGCCCCAAAGAGAAACCTGGTAATAATCTTAATGGAATCTCCAGTCTTTCGGCAACAGGAAGTTTCTTGAGGCGATACAGATAACGTCGCGTTTTCATCCTGGTTGTAGTTTTTGAGTTGATCTTCGTCTTGAATTTCTATACCTTTCTCAACATCCATACCTCTATCAATGTCCATATCTTCTTTCACACGATACAAATGAGTACGTGAGATCGCTTAAAATAGCTCAATGATAAGTCACGTGCGAAACCAACATTGAATCCGACTAGCAAATAACTCCTATGAGCACATTTGTTACACGAGGCATCTGCAGTTTCACTGTCACTGGTTAACCAACCATGCTTTCACACTCATCTTCATATCAGTTCCTGGCAAGTTCCTGCGCGTCTTTTGTCCTTCCTTTGCTTACCTCAGCTCCATTTGTTCTTGTATCACGTGACTGTTGAAACTTTTCAGTTCATTTTCATCATCACTGCAAACTATTACCATACAACCATGGCAACGAGGGCAAAGAATATCATGGTGAAGCTCATTGTGGGCGCGGGCCAGGCAGCTCCGGCTCCGCCAGTGGGTCCAGCCTTGGGATCGAAGGGTGTTAAAGCTATAGATTTTTGTAAGGAATTCAACGCCAGAACAGGGAACCTCGTACCAGGGACTCCTATTCCTTGTCTCTTGACTGTCAGACCAGACAGGTCATTCTCCTTTGAGATGAAGTCGCCGCCAACGTCATGGTTGCTTTTGAAAGCTGCTGGAGCCTCTCAGGGAGCTGATAAACCTGTGCATGAAACGGTGGGAGAAATATCTTTAAAGCATGTTTATGAGATAGCAAAGATCAAGAAAACAGATGAGAGACACAAGGCATATGAGCTTAAGGATATATGCGGAGCGATAATTCTGACTGCGGAAGCCATTGGAGTCCGAGTTGTACCATGAAACTGAACCAAATCTTGTATATAATTATGATATATAGTGACAGATAAATGCATTATGTCTATTTTTTCTTGCTTTTCTCGAAGGCAGCGATATGGGCCTTTGCTTGGCTAACTTGAGTGTGAATATGATCTTCACCTTTCACAAGTTCAAACGTACCACTAGTGTTTTCGACAACTGTACACATATTGACCGATCTAAGCCATTCGTCATCAAAACATTCATCGATAGAGATACGACGAGTTGGCGGGAGCTCCACCATTTTGGATACTAATTGCCTGCAATCTTCTGGTAGAGCCAAAAGTAATCTAGCTGCTCCGGTCTCGTTAGAAGTGTGTGACTTCCCTTCTTCTTCCGGAGGCGCATTTTCATCTGAAGTCCTTTCATTCTCGGCAACATTCTCAAGATTGGTTGTATACTCATCAGTGGGTAACTTAATTAGTACATCGTTTAACGACAATCCTTCTTTTCTGGTGACAAACATCTTGAAACTATTATCGACCAATTTAGGTACTCTCCAGGGAAATTTTTTTAACATCATACAACAGAATATTATGGCCGCTGACCAAATATCAACGGGTCTTGGATCGTATTTATTGAAGACCAAGACTTCGGGAGCGAGGTAAGGATCTGACCCAACAACTCCCAGAGACTCAATTAAGTTCTTTGAGAATGGATAAGAGAATACAACGGCAGATCCAAAATCAATGATCTTCACAATCCCTCGTTTGTCAATCACACAGTTATCTAACTTCAAGTCACGATGAGCAAGACCTAATGAATGTAAGTAATGAACCCCATTCAAGATTTGTTTGAAACAACAGTTTATCTCTTCTCGGGACATTTCGTTTGACATCACAATTGCAAACAAATCAAAATCACAATATTCCATCACTTGAACAATTCTATCATTTTCATAACTGATCTCCACGGTCTCAACGATATTAGGGTGTTTTAAAGTGGACCCCACACAATATTCTCCAGTGATTTTTTTAGTGTAATCTCTCTTGCTCTCATTTTGATGCCTACTTCTGAATTCTTTAACGGCAAAAACTTGCTTATCCGACAATCTGGTGACAAGTTTTACTGCACCGCCAGCCCCAGCTCCTAAATTTTCTCCGAGCTTGCCGTATCTTTTGGAGAATGGGAGTGTTGGTTCCCTCACTATGTTTGACACGGATCCTCTTTTTTCAAGAGACTTGCCCTGTAAGGTGGAAGTCCTACTTATGGAGCGAGATCCTGGAAAGGCTCCGGGAGATTGTGAGAATGAGGCGTTTGATGACGATGCCGTCAACGGTTGTCCCAAAGAGCCTGGTTGGAAGGTATTGGTCATGGGAGATGATTGACCACTAGAAGCAGCTGAGCCAGCACCTTGGGATCTGAGCGAAGCGGAAAGATTGGAAACTGGGGCTGGAGATTGTGCCATTGGACTTTTTTTGAAAAATCGTTTTAACGTGGCCATCGAGTTGTGCCTTGATTGGTTACCAAAAGCAGGTGAATTTAGTGAATCCGTTGAAGATAATGACGTTGGAGAACTTGCTATGCCATGCTCCTGGATTCCGGAATTGCTATGGAAGGTATTCATTTCCGATAACGAGCTTTTAGAGGAATTTCTATTTTTCGAGGAGAACATATTGGAAAGTCCTGATTGTGAAGTAGACCTTTGTGAAGAACTTAATGATGAAGCAGCTGCATGCGCAGCCTGGGCCTGAGCCACTCTTTGCTTCGAAATGACAAACCTAGAGTCTATTGATGAGGAATTCACCTGAGGTGATTGAATATGTATTGAAGATATTACTTGACCGTTGGGCAAGTTTGGAATGTGAGATGCCGATTCTCCACCAAACAGTGACGCCGTATTGCCACTCAGTGGAGTCGAGCCAATCTTACCACCGGGAGCACCATAGGGGATCGAAGTCGAGAGATTATCACTACCACCCGATCCCAAATAAAGTGAGTGCGTTGAGTTGGCCCTGACTCTTCTAGGGCTTACCAACGATTTTCCGCCAAAGGTTATGTAAGAGCCGGTGCTATCGACTGTATTTCTGGCGGTCGACACTCGTGGAGTCAGGGGGATTTCACGAGGGTTCAGTTGGGACAAATAATCGTCTCTCACCACCCCTTGAGGGATCGAAACCAACGACGATCCCGGAGTCACATTCTCATATCTAGTTGCCAGGTCTTCGGGACGGATTCCTAACCCAGATATGCCATTCAAGATGTCGTTGGAAGTATCGACGGTAGGCTGTTTAGGTTTAGCAGTGACGGTGATCCCAGAATCCAGATCACTTGAAGTTTCCGTGGAAACGACTTTTCCGGAGGGAGTTACTTGAGGCAATCGGGAGCCTGACTCATTCAATAGTTTAGTTAAAGAACTTGCCGGTACTTTTTCATCGCTCGAATCGATTATATCATTGCGATTTGATTCCATGGCCAATGTAATTTATTGGCTTACTGAGGGACTTTTAACCACAGTATAATGGACGTTTTTTAATCTTGACTGCTTAGGTAAGATCAGTAGTCACTTAGTTACTCAAATGAATGAGTTGACTTATGCGTGGTAAACTTAATATTTCAACGGGTTGTGATTGGGAGCGTCCGAAGTCACATTTTCCCGCCAAGCGTGAACAAACTCGCTGATAAGCACGTGACGTGATTATTATCAACATCTTGACTGGTCTGATTGGGGACACACGGGAAGAGAGGAAGAGAGGTAGAAGGATGGATGAAGGTGAAGGGATAGCGAACAAGGAAGTAGACTAAGAAAGAAGGGGAGTATGGAAGCTGATGAGACAGGTTCATACGGTCGTCAGACTACTTTTGGGGCGGTGCTTGATTGTCGGACTTGTCGCAAGCTTGCTGCTTATTTGTCGCCTATACATCCCGTTTTTATCGCTTATTAATTGTCGCGCTTGAAGCTTATATTATATATGTATTGAAGGGAGGGAGATGCAGAGTGAAGGAGTCGGCTCTTGTGCTTATATAGTGTTAAAATGGTGAACGTCAAGGTTAGGGCACGGTGACAGCAAATACTGACGTCGCGGAAATCTTGATAGTGACGTATGCAGGGGCGTCACAAATCTTATCGCTACGCGACTTATTTGACAGGACACGCACTTCTCGGGACTCCATTAGGACTCCGTTAGGACTTCTTGTGCCTACTTCAGGGCCTTCTTCTTTGACTTTGCCTTTGACTCAGTTGGTAATAGAGGAGGCTCATCCTTATATTTATTCGGAAGCAGGCTACGCAACACGCTTAGTTTGGCCTCTAGTTCTTCAGGTGTCTCAGGTTTTTCGTATATGTCATTCTTCCTTTTAGTTTCTGCTTCCCTTTCCTTTTTTTTCTGGGCTTTGGGCTTTCTCAGTTCCTGAAGCTTCTCATGCTTTTTCCTCTCTATGGCAGATCTCTTTTCTATGTCAGCAAGTAGAGCCTCGGTTTTACGAAAGATCTCACCTTGAAGCTCTTCATCTTGAAACTCCTCTCGCGTTCTTCTCAAGATCTTGCATTCTTGAATCAAGTTACCTCCCTCTACACGAGCCAATATTGGAGCCGAAACTGCAAAGAAAAAAGATTGTGCACCCTGAAATGAACTCTTGAAAAAAAGGAACCAAATGGGGTATAGCAAAAGATACACTACAAGCCCCAAAACTGACCCAAACGAAAGGAATCTTCTTGTGGAAGGCGATCTCACCACACCTGGATTCACCACATTTATTCTCACATTCGTGGGTTTCTTGTCTTTCCTTTCATAAGAATCTATCTGTCTTTGATATTCCTTAACAAATAGACCCAAAAGAAGTTTCGATGTCCCATATATCTTGAGTGGGCTTCTCGACGGATACTGTCTCAGTTCCCAGAGTAAATCATTTATATCGATCTCCCCAATGGCTTGCGTGGCACATGAAGCAACCGCTATTCTCACATCTCTGTCAGGAGGCTGCAGCCTTATTGCTGGCCCCAAAAGAGTTAAAAGATGATAATGAGCAAGGTAGTTTACTCCTATTTGTTTCTCAATCCCATCTACAGTCATTTGACGTGGTTTACCAATGGGGATTGATTCTGCAGCACAACATATAATCCCGTCCAATCTTCTGGGAGGCTTATTGTCAAGCCATTGTGTACAAAACTTTCTTATGGAATACAATGAATTTAAATCACACTGCTCAGCATAGATCATGAAATTATTGGTTTTATCTCTCATATCATCCACATAATCTATAAGCCACTGGTCATTAGTGGACCTTACCAAAAGCACAATTTGTGCCCCCTGACGTGCAAGCTCATGCGCTACAGCACCTCCTACACCAGAGGTGCCCCCAGTAATCATGAAGACTTTTCCATGTAAATCTCTATCCCAGATATTATACGAGCCTCCAAAGTAATACTTTATACCTGCTGTCGTGAGTAAAATGGGACCATAGGTTTTGATATAATTCCACCCTGGAATACTCTCCGGGCCATCAAAAAATGCCGTACTAAGGATATCAAGAGGCATGCTTTAACGTTAAGATGACACGTCTGGTCAGGAAAGCTGTCGAAACCGCGCCCTCAAATTCTTATTACTGTACTGCATACAAGATGCCTCATCGTGAAAAATCAAATACCATAAAACATCAACGAGGAATTGCTAAGAAAAGACTGTAGTTGAGAGAGGGTATAATGGAAGAGTCTATATTGTATCTTGCGGAAGGAGATCCAGCAGACAAGCAATCTCTGGAGTCATTCGCCGCGGTGGCATCGCTTTTCAACCCTCAGGTGCATGCTACATTTAGAAACGCCGATGCTCCCAGGAATGGGGCAGTTATGACAGGGGTAGGCCCCGGTGAGAGATTTTTCACCGCTAGTAGTGGAAAGGCGTTGATTAATGTGTATTCTTGGGGCAAAGAGAGCATAGAGCAACGAATCCCCGTGCCTGAGGCCCTTACTACCTTGGCAATATGCCATCATCCAGATAATGGAGATGATGGTGTTAAGGAGTTGCCCAATTACAGGGTACCCTGGTTATTGGCTGGGGGTACCAAATCAGGTAAGATATATATATGGGAGCTAGCATCAGGAGATCTTTTGCGAGTGAAAGATGCTCATTATCAAGAGATCTCTGTAGTTGAATTTTCACCCTGTGGCACATTTCTCATCACTGGAGGTTTAGATTCTAGGGTTCTGATCTGGAGAACTCTCGATTTGGTCTCTATATATGGAGCTGAGGAAGATTCAGGGTCAATCAAGCCATTCGCATCCTTTACCGATCATACCTTGGCCATAAGTGATTTAAAGCTCTCGTCGAGTGGAATCATCAACGACTTGAGACTTTACACGGCCTCGAGAGATGGAACTCTCAGAGTTTACGATGTCATGACCAAAAGCCTATTACATGTATTTATATTGCCTGACGCTATAACTTGCATTGCTAGAGATCCCTTGGATCGAGCACTATATGCGGGCTTATCAAATGGTATCGTTCGGGTGATTCCTCTCTATAAATTTAATAAGAACAGTTCCACCCTTGAAGCAATTGGAGGTTTGAAAAAGGCTATCACCATTGAGCATGACCCAAACTTGGAAACCACATTTGTGCATCACCAACAGCAACCAGAGAGACCGACCAACGGAATGGCAGATGTTTTCCCCACAAAAATCGAAGTATCATTCGATGGTGCTAGTATTGTTTCAGGTGACTCGATTGGTAGGGTCTTCGTGGCTGATGTATACACCAAGCAAGTCATTAAAACGTTGCAGCCATGCAATTCTTCCATCTCTCAGATATTCACTTTCACCACCCCTGAAGAAGTTACGTCTGCCAATAGTACTGTTAATGATAAAAACCATAGACTCATCCCACAGTTCAAAAGGGTTCTACTGGAGAACGATCCCTCCGAGCACTATTTGCGAATGGAAATACCCAAGGCCATCGAACCGGAGCAAGATTTTGATACCTGGTTGGAGAAGATGAAACAAGAGGAATTGGAGTTTAGGAACTTATCCTCGATCAACTCAACCGTTAAAGTCGTGGACAATGGTGACTCGGAAAAAATAGAAAAACTCTCTAAAGCCTATACGGAGTTAAGAGAGAAGCATCAAGCGTTATATGAGGAGCACAAAAAACTCCTTAATAATTCATAGACAATTGCTTCGTTTCTGGTGAGAAGCGTTTCATAATAAATAACAATGTTAGCAAAGGTGTAATAAATTTAAAGTTGTAGCAGTATCACTTTCTATTAGGGGATAATGGCCGATTAAATCCCTTTTCTCTATTCATGTATTGTCTGTATTCTGGCTTTTTCTCTTGTTTAACTCCACCTCCCTTCGCCGCTTTTACATGTTTTCCCTTGGTACTAGTAAACCCTTCGAAGCCCATGAGACTCACTAGCTGGTCGTCAGGTTCAGTGATCTCCTCTTCCTCTGGTAATAGTCTATTTCTTGACCTTCCTCTTTCATCAAAGGGGCTCTTTTGGGGGCTGGCCCTCTTAGGTGATTCTTCCTCCTCGGCATTGCTCTTGAAATCTCGTTCTCTATAGCTATTCTGGATATCCTTCCGTGGCGATGGTGACCTTGACCGGTCTCTCACTCCAGAAGCGTTTTTGGATCTGTCTGATTTGCTTGCGGGCGCCATATCATCGACAGAGCATGTTTATGAGCTTGAAAAAGTATCAGGGATCGAAGTAACCAAAAGATCGCGCGATCGCGATGTCTGGGGTGCGCTCCGTGGAAAAGTTTCCGGTACTTCTCGCCTTGTCTCGCTATTTCTAGGGAGTGGCTTTTGTAATGTGCCTTTTTTCCCGCGCCAGTCCACCTCATCGAACAAATTATGCAAGTGAAACTTATTCGAAATCATTAAGCATGCCAGAAGAGACAAAAAAGCTCACCAAGAAAGAGCTCAAGGCTCTTGAGTTCAAAAAGAATAAGCCTAAAGATGTAAGAGAAGAACAAAAACAACAAAAGAGAAAGTTTGAGGAAGAAAAGAAAAGCGATGAGGTCAACGAAGAACCAAAGAAAAAACGCAAGACTAGACGGGGCAAGAAAGGAAAGACCACAGGAGGTACCAGATTCATTCTCTTTGTTGGAAACTTACCCTACGATGCTAATGAAGGAGAACTTGCTAAAGTTTTTGAAAAATCGAAGCCAGATAAAGTACGACTTAGACATGAGAAGGGGATTGCGTTCTTGGAGTTTGCCCAAGATGCTGAGAATATCCAAGCTAGAATGGACTCTGCGCTTAAATTGCACCATTCAAGTTTCAAGGGAAGGAAAATAAATGTCGAATTGACTGTTGGAGGTGGCGGTAATTCTGAGACTAGATTAAAGAAATTAAAGGAAAAGAATGCTAAAATGCTTGAAAAAGATGCTGCCAGGGCAGCAAAGAAGGCAGAAAAGAAGAAAAAGAAACCGCAAACTACTTCGACTCATGAAACTACTGCTGTTCCTTCAGAAGCTTCAGGGGTTCACCCTTCAAGAGCAGCATTGATCAAGTAGAGGTCAACTTAGCATCATCAATAATAAGGCAGTATTTGAAGCATACTTTATACCTAAATATCTATCTATCCAGTATTAATACAGAGTTTGAACAGCCAATCATGGCTATAGACAAATGAAACTCAAGGCAAAGCGTTTATAAACATGATGAAATGAAATAGAGGTAGGCAGTAAATTCATAAAATCTGACATTTTTTCGCCTTTCTGATTTTCTTCTTCACCGGTGGAGGGCCTCCCTGTTGCTGATTACTTTGACCCGTGGGCTTTGGTTTTTCATTTTTCAATATATAGTCATTATCATTCTTTGGAGGTTGTAAAACCGCTCTAATAGCATAATCAAATAATTCTGTCACTCCAGATTGTGTTGCTGCAGAACACTCAAGATATTTCACTGCTCCAATATCCTTGGCTAGCTTATTACCCTGTTCGAGGGTAATGGGATTAATTCTTTCACGTTGTAACTGTACTTGAGCTTCTGGGTCATCCCTTAAATCTGTCTTTGTTCCCACAAGTAAGATTAATATATCCTTTGGTGAATGATGCATTATCTCCGGGACCCACTTAGCCTTAACATTATTATATGAAGAAGGACTCACCACGGAGAAACAACATAAGAAAATCTCCGTTTGTGGGTACGACAAGGGTCGTAATCTATCATATTCTGCTTGGCCTGCAGTATCCCACAAACCTAATTTGATGGCTTCTCCATCTATCATAACTGATGCAGAATAATTATCGAAAACTGTTGGAATATAGTCATTGGGGAAAGTATTGGTAGTATATGATATCAAAAGTGATGTTTTACCAACTCCTCCATCTCCAATAACGACCGATTTGATACTTCTCATGTCGAGACTAATTAAGAATGCCTCGTACGAGATAAATTATAAATAAGGGGGTGGTTTTTAAGCAAAGACGGAGGCTTTGTTATTATGTGTTTCGATAACGTTGTTAAAGGGTTGAACAACATGCAAAGAGGGCTGAACTTTGACCATGCAAAACTAAACTCCTCTCACGCGACATTTCCCGACATTTCCCAAAAAAAGGTCTGTTTTGCCTGTATATGAAGAGTATTTTTTGCAAAACGATTCACCACTAAAGATTATTAGATACACAATGCTATACGAGGGCTTACAGTGGTCCGCTTACAGTGGTCCGCTTACAGTAGTCCAATTATAACGCATGCCATTGTCGCATCTGTAAGAAGCGTGCCACGAACATCTGAAGCACCTTTGTCTCGTATATTCGATCCGTGCGTGAAAAAAAAAAAAGCAGAATCTAAATGCAAGCGACGCCGATCTACTCAAGCTCTTTTCTTAAGATCTTATCTCGCTCGCCCTGTTCACATGAAACTCTTTATAGTAGAACTAGCGTAGTGTACTGATAGTGTTTTGCTCGTACTAGTCAGAGCATGTACACTAGTAGTGTCGATGATATTTCAATGAAATCTACTGTATCACGTGACCTTTTATTATCTTCTAAAATATTTTCCTTAGAATAGATAAGGTTCAACATCATAAAATGGCCTATAAAGATTTGGTACCTGTTGGTACAGGATTGATTATCAGTGCCACCAGTTTTGGTTTAGGTGTTGTGTATGCTCAATGGCCTTATGATCTAAACACTTTATGGAGATATGATCCTACAGCGTTTGACCGTTCATTAGCTCATTATTCAGTATGGGCAAATTCTCCAATGTATATCCATTATACCTTGCATGCAGTTATGGCATTGGGGTTGATTGGCTGTTTCATTAAGTTGTATAAACCCCTGGAAGATGCTAAATACTTTGAATACACTACGTTGGTTTTGATGGTGGTAGCTATTGTCATCTATTTGACCAATTTGAGAATTGGAATTAATTCTTGTCTCACAGGTCAATGGGGCGAAGTCGATCAGAACACCGGTATTAATGTGATGGCTGCATCATCGGTGATGATTATTCTCGTTCTTGTGGGTGTTCTAGTTTTGCAGGGAGGTCTTTACTATGCGGATTACTATAATGCTAAGCTCACAGCCGAGTTTTATAGGCAGCAAGAAGCAGAGGCAAAGGCTCAAGCTGAACCTGCAGTAGACGATGCGGTAGCAGAAGAAGCAAATAGTACGAGCTCACAGAAGAACAAGTCGAAAGCCTCCAAGAGAAAGTAATGAGAAATAAGCGTATGTAGAGTATAGCTGTCGTATGTTGACGGGTGTCAAGGATGGTTCGCTTCATGTTTTATGTGCAGGTCGCGATCGTTTTTGATTTTTCGTCCAATAAAACTACTTCGAGATGGATTTGAAACATAGTATAGTGCTTCAAGATAATGGGTGTTGGCGATAAAGTTTGGGGAGACTACCCCGTGTATTATAAACAACCTATAAGAGTAAGTTTAGATTAAATGGAAGGATTGGCAAGAACCGATGATGTGATAAAGTATATGTCGATGAGTAAAAATATATCATCTCAATGTTACGTTTGTCGCTGGATCTAATGTTTGGCTTTTAAGTGTCCGGGGCCATGCTAGAGCTTGTTTCGATTCTATTGGTTCCTTGGTTCATTCTCTTCAAGTTATTCTGTTAGCTACCTTCAATTGAATACTAACAAATATAGTGGATGCGTTACCATGCCCACACAAAGCCCCATTTCTTCTGGTCGGTGGCTTTAGGGTTGTCGGCTCCAGTATTATTACTTGCTGTTCCTATAAGAAGAAAGTTATTGTATGAAGATCATACACCTATTCCAAGGGTGTATCCGTTACCTACCAGGCCTAGAGACAAGAACTTAACTGGCTATGATGATTAATTCAGCAGAGGTTTAGGCATTGCATCATATAGTTTCAATATATGGAATTTAGAGAAGACAACACTAAAAGAAGTCGGCTTTGCGAGAGCAATGGTTAAGGTTCGTAGACGTTGTAGACAAAAGGCTGAGAGCTAGGGCTATAGTGCAAAGATGGTGTCAAGGGTGGCGAGTATAACTTTGAAATAGAACTTAGAAGCAGTTCAATTGAAGACTGTAGAGTTCCTTCTAGTGATGGTAAAGCAGCTTTGGCTAAACTGGAGTTCTATGGCTTAATGAATTTTGTCGTGTTATATGCAGTCCTGTAGATTCGAGCAAAATTTTTAAGTTGAGCTTGAATTAACTTGTACATTGTTGAACCTGATTGACTCGAGTGAACATTGATTGCGTTATAGTTATGTTCAAACGACTCTCTTTGGGAGTATTTAGGGCCAGTCCTCAAGCTAGGCTTCTTAGCACGAGGTCTATATTAAGAAATGAAAACAATGTTTTCGGGGAATTGACGCAGGGTAAGCAGAGTGATCAAGTCAAGATTGAAGAACCAACGAATGCGGAAGACATAACGCCATCAAATGACAGAACGCTACAGGAATATTACATGGAGGAAGCCAAGAAGCAGCAAATCACACGGGATAAATATGTGTCACCTTTAAAGAGGGCTCTATTTGACTTAAATGTATCAGAAAATGGATTTTTCAAGAACCATCAAGTGGTAAAGGATCCTCAGTCGGGTAAGAATTATAAACTTTCCTTGACGGAATCAGAGATAGATATATTGGAACCATCGATATATCTTGAATCTACGAGAATCAAATCTTCCATTAAAAAGGCTAATATTGTTGCACGATTCATCCGAGGGTATAATGTTAAAACTGCAATAAATCAACTCCATTTTAACCCAAAAAAAATGTCTACTGAGATTGAAAAACTTTTAAAGCAGGGACTTGATCAATCGGAGAAGCTTGGAGTCAATCCTAATGGTCTTTTTGTTCAAGCCATTTGGGTTGGATCAGATGGGAACTGGCGTAAAAGAGTCGATATTAAAGGTAGAGGCAGAATGGGGATAATTGAGCATCCATACATTCATGTAAAAATTATTTTGAGAACCGACCTAACAAAAGCCCGTAAAAGATGGGAATTAAATCAAAAAAAATTGGTAGCTAAACCTACCATGCCCTTGAATAATGAACCATTAAACTTCAAAGTCCGTGCCTATTATAGATGGTAACGGTTTGTAAATAGAATATAAGTAATTTCATTTATGTGACTAATTTAGTCAAAACCGGTAAAAGACCGCTTAACATGTAAAACCTGTCTTATCGGACTCCACGAAAATGACCCTACAAAATGATAACCTCAAAGGGATAAGCATTAAAAATTATACATAATTTCAGGCGAATTCTTACTATTAATACTGGATATTTGAATTGTAAGGCAATATCGATAGAAATCGGTAGTATCTGATAGGAAGTAGATCCTGGGATTTATTTAGCAATCATGGGATTAAAGTACACGGAGTTCTTTGATGACTCTAAATATGAGTCCTCAGATACTCAAATTATAATTTGTAAGGCATGTTCTTCACATTTATGTTTGTCAGACTTAATTATATCGGACCAGTTCAGGGGCGCTAGTGGAGAGGCTTATTTGGTGGATAGCATCATTAATTTCCAAGCCGATTCTAAATTAGAGAAGTCTAAAATGACAAGTGGGGAGTACCTTATAAATAAGGTTCGCTGTCAGCAATGTAAGATTCAAGTGGGATGGACTTACAAGAAGTCATTTTCTTATGAAGAGAATTATAAAGAAGGGAAATTTGTCATTGAAAAGGCTTATCTTAAGCTGATCCCTAATAATTCGTCTACAGATGTGCTATTTGAAAGGGCAAAGAAAGAACGCATTCGTAGACGTCTGTCAGGGGCAAATTCTACTTTATCCCACTCCTCAGCTAGTTCTATATCATCAGCATCGTCAGATTTTAAAATGAGAGGCCTTGATGCAAAAGTTGGATTACCCCTTAGACAAAATTCTGTGGACTTTAGAGACGTGCATAATGGCGCATTTCTAAGTACTTTAAGGTTCCTGGGCATAGATAAGGATGATTTCGAAGAAGATAAGGAGGATGTTTTCGTTGACGTCTAGGATAAGGTTTAAGGATATGTTTTTTTCTTCTAGACCGTGGTTACACGTTGCTATTTCTCTAATTTATTGTTAGCTCGGGGTCGGGCATTGGTAGGGCTGGAGGCCGGCTGGTTTGTTTGGTTTGTTTGGTTTGTTTGGTTTGTTTGGCTTATAGGATACCACCAGCTATATAAATAAGTACGAAAATCTATGATATTGCAACTATGCTATGTTACAGAACGACCCTTCTGAGCCTTAGACTATATGGCCTTACACTACACTTAAACTATGCTTCGAAGCTATTCGAGTGTTATGCTAGAGCTTGTGTTATACTTTTCTCTTCTTTGCGGGTGGTGCTGGCGCATCAAGTGGTCTCTTGCTAGACTTTGGAGTAAGCTTTGTGTAAACCAAGACATAAGCAGATGGATCACTCAATGCTTCTTTCTCGTTAATCCGATTAATGTATTCATCGTCGTAAGTGGACCATGTACCATCAGGTTGGAGACAGTGCGCTATATAGTGACCCGAAGATAATGATCTTCCCTCGTGGACTATCACCGAGATCAACTTGTACATTGTGGGGACTTTTTCCGTGGTATATTGGGTGAGTTCAAGATGGTTCGAGTATGATATTGATTGTTTGACCTTAGATGATGAATTACCATCGAATTTAAACCTCTTGAGATGAATGGTCAATGTTTCTGGCGACTGATCGATGGTGCTGATTTTGTTGGCGGTGGTTTTTTGCTTACATTTTTCGCAGTAGTACCCTGTGGACTGGTCGCCTTTTTCGGCTTTGATTGTTTCCTTAGAAAAGAAATCTCCGATCGAGTTTTCAATAGAGAATTTGGATCCTCCTGATCTTCTCTTGCTGAGTCCCAACGACAAATCGTAGAATTCTTGTTTGGTCTCCGACACGGTACTGCATCTGCAGCAAGTAACTTTCTGGTTCAAAAGACCGCCAAATATGTCATATATGATTGACGTGTTTAACTTGGATCCCTTGGGGGTGGAATCTTCTTGTAATCTAGACATCAACGACATGAAATATTCGTGAGAATCTTCTTGTTGCCATTCACTCATCATACAATTTATATCATCAAGTCTCAGAATAATCCGTTTCGGATTCACGTATTTAGCGGGTTTCTTGTTCTTCTTGTCATCTAAGCCCCACATACGTTTAGATAATTCTGCTAAAACATGAGATACCGACCTCGGCTTAAGGACATTGTCATAGTTTCCGTCATATATATCATTTAAGTAGTGCTGGAATGCAGGGATATGAATCATCGATTGGATGGCAGAGTTCATATAACATGTAACCCCATGATTAAGAAGTCCCACGGGTTTTCTCTTTTGAAGTTGTTTCCAATGCTTGTATATTCTTTGGGATTCATTGGATCCTTGGTCATTTATGTACTCCCCATGACCATAGAAACCGTCGAGAGGTAAAAGGGTCTCCTTCTCATCACTACTTTCGGGAGAGGTTGGTGGTGTCGACTCGGCCTGCTTTGGTTGGTGCTCAGCAATGGCTCCTGGGGGTACATGTAATTCACTTAACGGCTTGTTGGCGTCTTCTCTGAGATCTTGTTTGAGGCCCTGGCGATCTTCATCAGACGACACCAGCGGTTGCTTGGACTCGTTATCGGACTTATAGGACTTATCAGATTCCCCATCATACTCTTTATCAGACTCCCTATAAGCTTCAGAACTGTCACTAGGACTCGAGCTTTCACCCTCCTTTGCGACAAAATCGTCATCGGAGTCGTCGGAATTCTGGAGATCCTGTGAGCTTTCCAATGTGGGAGTCGACTGCTCTGAATGTGGAGGATACTCAGAAGCTGACTCATAATTGGAGTCAGAGAGTGAATCAGATGATTCCCTTTGTGGGCCCTTTGTTTGAGTAGTTTCCTCCCCCAAATCTTCTTCGTCGCTATCGACCAACGGCGGCTTAGTAACCCTTAATTTTGATCTCTTCTCTTTACGCGTCAAAAACTTCTTCCCTGCGTAGGCGGCTACTGCTTCTGCCATTGATTTGGGTCTAGGTTTAGAATTATCGATAGCATTATTATCGGGTTTGTCTTTAGGGACCGCGGGTTGCTCTTTCTTCTTGCCTAAGCGGATGTATCCCTTGAGATCTATGGAATCTGATTCAACATTTTTTCCAGGTTTGAAGGTCAACGGGTTCGATAAGATTCTATCCACCAAAGGATCTACCCCTTTCGATACCGATGGCTGCGATGTCATGGCGGGCAAATGTGTGATGATTGGTGCCGCAAATTTTATTCTGCCTTATACAAAAAAACTGATGATTAAGTATTAATGACTAAAAACGATGATGTCACCTGATAAAAGTACAACAGTGTTATTGGAAATATCAAAGTTCTATCAAGACTGTAAACAAAGCTCTATCAATCGATTTGCAAGAGCTGGATCGTCAGACAAAGTTTTGAAACGCTCGCTCGTGAGATGAGAAAGTCGTGCTTTCTTTTTCACTGGAACGCGATGGGTAACAAAGTCGGGTGATAAAGAGATCGCGACATCGAAAAAGGGTCGCCAGGAAGGGAGGAGCACCCAAAAGCTATGTCGCTGACGCGCAACGGTCGTAGCTGTACTACAGAATATCCCAGGGCTGTATTCGGCTATATTTGGACATTCGATCCGCTATCTGGCCTCTATCTTTTAGCACCAGGGTGACTTATCTCCTTGGTCTCCTTACTTATATATAGCAATAAGTGGCGCTAGAGGGGCTTATTTTTATTTCTCCTCACGTGATGAGCCGAAGTGTCTCTTTTGGGTAAATTCGTTCTGCCCGTGCAAAGCCGAGCCATTGCAGCCAAAGAAATCGAAATATAAAAGAGGGAAAGCACCGTTCGGTAAATAGTTTTCAGCATGGACGCCATTTTAAGAGTATTTGGTTATTTGTTGCAAAACGTGAGGGCTGGTGAGCACAGACTAGCCCTCAATTTGGAAGAATTCAAGTCTGTTCCAAGGACTGTGGAAGTCACTAGTCTGCAATTTGAGAATGGGGGTACCATGCCGCTTGAAACTACAGGGTACAGTGTGGGTAGCTCCCCTTCTTTGACCTTCAAAGTTTCCTCTAAAGAGGTGAAGTCTCTCATGCTCTTAATTCAAGATCCTGATGTGCCTCTCCGTCAAGTTGGTACTCACTTGCTTGCCTACAATATTGATCCTTCCGATGCCTCATTTGAATATAGTGAGCTTGATTACACTCCTGATCCTAAAAGATTCAAATTTGGTGGAGCACTCTTGGGGCTTCAAGGATACTTTGGTCCCAGACCACCTCCTAGCCACGGGCCACATTATTACCACTTTCAAGTTTTTGCCTTAAATGAAGCTGCCACCGAAAAGTTGAATAGTTTCACCACAAAGGTCGCCTGGGGGGATGCTCTACAGGCAATTAAGGGAAATGTAGTTGGCGTAGGAAACTTGGTTGGTGTATTTGAGAAGAAGTAGGATTCTATTGTCTTATATATGGCAGAAGCGACTGAGAATAAAAGCTGACTGTAGCATTGCGTTTTGGTCCTTACCATTATTAGGAAAAAGGTTTGTTTTTGAAATGTTAGATGCTGCTTAGCTTCTGGATATTATCTTCTAATACTGAGCCGTGTCTCTGTTCTCTGCATTTCAACGTTCAAACTTGAATTTCCCTTAGACCATTCCTTAGCGCGGAGATACTTGAGGATATAAGACGCCCGTTTAAAACCGAGCGAGATACATAAAAGGCCGCTATCTAACTTTACTCAACATGAGTATGGAATCTGTCGTGAGGATCTTGGGTTATTCGTTGCAAAACTTCAAGGCTGGTGATGCCAAGTTAGCCCTTAACCGGGAGGAATTCAAGTCTCTTCCCAAGGTTGTGGACGTTTGGAGTCTGCAATTCGAAAATGGTGGAACTATGCCCATCGACACTACCAAACTAGGAGAAAACAAATCGCCTGCTTTAGAGTTTAAGTTACACCCTTCTGCTAAAGAGGTCAAGTCATTGATGCTTCTTTTACAAGATCCTGATGCTCCTCTCTTTCAGGTGAGCACTCATACTTTTGCATACAACATTGACCCTTCCAATGCCATATTCGAGATTAATGAGCTTGCTTACACACCAGATCCAACAAGGTTCAAATTTGGAGGAGCCATGTTGGGGAGGCAGGGGTACAATGGCCCTAGACCTCCTCCAGGTCATGGACCCCACCATTATCACTTTCAAGTGTTTGCACTAAACGAGACTGCTACAGAAAAATTAAATAGCTACACCGAGAAAATTGCCTGGGGAGATGCCTTGCAGGCGATCTCTGGGAATGTAGTGGGCGTAGGCAACTTGATAGGTATCTTTGAATCCAAGTAGTCTAAGATTATGAGATTATAGTTGTAAGTCAGATAAATGAAATATATGAAAGACAAATATATGAAAGACAAATATATGATAAGCTAACTCGAAATAAAAATCTGATATGGTTTTATTGTATGTTCTTGAGCCTTATTTGGTAAAATAATTGAAACTCAGTTCTAGATTTCGCTTGCCATCTAGGTTTGACCGAGTAAACCCGAGCCTATATTTCGGGATATAAAAGACCATAATATCTACATCTAGTTGTTCTCTACCGCAAAATGGAATACGCTTTCAAGGCATACGCTTACTTTCTTACTAACCTTAGGGGAGGATACTTTTTACAAAAGTTCAGGGCTGGCTCTTCCAAGCTAGCCATCAATCAAGAAGAGTTCAAGACTCTTCCCAAGATTGTGGACATAACTAGTTCCCAATTTGTTAATGGTGGCAGTATGCCAGTTGGAACTACTCAGTTCGGTGGCAATAACTCCCCCGACTTAGATATAAAGGTAGATCGCTCTGCCAAAGAAGTTGAGTCGTTGATGCTCTTCATTCAAGACGCAGATATTCCCTTCTTCACTCCGGCTGCCCATATGCTTGTTTATAACATTGAACCTTCCAATGCTTCATTTAAGTATAACGAGTTTTTAAACTCACCAAATCCCAAAAGGTTCAAGTTTGGTGTAGGTTCTAGGGGAAGGCAGGGATATATTGGTCCCAGGCCACCTCCAAGTCACGGACCGCACTGTTATCACTTTCAGGTCTTTGCTCTTAACAAAGTGGCAACAGACAAGATGAATAGTTTTAAAACTACAGTTGCTTGGGAAGATGCCTTGCAAGCCATTAAAGGCAATGTCGTTGGCTTAGGTGACTTGGTTGGTGTCTATGAGAATAAGGCATAATCTGTGCTTAAATAGAACGAAACACGATAAGTTCTTTAGTTTCTTGTGAAATATGTAATTATTGAATCGCTGTAATATCCCTGATTTAGAAACATCAACAGCTTGTGATGTTTCATAAGTATTGAACTATTTTTCTAGTTTCTTAATTTTTAGCTACATAATCTTAAATTGGCTGCAAATTTTGCAACATATTTCTATTTTCTCAAAAAAACCATGCAAAATACTAGGGAATATGAGAGAAGACATAGGGCAGCCATTAAAGTATAGCACCCACCTATACCCATGCTTGTAGTCATCTTATCAAGTACACCAACGAATAGGGCTGCCAATAAGCATCTTACAAAGTTCATACTGCTGATCAGTGCCGAAGCGTTAGAGGGATATAAGTCGGTGAGCAATACAAACATCGAAGTCATGAAACTCACAATTCCGACGCTCATGATGAAGAGCGAGATGACAATTATGGCTATATGCTCTTTTTCCTGAAGACACCAGCCATAAATCACGCAGAATGCTGCCATTATTGCTGTGGAATAACCTGCAAAACCTAATCTCACTTTGATAAGAGGAAACCCTGACACCTTTCCCTCAGCTTGACGAGACATTACTCTCTTAAAGTTCCAATCCAACAACTTACCACTCACTAGAGAGCTTGATAAAGTTCCCAAGCCAGGAGCCAAATAGCAGAGTCCTACTTGGATTGTTGAGTAGCCGTATTTTGACTCAAGAACCTGCGACAAACTTGTGAGTGAAATTGTCCAGGTTGCAAATTGAAGACCAGAAGCCACCAAAGACAATGAAACGTTTCCTGAGAGCATGATTCGAAATGGAGCCAAGATATTTTTGAGCTTTATATCTGTATAGTCGATTGTCGATGTGTCATTGGTGAGCATCTTTTTATATTTAGGTGCAAGCAAAATTGGCGCCTTATTTATGAGTCCTGGTTTCACTGAAAGGTTCCCCACAAGCTTTCTATTGGTCTCTGGAAACAATATAATGGTGGAAATGAGACAAGTTCCTGATCCAATGGCAAGAAAGACAAAGATCCCTCTCCAGCCAAACCCAGTAACGAGACCTGCACCCAAAAGCCCCCCGAACCCTTGGGAGAGATTTTGCACTCCACTAGTGACTCCCACGAATTTCCCTTTTTCCTCTTTTTCAATAACGTCTCCCACAGCACCAAAGGCAATGGCCACTGATGGTGCAATTGTTGCAGCCTGAAGAGCCCGCAAAAAAATTAACAACCAAATTGTGTTAGCTCTTGAAATCCCAATGCACACAGCACAGTACCCAAGCAAGCATATAATTAGACTAGGTCGCCTGCCATAATAGTCTGATAGGAATGATAAAATCAACGGAGAAAGACCCTGGGAAATTAAATACACCACAACCGAAATGTTAATGAGCTCTGACGTGGTGGAAAATTGACGAATTAACTGTGGTAAAGCAGGAAAGTATATTGTTCCTGACAATGTTGACCAGGTGCTGCTCACACTCAAGATCAAGACAAGGACATACTTTTCGTGCGTCCCTAGAATCGAGTACCTCTTTTCACAGACTTCTTGCTGTTCACCATTAATCTGTTCACCATCCTGATGTCCTTGAATATCTGGGTACTCATTTGACTTGATACTAGACATCTCTGTCAGTTAAAATTGACAACGAGTTCTCTCTCTTATGTAGTTGGTGTGGGCCGAGCAAAACCGAAGTTGCAAATCATCAGGGCCGACATTCGACCGAATAAAACCGAGAATTATTATCATCAAATGTTTTTACGAAAAATCGTCTATGAGACAACGTAGGATCCTGTCTTGTTTGAATTGCTATAAACGAAAGGTTAAATGTGACAAGAAGAAGCCAATATGCACAGCCTGCGAGAAGAATCGGATTCCTAGCGATTTGTGTGTCTATAAAGAGACTCCTATTGCCTTGCAAGTGTTGAGCGAAAGGCGAATGCAAGAAGAGATTTTGTCCCTTAGGAAAGAGGTTGAGCTCTTGAAGACAGAAAAGTCTGAAGCTCATGAAGTGTTTGATCTAAGTGGCTATGGCGGCACAAAGAAAGGAGTAGAGAGTACTAAATTCCATGGAGCTAGCAGCCCTAGCGCCATCTTCTACCGGTCCTTTGGGGGTCTAACTTTGGTTTCCCAGATTATGCAAGTGTTTCGAGATAGCTACTATGAGTACGCTCCAGCAAAGGAATATAGACTCAGCATAGACACTAGTATAAGGTCATGTGTCGATCTGATCCCTCATCTCGTGCCCTCGTTCAATGAAATGTCGCTTGCCTTGACAGAATACCTCCACAACCCTAATACGTTATCCTCGTGTATCGACGGAACGAAGCTATTTCAGTATTTTAATTCAGTTTTCTACAAACCGGAAGTAAACGGGAGAGGCAATGTCCAAGTGAAGGAGGGCGTAAGTCTCGTTAAGATATGCTTGATCTTGTGCATAATATTGGAGGTTTCGATCATTAAGAATGATCAGAGGTACAATCTGAGCCAAGAGCTCTTTGCTATAACGAGGTATTTGCTTCTGAATGCAGACTTAGGATCAAATTTCCCCACACTTTTCGGCTTCGTTTTCTTGTATCAGCTTGGAAAGTACGACTTTGATAATGATTTGAGTACTAACTACCGTAGAACTGACTTACTTCCCTCAATTATCCGTCTTGCTACTGGAATGGGAATCCATAATGATATTGAAGAGCAGTTTAAGGATGAAACCGCCAATTTCCGAAAGTCGCTCAGTAACATTTGGAGCTTCATTGTACTTGAAGATTCCATCAATAGCCTTCAAAAGGGAATACCAACTCTCATTCACGATGGATATCTTGACCACAGACTTATCTTCAACGATGATACTGATGCTCACGATATGACGATGTTGTTTCGAGAAATCAGCATAAACGTAAATCTGAAACACTTGTCGGGGAGAGTGGACCTAAACAAGTATATCAAACAGCTTGAAGCATTCAAGTCAAGAGAAGCTAGTAGCAAATCGGAGATTTGCCATAGGAATAAGCTCAGTATATTATGTTTTATCCAGACATTAAGCCATATCAGGTTCTTGGCTGCTCCAAATACTTTAACTAAGAATATGGCTGCGAAAGACACTTTACTGCTTTACAATCACGTGAAGGGGTTGGCCCATGAAATACAAAACACTACATCGATGGCGTTTTCTTGTCTGAGCGACTTTCACGATGTCAAGATAGCTTTGTTTAGATGTCTATATTTTTTCGTGATGTTGTACCTGGACGAAGTGTCTCCTCTAGTTGTCACGGGAGTAGAGGAAGACGTGGGGGACAATGCTGGGGAGGATATTGAGGATACCCTAGCATTCATTACGGACAAAGAGCAGTTGATAGAATTTTTGAATACCGATCTTCTCAAGAGCGTTGATGAGGTAGGAAAATATAACATGAGGGCAGTCGTATTGAAGTCGTTTTTAATTGAGCTTATAGATTCACTCTCGTCAAATGACGTCAGTGGCTTTGTCGACACGGCTCCATCTCACCCATCCTCTTATGAAGGATTAATTGATATGGAGGAATTGGAGGCGATCTTTTTTTCTTAGTAGGGTATGAACGGCTTGGGACAGAAACAAGCCCTTCGTGTTAATTTCTCACTGCAATGGAAATCTCTCATGTCTCTACCTTATATATAGAGAGGACTTAAGAAGTGAATTAAAGTGAAATATGGAATTCAATAACGTTCCTTCGCAACTCTATCAAATATATTGAAAGTTCTCTTTCTAGATGATTAAATGCATGGTTGCAGTTTGCCGCATAATTTACGACCTTGGGCAAACTTTTTTTTTTTTTAACATAGCCGTATAGCATCATTTATACGTAGCTTTTTATTCTCTCCAAACCTTAAACGAATAATGCAGCTAACAAGCTTCTGAAAAGTTCATTCTGCTAATCAGTGGAGTAGTTTGACACAGGTTGGTGAGCAAGACAAATATTGAAGTCTTAAAGGATCGAAGTTCCGGAAGAGGGTGTCGGTGATGGATATGCCTCCGTTGTCATGTAGACACCATAGCAGTTACTCCAATTATTGCAAAGTTCAGAGAGCGAATTGCAATCCAAGAATAGATGAAGCGGAACTTCTAGCAGGATCATTGCCCGGTTATAGCTCTGACTAGAGCACGTACATAGTTAGTGTCTCCTGAGGTAGTCTGAAAGGATTGATATACTTATGGAATAAATGATTTGACCAATTAGCATGCTATACAGAGAAATTAACGAACTCAGTGTGGCGTAATATTCCAGGATCAACCGGTATAGCACGGTCTCTCAGATAGTTTGAAAGCTAATCAAGCCTAAGATCAAGACAATAACAAACTTTTCATGAGGCCCAGCTTTGTAAATTTTTCCTAAAAGCTATCTGATTCTCTATTATGAATTAGTACCGTTATATGATTTGTCTTCAGGAACAGCTACGGGAGAATAAGGCGGGTGTTGCAAAATGCTCACATCGACCGCGTAAAACCGACATTTATTTATAAATCGCTACCACCTTACCATGAGACAACGGCGAATTCTGTCGTGTTTGAACTGCTATAAAAGAAAGGTTAAGTGTGACAAGAAGAAGCCAGTATGCTCAGCTTGTGAAATAAATCGTGTCCCCAGCCATTTGTGTGTCTATAATCAATCTCCTCTTGCCTTGCATGCTTTGAACGAAAAGCAGATGCGGAACGAAATCTTGTCTCTTAGGACACAGATTGAGCTTCTAAAGGGGGGAAATTCTTCAGATATTACATCTGCGGAGCTTTTTGATCTAAGTGAGTTTGGTGGGTTCAAGAAAGGAGTTGAGAGTGCCAAATTCAATGGGGCCAGTAGCTCGAATGCCATTTTCTACAAATCCCTTGGGAATCTAAAAATGATCGGCCAACTTATTCATGGTGCCAGAGACAGCTACTACACATTAGTTCCTATGAATAGGACCGATATTAGCCCAAATACTAGCATAACTTCGTGTCTTGAACGGATTCCACAACTTGTCCCGTCATTTAAAGAAATGTCGACTTCTTTGACGGAATACTTACAGAATCCTAATACCTTATCATGTATCAACGAGACTAAGCTTTTCCAGTATTTTAGCTCTGTTTTTGACAACTCAAGAGTAGATATTCATGGCCATGTCAAAATGAGAGAAGGGGTGGGTCTCGTGAGAATAGTCTTGGTGTTGAGCATTCTCTTGGAGAATTCCATTTTGAAGAAGGACAGCAAGTACGCCGAGCATCAGGAGCTCTTTAATATCGTGAAATACTTACTACTGAATGCTGAATTAGGGGTAAATTTCGCCACACTATATGCCTTGATATTTACTTACCAACTTGAGAAATACGAATTCAATGGTGATTTGTCCAAAAATTATAGAAATTTAGACTTGCTTTCAGTAACTATACGATTTGCCACAATGATGGGACTTCAAAATGATATTGACATGCAATTTAAGGATGAGCCCCTTGATTTCAGAAACGCTCTTAGAAATGCCTGGAGTTTTCTTGTAGTGGAAGATGCCATCAACAGCATACAAAAAGGGTCTCCTCCTTTGATTCCTGATGCATATTTCGAAGAAAGACTTATTTTTGAAGACGATATCAACTCCCGTGATATGGTAATCTTGTTTAGGGAGATTGGTTTCCATGTGAATCTGAAAGATTTGCACCATAGAGTGGATCTCAACCTGTATATCGATCGTCTTGAGATGTTATCACAACAGGGCCAGTCACGAATCGATATATTTGAACGAAGTGACATTATTCGCTTGTGTTTCATTCAGACCTTGGCCCATCTAAGGTTTTTAGCTGCCCCCACTGATTATAATAAAGTTTTTGCTGCGAGGCAGTCTTTGATCCTTTATAGGGAAACCCAGAAGTTGGTACAAGAAATCGAAACCACCAACTCGAAATATTTTTCTCCTAAAAGTGAGTTTCATGATGTCAAGATAGCGTTGTTTCGATGTCTCTATTTATTCGTGCAATTGTTCGTGAATCATGATTCTTCTAACATGTATTATGACGAAGCCACAAGATTGGTCGTTGATAAAGAATATTTGATTACCTTTTTGAAATCCGATGTTCTCAAGTGTGTGGATGTGGTGGGTAAATTCAATATGAGGTCTCTACTCTTGAAATCATTTTTGTTTGATTTGATTGACAGACTCACCAATAACAGGTTAGGTTCACCAGAAGTACCGTCATCGCATCCATTCTCTTTGGAGGGTTTTGTAGACGTGGAAGAATTGGAAAGTGTATTCTTTTCATAGCTTAAACAAAACGGAAAGTAACTTTTCTCACTCATCAAACGTCGAAAGATGTCCCTTATTTTCTCTCATACTTCAGTTATTGCCGTAGACGAAGATTCATAGAGTAAGCCGATTGACGTAATCTTGTGCGAATTGTCACCTCTAATGTGACTTACTGTTATCTATATTGGTCTTGGAATATTGGCCAATCCATAGAATGTATTAATCTACGATCGTTACTCGTTAGCTATTCTACTTAATAGATTGCTTCTGTGGAAAATAAGGGTTCATCGATGTGAACACCTCTTCTTATCAAAACACAGAAACGTTCCCCATAATCTACTTTCAGCATTTCCTATAATGCTTTCATTCAGAGTATCCGTTAGTGACTTGCAACTCTGAGCATCCTTTCGTGTGCTGCACCCTCACCAGTTCGATTACCGATTTCATGTAATAATCTGCAATGCAATGCGTTGGCTCATACATTAATTTTTAGCTGCGAAATTCGCGGCAATAATTTACCCTCTCTCCTTGAATAGAAAAACAACTGCAAACAACGAAAAGTATGATAACAAACAGAGTGCAGCCATGAGCGAATAACACCCCCCTATTCCCATACTTCTTATCATGTTATCGAGAACTCCAACGAAAAGTGCAGCCAATAAGCATCTTGCAAAGTTCAAGCAACTTATCAGTGCGGTAGCGTTAGAAGGGAATAAGTCAGTAAGTAGCACGTATACCGAGGTCATAAAACTCATTATTCCAAAACTCATGAAAAAGAGAGCCACTATAATTATGGCAATATGCTGTTTTTTCTGGAGGCACCACCCATAGATCAAACAAAATAAAACCATAACCGCAGTGGAGTAGCCAGCAAAGGACAAGCGTACCTTAAGAAGGGAGGCACTGTCAGATTGTGATTTATCCTCTTTTCTTGCCATAGCCCTTTTATAATTCCAGTCCAATACACGGCCACTGAATATGGAACTTGCTAGGGCTGCTACCCCTGGCGACAAATAGCAGAGACCAACTTGAATAACAGTGTATCCGTATTTAGACTCAAGTTCCTGCGATAAGCTTGTAAGAGATATACTCCAAGTTGAAAATTGTAGCCCTACGGCACTTAAGCATAAAGAAACTTCACGTGTGAACATAATTTTGAAGGGAATCGCCATGCCATCAATCAGCATATGTCTATCGATACCGGCGGAGGATTGTCTAATTAACTGTTGATGTTGAGGAACTCTCAATATTACAGCCTTATTTAGTAGACATATGGGTTCCCTTGAGAGGTTTCCAACAAGATCTCTATTTGTCTCTGGAACCAAAAAAATTAATGCTATAAGACAGATTCCCGATCCAATGGAAAGAAAGACAAAAATACCTCTCCAACCAAAGCCAGTCACAAGCCCCGCTCCCAAAAGTCCCCCGAATCCTTGGCTGATATTTTGAATTCCACTGGTGATTCCCACTAATTTACCTTTCTCTTTTCTTTCGGCGATATCGCCGACGGAAGCGATAGATATTGCAATCGTTGGCGAAATTGACCCTGCTTGGAGTGCTCTCAAGAAGATTAGTAACCAAACAGAGTTAATTCTAGACATGCCGACACATACTCCACAATAGGTTGTCAAGCAGAAAATAAGACACGGTCTTCTTCCGTAGTGATCGGAGATAAACGATAACACCATGGGAGATAGTCCCTGGACAATAAGATATACAACAACTGACATATTAATAATCTCAGTCGTCGTAGAGAATTTACTTTCTAAGTCCGGCATGGCAGGGAAGTAAATTGACATGGATAGGGTAGACCAAGTACTGCTCATACCTAAAATTGTTATTATCACATACTTTTCAAAGGATCCAAGAATGGAGAACGGGGTCTCTAAACCACAAGGTTCATCCAGTTTAACACAAATAGATTCATGAGTCTGTTTGTCTTCTGCAGCTTGAGACATATCGCATTTTCTCCTGTGTTGATTCTTGTCATAGTTTCTTCGAAGATAACAGTATTCCTTTATATGCAACTGCTCATTGTTACAGCCGAGGAAAATCGAAGTTGCAAAATCCTTCGAGGTCACATGACATGGCCGACAAAAACCGAGAAGTTAATATCATTCAGAGAGAGAATACTATGAGGAATCGTAAGATTCTGTCGTGTCTAAACTGCTACAAACGGAAGGTCAAATGCGATAAGAAGAAGCCATTGTGTACTGCTTGTGAAAAAAATCGTATTCCAGCACATCTATGTGTCTACAAGGAATCACCCGTTGCCTTGCAAGCGTGGGACGAGAAAAGGATGCAAGATGAGATTGTTTCTCTCAAGAAGGAAAACGAGATCTTAAGAGGTAAATCGCATGCCAATTCAAATACTAATGAGAGATACGATCTTAGTGGCTATTTTAGGTTCAAGAATGGGGCAGAAACTGTCAAATTTAATGGTGCTAGCAGCCCGAATGCCATCTTTTATCACTCCTTTGGAGATTTAAGCGTAGTTTCACAACTTATTCAGGTGGTGCGAGACAGCTATTATTCCTGGGCTCCAATGAGACAATTTGTGGCTAGTCAAAATACAAGCATAACTGGCTGTCTTGACCGTGTATCGCAGCTTGTGACTACTTTCAAGGATATGTCTTTTGCCTTGACACAGTATTTACAAAACGCAAATACTTTGTCGTGTTGTATTGACGAAACCAAGCTTTTCCAATATTTCTGTTCCGTTTTTGATAGTCTGAGAGTTGATGATAAGGGTAATGTCCAAATTAAGAAAAACATTAGCCTCGATAAGTTGTGTTTGGTTTTATGTATCATTTTGGAAAACTCGATCCAGGAAAATGATGGCAAATACATTCAAAACCAGGAACTATTTACTATTCTGAGATATCTTTTACTAAATTCAGGTCTGGAAGCCAGCTTCCCTACTCTTTACGCTTACATTTGCATGTATCAACTTGAGAAGTATTACTTTGATAATGACTTGTGCAACAATTACAGAAAAACTGATCTTTTACCAGCGATTATACATCTATCCATCACTATGGGACTCCATAACGATATCGATAGGCAGTTTAGGGACGAACCACTAGATTTTAGGAAGTGTCTCAAAAACATATGGAGCTACATTGTCTTTGAAGACTCTATCAATAGCGTGCAAAAGGGATTTCCTTCTTTAATTCACGATGGGTATTTCGACAAAAGTCTTATTTTTCAAGAAGATATAAATGCCCGCGACATGACTGTCTTGTTTAGAGAAATTGGTATAAATGTTAACCTGAACCAATTGTCTCGTAGTGTCGATCTTAATCGATATCTTGAGAGACTAGAAACACTCAAAGACCACCAGACAAATCATGGTGGTGATTTTATTGAACGAAACAAGCTTAGTGTATTGTGTTTTTCCCAGACTTTGAGCCATCTAAGGTTCTTAGCAGCCCCCAGTAGTCGTAATAAAATTTTGGCTGCGAATCATACTCTAAACCTTTACAATGTTGTGAAAGGGATGGCTTTTAAATTCCAAACAACGTCGCCTTTCTTTTCCCCTCTGAATGAGTTTCATGACGTTAAAGTGGCGCTATTTAGATGCTTGTACTTCTTCGTACACTTATACATGGGCCACGAATCACCTGAGGAAGCTGACAATTCAAAGACTTATGATCTAGACAAGAACACCAACGAACTAGTACACGATAGAGAAAAGCTAGCTAGCTTCTTGAAGACGGATCTTTTCAAGAGTATGGAAGTGGTAGGGAAATATAATTTAAGAGCACTATTATTGAAATCTTTCTTGATTACTGTGGTAGACTCCGTTACGACCCCAAACGACTTAAGCCATGCACAAGTTGTGCCATCCTCGCAACTGTTTTCCTTAGAAGGGTTTGCCGGCATGGAAGAGTTGGAGAGTATATTCTTTACTTAAATCTAATAACCATGTTAGATTACTTCCTCAAGGAGGTTTAGAATTCGCTCTAGCAGAAGTTTGTGGTTTATTCTGTTTAATTATTCCGCTTCCTTGTCATTTCCTCTAGTGCGTCACTTTGGCGTTGCAAGTTGTCTCAACGGGTTTCTGTCTCGAAGTGGAAATATTTTCACTCAGTGATGTAGTCGACGCAGGTGAATATTGCATATCAAAGCTTAGATAAGTGCTGGTATACAGCACTCGCAGAAATCCACTGATAGGGAGGCTTTAGAACAGTATAGGGCTGGGTCCCGTAGAGTTGCAATACCCACCAATGGCTGCGAAACAACAGCGCATCATAAAGTAGCTGGAATTCTCTACACATGTTACTGTCCTTCGAGAGAGTTCAGATACTCCTGTACTTGAGGTTTACGGGGCCCTAGAGTCAAAGTTATAATTATTATGTTCCGCTTAAATTTGGTTACAGTTTGTAATTTAGTAAACTTATGCGAGGGTTCTCTGTTTCCCTAACTATAGTTATCGTTTATCTAGTCGTCTAACTGTATTTCCGGTAGTCGCCGTTCATAGAGCCATTCAGGTAGACGATGACACCAGAGATATACTCATAGAACTTTACAATGAGTAATACTGAGAATTAATGATGGACAATGACAAAGACGCACCCTTAATTCTATATATACATAAGCTCTCTCGCCCTCTACTCTACCGCAACAGAAGACCATGATGAGCCACAGACCCATAGGAAGAAGCCGTCATCGTTCGATCCTCATGAGAGTTAAAAAGTTCTGAGTCTCCTACGTAACAAATTCAGTATCTAGAGATCAACTTCAATAATGAAAACTCAACAGTACGTAACAGTAGTAGAATTAGCATGTACTATGCAGCTCTAGATCCAGCTCCTTATCAGTCTAACATTTACTCGCAAATTTCAGTATGACTATGACCAAAAATTACTCATTTTCCTAAACGGGATGAGCCGAGCCTGGGCAGAAGGGGCGATCTTTACACACATAAAATGAACAAGATCTGCCCGCTTTTGGAGTTTTATCTTTAACGAACAATTATCCTCCGTCCTCATTAAGCTTTAAAAGTTTAAGGAGGAATTTGAATAAAAGACACGTCGGCAGTTTTTCGCTTTTTGGCCGACGTAGGAGTAGAGAGAACTAATTTCACTGTTCACCTGGGACGATCTTGATAACAATCTTATACAATGTCGTACAGCTCAATTTTCACAGCATCTATCGCTGAACAGTATCAACGACCAATCATTAATTGCTAATGACTTCCCAGAATTAGTATCATCCCTGGAATGTCTCCCCAGTGATTTCAGAGATCAATTCAACGTGGTAGGTGCTGATTTAGGTACTATGGACGATTTCTTTCCTCAGGGAGATTTTTCGTCTCCTTCGGGATCAGGGACTGCGTACGGTACTGGATCTACTTATGGGTCCATGCCTGCTTCGGGATCTGCTTCCGACTCAGGTTGTGGGTCTGTTAATGGGTCTACTTCCGATTCCGGTTCTGATAACAAGTCGTTCAAGCCATTGGTTTGGATTGATCATCTGAGTACCTTGAATGATAAAGCAGGCAGCTCTGAAAGCTTTGCTTGTAAAAATGATGTCGAAGAAGTCAAGAAACGTGTCGACAAGAGGAAACGTCGTAGAGGGATCAAGAATCTTGCTTTGGATACAGATAAAGAATCAAAGAGAGCTCGTAACACCTTGGCTGCCCGTCGTTACCGTCAGAAGAGGTTAGAAGAGGTTGAAGTGCTTCTGAAGAAAATCAAAGAGTTGGAGAATGATTTATCAACTGCAAAACTCGAAGCCAAATGGTGGAAAATGGAATCTGAAAGATGGCATGACATGTGCCAGCCAAATGAATTGAAAAAGAGAAGTCCTGGTGAGTCCTTGGAAAAGTGCTGATGTATACCTTATATTAGTACTTCAATTTTTTTGTTCTTTGATAGAACCCCTAAACTTATAATATACGGTAATTTTAGGAAAAGATGTAGGTCAAATCAAATATAAATGGTTAGATTAAATGACTATAAGCTTTAATTACCTAACTGCTGTACTTACATAAATATTCTTTCGTTGGTGTCTTGCAAAATTAGGTCGTTGATGTCACCTTGCACGACTCTTGAACTCAATTTAGACACCTTTGAAAGCGATGCCGAAGTTTGCTCCTTGGTTTGCAACCTGAGACGTTCGCTGGTCTGGGCCAATTCGTGTCGCAAGGGTGAAGCACGAGACCTTTCTGATATTATTCTCCTTAACGGCTCATTTTCATAGTGTTGTTCATCAGGACGAGCCATATTGTGGACACTAGAACTCTCCATTGAGATCGCATCATCAGACATATCCAGGGTCTTTGCATTGTCAGTGTCATTACTCTCATCATCATCCATGTCACTCTCTCCTATTTCCACACGACTTGCCTGCAAGTCATTATCTTTCCTCACCGACATTTCAAATCCTGACTGCAAGGCATCGTCTATCTCTTCCTCGAAACTTTTCTTAAACCGCTGGTGTATCTTCCATAGCCGTAAGTTCGCCGCCTTTTTATCCTTGACCTTGAGATTCTCCACGAGCTCTTGGATATATTCAATCTGTTCTAAATCAGATATCCGTTTCGCCAGACTAGATTCGATCAAATTAGACACCCAGTCCTTCTTCAATAACAAATCTAAGATCTGTGAGTCATACTTCAGCTTATATATCACAATATCTAAAGAATAATACCGATCAGCATGCGCCCCATAATCTTGTCTCTTGCCCTTCGGTATCCCAGTCGATGATCTTCTGTTATCTATAGCCTTTTCCTTTTTGCTGTCAGGGTAGGTTCTGAACGCTCCAATCTCTACCTTATGCTGCTGAGCCGTCATCACTGGATCTACTACCACCGCCAAATATGGGTCCTGGAAACTTTGATTTAAATTCTGCGTAGCTACATCTATCCCTGAAAGCCAACATCCATAACCAGGATGCGAATGGTACCACCCAACAATATTCTCATCTCGTCCACTTTGCTTTAAACTCTCGAGATATTGCACCATATACTCATACCCTTCCACTTGGGCATTCACTCTGGTCTCTGTTCCTTCCACAGGTAGCGCATACGCATCCACCACAATAATAGCCTGGTTAATGATCCTACCCGTCATCATCCCCATCACCTCAATCGACCCTCCTGAGTTTGCATGTATTGCCATCTTCGTTAATGCTAAAGCAGAGATATATGCTTTCTGAAAATACTTGGAATCATTCTTCCACGGCGCAGTACTAGATATCATAGGATCTGTCCGCCGAGCATAAATGGGGGTTTCGTACAGTTCTTGATTCCTAGCCTCTTGGAATACGTCCTTCTGACTCTTAAAACTGGCATCCTGGATAATCTGGTGTAGCAAAGATTGAAGGTTACTCATGTTGTGTAGGGTCTATTCTGTTAAAACGTCAAACCTCTCAATATACGCGGACTACAATATACACACTGATAACAAAACATCAATTAGACTACGGAAAACACTTTAGAGCAGCAACAGTAGAATTACTATAGCACTGCCGGCGCTAGATAGGACTAGCTGCGATCAACCTTTTCTGGAACAAATGGATATCCTGGATCCCCAGGATAGTACACGGGGAACGATGGGATCCTAAAGTTGCCCTGGCTAGATGGATCATAGGGCAAGTAATATTGATATGAAGGATAATAGGTGTTAGGAGGAGTAAACTTTCTTGGACTACCAATCCCACCACCAACATCTGTAGTGGGAATATAGTAAAAATAGGGAACATTTAATGGCTCATTAGTAACTTCATTGACCAGCTTCGTGGACTTTGTATAATCAAACTTATCACTATTAACAGCACTAGATGGTGAGTACCCACTTTTGACCAATGTATGGGTATCAGATGTTTGCATACTCGGTGGGGGTGTTTGAATCTCTTCTTCAACATTCTCCTTGGGTCGAATATAATTGAAATCATTAAACTTATAAGATTTGGGATTCTTTACATTGGCTAATTTCGGACGATTGAAACTATAATTCTTTGAGTAAATAGGTTTGGGAGTAGCACTGTTGACTTTATTATAGTTATTCGATGAATTCCCGTTAAATTTCGGCTTGGTTCCCAATGGGTATGTTTGCGTGGGAGGTCCTGAGATTTTCCTTCGGAAAACACCTAACGGTTCATCAGATTTACTCATCAGCCGTCTACCGAAATTAATTGGTGGTGGTGCTAGGGCAACTCCATTGGACCGAAATTGTTTGGATCTATTAGCATGATTATGTAGCTCTCGATATTGCACATGCATGGTTTTCTTGTTGAACATAGAATGATTCTCCTTTTCCACTGCACTGGCAGCACTCGATTCTTCTTTGAACTTTATGAAAGAAAAACTACTGGATGGTCTTCTCACAATGGTTACATCGGTGATTTCGCCATGTTGTTCGAATCTCTGTTTCAATTCTTCCTCAGTGATCCTGGAGATGAGTTGTCCCACAAAGACGGAATATTTATCGAATTTCACTTCATTTACTGGGCTGTTTTCCTTTGTATTGATGTCAATATCTTCAATATTTTGAGCCCATTCGATCTTATAAGTCTTATCATCAGTTAAATTAGCAAAAGCTCTGATAGCATCATCTCGATAAACAAATTTACAATACCAAAAACGGGATACGTCTTCATCGGGCAAAATTTCTCCATCTTCATTACTACTTACCAACTGTTCAATTTCTCCGAATTGACTCAAGAGTTTGGTAACTTTATTATTTAGCAAGCTCGATTTCGACGACAAAAATAAAGTTCGATTGACTTTTGCAGCTTCACATCTTATATTACGGCCATTCAACATCGAATTGTGGCCTTCTTGAATTGCCAATTTTGAATCATTATCATTAGTAAATTGAACGAAAGAATACGGACGATTTGCTGTATCACGTAATACTTTAACCGTGGATAAAGTGCCCCATTGTTTGAAATGGTCAGTTACTGATTCACAAAGTTCATCATCAGTCTTTGTAGAGCATAAACTTGCAACAAACACACAGGCTGAGGGTCTGCCACGTTTTTCGGAATGGTCTTGCAGTGAAGAACTGGACTCTTCTTCGAAATCTGTTTTGACGGCCTCAGGTTCCGTGTGGTCCTTTTCTTGATTTGTTTCGTCTTTGGATGGTAACGATGACAATTCTTGGGCCTCTTTCATTTCAAATAAGCTATTTCAGGATGCTTTTTAGGTTTGGGGTAGGAGAATATCTGGATTGCAGGTAGCTATTGCTTAAGAGCTGGTTATCTTTCTTCCTAGTTCTATTGTTGATAAGCAACAATATAGTTTTACAACCTCCAATTAATTGCTGCTAATATACTTTGCCGCCAACTGCAACGGTGGAAGTCACGAGGGAGATTCGGTGACTGCGTGGGGCACCAGGTTTGGGGATGAAAGATCTGATTAGGAAGTTAATGCCACAAGCTCCAAAGGCGTGACGTTATTGGCGTTAAATTATTGGATAATGCCCCAACATGGGGTGTGGGTTTTTTTTTTGTCGGCGACTAATGTGATGTGTACGATTTTGTCAGTCGTTCGCGATAAATTTGGCTGCAAAAGAGAGCCCAACAGGAAAAGACCTAACAGTATAGTGAAGAAAACAACTCTTGTGTATACAAAACGATAATGGTATGTGTAAAGTGATGTTAGAAGAGACTTTGATATTAAAATTTTTTATATTTGGATTTTTGATTTTGATTTGTAGACTAGCATGTCACACCCCCTCTTGAGAGGTATAAAAAGAGCACCTGCTGCAAAACTTAATCAAGCTAATTGTCCTTCATTCTTGATCCGCTTATCGTAATTCAGTTGTTATACTATCTCGATTATCATATCGTCTCAATCACTATCCATTTGTTGAACGTCATATAGTGCTTTCAAACCATGCAGTCATCATCTATAAATAGAGTGCTCCAATATATATTTGGAATCATTCTACTAATTTTAACTGCTATTACTATAGCAGGAACCAAAAAGCTAAAGAGAAAGTCAGAGAACAATCTGTCTGCGACGGTCGACGGGGAGCTAAAATCGTTGATTGTGGGGTTGACTAGTGGAACGTTGACCATAGTGGGACACAGCTCATTGTATTTTTTCGGAAAGTTCTTTTTAAAGAAGAGTGTTAAGCTCAGCGATTTGAATTCAAGGACATTCGGATTACCTAAGAAACAGCTAGGGTACCTCTCGTTCCTTTCGGGCTCCGAAATCAGCAGTGTCGTCTTGTGGTTTGCTTCGTTTATTTACCAAACAAGCGTCATTGGAAGTTGCAACTGTGATAATGAAGATGAACTTTTGAAGAAGTACAGTCTAGACGCAGTTAACTCTACGGAGTCAATTACACCGTCTCTGTTATTAGATTTATCGTCAGATTGCAAAATGAGAAAAGGTGCACTAAGTATAAGCGCCCTTGGGTTTTTCACCTATCTCATCTCTTCGAGTTTGGTTGCCACATCGGGGTATAATTTCTGGCAAGCATTGAAGAAAGCCAAAAACCAAGACGTGTCTGAATTTAAACAAATCTCCGTTAGGTATAGCCAATATCTTTCATATCCAGATATCGAGTGCGACGAAACAAAAGAAGAGATAAGGGAGATAGAAGAGGTATAACTGACAGAGCTATAACTGACAGAGATTTTGAGGATATATTTTTCTTGCAAGGATAGCTAAATAGTATACGATTGTTTCAATGGAATAGTAAATATCATGTATCCCTAATTGAGGAAAGTGTCGGCATCGGCACAATAATATAGCACAATTGAGTTTTTAGCCGAGAGCCGTGGAGGTCAATGGCCATGCAAGGGATTAAATCCAACGGTGGAGATATCGGCCCCGGATTAATCAAGGAAGGCTCAGTGAAGAAGCAGATGTTCTAACGAATAAGAATGGAGATAGACGTACAGTTTCATGAGGAGTTTCAAGATTGTCGATGAGTTTCAGTACAAGAAAGTGATTGGCTGTCAGTGATGAATAGTACAGGGAATTTGCCATCACTAGAGCGCAAGTTGACAGGATGCCAGCTAAAACGACTCATAGTGTTCAAATTTTAGTACGCCTTTACCATGCGCGGCGCTGAGCTCTCAAGTTGTTGTCCTGATAATCCCGGGGAATTATCCGGGGAGGTATGCAGAAGACAGGCGATTGCAATCGAATCTGCGATTGAAGATGCAATAGTAGCTTGTGATCGTAGCCCGCGATTGTAGTCTGTGTAAAGGGATGTTCCGTATTGCAGTAGTGTGATTCGCTCTCGTGTATAGTTGAACAATCTCGCTGCGGTATTCCTTGAATGGCCGAGCTGATGAATTCTGGGGAGGGCCAGAGCGTACTACATTAATAAGAAAAATAAGGACGGACCCGGGGGTGGGGGGAACCGGACAAACGCAGCAGCAGCAGAGATGAGCGTATTAGCAGCAGGTACAAGGGGAGAGAAGAGTAAGATAAAAATAGTTAGTAGAAAAGGGATGAAGGTGAGGGAGATGTAGATGAGAAGGTGATTGACAAGAAGAGGCAGAATTAGAGGTAGAAGCAGAGGGAGACATGGCATTAGAAGATGGAAAAAAAAAAAAAAAAAAAAAAAAATACCGAAAAACTTGATATGTACGAGTATCACACGACCGCGGCTTAAATTTCAACGGGCATTATGGGGCAGATTTTTTGTTTTTGGGCATCTGCGTCCCGCAAAAAGGTTTTCTAGAAATCCGGAGGCAGAAGTTTCCCCGGTTTTCGGAAGAACCTGCGAAAAAAAAGAAACGAGATGCGAAAAAAGTAGAAAAAAATCGTCTCATCGAATAGTATCCCGGTAACACCCTTCGAAGCAGGTAAGTGACACGCAGCCACCTCCGACGCCGAATTGATAATGGCTGCTCAACGTCATCGCTACATTCACCGGATACATCCCTCCCATTTTTTTCTCGCTTGTGAACCATTTTCAGAATTCGCCACAGAAGAAGAGTCAAGTAGTGTATTATCAGAAGATAATTAAGGGCAAGCAGAGCAATCATACTCTTCATCTGTTTAAAACCTCTGTTACTATTGCCTATCTCGTTATTGTGGTACTCCATCGACATTGCGCTGGATCCCCACTCGCCGTCTTAAGCGATATCTGCAAACTGAACCTGGGGAATTAAACTAGAATTTTACGCACTTAAAATCAGCGCTTCTCCTCATTTTTTTTTTTTCTTTTTAGGAAGATCGAGCCCTCAAAAAGAAAACCCATACAAAAGGTTTTAGCACTGAATATAGACCTATTAAGTTTATTACGGTAGAATCGGTAAAGAATTACTGCCTTCTTCCTGTTTAATCTTTTAAGAAGTCAAACACCACCTCAAGAACAGACTTGGCAAAGGTGTAAAGTCAGGGAAGACGCATAAATAAAGACAAACAGGGAGTACAATATCGGGCCTACAAGCCGTTGAGTGATAGTAAAGTTTCAAATTCGTCAGTTTAGTCAGTTTTTCAAATACATCAGATACATCAAACTCATAGGTGTTAAGTCCGTTTCGTTTGTCGTTTAGATTCTACTTATCTTACAATGTCTGCCCGAGTAGAAAATACCGTGGCAAAGTCCAAGAAGGACCCATCTTCAAGACCTTATAAGTGTCCGATGTGCCCCAAGGCGTTCCATAGATTAGAACATCAAACAAGGCACATTAGGACCCATACTGGAGAGAAACCTCATAGATGTACTTATCCTGGATGTTTCAAAAAATTTAGCCGATCGGATGAGTTGACCCGTCATTTAAGAATCCACACCAACCCCAACTCCCGTCGGAACAAGAATTTGAGCAAGATCAATGGGAACAGGTCGTCACCACCTTCATTTGAAAAGAATGACCCGGTAGCATCTCCACAAGCTAATTCCGTGCCTCCAGCACCTTCTGCTATTCCTATAGCTGTGCTGCAAGTCCCACCAATGCCCATGCTGAACTTCCTGACCGTCTCCATGGGGCCCAAGGAGTCGGCGGGATCTATACAAAGAAATGCCGGCATGACGTATGTGATACAGCCACCGAACAGCGTGGGTGGACCTTATAGCTCTCCCCCCCTGTTGAATAAGTCCGAGGAGTTCCTGAAGAGTAATAGTGCCGAACTGCTTGTCAGTGTAGGAGAAACAGGAGCATTTGGCCCCATGATGAAACCATCGATGCATTTCCCTCCTGCTGGTATCCCTTCAGGCGCGGCAGTACAACGGATGGCACCGGTACCTGTGAGTTCCGCATCATCTACAAATGCTACGTCTACTACCTCCGATGAGAAAATAGTGCTTCCTAAGCTTTCTTCTACCGAGGATGTGAAGAGTGAGAATGAGCATTCGAGACCAAAGTTGGGCAAGTTACCTAGCACCAAAAACATTGATCTTTTGGCCACTGCGGCTTCTGAAGAGTTGAAGCAATTGGAGACTTCTAATTCCAAGTCATTACCATCATTGACGGAATATTTCAATGACAGATCAACCGCAGCATCAAACCGTATTAACAAATCCATGACATCACAGAATTTACAATACTTATCGAATATTGCTGCGGCAGCGCCCAATTCAGCTGCCAATCATAAGAATCAACATTCATCGAGTTTTAAACACATTAATGCTTTATCTTCATTACAAAGAATGACTCCGATTGTACCTGAACCTAGAAGACCATCACAGATCACCCAAGATTCCGACTTGGATTATGTCAAACAAAGATTAAAGAGGTCACGGCCTAATTCTCCTTTATTGACAAAGACTTTTACTTTGCCGAACTCGCCAGTGCTTGGCATGTCATCATCAAACACTCCGATATTATCGGCTAATAATAGTTACACTAATTTATCGAACCTTTTCATGACCCCTATGGTGAATCCAGAAACAACCAATCATCATCACCCAAGAAATATCGCAACACCCCCGTCAGTTTCTAATAGTCATACGCCAAAATTGTCTCCATCAGATTCTAATAGTAATTTACCATCGATAAGGAGTTTAAAATTGGATTTACCTGCAAATTTACCTATGCCAAAGATTCCTGGAAGCGAAGGCGACATTAATAGACAAAAGATAGATGGTACAGAAAGAGGGAAGATAGCATAGAGATGGTTATAGATATACAGATGTAGATAGGAAATTAAGATATGAGAGAGAGATGAGTAAGCTTTAATACATGAAGTAAGTAGAATGTGGAATTTAGAAATTGATACACGGATGTCTTGTAATTCAGGGATGTTGGTTTTTAGAGTTGTTGAGCTAATGTTGACCTGCTCGCTATAAACTGCCCGATGCGGGGGGCACATGCGATCAGAAATATGCGAAACGTGGCTCTCGTGTGATATTTCGAAAAAAGAGACAAAGAGATGGCAAGATGCGAGATCGTTCCCTCGTACGGGGCCATTGTATACCAGATCTTTAAAGGGGCTTTCATTCCGAGGTATATTGTAGTCTATATAAAAAGTTGGGCTCTATCTTCCGCACTTTCCCGTACTTGAGATGCAAGGCGTTGAATGCATTTTAGAATAAATACCCAAAGGAATGTTACAATCAAGGCTTTGAATGGTTCACTCATTGTGTGCTCGTGGTATGCTGGCAGTATGCTGTCGGTATGCTGTCGGTATGCTTGCGGTATGCTGTCGGTATGCGGGTGGTATGATGGCTTGGGTGGTCGCCGCAGTAATCGCGTTTTTTTAGCTCTGGTGGCGCACGCATAAGAATGCTAATAGCACCCCCACGACATTTCAATCACCATATCAAACCCCTCCAACTGCCCAAACTTCACTCTCATCTTCGAAACGGTCGCTAAACATCGTTTCAGCGTCTCCTCCAGCCTCTATACGTTCACGCTCTACACCGGCAAGCCTTGAAGCCACTCTCTTTGTGTAGTCACCAATGGATCTTGGTTCGATCTTGGTTCCGGTGACACTGGTGAATGCTGACTTGCCGGAGAACCACTTATTAAAGATGTCCATCTTTACGTCATCAACAAGATGGAATAGCGACAAGAACGCCTTTTCTGCCGCTAATTTGATGGGGATGATTCGGTCCCTCACACACAAAAACACCGACGGCACCAAGATATCCAAGTAGTTCTTTACCAAGTCGTCAAACTTGAGTCTAGCGATGGTTCTAATCACCACTAGCGACAATCTTCTGGAGTCAGGGGAATTTGATGATGGCTCTAAAGCAGCAATCGCCAATTGTGTCATCAATTTTTCCATAATCTCTTGATTACCCAATAACGGGTTTTGATCAATCGGCGAAAGAACAAGTTTACCAATGGCGATAATGGCGTTGTCACTAATGTAAGGCACCGGTGATTCAGTAAATCTCACCACCCATTCGGCACAGTCCTCGTAGATATCTTCATTGATAATGTGTTGTGGTGAGAACTTTATGAAGGAGTTGATAGCTAAAATGGAAAACTTCTCCTTCGACTCGTCACCTTTGACAAATACCCTGTTCTTCAAGATGGAGGCGGCTTCTTCCGAGGTCAAAATCATCGATACCGATCCAATCAATTTGGCGTACTCAATAGCGACCCTACCCTGAGCAGTGGTTATATCGGGTTCCATGAATCCCAAGATGGAGGATTTTGATTGTTCGCTCATATTGGCACCTGCCTTGGTGACCACTTGAAGCATTCCTTGAAGCATTGAGATCTTGACACCTTCAGACTCGGCATTTTTGGCGCCAGTAACAAGTTCTGCCACTATTGGATCGACACGAGGTTGATGGTCAAGGAGGGTTCCGAGGGCAGTGACGGCTTTTGCTCTTAATGAGTCGCTTCCCGAGTCAGATAATGACCGAATAAATGTCCGTTGAAGTTGCGGGAGGAATGGCCGCAAAAATTGGGGGATCTTTTGGAGTAAATTGGTCAACCCCACCAAAATGGCTCCCTTAATGTCGCTGGAGACTTTCTCCCCAATAACACGAATTAATGGCCCTGTAAGCGTAGTAGCAAACCCTTTCAAGTTGGCAGCAGGAGTCTTCCCCACGACATCGGCGATACCCATCGCTGAGTTCTCCTTCAGCTCAGAGTTACCGTACATTAACCCGTGCAAGAAGACGGGTAATATACACCCTGGTCCCTTGGGGAGGGTAAACCCAGCAAGGTCTTCGCCGGTGACCCCGGTTAAAAGAAGCGATTGTCTAGCGGGCTTCACAAGCTTTTCGAGGGACTCCTTTGGCTGTTTCTTCACGAGCGCGGTCAAGGCATTAAATGTGCCCTCCACCACAACCGAGTCCTTATCGCCTAGTGACAACACAAATTGCGACACCATATCCTGTAAGTATACCGATAAGTCAAGTGATGTAGAACTAAAGAAGGGACCAAGCACACTGTACACCACAGCTCTCTTGTCGGCATCTTCATTTTTGGTCAATGAAAGAAGTTGTTGCATCAATGGATGGACACCATCTTGCGAGTCGATAGCGAGCACCACCGACTCGAGGGCTGCAGTAATGTCGTTGACTTCCTGAGGCCACTCGCCGTTCTGGTTACGGGGAAAGTTTTTCCTCGCGATGATAACTGCCTCCACCAAAGTGTTAATGATGTACGACAAATGACGGTGAAGAGCATGTCCCGCCACTGACACTAATGATGATAATGCCTTGGCATTGAATGAGTCGATTGGTGGGGTCAATAACGTGGGGATTAAAATGGGGAAGATCACGTCGGATTTCATCGCCATAATCTCACGCAATCCCAATAAGGCAAACTCGGAGTCGGCCAGTTCGAGTTGGGTTAACAACGGAGGTAAAATCTCATCGATCACCACTTTACCGAGCTGTTCCTGAAGTGCCTCAAACGCAGCAGCGGCGCCCTCCCTAACCGTGGACGACAGGCTCACTAACGAGTCGCGAATGATCCTGATGAAAGTATCCTGGAACTCCACGAGCCCTTCATGCTGAGTGGATCTCACCAACTCATATAATGCCACACAAATACCTTCCTTAACATCTTCGTCATTAGAATTGAGTGACTCCTCAAGGGTAGGAAGCAACCTCGAGAGAGCACTTCCTCCCACACGACGAACCATCTCTCCCAAAGTCTGAGCAGCAATGGCACGATGCTCTTCCTCGCCAGATCCGAGCCCCCGGATGATAAACGTAGTGAGGGTGGGCAAGATTTCCTTGACCGCGCGCGGGGTGTTGGGCACTAGCGCCTTCCAAATGTCCACCGCCGCGCTACGAACAATACCGGCAATGTCAGAGCGACACATGAACAACGCCGCGAGAACCTCATCACGACGCTCGGGGCCCAACACTGAGACAAGACTCTTGTTGATTTGTCTGGCATGTTCGCTCTGGTCGTCGACAGCATCGTTCTTACCCGAGATACCAGTGACCTGGAACAATAAATCACCCGTAAGTTCCACGGACGAGAGCCTAATTCTGTAGTTGGTGTCGGATAATCCCTTTTGCAATTCAGGCAAGAGCAAATCGATGGCCTTCTTAGCGTAGTTTTTAACAATCAACCGTCCCGCGCGCAACGAGGTGTCTCTAATTTCCTCGTCGGTGTCGGCGAGCCCCGCCAAAATAGCAGGAATGATCCGACTCAAGTAGGGAGAAAATTGCGACCCAAACGTCACCGGCAAAAATAATAATAACGGCATGAAGCTAGCCCGAATATGATCGAATGGTGATTGGGCAGAACTGAGAATAATGGGCAATAATTCATCTAACTTGTTGACTCCCAACCCCGAGGTAACTTCAGCAAGTGCCTGTGCAGACCCTAGTCTGTCACCAGCTCTCTCCTTATCTTGCAAGGCATCAAGGAGACGCGGGATCAAGTTAGGGAACTTGTCCTCACCGAGGCGTTCCACGAGCGAACCGAGCGCGCGCGCCGCCGTCGACCTAGTCGCGGGGACAGGGTCCACCATCGCCTCCTCTAATTCTTCCACCAAAGTCGCTAAATAGGGCTTAAGATCCTTAGCGTCCACCAAAATCGACATGTTGCCGACAATCTGGCACGCCTTCTTCTTTACCGACGCCGACCGATCTCTGATACCTCGGTGGATCACGTGGATGATCAACGCTAACGAAGGGCCATCGATATAGTGAACAAACTGAATCCTCATAAGCTTGTCTAACGCAGCCTCGGTGTGCTTAGTGGGGTCACCAATGGCGCTGATTAAGTCGGGCACCACTGTCTGGATTTCAGGGTTTCTGATGACTTCTCCAAAACGCTTAAGAGCGCTATCGGCAGCTCTCCTCACCTCCTTGTGGGTGTCGTTGAGTACTCCAACAATCTCAGGCACAATAGTCGATAATGATGACGACAACTGTGCCGGGTCGAGGTAAGCCATCGACCCTAAAAGCTCGACGGACCCCTTTTTCGACCGCCAGGCCACTTCGTCCAAATTTGCAACCGTCACCGGAATAAGACGCTTAACGCCGAAGCTCGTGGTGGTCTTCATGATCTGGCGCGCCGCAAGCTCGGTAGCCTCCCTAACCTCATTGGAGGAGTCCCCTAACAACTTGAGGAGCAACGGCAACACCACAATGACGTAGGGTTCAAAGTATTTGCCCAAACTTAACGAAAGAGTCTCAAAGGCAAATGACGCTCCTTCTCTTCGTTGAGGGTTCTTTTTATCCTCAGCTGCCTCGGTTAGGGTGCGCACAATGTCGTATTTCGCGATAGAGGCGATCCCTGAACCCTTCACTAAACCAGCGATCCCGTAGGCAGCGCCGCGGCGGTGCGCGAGCTTCTTCCCGATAAACAATTTCTCAAATAATGGCTCGAGATAAGAGTCCAAGTCTCCCTGTAACGACGGAACCAAGGGCGCAATGCACTCAGAGATGGCATATTGAATATCCTCTGAAGGAGCATCGAGAGTCAGTAACATTCTTTCGCAAATACGATGAAGTCTGGAGTCTGAAGGGTCCAAATGGCGCGCGAGTGCCCCGTAAAGCACCACCACCGATTCCTTCACCATATCCTGTTCGCGCGACCCTTCGTCCTTAGCGGCGAGCGCGTCCTCGAAAATAGGAATCAAAAGCTCGAGGTTTTCCCCGCCCCTCTCGCTAATTACCTCGCTACCGGCATCCTGCAACTCCTGACGCACTAACGGCTCCCTATCGCTGAGGGCCCTTTCGTCGACAAGAAGTCTAAAGAACTGCTCTACTGACTCGGTAGTCAAATATGGTGCCAAAAGCTTTATTGCAGTGGCCACCGTGGCCCTTTCCTCCCAGAAATCACGATTAGTCACCGAAGACTTGATCACTAACCCGAACCTATCGAGCTTAGGCGGTGGCGGCTCTCTCTTCTCACGGTAGAGGTTGAGGAGCTCACTAACGGTGGCTGCAAAAACCGCGCTCACGCCGTCGTGCGCACCATTTTTGGCTAACTGCACCGCGGCGGCGCGGATCGCCTTGGCAGCCGCTACACGAAGCCCCGCGGTCTCGAATCCAGCGAACCGCATCAACCTGCTCGGGGCGTCGCTCACTAACTCCAAGTCATTGTCGCCCCAGATGGTGTCCGCTAGCGCGGCAATGTTGGCGTCGGTGTCGTGGCGCGCGATCCAGAGCTCGTCGGAGTACTGGATCTCCGCCCGCAAATCAAACTCGGCATCCAACCCTTCGAGCACAGTGGCCCTCACAAACTGCTCCTTAGACACCACATGCAGCAATAGAAGGTCAAGGTCGCCCGGCACCACGGTAACGGATATGTGCTGGCACACAGAGAGAAATGCATCCTTGGCTACCTTTGCCTTCGATGGGAGTCCCATGAGCGAGATAAGAGACTCTAAAACCGTCTTCCGCGGGATCGACGTCACTTCAAACGCCTCAGCGTGCAACGAGATGATCTCGGTAGTGAGAAGAAGAAGCTCTTCCTCGGGATCTTCCTCGACAAACTCCGACGTCACCACCTTCTTGTTGGAATTCTTAAGGGCTACCGACTTACCGTCTTCCAAGATTCGCTCGAAAAGTGGGAGAAGGTACGACACTGTGATCTCATCTAAGGGAGACTGGTCGGAGAGTATTTTGATTCTAAACAAGAGTCTGTTTAAAAGATCAAGTAATTCCTCCTGTTGGAAGTGTTGGGGGACCCCCTGCACACGGTACAGGCGGAGGGTCGCGACCCCCGCGAGCGTAGTGAGCGCGCCCAACCGCAGCGACAAAAGCTTCGCGAGCTTAAGGAACGTCTTTACCGGCAAGTCCCCTAACAACGTGCTCAGTAACGGGTCCCTGCAAAAAGCCAACACTTGGTAGCTGGTAGCGGGGAACCACACAATAGCGTCGTTGGTGATATTGATGGCACCATCCACTAATTCGCCGATAGTGAGGAGAACCCCCGCAAACTGGTCTACGCGGTGCTGTACCTCGCTACGGATGGTGGATTCCTTCTGCAACTGTTCATTGACTGCCGTCTGCTCTTCGCGAGTCAACTTCTTTTGAATCTTACCCTTGCTGGCGAGTTCCTTCTTTACTCCTTCCTCCCATTTTCTCGTTTCATAATCTCTCGTGTTCTTGTCTTCCACTTGTCTTTTCCCCGATGCCAATACGTCCACTACCAATTCGCCGTCATTACCACGCCATATCTCAACATCTTCGCTGGCGATGCCGTAGGTGGTCAACGTAGCGCGCACCCAGTCCCTCAATTTAGGGGCCATGGCCGCGGGGGCAACGAACGCCATCACCCCTAAACTTTTGGCCGCAGCGCGACGTACGCCATCGGTGGGCGCACCGTAGAGGGTAGCGCGCAAATGGTTCACTAACGAGTCGACGTTGTCCTCCACGAGCGCCGCCAAATCCACGCGCGCACGCTGCGCGAGTCCGACCCAGCCGTTGTTCACCGGCACCTCTTCGTGGTTTGCAGCCACCAAGAGATCCTTGACATTTTCTATAGAATCGGAACTTAAGGCGGATAGCAATGGCGGAAGAAGCTTGGTGCTGATCTTTAGCGAACTAGGCTGTTGCAACTCCCGGTAGATTGATTCAATAATGGATCTCGAACAAGCAGAGTTAGCGACAGATGCTCCAGTCCCGCTAGCGTCCCTGATAACAGAAAGGGCAAACCGCCGCAGCGACACTGCAACATTAGATGAGCATACTGCATACAACCAGGCGGATCCGTAAGCTGGGCTCACATGCTCTAGAGAAGCCTGGCCCTTGTCAAGGGCTCGTTGTGCTGTCTGCAAGGCTAGAACAAACCACTTAGTCTCGGTGGCAGTGACGAATTTTGATATCACTCTCTCTTCAGTAAGGAATGGCGGCTTGTCTCCCTGACCACTGAGGGCTCGTGTGTCAAATTCGCCGCTATCGCCGCTGCCGATTCCCAAGAGCACCAACAGGACATAGCCTGAAGTGATGCTCTTATTTGCGCTCGACGGCAAAGGAGATGCCTCAACCTCGCCCAACATCGCCTTGAGATCCTCCGCAATACTGTCTACAAATGCACCAGCTTGCGACCCGGCTTGCGACCCGACTACTTCATTTCCGACTTCTGTGAACCAGACATTACGCAAGTTAATCTTCTTGTCATGAAGCCCAGTCTTAACTGCTTTAACCACTTTGTTAGAAAGCTCTTCAGAAACGCCGGAGTTGGCTGTTGCTAAAAGATAACGTGATACCAATGCCGACACCGTGCAGGACAACGATGTCTCATTTTGTTCTTTGGGTGCAACAGCCACGAGTCCATCAACGATGGCAGCAATGGCACTCGGAGAGGCAAACAACCTCAATGATTGTAAGTAACTTGATTTGAAATCGGCGTTGCTGGTGGATTTTAGGGCCTTGAAGATTTCGTCGACGATTTTCGCCGAGTTGGCCTCCAGGATGCCCGCGACATTTTTCTGTAATATGTTATAGAAACTGGAAAAGGCACCGGATCTTACGTGGTCCTTAGGCGACTTCATCGAGGATAAAATCTGTCCCAAGAGCTTAGAGCTCACTAAGGAGTCGCTGATGTCGAACGACGGTAACTGTGCAAACAATTGCGGCAACATGCTTCCGAACGAAATATCGGAGGATCTTAAGATGCTTTTTTCAATCACTGGCAATAAGGTATCGAATTGGTCCTTGTCGATGAATTGTGCTGCAAATATGCCAAATGAAACCAAGGCATAATCCTCTGGGGCCTTTTTGCCCACTAATGCGTCCTTGTATACTTGCAAAATGGATTCTGAATGAGATTGGCCAAATGTCGCTAAAAGCGAGGGCCTCGTAGGCACCAAGTCTTCTAGAGCTCCGGTCAAGACCCCAGCGTAGAGAAGTTGTGCGCTCACGTCTTTTACCGTCAACAATGCCGACACTACTTGCTGCAATTGGTCATTACTGGTCAATGCTTGGGTAATAGAGGTGCGAACTGATTTAATCGAAGCATGGTACACTCTTTTACTGTGCTTTTTATTCCCGTTATAGCTTTGCCCCACGCAGTTGTTCAACAACTTTACCTGCGCTACTATGGCCAGGGAACTTGTATCTAACACGATAAACTTATTTATCCATCCCAAAAGAGTCAAATAATCGGTTAATGCTTGTCTTGGTTTCCCGTCCTGGACAATGTCGTCTATGAAATTAATGAATTTAGTCAAATATTTGGATCTATCAGTGTCAATGATTGCCTCCAACGTATTAAGAAGGGCATTACGTGAGTCAATATCTTCATAATAATCATACAAATGTAATAAAATCTCCGAGATGGCTTCTAGATCATGCCAATCCGGAGCTTCAGGTCCCGAGACAGCGACCTTTTTTATATACGTTAACCCCCTGATTCTCTCCAGCAATGATGAGCTGGTGATTCTGTCTTCCAAGGGCTTATCCCAAGATTGCGAATTGTCTCTAGACATCGTCAGAGGGTAGTTGGTTAGGTTGGTTAAACTATGAGCAATGAAAATCTGAAGGATGAAAAATTTGGAATCCGTTACCCGGATAGACAAAATCTTTCTATATAAGGCGCGAGATTCTCGGGCCCAGCGCGCTTTGATTCTCATTATCAACTATACCAGTCGATGAAGAGGGGTCTAGTTAAGTCATCCGGTGCAGCATGCGGACTTGTCTGCTCCTCACTTTTGTGGGCGCTGTGGAGAACATCATGGCCTTACACCACCTTATAATGATGTGATACAATCTGAGGCTGGATGGAAGTTGATAGATATATTGAGGCCCCTGATCTGTAATAGCGGTCATTAGCATCAAGTGTGGTAACTCTGTAGGAGCGTTATTCGAAGCTCATGTCATTTTTTGATCTCTTGCTCTGTCTTAAAATTGCTTAGGGTGCGTAGGGTGTAAGGCTGTCGCGGGGCCAGCTGGCGTACAGCTGGCGTACGGCTGGCGTACGGCTGGGTCTAGGCCAGGACTTAGGCGATATTTTTAAGTCGTGATAGGGGCGGCTTCCCTATTTACGATTTGTTCGCTATCCCGATACTACAATAAAAGCTTTTAGTCGTAAGATCGTAATAAATTACCAATAAATAAATAAAAACATGGTGACGTTCTCATGTGGCGTGTTTAAAACAACATCTACTACCGTAGCGACAGTTTCCATACTTTGTCCAATTAGCGCAAGGTTTTGATCTCCACTTAGGAGGTCTTTCCACCACTTTCAACTCTGACTCTCCATGGGCAAATTGACATTTATTACCGTAGGGACACATGTTGAGCTTAGTGAACGAAGCACAGAGTTCAGTTTTATACAAGTTTGTGTTTAAATTTTGTTTATGCTTCCCATGAGATTTAGAATGGGCCTCCGAATGTTTAACCTCTCCTTCAACCGAGGGTCCACTCATGGAGGCGGCTTTATGTTTCCTTTGTTTCTCAGGAGATGCTGATTTTAAGTCATTATGGCGTTCAAAATTGAGGATTTCGTTGTCATCGTAAGCGTTTGGTGCCAATTCAATCAAGTCATTAGGAAGCAAGTTCCTCGGCTCTGGGTTCCAAATATCATTAGTCTTAAATAGGGGCGGCAGTAAGGAAGGAGCAGTTATTGCCAGTTCATTTGATTCTGGTCTCCATAAATCAGGCAAGAGGTCCATCTCGGACATATCCGAGTCGGTAGAGGTGAGAGAGTTGAATCTCACCGCCGACCCCAACCCCAACGAGAGGCTGTTTGAGCGGTAGGAGGTGCCTCCATACTGGCTGTAGCCGTGCGTTGGCACACCTTGGACAGCACCATGAGTAAGTGGACCTTGGCTATCAAGTTTTGGGTGCTGTTGTGGGTGTTGTGGTGGGTGCTGTGGTGGGTGCTGTTGTAGCTGTTGAATCTGGTGTTGAAGCTGCGGTGGTAGTTGAAGCTGTGGTTGATGGAACTGGCTGTACTGTTTGCAGTAGTGGGCGGGGGACCCTACTCCCTGAGAGATGTCTTGTACAGCGATGTTATCTGCCTGGGTAAATAAATCCATTTTCTATGCTTTGTATAAGTAGCGTAAAACTGGAAAACCTGGGCTTTATATTTCACAGCCAAAAGGTTGTTCCGCATCGGAGTTCTTTGTGGTACAAAATTTAACCCACCTTTCTCCGCAGATTAAGAGTCGAAATTGTTAAACGAATTGGGAATGGTCAGCGAAGCACCAACGGCACATTTGAGTGCAGCATAAGTACGACATTACAATGAGTATAACGAGAGGAAGAATGACAGAGTTGATCATGAAAAGGATGGTGAGTGGCTTTACGATCGCCATTGGCTCGTATGGCTACGAATACGACTGCGATGCGAAGAGATCGGCAGTGTTGGGAATGTCACGACGTCGCTTGCGACTTCCAAAGCTCGCTGTCAGTTTGCGCCAGGCATCGGAAGTGCGAGCTGCGTCATCTAAAATCGACGGGACCCTCTAGGCGCCCTTGCGAGTGCGAGTGGAACGAGCGCCAGTGATAGCGCCCAGCGTGCGCGAGCCACGAACCACCGGCAGACCACCGACAAACGGGAAACGATACCGAACGAGGCGACCGGCAGTGACAGCCCCTGTAATCCTCTAGCAGGACTCCCAACAGCACCCCCCGCAGAGGGCTTTTCCCCATAGAATTCCCCTCGTGTTTCATTGTCTCTCCTCAGAGAGTCTCCTCAGAGAGGAGAATCCAATCTCCTGTTAGGCTATACATCAAGAGTGACATGTTTTAACCAAACTAGGTTTATCCTGCCGAAGCAATCTCGTTTACTCGTACTTGACAGCTAGCCAGTAACCGATTCTTTCATACCGAAGTCGGGAATTTCCTGCAGCTAAGTTTTTTGGGTATTGGCTGATATTACTGTGTCTGGCGACTCGTAGCGACGGATGTGGGGGGTCTCTCGCTGAGGGCCCAACGCCAGACATCCCCAAAGGGATGCACGGCGTTAAGTTATGAGGGGAGGTGTCCTTAGGGTGCGAGTTCGACCCGCGCCCGCGCTCATCTATCGGATTTTTTTTTCATGCAGGTGGTAAACAAACAACTCGTAGGCGTAATACTTTCATCACTATGGCTGGAACGTTACGGGACCACCTAGCGTGGATCGAGATCGAACGTCCCCAGATCCCCAAGCCCCTGTTGATCAGAGCGTTGTTTGAGGGCCCCAGTGGAGGTTCAGCGGGCGGTCTAAGTGGGGATGGTAGATCAACCGATCGATCAAGAAGCACGAGTGATAGATTTGATAGAGTGCTAACCAGTGTTAACGTCAATGTCAACGACAGAGATAGTGTCAAGAGCGGCAGAAAGGGAAATGTCAAGAACGGCAGTGTCAGGAGCGACAGTGTCAGGAGCGACAGTGTCAAAAGCGACAACGTCAAAAGCGACAACGTCAAAAGCGACAACGTCAAGTTGGGCGACGCTCATCATGCCGGTAACGCCAATGCTAGTGTTTCTAATGTTCCTATGAACGTCTCTAGGAACTTTAATAACGTCGCTAATAACGTCGCTAATAACGTCTCTACTGACGCTGCTAAAGACGTGCCTTACAATGTCACTAGACATGGCCCTCCTAGCCCTGTGAATGGTCATAGGCCAATTCCTAGACCAGATGCCGTCTCGAGTTCTGCTCCTGGTGCTGACACCTCGCAGGTGATTGATCTCACTCAGGAGCCTCCTAGGAAAGCAAGAAAAGTGGGCCCGGACGCCCTTATACGGCTCCAGGACCAGTATATCGCCCTTCTCAAGCGCAAGTTTGAGGTCAGCGAGTCGCTTACGATGTCGTTTATGGAGAAACAAGAGCTGTTAAAGAAGCTCGATCCCGAATCGAGGGCCCTAGAACAAGAGATTGCCCGAGTCAGGAGCACGTTAGATTTCGACACCGTCCCCACTCAGGAAGGGGCCGATTCCAGCACTCAGAATAATTCTCGTTCTCTTGACCATGCTCCCGATACCAACTCGGTGCTCTCTCACTTTGAGTCGGTTGACTCTCCTGAGTCTTCCGATACTGACACCCCAAAAACACCCACGAGAAACTTGGAGGAAGCGAGGAGGTTCATCATGGAGAGAAAGGGCAAGGAGCGCGACCGCAAGGGCGATGATCGCATTGATGATGCCTCGGAAGATGAGGACGAGTTTGGTGGTGCATTGATGGAGGGATTGCAGACGCCCTCACAGGAAAGAAACGACACTAATGACATGGGAAGCTTTGTGGAAGATGACGAATCGATCGATATGACTTACGTGGAGAAACTATCACAAGCTACCGAAGAAACAAACTGTGATGTAGAACTGGATGAGCTTCGTGATATAAGGCTCTCACCCGATGTGGCGAGAAACTACGGTATAACTTATAAAGACGAGCCTGAGTCGGAGATCGAAGAGATCGAGGGTACCTTTTCCACCCAAATCAATGGCGAAAGAGAGGTGATTGAGATAGTATCCGATGAAGAGGACTCGAGGGATAATGACGATAATGACAACTTCAACCTCGGCCCACTACCTCCCATGCTAGATAGCGAGTTTAGCGATGATGATGATGAGTTTAATAATATCGATTTTCCCTCTTCCAAGGGAGTTAGGGATAGCGATCCCGTGATTAATGACATTTATGAAGTGTTGAACAATGTGTTTAAACTAAACAGTTTCCGGCAAAACCAATTAGAAGCGATAACAGGAACGCTTCTGGGGAAGGACGTGTTTGTTCTCATGCCTACGGGAGGAGGAAAGTCGTTGTGCTACCAATTGCCAGCGCTTGTGAAATCAGGGAAGACAAAGGGTACCACCATCGTGGTATCACCGCTCATCTCGTTGATGCAAGATCAGGTGCATCACTTATCTCTCAAGGGAATCAAGGCAGGTATGATCAGCTCCAAGGCTTCAGGAGCGGAAAATAGAGCCACACTAGAGCTATTCAAGAATGCCGAGCTTGATTTGGTGTACTTGTCACCGGAAAAGATCAACTCTTCGCACCAAATCCAGAACTTGATTGCACGGTTATATCAACAGCAAAAGCTTGCCAGAGTGGTGATTGACGAAGCTCACTGTTTAAGTTCTTGGGGTCATGATTTCCGCCCTGACTATAAGGGAATGAGTTTGTTCAAGCAAAAGTTCCCTAAAGTGCCGTTAATGGCATTGACGGCCACCGCTAGCGAGAAAGTCAGGATGGATATCATCCACCATCTTCACATGAACGCCCCAATGTTCCTCAAGCAGAGCTTCAACCGGACGAACTTGTTTTATGAGATCAAATGGAAATCGCCGAACTATCTCGAATGGATCCGAGACTATGTGCTTGGGAAACAGGCGAACAAGACAGGCATTATTTACTGCCATTCAAAGCAGTCTTGCGAGCAGACTAGCGAGAAATTGAATGGCTGGGGGGTTAAGACGTCGTATTACCACGCAGGGATGTCTCCAGAAGAGCGATACGACGTGCAATACCAATGGCAGACCAACAAGTTGCAATTGATCTGTGCTACCATCGCATTTGGCATGGGGATCGATAAACCTGACGTGAGGTTTGTCATTCATCTCTTCATTCCCAGAAGTCTCGAGGGATACTATCAAGAAACAGGGAGAGCAGGCAGAGACGGGAGCCATTCCGACTGTATACTATTCTATTCGTACAAGGATGCTCGTACGCTACAGACATTGATCCATAGGGATGACGAGCTCTCTGATAGTGGCAAGGATAACCATTTGACGAAATTACGCCAGGTGGTGCAATACTGTGAGAACACCACCGACTGTAGAAGAAAGCAGGTTCTCCACTACTTTAATGAGTCGTTCAACCCTTTACAATGCAACCAAAAGTGTGACAACTGCTTGAATACCGATACGCAAGTGGTGGAGAAGGATTGCACCCAATATTCCAAGGATATTATCCGGCTTGTGCAGTCATTGCAAGATCAAAAAGTGACAGTTCTCCATTGTCAAGACATATTCAAGGGCTCGAACAATGCCAAAATCACTGCTGCGGGCCATCAGTTTAATGGGTATCATGGCAAAGGAAGAGCCTTGGACAAGACGGACGTGGAAAGGATCTTTTTCAACTTGCTCAGTGAAAATTGTCTAATGGAGTATCTGGTGATGAAGGGAGGGTTTGCTTCGAACTACGTAAGACTAGGTAAGTTGGCTCCTCAAGTGTTGAATGGAACAAAACCCATTAAGATTAAGTTCTCGTCGAGAGTGCCCCGAGCGGAGAGAGCCGAACTGGCAGAGCGAGCCGTACGGGCCGAGCCCAAGAAGATGGAATCGTTTGTATCGGCGAGAGACGTATCGCGATCTTCAAGTATGACCGATTCTGATCACATCAACCACTCGTATAGTGAGTTGAATAAGATTCGTATTGAGAAGCTGATGGCATTACATGTGCCTGCGAACGCGATACTTAAAAACTCGACCTTAAGGGACGTGGCTGCGAAATTGCCCACCAACAAAAAGGCGTTTGCCAAGTCGATGGACTTGGAAAAGAGTCAGTTAGACTACTTCATAGACTTCAAAAAGATGTTGGGGATCTTGTCGAGAGAACGTGAGAAGGTGAAATCCCCTTACTTTCGTACGCAAAAGCCTTCACAGAAGCAATCCCGGCTGTCGCAGCGGTCGCAGCGGTCGCAGCGGTCGCAACGACCATCTCAAAAACGCAAGTATGCCGCAAAGAGCCAGCGGAAGACCACAGGAATGCCATTGTAGGATATTTATACATTTTCACGTGATAATATAGATTAATCTAGAGATATTTTTAGAATGAGATTTTTTTGACCTCTTTGAGATTCTCACGTGATCCGGTGATGATGGAAAAAGAAAACGACGGAATCGGTGATGATGGAAAAAAGCAAACGACGGAATCCAGTGGGAAGTGAAGACAAGTTAGAAAATCGTAGAGATAATCATAAAGCAAATTGTAGAGAAATAGTGTGTAGGAGTACATATAGACAGAGTAAGAGTGTTAAGCGTAGCAAACTAGTAAGCAATGTGACTAGTTTGGTTAGCATAATGATGCCGAATTGGGTATATTAGTGTGCTAACGGGTAAGTTGCCGGCTACGCGTAGTTCCGCACAATGTGATGTCATTGCAAGCGAGCTGGAGGATCGAGAAAAAAGATGCCCAGACAAGTCATGAACAATAAGGACAGCAGAGCTGGATAACCAATACCAAGATCCTTAGAGGGCGTGGCCCAGTGATCTCTGCAGGACGTGCGTGGTTCGGTCTCGGAGCTTTCCATGCATGGGCTCAATAAAAAGGAAGCCCCTTCATCGGCGACGGAACGGGGATTAATTTTTGGGCATTTTCCTGTACATGGGCCCAAGAACCCCCTCACTCAAGTCCCTATGCGACAAATACGTTTCAATACCATGCAGGTGTGGACTATATGCCGTCAGAATAGGTCACATTACGTAAAGTAAATTTTGGTTATAGTCGATTGAATAGGCTCAAACAACGTCGTTAGTGATTATTCAATGATTTATATGGTATTTAGTGATCTTCTATGTTAATTGTTGACCTATATCGGGGATTTATCTCGTGTTTTTTCCTTTTTTGGCCTTTTTTGGTTTGTTGCTCAATATATTTTTCGTCTTCTCTTCTCTCCTCACGGTTGCATTGGGCGTTCGCGATAAGTGCGTCATGATGCTAATATAAGGACAGAGGACGGAAAAAAAAAACATGAGTTGGCAGCAGTCAGACAGAATGCTAGAGACTAGGACATTCGAAGAAGGTTGTCAGAGCATTCAGAGACAAGGCATTCAGAGCGATATTCACTGCCAGGATCAAGACGCTCATGAACAGGGAAATCACGTCGAGAGCAACATCGGACAGTCCGGCGAAGATAATATGGAACTGGCAGTTCAGCAAGCTTGTGACTCTTGTAGAAAGAGAAAGCTTAAATGCTCCAAAGAGCTTCCTAGTTGCTCCAAATGTATTCAGCACCGGTGGTGTTGCACTTATAGTCCTAGGACAGTAAGATCGCCTTTGACGAGAGCTTACTTGACCCAGGTAGAGAATAAAGTGAGGGATTTAGAGTCAATCTTGCAGTATTTACTTCCAGAATACGACGTTGATGATTTATTAAACGGGGATTTGGCATCGATCAAACAACGAGTGAGTGGACAGAAGAATGAACAAGAACAAGAACAAGAACAAGAGCAATACTCATCAGAAAATTCACAATCAGAACATCAACACCGACGCCAATCCAAGGGCCAGCCCAATGGTCAACCCAATGGCCAATCCACTGACCAATCCTATTCTGGTTCTGTTCCTGACTCTCTTTCCAACCCCATTGACACTCCCTGCATGTCCCCAATTGCTTCGGAGTCCCCCTCATATTTGTTTTCAGATACATTGTTCGACAGAAAACGAATCAAACAGGAGATTATAGATGACTTCAATATGAACAACATCCCCATAGAAAGCAAGAGACTATTTAACTATGTGAAACCGGCGATCAAAAATGAAACGGCGGAAAATTCCTTGACCAGTCCTAATTCATTATTATCATTGAATTCGTACCAGTGTGAATCGGATCAAGATATTTTTGAACCAATAACCAAGAAACAACGGAAGAACGAGGATGTTGCCGATTATGATTTGATTTTTAATGACGCCATAGATGACTCTTTAATTAACTGATGACTATTTATCGTACGAATAAAATGATTGTAAATTTGACTACCGTGGGTGCGCGGGGTATAGGGAACAGCGTAGCGAGCTCTGTGGTCGCTAAGTTTGCGACAGCGCACACATCCATCGCTATTTATTAGTTTTTTTTCCGCCGCTGGCCTCGGCTTGTGGTGCGCTTCTAGCTCTTCCTTAAATCCTTTCTCCGTCTCGGGGGTTTCCCGGAGTCGCATTAATTACAGCTTCACAATTTTTTACAACAATAATAAACTTTTAATTACTCCAACTTAAGGTTCGATTTCACTTTAACTCAACTTTACGTTACCCAGGTTGTCCTTTAGCGTAAACTCTCCGACCTACGGTCGATCCATTAGATGCTTCGCGTTCAAAGATTAAAGGAGTTGCTCTCTCTAGGGGCTAAAAACATCACTAGGAGAACGCAAAGAGCTCTCGAAGAACTTCGTCAAGAGCTTCAAAATGAGACTTTACACCCAAGAACTATTCCCGTGAGGGTTGGTAACTCAAGAAGCACCTTGAGAAGACCAGGCTTCAGGGGATCAAACGCAGAGTTTAAAAGAAACTTTTGCAATTTTGGTGGTTTCCAGAGCCCCTTTTTCGAATCAGGGTACACGGGTTTCAACTTTAACCATCATTATCAGAAAAAGGCTCATAGCAAGTTTTTCAAGTTTTTCAAGTTTTATCATCACTGCTCTAAGGCCAGAGGTTCAAATTTTTTCTATAACTCAAGGGGTGGCTTTTTGTTCAATAATTTTTCCCAAAGGTCTCAGACATCTCTTAGAGTGAAGGCTGTTAACCAGAATGCAAGATTGACTTATTTGACGTTGTTTAATAGTAATGAAAGCCATCCAAAGCTGATTCATAAGAATTACGATTTCAAGCCGGAAAAGCTCCATAAAACCACAGGACTCATGGAATCCTTTAAATTGAGAGTCCCCATCCTTCAACTTCGAAAGGATATTCTTGATTTTGCAAAGAAGGAATCATCAGCTACCGTTAGTGAAAACATTCAATCTGACCATGTGATCAAAGGATGTTTCATTGAATTCCCCATGAATCTTGATGTAGGTATTCCTTCAGAGACCATTTTGGATCAACAAGTGTTGAACGAGTTGATTCAAGACTTGACTTCGCTTCTGACAAAAATCGAAGAGTTGAAGCAAGATTTGACTAATTTGTTTGAGTTGGGAGAATTGCCCATTGAATATATCGCATCCAAAAACATCATCAGAGTGCATTTCCCCAATTGTGATCGGGAAAAATTAGAGACCTTGTGCCGGGAAAAGGGCGTACAGGGAGGCATTATTTATGAAGCCGAATCCGAAGAATATGGCACTCCGGTAGTGTCTGGGGATTATGATGTTGGATTCGATGATATCTTGAGCTCAAATTTGTCGAGAGATCTGTTGTCAGTGTCATCAAGAAGCTCCGATATCTTAAGCACCAACTCTGGAGTCTCTCCACTCACCGACTCCGAAATCGTTAGAATTGAAACCCCTGAACTCTCGCGTGCCTTTTTGGAAGGCAGTGATGTAGTTATCAGCGACTTGTCTTACGTATAATGAATATTGATATTACAATACACATGAATTTATTTAATTAAAATGTTTATGTATTATTTCCGGTAACTGCGAATTGGGGTATCGGCTTGTATATAACTTTTTGTTTCTAGTTAACACGAAATACGATACATAACCACAGATAAGCTTTTTAAATGGACGACAAGGGAGTGTCTGGAGACGAGTTTGAAGATGCCACTGGCGACCAGGAGCCTGAATTGAAGTCAGTGGTATCACAGGAATCTAAAGTGCAAACCAAGAAGAAGAATAAAAAGAAAAAGAAAAAGAAGAAGGGTTCGACGGTGGATAAACCGGGTGATGCAACTGGTGATGAAAGAACCGGCGAAAGAACTGGCGATGAAAAAACTGGCGATGAAAGAACGGGCGATGAAAGGACTGATGACGGTGAAGGCGACGACAATGGTGTTACTCTTACATTCGATATCTCTGATGTTGTGGAAGATCAGAACGAAGAAACAGAAGCGGACGCAGTGTTGCCTGGAGGCATGCCAGGTGTATCCGAACTGCCCAAGCAAATGGCTAATTCAGCCAATTCTCCAGCCAAGTCTAAGTCGGTGAACCTTAACAGTGGTGCTCCACTCTTACCTGACCGTAAACCTGTCAAGGATTGGCTTGCCATTAGTGATTTTGACGCTAACAACATGAAAACCATCGACAAGCCCGAAATGGAGGTTCTCAACAAGATCCATTCATCTTATGATGAAAAAAGTCATAATTACCTCTTGCAGGCTCGGTACCTGCAAATGAATGACAAGTTTGATTCCAAGGACACCAAGAGCAAGGCTTCGATCAGTTCCGGGTTAGAAAACGTCAAGAAAATGTTTAATGACATCAAAAGTACCGTGGGAAGCGTGGATCATGTGTTTGAGTACGAGATCGATTGGGACTTCTGGAACAAAGTGGTCAATAACTATGAAGATGTGGTGAAACATGACTCTGACCGGTTGAACGATGCCATCATGAAAGGTATTCCAAAGGAGTTTAGGGGTATCATATGGGAGCTTATTTCTAAGTCGAAAAACTTTGAATTGGAGGAGTTTTTCTATCAATTGAAATCAGAACCTTCAATGCATGAAAAGTCCATTCGCAGGGATTTGGTGAGAACGAGTTTTTACACCAATGTAGAACAGGTCAATAAGGGAGAAGAGCTTTTCAATGTCATTAAAGCGTATTCCATCTTTGATCCAGATGTGGGGTACACCCAGGGAATGATCTTTATCACCGTGCCATTAATTATGAATATGACTGACTCTGAATGTTTTGGGCTATTGGTGAGTTTAATGAAAGATTATCAACTTCGCGAGCTCTTTTCTCCAGAGATGAAGGGATTACATTTATTGCTCTACAAGTTCGATAGGTTATTGGAATCGTATTCGCCTATTTTGTATAATCATCTCCTGAAACAAGGAATCAAGTCGTCCATGTATGCATCGCAATGGTTTTTAACTTTCTTTGCCTACAAATTTCCTTTGGACATGGTTTTGAGAATTTACGATATCATAATAACCCAGGGAATTGAATCGATCATGAAGTTCGGCATTAATTTGATGCTTCAAAATGAGTCAAATCTTATGGCTTTGAACTTCGATAAATTGTTAGATTTCTTAAAGAACAAACTATTCAATGTCTATGTCAATGAAGATTTCATCAATTACAAGAATGATGACGTATTAAAGAGAAGAGGAAGTAAATCCAAGCGGTTTTCCTTATTAGGGTCAAAGCCTTCACCAAATAACGACTATTATAAATTGGATGAATTGGTATACGATTCGATGCAAATTAATATCGACCCAGTTGCTTTAAAGAAATTTGATAACGAGTTCCAAAGTATTTATGATAATGAACTAGCTAAATTACACGAAATTGAAAAGGTGAAACAAGAAAATGGCAATTTAAGACACCAAATCAAGAATTTGGAAATGCAATTAGGTAACCTTAACTCAGAACATATTGGCATTGTGCAACAGTTGGTTGATCATAAATTTGCTCTTCCCGAAGTACAAAATGAAATGGTGGATCTTAATGATCAAATTAACCATTTAAAGCAAGAGATCGAGGAGATAGAAGGGAAAGCCGATTCCGCTGAATCGGTGAAGTCAGATTCTTCAAATCCTATTCCTTCCAAAATCCAGAATGATATTCAAGAATTGCTCGAAGTCAATGCCAAAGAAACCGAACGGTTTGCCGAATTGGAAGACGAGCTACAACGACTCATTGAAGAGGAAAACAAACTCACTAATGAATTAGCTTCCAAGAAATCTTGGTTCAAATGGAAGAAATAATGATAATGATAGCTTTATTTATTGCTTATATAGGAGTGTAGTCAATAACGATCATGTGATGCGCACGTGCCTTATTTTTTTGTAGCCCTAGATTCTGTGCTAGAGAAAAAAATTTGATGGGTTTCCTGCAGTACTTCCTCTTTGCTAGTCTATTATTGAGAGTGAGTGAAAAATTCAACTATAGTTAACCATCATCATACAATATGGCTAGAGGACCAAAGAAGCATTTGAAGAGATTGGCAGCTCCATCCCACTGGATGTTGGACAAATTGTCCGGTACCTATGCCCCAAGACCATCGCAAGGTCCTCACAAATTAAGAGAATCTTTACCATTGGTTGTGTTCTTGAGAAACAGACTTAAGTATGCCTTGAACGGTAGAGAAGTCAAGGCTATCTTGATGCAAGAACACGTTAAGGTTGATGGTAAGGTCAGAACTGACACTACCTTCCCAACTGGTTTCATGGATGTTATCTCTTTGGAAGCTACCAATGAAAACTTCAGATTAATCTACGATGTTAAAGGTAGATTCACTGTTCACAGAATCACCGCTGAAGAAGCTTCTTACAAGTTGGGTAAGGTTAAGAAGGTCCAATTGGGTAAGAGAGGTATCCCATACGTTGTCACTCACGATGGTAGAACCCTCAGATACCCAGACCCATTGATCAAAGTTAATGATACCGTGAAGATTGACTTGGCTACTGGTAAGATCTCTGACTTTATCAAATTCGACACTGGTAGATTGGTTATGGTTACTGGTGGTCGTAACTTGGGTAGAGTTGGTGTCATCACCCACAGAGAAAAGCACGAGGGTGGTTTCGATTTGGTCCACATTAAGGATGCTCTCGACAACACTTTCGTCACCAGATTGTCCAACGTTTTTATTGTTGGTACCGAAGCTGGTAAGCCATGGGTTTCCTTGCCAAAGGGTAAGGGTATCAAGCTCTCCATTTCTGAAGAGAGAGACAGAAGAAGAGCTCAACAAGGTTTGTAAGTTCATAGTTGTATTCAATGTAATATAATTTTTAGCCAAGTGTAAGCTGAAGAGGTTTCAACCCTCTATTATAAAATGTCGCGCGCATGTCGTGAAAGTGAAACCTAGCATTTCGCAGCCATGATGAAAAGAAGTTGCTCAAGAGATTGACATTGAAGGTAATATATGGAAGAAAGGAGTATTTTTGCTACCATTAAAGTAGATAATATTTAATCTTTATATATTGTTCAGATAGTAAGGAAATTCTATGATGTATGTATATTTTGTTATATTGTACATTTTTGCGGATTTATGAGTACTTCTGCAAATTACTACACTTACGTCAACCCACAACAAAAGTTTCCATAATTACTGTAGCAATAGGCAAATTCTCTGAAAAGCAAAATGCCATTGTTCATGTTTGGGGACAGAGTGCCTGGCTGAACCAATGAACCTAACTGACTAATTTTAAGTAGAAAGAGCAGTTATACTTAAGTATAACGGGTACACTTGTAGATTAATTTTTGAGTCGTCCCGTTGCCTTTGTTTTATTTTCAGTTTACAGTATCAGCAAAGGATTAACTCTCCTAGTGTAAAGGTCAGTTTTCAGGTGCCTTTGAGACAGAGACTCTGGTTGAATGCAATGCAACAGCTAATACGAAGTCCTTTATGGCATGGCCGGGAAAATGAGAATCTTAAACTTCCATTCTAGATAACACTTCAGCAGTTTGACTACTAGTGGCTCCTCGCCAATTAGTATGCTAGACTTCCTTATGGGTTGAAGCAAAGGTGCATTATGTAGTTTTTCCGATGCGCATGCGTTCGCATTTTAATGCATCCTCCAGGTCGGCTCGATACTGTGGACTTTACTCACTAGGAATACTCAGCGTTTTCCCTACAACTGTGGGGACATTTGGGACCCCGTGTTATAATGCTGGGCCTCTTTCTTGACACCAAAGAATTGCAATACGAAAACTGTCAAAAATTTTAAAGGATAGAGAGTGGAATGGAACTATGTGGGACGCACTCATGCATTTGCATATTACTACAGTACTTCACTACTCTAACATTTCATTTTTTTAGCAATATTAAACAAGAATTAATAATAAAAGAGCGACAACAGTGGCACCTGCGAGTGACAAGCTGTATGTTCCGGCAGAAGAGTCACTTTCGACAAATCTGCGGTGATGGGCTTTACCCGTAGATGATGAAGAGGATGAGTTGGAGCTAGATACGAACTGAATAAGTGCATCGGAAGCAGTGAGTGTATGGGTAGGATAGTTAACAAAGGTATCGAGTAAGGGGATTGTTCTTGACTCCAGAAGGGCAAATGAAGTCGAAGAGTACCTCGGTGCTTTAGAAGCACCAGATATGCTCTTGGAAATCACTTCGATGTCTTCCTTATCAGTGTACTTGACCTGTGCCAAAGAAATTTGGTAATCCTCCAAGTCATAAACCACGTATGCACTTCTCAAGAAGTTATCACCAAAAATGGCTGCTTGCCCACCAGAATTTTGTAATCCAAGATAACATCCATGAGTCCAGGAATCTCTATCACCATGATCAATTGTGTTCAAGTAGTCAGTCAATGGGACCTTGATTTTCTTTCCACTGAAGTTTAACTCAAAGTAAACTGATGGGTCAATGGTACAAGGAACAACAAATTGTTCGTAAACTTCATCGTAGACCCCATTCAAGTAGCTACCGATCTCATTGAACAAGTCGGGGGGAAGATAAGTCAAGGTGGTACCACTATCAAGCAAGGCAGGGAAACTATAGTTACCCAAGGTTCTATTAACTTTTTTGGAATGGAATGAAATTCCATTGTTGAGCACATAAAAGGCGTTAGGCTGTTTCAGATGTTCACCTAAGTTTAAGATGGGAACAGTACCCAATTCACCTTCGTACTTAGCATGATCTACTGCTCCAAACAAAACTGTCCCGTTTACGGCATCACGGTCTCCAAGGTACAAAGAGTAGAGCCTCTTTTTGATTAACCCTTCAGATTGCAACTTTGCGGGAAGGTTAGGGTACTCAACCGAGATGTTGGGGTTTTTAACTCCCTCAATGACGGAGGCCTCCAAACCCTCTAATCCGATACCAAACACACCTTGTTGTGAAGAAGAAGTGTTTGCAATTCCCAATGTAAGGTTTTTCACGTCGATTCCATCGAAGAATACGTCATCGGTTCCCCACACCCCAAGAGCGGCGGTGTCATCACCATATTCAATAAAGAAGGGAGGAATAGACTCATTCCTATGGAAAGTGTCTGAACCTGCGGTATTGAACGATCCGAAAGTAGTACAGTAGGACTCTGGGTATGAGCTATGGCCGAAAAATGTTGAGTAGTCAATATCGTAAGGATTTATAGTCGATTCTGTTTGAGTTAATGATGGTTCCAAAGTTCCCAAAAGAGACTCTCCGGGAAATTCTGTCACTGTCGACTCCTTTGAGGTCTTGGTAGCATTAAGATCTCTCTTCCTATAAGGAACATCAAAATAATCTGCTTCATCCTCTTCATCTTCGGATGGAATATCTAAACATTTCACATTACTTGCTGAAACCCACAAGTCAGAAGACCCAGTGTCCATTAGAACCTCAACATTGTCATGTTGGGATCCAATTGTGACATTCAAGGCGTAAAAAGTTCTCTGGTTAGAAATTATCGCTTCAACATTCTTGCCCTTCTTTGGCTTTTTAGCCTTTGGTTTAGCGCCTAGAACAGCTTCATCATAGGTATTCCCTCTCTTTACATTGAATCCCAACTTGAACGAGCCTTCGTGGGCCAGGGCAGCGAGCCCGGTGGAAACAACACTGGCAGCCAATGCCAAAGTAGCAACCTTCATTGTCGATGAGAAGAACCACTCTCCATTGGAAATTTACATCTTTTATACTACTAGCAAAGCCACATCACAACACATAATCTTGTGGTGTCTAGCACCTCGGCTACAAAATTGGGTAACTTGATGCTGCTTTTGGCTTCTTGATGTAACTTTTAGTGAAAGTGACATGAGAAGCGCACTTGAGATGAGACTATATACAGTCACGCATATTATTTGATGCTAGCCGACGCACAGTATACTGTCAACAAAGCAGACTTAAGCTATATAGCCATGGCTTTCAACTTTGAAACAATTTACTTAAAGACACTAAAACTAGATATGACACAGAATTGAGCGACATACTGCTCAATATGTCTACAACTCTATACTTTTTGTCATTTGTTCCACTGAGCAATGTGTCAAGAGCCATGCCTATGTGCAAGTTTGCCCGCAACGGCAAGGCACGAGAATCTTAAGCCACCCTTCATAATAATAAAAGGGGCAAAAGATGGCACTGATGATGTCATTTTGCAATAGGATCAAATGTAATGGTAAAGCGATCAAGCAAAGTGGTGACTGTCCGAAGAAGAGGTAGAAGGAGTCCAATGTAACCATTTTGCAACCATTCCTTTCAACTTCAAACACCAAGCTACAGCTCGAAAGAACCATGACTACAGCCGTCACAAGGAACAAATTTATATTTTACAAAATTCTATCTCGTAACCTCTCTGAGAGTGAAAACTTTCTTGAGTCATAGTTTAGGTTGCGTAGTTGAAGTAGTCAAGCCAAGTGACACATATGTAATTAGCGAGAATAGCAGTAGAGCATTTTACTAGAACATCAGAAACGGTACTGGTGGCCACGTCGATGCCATGTACTCAATGAGCTAAAGATAATGATACTCTTCCTAAACGTAAACAACACTTCTCAAGAAGATAAGTGAACCGAAGCCGAGAAAATGCCTACGAAAGATATTTCAGTTAAAATTAAGTCTCCACCATTCTTTCATGAATACCTTGAAATTGAAATCAAGTCACCCTCACACAGAGTCGCTTTATGTTTTTCAAGAGCTCCACTCGTTGCTAGATCCAGCTTAGACTCTGTTTAGTTAATGTCGTGAGATGAAGATCCCTATATGGAATTGTCATGCACAGAGTATATATAGGATATTTTCGCATGCGTTGGATGCTTTGACATGGGTGCGACCTCTTAATATTCCCAAAACCTTGACCCACAATTATGTAGGTGAGAGACTGAAGGAACTCCGGAGATGCTCTTCGAGCTGAGCTCTATCTTGAATAATTGCTCTCGCGGAGACCTCTTACGTTATGGTAATCTAGCTTAAGCGCAATAATGCGCTTTTGTGCACGTCGGCCCGTGATGGTGAGGCACAGATTTCATGATACGATAAGAGGATGTTCGACGAGATAATGCTACGGTATAACTGAGATTACACTTGCCAAATTTGTTTCAATAACATAATATGTTTGCAACCTTTTTTACATAACTATTACTAATGATAAAAGAACCATGGCAGCCACAGTCATTATAGACATACTGAAGGTTCCGGCACTGGATTTTTTATCATTGAAAAATTTGCCATTTGGTTTCCACAGCGATGAATTCGATGAGTTTCTTGACGTGGTTAAATAAAGGTTAGATCCAGTGAGTGAGTGCGTGGGGTATGTAGCAAAGGTATCAAGTACAGTTACCACCGCGGTAGTATTGAGCTTGGTGTTGGTGTACTCTGGAGCCTTAGACGCACCACTGATTGAATTGGAAATAACTTGAATGTCTTCTTTATTGGTGTATTTCACTTGAGCCAATGAGATTTGATAATCTTCTAAATCGTAGACGACATAAGCGCTTCTCAAAAAGTTATCACCCAACACCGCTGTGCCATCAAGTGAAGGTCCCAAACCTAAAATACACCCGTTTGTCCATGAGTCTCTGGAATTGGGATTTGTTTTGTATAAAAGATTGGTCAATGGAACCCTAATCTTGGCCCCACTAAAGTTGAATTCAAAATAAGTACTGTTGTCAATGGTGCAAGGAACCAAATAATTCCCGGATACTTCATCGTAGATACCTCCCAAATAATTGGCAACCCTCTTGTACAAGTCAATGGGGAGTAAACTTAAAGTAGAGCCACTATCGAGTAACGCAGGGAAAGTGTAGTTACCCAAGGTTCTGTTCACCTTCCTAGAATGGAAGGAAAGAGAATCAGTGACAATGTAGAAACCTTGAGGCTTATTATAAATTGCACCATTAGGCACCACCAACGGGACAGTTGATAACTGTCCCGAGTATTTAGCATGGTCCACAGCACCAAATAATACTGTACCATTAGTAGCATCGCGACCTCCGAGGTATAGCGAATAAAGCTTCTTTTTAATCAATCCTTCCGACTTTAATTTCGATGGGAGATTAGGATATTGCACCGAGTACTTTGAATTGTTCAACAAAGGTAAGAATGACAGTTCCAATGATTCTAAGCCAATACCAAACACACCCTCTGCCGAAGAGGATTCATTTGCGATACCTAAGGTCAAATTCTTGATATCATATCCACCGAAAGTGACGTCATCGGTACCCCAAACTCCATAGGCTGCTGTATCATCACCATATTGAACTAAGAAAGGTGGGGCTGTATTATTCCTCTTGAAAGTATCTGACTTACCAGTATTATAGGATCCATATTGAGTACAAGTAGCTTCAGGGACAGAACTTGAACCGAAATAAGTACTGTAATCTTGGTCAAAAGGGTTATAAGTATCGAAATACTCACTCAATGAGGTATCGATCGAGATCGATTCGGTAAAGATCCCGGTGGGGATATCGGTTAATTCAGGAATAGACAATGTTGGGGTACCTGCTCTTTTCCTGTAGGGAATATCGTAATATTCTTCTTCATCGTCATCGCTTTCTTCTTCAGGCACGGACAAGCATTTAACGTTCTGCGACACCACCCATAAGTCCGAGGAGCCCGTATCCAAGATCACTTCGACATTATCATGTCTAGACCCAATAGATACATTCAAGGCATAGAAAGTCTTGTCATTAGAGACGGCAGTTTGAACGTAGTTGGTCTGATTTGTTGCCTTTGACTTCGGAGCTGCATTCCGGACAGCATTTTTAGCCGAGTCACCTCTTTTAATGTCGAAGCCCAATTTCAAAGCGCCATTTGCCAGGGCACTGGCACCTATAGAGAGAATACTCCAAAAAGCTAACGAAGCGTACTTCATTATTACTCTAACTGATTAAAGGTGAAAAAAATTTCCTACAAATGATAGCTTATTTATGGAGCAATATCGGGCCAACGCCTTTCCTGACTTCCGTGTGGTCTAAGCATGATCAGTTATTGCTTTGACACTTTAGGGTCTTCCGGTTTTCTAATGAGGAAGGCTATTTGGTGCAAATAAGTTCGGGGTCGGCGTAGGTCCTGTATAGCTATGGTCATGACCATGTAGGGTTACGCCATTTTTTCTTTCGGTCATAAAGACCAATGGGAGGAGTACTAGAGGGAATTTTCGATTCTGTCTCCATGAGATTGGCAAATTCCTCAAAAGGTCCAATTCCATGTGCTCTCAGTGAAACAGAATGTCAAAGAGTATGGTCCTAAAGAAATACCGTGGGAAATCTTGCGCTAACCTTTATTGCCGAACATCGAATGGGGTTCCAGAATACAGTGGCAACTAAGTCCTGCAGAGTGGGAAAAGAGCAAATGGAGAAAAGTGGTCAAAATAGACCGTAAATAACCTAACACTAATGGTTGCAAGAGGATAACACTGCATTAATGCCTTTTGGGAAAGACAGAGTACGCAGTAGGATGTTTGTTATTGCGCATCTAGTCTTCGGAGATGCTGCGAAAATGGACAAGGTTGCGACAAGATGCATACCGAATGTTGCTCAGGCATCGGAATTAGCTGCGCCATTTCACACCGTTAATCGGTCCGGACAGAGGCGACAGATATTCTTTACATACTGAGCCGCTTTTGTGCAAGATACCACTACAAAGGAAAAGTATCACAATTTGAAAGTTGTCACCACTCTAAAAAAGAATTGATTGAATCATTGGCAAGAGTATGAGAGTTGTTTGTCGACGAAATCTGCTCAATTCAAATGAGCATTTTCTAAAACACCTAAAATAAATTCACATAACAGGTTAATCGCAGTCTGATGGATCCGGTCAAGTTCAAACTTTCAACATTTATGTGACTTTTTTGTCTCTTTGTAATGAATGTAGTTATTTGGTTAAATCTATTTAATTGATATTCTATTATCTATATACAACTGATTTTCTCTCACTCCCCTACTGATAAGCTGGATAAGCTCTTTTAAGTGAGGAAGGTCTACGAGAGACGACAACGCGGCACTAGTCTTGGAACCAACATTTTGGAATTTTACATTAAGAAGGTCGATCCGAGCTTCTTCCTAATTGCAAAAAGATTATAACAATGTATTTTTCATAAAGTATATACCTAAGGTATACATGGTATATAAGTATACCATTCACAAATTCACGATCCTTGACCTCTACCACTACCATCAATAAAATCAACAACTTCGGTGATAAAGGTTAAAGTATACAGCATCCTGTGAATAATAGTCATTGATCACAAAGACACTGAAGCTGAAGTTACAATTCAAGAATCTTTATTGACATAGAGCAATTAAAACTAGTGATTGAGATTATATTGAAAGGAAATCGCAATAATGGATGAACCAAGGAGAATATTAATCATTGGAGCTGGGACATTTGGACTCTCTACCGCCTTGCATCTTTTACGACAAGGTGAAGTAGAAGTGACTTTATTAGACCCCTATCCTGTACCATCCCAATTGTCGGCAGGAAATGATGTCAACAAGATCATTCAGACAACTTCTGATGATGACTTCTATTCCAACTTAGCTCTAGAAGCTCTTCAGATGTGGAGAGAAGACAACATCTTCAAAAAGGCATTTTCAGAGACTGGCATTATTTATGCTGCTACTGGTAGGGAGAAGAGAAAGAGCATCGATTATCGTTACGAATATCTAATTCAACGTAAGGAAAAAGTAGTCAAGTTGAATGGTGTAGAAGATTATGAAAACTACGTGCCAAGTAAGAAAAGTCCAACTAATTTCCAAAATTGGTATGGCTATTATCAGGAAAAAAATTGTGGGTGGGCATTTGCTAGATTGGCATTAGAGAGCTGCGCTGAAGAATGCCGTAAACTAGGTGCTAAATTTATCATTGATTCTGCAGAAGAACTTCTCTATAGTAAAGATGGAACATGTTTTGGCGTTCGCACATCCAATGGCACCTCCATTGAAGCCGATAGAATTGTTTTATGCGCTGGTGCAAGTTCATTCCAGTTTTTGAACTTTGAGCATCAACTTTTGGCTAAATGTTATACTTTGGGACATATCAAGCTTTCAGATGACGAAGCTGCATTGTTAAAGGGAATGCCTGTGGTTTTGAACTTAGATGGAGGATTTGTCTTCGAACCAGATGAAAATAATGAAATAAAGTTCTGCAACGAGTTCCCTGGTTACGTCAACATTGTAAACAATGAATCAGTTCCTTTGTTTAAGGATCATATTCCAAAGGAAGCCGAAGTACAAATGAGGGTATTTTTGAGACAAGTTTTCCCTGAATTAGCGGAAAGAAAGTTTTCATTGGCTAGAATTTGCTGGTGCACAGATACTCCTGATCGACACTTCTTAATTTGTGAGCACCCAGAGCATAAGAACTTAATTTTAGGTACTGGCGATTCTGGTCAAGGATTCAAGTACATGCCGAACGTTGGTAAATATATCTCTCAAGTTGCTCTTAAGGGTGAAAGTAGCTTAGATAAAGATAAAAGGAGACTTTGGAGATGGAGACCAGATATGGGAAAGAATAGAAACCTAAATGACTTGCAAGGAAGATATGGTGGTTCCAATGAAATAAAAGATCTAAAGGATGTTAAACAGTGGTCCGATGGAAAAGAAGACTCCTGCCCTGCTAGTAAGATCCATAATTTATCTCTTAAAAATTCATAACAATTTCTGCTTTCGCTGTATATTAAACACAAAAGACTACACATTCCCGCTATGACATTATGATGTACTATATTAACTTCTTCAATACCAAAATTCTATTAGTTAGTGTGTTAGGTAGTTGTCAACTTGCAACATATGTGAAGTGATAATCTCGTGGAAATGAATTTTGGTGTGATATCAGCTCATGATTTTACTATGGAATTATATATTCGACGTGGGAAATTGTCTGGTAGTAAAATGATTGTCACATTTTAAAGGTAAAGCAACAAGTTTATACATATGAAAAGTTGAAAAATTTTTACTGGATTAATGGTACTTTAAATATAAATGAGGGTATCTCTTGCTTGTTCTTTGAATAGTCTTGCCAATAAAGTTGCAAAATTGTGCGTGTCTAGCCCATAATCAGATAAGCGGTTGACTCTCATCTTTTGTCTATCTCTAAAGAAACCATATATGACAATAAAAGAACTGTGCTAGATTTCTTATCATCTCAGGACACAAATGAAATCTTAACATCAATAATATCCAAAAAATTGTGGGACAAAGTTAAGCCGAATTTTCATATGACAACTGACTTCCTATCCCTAGCGCTCTTGATACCATGTGAAGTAGCAGAAAATTATGATGAAAATTGAGCTTTAATATGAAGATATGTAATAACAAGCCAAGAACTAAATCAAAGCGACTTGATTTAAAATTGCAGCAAATGAATACTTATTAGAGGGTATCAAATAAGACCGTATATTTTTTACTCATTTTATCACTTCAGCTATTCATTGAGAAGTATTTGAACTTTCCTTCAAGCATCCAACACTTCCAAGTGAAAGAGGAAGGTGATTATATGAGCTCGCTGAACAGTCACCAATTCCCCAGTAATCCTCAGAATCCGTTGGCTTTCCAAAGCCACCACCACCTGGTGTCAATATACGTAAAATATCGCCCTCTTTAATTTCTATTTCGGCAAGCGAAGGTAGGTGGATCCATTGAATTTTTCCATTGGACCGATTTCTCCCAAGATAGTTTTCACCTGTTTTACCAGGTTCACCTCCGTACATTCCCCATGGTGAATAAACTCGACGCTGTGTCACTAAAGATACATGGACTTGCGAGTTGAATCGAATTTCTCGCACGAGACCATTGCCTCCATTCCACTTTCCCTTCCCGCCGCTATCTTGTCTAATACTAAATTCGCGTAAAAGACATGGATATCTTTGCTCTAATACTTCGGGATCAGTGATCCTCGTATTTGTCATATTCGTTTGCGTGCCTGAAAATCCATGGAATCCTTTTCTCTTGCCATCCTTTTCAATTATACCTGCACAATTCCCTTGACCAATGGTTTCGGTGTAACCGAAACCTTTTATGAGTTCCCCATTTTCGTTCTCACCCCCAGTGCCGAAATTGATACCATTCATACAACCACCTGTCGCAGATGTTAAACGAAAAGCTCTGAATAAAACATCCGTTATTCTTTGTGATGTCATTCCATTTCCAGCACAAACGGGTGCAAACTCACTTGGATTAATTAGCGAATTTTCGGGTACATAGAGTGTACAAGGATCCAAACACCCTTGATTAAGCGGTATATCTAGATTTATCAAGCATCTTAACACATAAATGACCGCAGAATACGAAATCGACTTAGGTGCATTGAGGTTTGAATATGATTCTAAAGATGTTCCGGTAAAATCAAACGAAGCTGAACCGTCTTTGCCATCAACATCAATAGTAACGCAAATTCTTGACCCATCATCTAAATAATCTTCCGCTTTTAAAGGGATCTGATCTCTATTTTTTTGATAAAAGTCTTTGAAGAAACTTCTAACAGCCAATTCAGCTGTCTTTTTAACACTTTTCATATAAAATAACACTACTTCGGTTCCATACTCTTTGAAAAGTTCTAATAACAAGTTTATTCCTCTTTGATTAGCCGCGATTTGAGCTTTCAAATCAGAAATATTATCATCTATGTTTCGTGTACCAGATACGCCATGCGATCTAGGCTCCTCGACAAAATGTCTCAACAAACCATCGTCATCAAATTTATCATTTTGAACTATCTTCCAAGTCTTGATGTTAACACCCTCATCAAAAATATCTCTTGCGTAAGAGGAGGAAGATCCAGGAGCCGATCCACCAATTTCCGAATGATGAGCCCTTGATGCAACAACAAATCGAAGTTTTGATTCATAAAACACAGGTGAGATAATTGTTAAATCTGGTAAGTGGGTACCACCAACACTTGGAGAATTAGTACAGAGTATATCACCATCGTGTAAATCATCTTTCCAATATTCCAATTGATAGTTTATGGCAGATGACATGGATCCTAGATGAACCGGTACATTAGGGGCATTTGCAGTCAAATTACCTTCGTTGTCAAATAGGGCACACGAGTAATCTAATCTTTCTTTCACATTAGCACTTACGGAAATCTTTTGCAACGTTCTCGACATTTCATCAGCTATAGACATAAATCTGTTAGCGAAGATAGCTAATTTTATAGGATCTATCACTTCAGAACTTATTTTTTCACTTTTGTTGGACTTCAAATCCATAACTATGTGTCTCGACAAAACAATAGCTTGGCACTGAGGGTTTACAAGTATTGTTTGGGTTGAATCAAGTATTAATGCCGGACCATTAACAGCTGATCCAATAGGAAGTTTTTCCAAGAAATAGACTTCCGACTTAAGGCAACCTTCTCCAAAATATATCATGACAGACTTCTCTGCGTTATCTTTAGAGGCTAACTCAACTTTTATAGATTCGAGTTCATCATAAGGGGAAATTTCTTTACTAGCACTAGCAATATTTCCAGTCACTCTGACCCGGATGTCTGATACAACGACGCTTCGAGCATCATCGTTGAAGCCAAATTCACGTTTGTGAATTTCATAAAAGGTCTCTAAAAACCTGTTCTCTCGTGGCTGAAGAACCATCAAACGAGTGTCAGAACCTTTATAACCCATATTGAAGTAAACTTTATACTTAATTGTATTTGCTATTACATTTTGGTTGAGGAGTTCTTCGATGGCCTCTTCTTTCAACTTGTCACATTTTTCAAGCAACATATTAATTGTTTGAGAGCAAATTATTTCGGAACAAGGTTGCTGTCTTTCGCTAACTAGATCCGAAACTGAAATACCGTACGCTGATAAAATAGAAGAGTGTTTATGTATCAAAACACGGCCAATTTTTAATATTTGGGCAATTGATGCAGCATGTTGGCCACCGGCACCACCGAAAGACGCCAATGAATGACCAGAAACATCGTGACCCTTGGAATCTGTGAGTTCTCTGATAGGTTTAGCCATTTGAAAATTAGCAACCTCAAGAAATCCAAGAGCTACTTCTTGTGGGGTCTTGGGGATGTTCGGATTCTCCTTATTAATAATTTTGGTTAGTTCTTCAAATTTTTGCTTGGTTACATCGAAATCTAGAGGTTGGTCTTCATTTGGACCAAATATGTGTGGGAAGAATTCCGGCAATAATCTACCTGTAAAAAGATTTGCATCAGTTATTGTAAGAGGGCCACCCTTTCTGTAACAAGTTGGGCCTGGGTGAGCGCTGGCAGACTCTGGCCCTACAACGAACGTACCGTTTCTATAAAATAGTATAGACCCACCTCCAGCAGCAACGGTATTTACATCGATCTGAGGGGCTGCTATTTTAATGCCTGCGGTTATATTTTCGAAAGAAAACTCATAATCTCCAGCATAACGTGAAACATCAGTAGAGGTTCCACCCATATCAAATCCAATCACGGGAATCTCATTATTCTCATCATAACAAGTCATAGCCTGACCAACCACACCACCTGCTGGGCCTGATAATAATGAACGAAGCCCCGAAAATTTCTCATATGAACATAAACCACCATCAGATTGCATAAATTCGATTATCGTATGATCCTTATAGTTAGGTTTCAATCCACTTAAGAAATTAGCAATATATTCTTTCACAATTGGCGTCAAATATGCATCCACGGTAGTAGACTGGCCTCTGGTCACTGCCTTTATGACCGGAAGAACCTCATGAGATAAAGAAATATTTTGGAATCCTAAGTCTTGCGCTATTCTACCGGCTGCTTTTTCATGGGATTGAAAATTATAACCATGGATAAAAACAATGGCTATAGAATCAATTCCAACTTCTTTCAAACTTGCTAAGTCTTTTTTAAGTTTAGTTTTATCCAACGGTTCCAAAATTTCAAAGATCTCTTTTGTTTGTCCTCTGACGAATTTTTCACCATCAAAAAGGTCTTCGCAATCATATCCAGTTGGGTCAACTGTGAATGCTGGTAAAGTGACTCGTTCATCAACTTCAATAACTCTTTCGTAAAGACTCTCCGGTTTAATTATATTAAGCGCAAATAAATCCGGCCTAGACTGATCACCAATATGAAGTAGATCTTTAAAACCTTTAGTAGTTACCAACGCACATCGTGCACCTTTCCTCTCTAAAAGGGCGTTAGTGGCAACGGTAGTACCAAGTCTAATAGAAGACACTATTGATGTGTCTAATTGAATGCCTCTTGGGATCTTTGTACCTGTTACCTTTTCCAAAACTCTCCTAATTCCCTCGATATTAGCATCCTGGTAATTTGAAGGATCAACTGACAACAATTTAAATGTTGATTCGATATCTTTATACTTGAATATCACATCGGTGAAGGTTCCGCCTCTATCTATAGCTATTGCTACGCGGTCAGAAACTGTCATTATCGACTTATAAGATTTTCTATAATTGTACAAAACAATTGAAGCCTATACAAATTCACATATTTATATATCACTCTGTTTAATATACTTAAAGAAGATTATTGCCCTTTTTGATAAACTCGATTAGACTTTACTGCTAATTTAAAATACTGTATACAAATAATACTTGAAAATGTAATAGCAGGTCGAATCGAAGAAATATCCGTGCATGTTCCAATAATATTGCAGCTTACGGAGCCAGTGAGAAAAGAAACGCTACAGCGGGCCCTTTGGATCTCTGTGTCAAACGAGGAAGTTCGTCCACATGTCGATTATGATAACAATATACCGCAATAAAAGAATCCCGATACTGTTGCAAATTGGTGTTTAAAAAAGTGGAGGTACGGATTGACCTTGATTGGCAATGTCCCAGCCAGCCTAGAGGGTATGGAAAATTTTTAAGAATAGGTGACGTACAATGGGCCAACATAGGAAGGTATTTAGGACTTCACTAGTGACTTGTTCAATAACAATACTATTATTGATATATCCTTTCTCACATACAGTGTCAAAGCGCAGGGCCTAGGTGGTTTGAGTTTTTAATCAGAATACCTATTCCAGCAGACTAGGCTGCATTAATCAGTGCATTTTCTAATTGAATACTGATGGTGAGCTCATACGAATGCTAGATCCAATATAATAAATCTACGATGGAGTTCTGAGAGAATCCTGGGAAGTCATAAAGGCCACTAAAACATAGTATAAAATTATCTGCGATAAAAAGAATGGATTGTTTATACCAGTTGAGGCCTGAAAAAATACTTGATTCTCGATAATTGGAGGTATTTTGACTCAAGAACAGACTTATCGGCTAAATTAGGATATGTGAAGCATATTGAACTCTTCAGAGCTCAAATTCATGAATGCAAAAAAAGATGCACATTATACATTGTTAGAGTAACGACTAGCTAATAATTAAAGAATGTGTGAGTTGTATTTAAATTACGTATAAAATATATTTTCTGGCGAATGAACAAATGCTACAGAATAAGAAATTAGTAGAAAGACGAATTGAAGAGATATCCTTGCAAGTTCCAATAGTATTTCCGCTTAATATATAAGGTACAGTGCACTAGTTGATTGGAGTAGCAGTATGTCCAAGATCATCTCATAACTGCGCTTTTACAAAGTTTTATCAGTTGCAAATACAAAGGATATCAAAAGTATTATTTGAAAACTCAGTGAAAGTTTTTGCAGCTTTCACGCTAAACTTATTGTATCAGCACGTCCTCCCATCATATCTCTCCATCTCAACAGCAGACAGCCAAGATCCTTTTCTTTCCATAGAGCTTCGATTGTGTATCTCGCCATTCTTACACTCGCCAATCTTCGAGACTTTTCCATGTCCTGTAATTTTCGAAGTACGAAATGGCGATGGTCCTCGTCATTTTCCGAGACTACACCCACGATAAATAGAGGCCAGAGAAGAGACATAGAAGAAGTATCCATTTGTTTCATCAATGATACCGCTTCTAAGACCTTAGGTCTCACATTTTGCAACCTTAATCTATACTGTTTCTGATATCTCTTTCCTAAATTAAAATAAAGCTCTTGATCAACTCTGACAAATAGATATATTATAGCTGCTAATTTTTTGACTCTAGCAATTGATAACACATATTCTGCGGATTCTGTGTCATCCTCCACAGCTAGCTTCTGTTCAAGATTAACCAATTCATCGTCCAAACGATTTCTCCGTTCCAATAATTTTGGCTGGACTATTTCTCTAGTATATTTTGATCCAAAATCCAAACCCTCTATACAAACTCCTAACAGAGTTATGTTATTAATCAATGTTATAAGATAAGGGCTGCATCCAAGAAATAAGTCGATCTCCGTATCAAAATCATATTTTAAATCTTCAAAAAATGGGTCCCAGCGATGAACTAGCACATCTGACCATGCTGTCTGTCCCATTATATCATGTGATACAAAGTATCTAGCAACAAATGTACTCAATTCGCCCTCTGCTTGACTGTCGATCAAGTATCTCACGAATTCTTTTGCTCGATTGAGACATAAAATCCACATACGACCACACTTAGATGAAATATCTGCAAAACATAGCATAAGTAATGTGGCCAAAATCTCATTCCAGTCATTTGAGTTTGCTAATTTTCTGTTATTTATCAATCCTGCAAGCTCTTTCAAGACACACGACATATAATCACGGGTCAAATCTTCGTAAAACTTATTTTGATGTACAATACTCAACTCATTAGCGGCGACTGCTGCTATGGATATGAATAGTAACAGAGATTTCATTCCTAACGGGACGATGAATTTGAGATAAGGGTTAATCTTATCAAATTGAGGATTCTTTGGAGCACTTATTCCTGTTATTCCATTCTTTGAAGAGCAAATGCATACAGGACATATTTTCTTTACGAAATACTCAAATAAATTGTAATCTGTTGAATCATAGTTAAAAGAAAAACAGCTTAGAGTATGTCCCAACGATAAGCAGCTTGCATGATCAAAAAAAGGATTGGTTAACGAACTAAGATCATCCGCGCAATTAAAGTCATTGCATGTTTCCCGCATATTTCCTTTATCTCCGTTATGGCTAATGTGTTCTAAGTCAGTATTCTTTTCTTGGAAAAGCTGTTCGTCGAATGGAGTACCACATATACCGACTTCAAGGGAATGATGGACAGATCCCATCCCATTGGATGTAGTCAAAGTATCATCAGGTGCTCCATAAATAGCTTTGAAATCATCAGCCGTGGTATTCAAAAATAGATTTCTTGCTTTCAATGGATTCCACTGGACCGTTTGCAAGAGCGAAATTTCGTTAATACTCAAATCCTTCCCTCCCCTCTTGGACGAATACTTCTCTTTTTTAAGGTTTTTTCTGCTTATCACAGATCGCCCAAAAGCTAATCCTCTGGCTAACATCTCATCCTCCCATTTCAATTGCAAATTATATTTACACTCATGCTTTAATCTCGAGCAATTCAAACAAGTAGGCTTCTGCTCTGCTCCATTTATTAGTAGCTTAGTTTATAGAAAATGGCTTCCGACAAAATCGAAGACTAACGTACCATCACATTTCACTCGACGTTGCTTACAAGGTATACACCCTTGCCTACTTCTTTTCTCTGTTGAGCTTCTACCGCGCAGCATATCTATTAGTTTATTTCTATAATCTTTCTAAGAAACCAATTATCCTTATCAACATATCGTGCGTGATATTCTACTTCTATCCAAAGGTTTGTCAGCCAAAATATTAGGCGCCTGTTCTCCACGGTTACCCAATTTGATTTATCTCAAGCATTATGTAATCTATAGGTGTGTTATCAGTAGATCTTGCTCAAGATTTATATGCAGGTGATTAAAAACCAGGAATTGATATACACCAGTCTGTGTGTTATCAAACACCATGTATATTCGTAGGCAGTTAAAAATAATAACCTGAAGTCCGTTTTATCATTATTGAGAGTACAAACACCCCAGAGGTTTTTCACCAACATCTGTTTCTTCATCAACATCAATACAATAAAGGAAAACATAGTCATCAATGAGAGCTTGTTGACGCGAATATTTTAGGTGGATCGTAACTTATACGCAAACCGGTCGATTCTACCTGCCTTTGAATTGGTTTTGAAGTATCAAGTTCGAGTCGACTTTCCGAGTTTACAAAACAGCAGACATACTCATTGAAGTGATAGATTAAAGATACAAAGGTAACTTATAGATACTGACAATTCGACATGAGATATATAAAGGTACTATAGGCTATCATTTATGCCGTTTAGCCCTACAGTTCTTAAATTGGAATCATTTTGTTGCCTAATATCCTATGAAGGAGAAAAATACTGCTATAGTAGAGGAGCTTTCGTTAGAAAGACGCGAGAGTCCAAACGTCAGCCAAGAGCCAACCACAGATGCATTGTTAGATAAGGCTGGTATCTTCATTACTGAAAGAGAGGGAATCTATGGAGAGATAGACGAGGCTGATGAGAAAAAAATCATTCGTAAAGTCGATTGGATACTTTTGCCTATGCTTTTTTTTACAGCGACTTTGGGTGCAGTTGATAAAGTTTCCTTGAGTACTGCAGCCATATATGGATTTATTGAGGATAACCAATTAGTAGGTCAACAGTATTCATGGTTGGGTTCCATTATATTCATAGGTTCGCTCGTAGGAATGTGGCCAATGTCTTTTCTATTTCAAAAGTTCCGACTTGGTTTGCTTTTAGCTACTGCATCATTGACTTGGAGTGCGTTCACATTACTTCTTTGTGCTGGACACAATTTTGCCGGTTTTGCTGCTTTGCGTTTCTTGATGGGTTTCGTTGAATGTGCTATCGTTCCTGGGTGTACTTTAATGATTACTCGATTTTATGTAAAGAGGGAGCAAGGTCCTAGGTTGGCATTTGTGTTTGCTTTTGCTTCTTCAATTATCAACGGATTCTTATCTTGGTTAATTGGCTATTTTGGCAATGAAATTCCTAAATGGAAGTATTTATATATCATGGTGGGGTCTATCTCTACAGCTTGGAGTCTATTCCTCTTCTATTATTTACCTGATACACCTATGAAGGCAAAGTTTTTGGATGATAGAGAAAAATATTTTCTTATTAAAAAGGTCCTCAAAAACCAAACTGGTGTAGAAACCAATGACTGGAAATGGGAGCAAATGTTTGAAGCACTTTTAGAGCCAAAGTCCTATATTGTTATGATTTTTAATATAGGGATAAACATTCCAAATGGCGGTCTAAATACTTTTTCATCTATTATAATCAATAATTTAGGATTCTCTGCCATGGAGTCGTCATTAATGAGCATGCCTACAGGATTAGTTGCAACATTGGCAACGATTGGCTTTGCTTATGTTACTCAAAAATTTCCAAACAGAAGATGTTTGGTTTGTATCATCTCATTAACGATTCCATTAGTCGGGGCTATAATCCTTTACACCGTGGAAAGATCCAAGGTTGGCCCTCAATTATTTGGCCTCTATTTACTCTATTTTTATTTTGCTCCTTATGTGATCATGATGTCTTTAGCTCAGGCAAACACTGCTGGAAACACAAAAAAATCGCTGGTTTACAGTATCAACTATTTAGGATATGCTGCAGGGGCTTTAATTGGACCTCAAACGTTTAGGTCTAACCAAGCTCCACGATATACCGGCGGATTTATTGCCATGATTGCCGCATATTGTGTGTGTATTTTACTCAGCTCACTTTATTGGTCCATTTGCATTTTGAACAACAGAAACAAGAGTGCTATGCTAAAGTCTAACCAAAATTGTGAAGTTCAAATCGTTGTCTCAGCAAAGGAGGCAGATAAATTGTACGACTTGACTGATAAACAGCAAAAAACCTTCTTTTATACTACTTAGGTTTTATAGTCAGGTTCGCTTTAATGTATGGGTTTAAATTGTAATGTTAATATGCCTTATTCTTCAATCTTATCTTAATCTCATCCTCTCACCGTGGTGGTTATATGCACTCAATACCAAATAACAATCTCTATCTGCCATAATTCTTCATCTGCCATGATTCTCAAACTCCTTACTTTGGCTACTATATCGCTCTTGGTATATCAATTGCTGCTGTTTGGAGGTCATGACTCGGGTCTTGTTATAAGGGATCTTACTTGGGGCGACATTAATTTTGTTCATACCACAGATACACATGGATGGTACTCGGGACATTTGAACCAAAAGCAGTACCATGCCAATTGGGGAGACTTTATTTCGTTTGTCAAGCATATGAAGCAACGTGCAGATGATGACAATGTCGATTTATTGGTGATTGACACTGGAGATCGCCACGATGGTAACGGACTCTCTGATGCTACTGTGCCGAACGGGAAGAGGTCATTACCGATATTTATCAAGCAGGATTATGATTTGGTCACTATTGGGAACCACGAACTTTATGAATGGTCGAATTCAAAGCAAGAAATTGATGTGGTAGTCCAACGGTATGGGGAGAACTACATTTCTTCCAATGTGGAGTACCTCTTATCAAATGGCTCGTACACTTCATTTGGACAGAAATTCAGGTACTTTGTCACACCAAAGAAAAAGTTGCGGGTTCTATCTTTTGCATTTCTCTTTGATTTCACTAGAAATAATGACAAGACAAGGGTTTATTCCATAGAAGAAGTCATTCTGTCGCAGCAATGGTTCAATGAGACCATCAATGCCTATCCTGAAGAATCGGTCGATATCATTGTTATCCCTGGCCATATCCCCGTTTCTCACACTTGGGATGAGTTGTATAAGCTTCAAGGTTACCTCAGAAGGTTCTACCCGAACATTGTCATCCAATATTTCGGTGGCCACAGTCATATCAGAGACTTTACTATATTTGACCAGAATCTGACTGGACTAGAGAGCGGCCGATTCTGCGAGACTGTGGGCTGGGCAAGTGTCAAGTTTGACGACGAGAGAGACATGAAAAGACGGTTTTCTAGATCTTACATTGACTTTAACTTGGATTCATTTCTCCATCACACCCACATCGACAGCATTGATGAATTCAATACTGCTGAGGGTACCAACGTTTCGCTGTTGATTAAACAAGCTAGAAAAGACTTACAGTTGCACAAGGTGCTAGGATACGTTAAGGAAAACTATTATTTGGACTATGTCCCAGTTTCACATCCAAAGAGTATCTTTCAACTTTTGACGAAGACAGTCATGAAGACTCTACCGAGAGACGACCATAATCCAAATAGAATCATTATAATTAACACGGGCTCTGTCAGATACGATTTGTACAAGGGCCCATATACTCTTGACAGTCAGTATATTGTATCACCGTTTGAAAATGATTGGGTGAAAATTAGCGTTGCTAAGGGTACTGCCTTGAGGCTACAGGGAATTTTAAACAGAAGTGGATACATCATGGAGAAGAATCTCTTACCCCCACATCAATATGATATGCTTTTGAGAAAGGAGACAGCAAAGGCAGCAGAAGCGAAAATAGAAGGAGCCAAAACAGATGAGACAGAAGCAGTTCAACAGAGATTCCAATACCCTCGACTCTTGAATGAAGCCGACTTGAAGGTCGTTAAGGCAGAAAAGTTAAAACTTTCGAAGGGTTATGTCACTAGAGACGATTTTGGCACCGATGGTGATGACACGCTTCACAGGCCTGTAGTGAACTTCCCTGTGCCCAACGTTGTTCAATCGGAAGAGTTGCACGACGTCGCCGAAGACGAGGATATCGACGTGGTTTTCTACAGCTTCATCACTTCCAACATTCTTTCTGCATTGAAATCTCTCAACTACAATGTAAATCAAGAAGATGTTCAATTCTACTCCAACAAGTATTTGGGACATCTCTTAAACGACTATGTCAAGAATTTAGATAATTAAATATATTGCTAATTTACATATGCCCTATCTCTATTAGAAAACTTGAATAATGCTGTCATCTGGAACATGAGTGAGTCTGAAATCAAAGCAATTGATTGCTTCAGCGTCACTATTGGCAGCGATGATTTCATCGACCACCAAATTAAGATTGAATCCAAACCATGACCCCCAGATGGGTCTTGTAGGTTTACTGATGCTGTCACCGACCAAATCTGCTGTCTCACCCAATCTTGTCTTGCCGCTTTCATCAAAGCGTAATTTCCCGCTTAAATTTATCACATAAACCCCTGATCCCGGGATAAGCTGACAGTCAAAACTAGTCAACTGATGCGAAGTTTGAGGCACGGCCAACCATTTTTTTTGAAACTCGATTTTGGCATCGTTATTTGTCGCCACCACGGGCCTTCCATTTACTATGATGGCCGATGAAGGCTTTAATTGCTTTGCAAATTGTGTGGCATAAGCTTCAACATTAGGGTACAGCGAAGTCTGGGTAGCATACTGAAGATCCAACGATGACAAGAGACTTTTCAAAAAAGGCTCGATGGGCGCAGCTAAATGTTAGTGCCCCCCACTAAGAAACACACAGATTTCCTATATCCTTATAATATACTTACACGTATCTTGAATCTGGGACATGGTGATGCTGTTGATGGTGGTTTTAAAAAAATGATGAAAAAAATCCGAGGGTGTACCCGAAACGATCACCTGACTGAGAGTTTTCATCCGGGGGATGGGTCTAGCTTATGATTGCTATCCCTCAAATATATAAGCCAAATACCAGCCGTCACAAGGAGCCCATTGATTATCTAGAAAATGGGTGAAGGAGACAAATTAAACGAAGCCAAGAATATTGCCGTCGGTGTTGGAGGAGGTATTATCGGTGGCAAGGTTGCTAATGCCCTTGGATTGGGTCAAGTAGGGGGCATAGCAGGATCTGTGCTTGGTTCTATTGGAGCCAATGATGTCGAGAGAAAGGCAGAAGACGAGTCCAAGAAGAATTAGTTAGAGTTAGGTTTATAGTAAATCAAAGTATTGAGTCATAAGAGAATATGTAGATAAGTCGCATGAGAAGTAGTCAATCAGTGGGACAAGAAAAAATCGTAGCCAAAGATCATATTTCGAGCTGGTTAGCGTCTGTGATCGTAAGGTCACTTATTACAAGTGTGGCAACAAAAGATCTACGACAATATCTTAGGAGAGCTGGCTAGAGTGAGTTGGTTCAGATCGTTACGTCAGAAATCTGCCTGATCAAAGATGAAATCACAGATTGGATCAAAATCAAACATGAATCGGCATAGCTGATCCTACATGTTTGTTTGTCCACAGATTGTGTGGCCCGTTTCAGCATTCTGTCAAATCGGGGAGGAGCCACTAGTGCCATTCTGGGGTTGATTTTGACTGCTTTAGGAAAGAGGATCGCACCAGCCCGTGAGCGCGCGACGTCGGCTGGCTTCAGTAATCGTCGCTGTGGGCCGCCATAATTTGCATGGCAGGACCGATAGCCAGCCACTTTCGCACGCTAAAATTTCTTATCGTCTAGCGAGCGGCTGGCTATCGGTAAGTCGTAAATCTCAGATCGACGATTATGCTGGACTCCTGTCCCAAAGTAGATTGATCCCGACTCTTTCAGGGATGATTCGATCAAGTTATAAATTTGATTCGAATGCCCCCCGGATCATCAATAAAATCAATACTTTAAATTACATTCGTTAAGTTCACTCAATACATTCGTTAGCATCAGCATGAGTTTACTTCAAAATATGCCTAATCATTTAAATATCGGTCGAGGCCATGTGAGATCGCATTCATACAATGAAATCTTATCTCTGTTCAAGACTTATAGTTCTTGCATCAGAAAGAGACCCTATAGTGATTGCTCCGATTTGGAGGATGCCACTAATTCGCATAAAAGATCGAGAACAGCACCTCCGACTCATTCAAGCAGATCACACTCTTGGTCAATAAAGAGAAAATCTCGCTCGTTGTCCCCGACTAGGGACCTCCAACCAAAACGCGAGCCCTTGAAAGAATCAACCCCGAAGCCAAAGCTTCCTTCGATTTCTGATGCATTAAACGGGGTCCCCATCGAAGGAGCCCAAAGGTCTTATAAACTTAGACCTATTACTCCCACAGTATCATTAGATTATTTCGATACTTATAAACCTAACGACGAGAACTGGAGGTATGAATTATTGGATTCAATCAACCGAGGGTCGAAGCATTTTAATTTGAATCAATATAATTACTTGACTCGCAAATCATATAAGCCTAATTTTAATTCCAAAATCAGTTCTAAGATCAAAAAGCCCACCTTGATCCCAAGAGTGAAAGCTCACGAACGGAAAATAAACTTCCCCTTTGAATCCAACTACACTTATTTGAACAAGACTTATTTGAACGATGTCGAAAAATTTCCTGAATACCTTGAACTTGCCCACTCATTAATACAATTGAGTAAGCCTAGGTATGATAATGACCGTCCTCCTTTGTCGACCCCAGCTCCTTACACTCCCATATCGTCATACAACACCAATTTGATGACTCCTGTGACCGAATTCAAGCATTCATATTACTCATATCAAGGTTTACCATCTCCTATCCAAAAGCACGAACATTCAACTAATAATGCATGTCTGCCCAGAAACGACACCTCTGATGAAGAGTATCGTCAAGACACAGAAGAGTCGAGAAGATCGTCAGTATATTCACCCCCACCTGTATTAGAAACGAAATTCGTGCCCATAACTCCACCCAGTTCAAAGAAGAGATCAGACTCTTACAAGTCGCCCAAAGCCACTGTGCGTGTGTGTCTATCATGTGGATCAGACCAATCTCCCTGTTGGAGACCTTCATGGTCTATCAAAGACGGCCAACTTTGCAACTCTTGTGGGTTAAGATACAAAAAGACCTCAGCAAGATGCCTCAATATGGATTGTAAGAAAATTCCAGCGAAAGGCGAATGGTCCCTTATGCAGAGCAAGGGAAAGACAACTTTTGATGATGGTTCTGAAGGATTTAGTTGTCTCGATTGTGGATCGCAGGTCGAAGTCAGTAAGTAGCATAATGTATAATGTCATAGAATAATCATAGTGAATAATTGAAACCTACTCCAGGGATGATCTGACCGTGTGCCCTGTAGTCACATAGCCCAGCGATGACATTGATAGCGTTTCCTACACTATTGCTAGCTGCCCGAGCTAAGGGCCCACTGTCACTATCGCGAAGTTCTAGAAATTTCTGTTCTGCATATAACTTGATATATATAACCCATGATCGCACAACTTTATAACAATATCAGCAATAATGGAGAACATCGACATCACGGTAAAGTCGTCGGGGGACGCCAAGTATACGTTTAACGTCTCTCCAGAGGTGACGATACTGGAGTTGAAAAACTTGATTCAAGAAAAATCTTCAGTGGAGGCTAATCGTCAAAGATTGATTTATTCAGGGAAAGTATTGAAAGATTCTGAGACATTGGGATCTTATAAAGTGCAATCGGGTCATACCATTCATTTAGTCAAGAGTGCTGCGAAGCTGCAACCTTCTGCTTCTTCTTCTACTTCTTCTGCTTCCACAAATAACGCAGAATCCAGAGAAAATACATCTAATGTCCCATCAAATATAGCAGCAGGTCAAGGAGCGTTTAATCCATTGGCCGACTTAACGGGTGCAAGATATGCTGGTTACACCCAATTGCCTTCAGCATCGATGTTTGGACCTGATGGAGGGATGAATGCTGGGATGCCTGATCCGGAACAACTTAATTCGATGATGTCTAATCCAGCATTCCAGGAAAGCATGAATTCTCTTTTATCGAATCCTCAGATGTTAGACTTCATGATTAATCAAAATCCACAATTAAGAGCCATGGGACCTCAAGCTAGAGAGATGTTGCAGAGTCCATTTTTCAGACAAATGTTGACCAATCCTGAACTCATGAGATCGATGATGGATATGGGCAGAAACTCTGGTTTTGGAGGTTTAGGTGGGGGCGCCGGTGCCTTCCCTGCTCCAGGAGCAAATCCATCAGTAGAAGGCTCTGGCGATAACGCCAATGCTGAAACCAACACTACTGCTAACGCTAATACTGGTAACGCCAATGCTAATGCTAATGCTAACCCTTTTGCTTCTTTGTTTCCTAATGGTGTACCACCTGTCGATCCATTTGCATTATTTGGAGGAGCCGGGGCTGGAGCTGGAGCTGCTGCTCCTCCTACAGACAATAGACCTCCCGAAGAACGCTACGAACTGCAATTAAGACAACTTAATGATATGGGCTTTTTCGACTTTGATAGAAATGTGGAGGCACTAAGAAGAACAGGAGGAAGTGTGCAAGGTGCCATCGAATACTTGTTAGGGTGAATAGGAGATTGTAATACACTACAAATGTTGATATATCTGTAAATTAAAAAAAACTGTAAAATTGACTCAACCTGTAAAATTTGTCTAACTTGTAAACGATTAGCGAAACAAATGAACTGATAAACTAAGACAGAAGACCGAAGGACCAGGTCTGTCAAAGAATCCACAGTCATAACATGGCAGAGCCGAGTACATCGAACTCGAGAGCCTCGAGCACCTCGTACGTTTCCAGCGCATTGAGCGGTTCGAACAGCGAGTTTGACGTAGTGTCCCATGACCCTCCTGTGGATTTGGAACTAAGGAAGGTCATCACGGTAATGTTACATTCTCGAGGAATATCAGCCACTGGAGAGGTATTAGACTCACTCACTGATTTAACAATAAGCAACTTGCACGATGTCACGAGTCTTTTAAAGAAATTTGTTGAGTTTCAAAGAAGAAGAAGACCTAGTTTCAGTGATTTGAACTTGTGTCTTCGAACCAAAGAGATTCGGCCGTATATGTTGGCAGAGCAATATGTGAATTCCAAAATGGTTCGACATAAGTATAAGGGCCAATTGGCAAAAGTGGAGAATAATGTCGAAATTATACTTAACTCAAGCAAGGATACTAATGCCAATGAAGAGTCTCTGTTTTTTACCAGTAATGAATATGAAATATCACAACTTGTAACGAAGCACAAGCAACGGCCTCGATACGTGCCGTCTTATTTACCGGATTTTCCCCCTGATTATACCTATCAAAATACCTCGTACTACACGGAGTCGGCTTCAGAGAAGGATTTACGTATGAAGCTAGTGTATGAATCTCGATTGACGGAAAAGTCCCTTTATGCTCTTGTGGAGAACGATCAACGCAAGAAACAAGAAGATTTTGAATCGAAGCTCAAAGATGTGAGTAGTGACGAAAGTATCATGAGTCATAGGGAGAGAGATGCTGAGAGCCCAGTATCAGAGGAAGACATAGAAAAAGATAAATTAAGACCCGACGATAAACCAGAAGAAACAAAGGATAAATCAGAAGAAGGGAAAGCCGAAGATAAACCAGAAGAACTAGAGGATAAGCCAGAAGAACAAGAAGATAAACCAGAAGAACAGAATGACAAACCAGTAGAAGAAAAGAACGCAAATATTGAAGGGCCTGTTGTGGAGAAGCCTTTGGATCAACATAAAGCTGCTGATTTTGTTTTCGATTTTGTGGAGTACGCAAAAAATAGAGCTCAAATCAGGGAGAGGAAAGCCATGGCAAATGAGAAAAAGCGAAGGTTGAGAGATGAGAATCCGTTTATGAAGGCAGAAAAATTGTATTCTCCCTATGCTAAATCACTACCCACAGAGCAAGATAACCAGTATTTTGAATCATTGATTGAAGATGAGTTCCGGTCGACGATTGTCTCGGTAAGAGCAGCAGAGAAGGAAAAGAAAAAGAAGATTGAGCTCATCTTGAAAGATAGACCCGATAAAACAGAACTCCACCCTCATGAACAATTTGACTTTAATCTCGAGAGGTCGCATCCCTTTGATCTGGAGAGCGAAGAAGAAGTGGGTCCACAATTTGAGTCCGACGATATGGAAGATGTTATAGCTGAGGAGTTACGAGGAGAGGCAGATGATGAGGGAGAAGAGGGAGAAAAAGAAGTGGGAAACGAGATAAGAAATGAACATGATGGAGAGCGAGAACGAGAAAGCGAAGACGCGATTACACATGTACAAAGCGAAGAACAGATTGAAGAACGGAACGAAGATGACGAGCTGGACATTGATCTTGAGGATGTGTAAATAGACAGAATCACAATCTTGAATTTATTCGTTTGTAGTTTGCTGTAATTTTGATAAAGCTTTGGTATCGCATCAACTCTTGGTTGGGCCATTTGGTGATGCTTTTGTTTTAGTCACGTGGTGCTGTCTTTTCAAGCAACTAAATTCCAAGGATCAGACGTATCACCACAACCAGGGAGAGATGACTATAATAATAGGATCATTGTAAGTAGAGCGTAGGTAGCAGCACCGTGTGAGTTACAAAGTATACTAACGTTAGGTTTCTACCCTACACTGTTCAATTCAAGATAGAAGAAGATGTGGGTGAAAAAGAGGTGGCTGACATAGAGTCCAAATTGATTCACGAGCGCTCACGGAGTGGATCCACGAAGCCCATTGTGCCTCAGGATGGGTCAATTCTTCAGTCTTTGAGTCTTGCCAATTCGAGGCAAGCTACACCATTGGATTCGGAGCCTTCTGACAGGAGAACGTCTTACTCCGATTCGAAGGAAGCTGGGGAAGACCTCTTTTCGAGACACAGATTGGGGTCGTTAAGCAGTTCTCCAGGATCTCAACTGGACTTGTTAGAGAAGAACGGCACGCAATATATCCAGCCAAAATCTCGGTATAAAAAGATGAGTGTCTCCTCGTCAGTGATAGAGCCGAAAAAGGAAAACGATGATTTGGGGTTACCGGCGTTGAAGATCAACAGATCTTCTACTAATTCGCCTAGTATAAATCGTCGGACATCAAAAGCTAACCTTCCTGTTCATACAATTTCCAGGGTTAGAAACTCCTTGAGTAAGCCGTTTCCCCCATTGACATATCACCCCAACACCAGCTCTGGATCACTAGCTATTGAAGACGAAGAAGTGCATTCTGATGACTCACTGACTGACGAATGGAAAAATGACTTTAACAACATGGTCAATGGTAGATCGGTGCACAAGTTGGCGCCTTACGGGGGGTTCTCTAACCCGGCAGTGGAAGACGTGTTGTTTAAGCAGGAAAACATATTTGAGACTGCTCCCTGGGAAGTTTCGTTTGGAAAGAAGGGGAATATTTCGCTTACCAAAGCCGTGAAGCTTTCAGAGGAAGATAGGCTCTTGGGAGACGTGAAGTGGGTCGGTACTGTGGCCATGCCCGTTGATGCGTTGCCTATCCATGTTGTCAATGATATCTCTACTAAACTCAGCAAAGAATACTCTTGTGAAGCAATATTCCCTGATGATTTGACCTTTCAAGGCCATTACAGATCATATTGCAAGCAGATTCTTTGGCCCACTATGCATTATCAAATTCCCGATGATCCTAAGTCAAAGACTTTTGAAGATCACTCTTGGGGTCATTATTGCTCTTTGAACCAATTAGTTGCAAACAAGCTTGTCGAGATTTATAAGAGGGAAAACGGCGACTCTGATCCTAGAGACCCTAACAACGCTATATGGATCCACGATTACCATTTACTTTTAGTACCGAGAATGGTGCGGGACTTATTGCCCGATGTAAAGATTGGGTTCTTTTTACATGTCTCGTTCCCATCGTCAGAAGTTTTTCGATGCTTGCCTCAAAGAGAAGCCTTGTTAAGAGGAATGCTTGGTGCCAATAGTATAGCCTTCCAAACAGAAGAATACGTGAGACACTTTCACCAAACCAGTACCAGAATCCTTTTGTCTGATAGTAATGCAGAGGGTGTTAGTTTTGAAGGGAGGTTTTCTACGACGAAAACCACTTGTGTCGGAATCAATGCAAAATCGCTTTATGAAGTGGTTGAATCCGAAACTGTCACCGAATGGGCCCAAGTGGTGAGAGAGAGATGGCCCGATAAAAAATTGATTGTCAGCAGAGATAAGCTTGATAAACTTCGAGGAATAAAGCAGAAATTGCTTGCTTATGAAAGGCTCTTGAAAGAAGAACCAGAGTTGATTGAAAAAGCGGTTTTTATTCAAATCTTGATTGGATCTGTGCAAGATACCCATTATGAGGCAGAAGTGATGCATATAGTGTCAAGAATTAACTCCATCACAGAAAACATTTCTGATACTCCTCCAGTGATCTTGATACAGAAGAACTTGGAATTCGAACAGTACTTGGCGCTACTTCGAGAGGCTGATGTGTTTGTCGTCGCCTCAATGAGAGAAGGGTTGAATTTGACCTGTCACGAATTCATCACTGCCACGACTGAGAAGAAGTCACCGCTAGTCTTGTCGGAATTCACTGGGTCTTCTCCATTGTTGGATTTAAATGGACAAGGGGCATTGTTGATCAACCCTTGGGATATAAGCTCCTTCTCGGAGACATTGAAGCGTCTGTTGCATATGACGAAAAAGGAGAAAGAAATGCGATGGGAAAAGTGTTTCCAAATTGTCCATACCCATGATTCTAAGAGCTGGGTGATGAGATGTTTAAAAAGCATAGATAAGGCTTATGAACGCGATAGAAGTCGGTTCTCGAGCACTATCAAACCTTATACCCCAGAATTGTTTGATGACTTCTATTCTAGGGGCCAAAGTGGTACAAGATTGTTTATCTTGAATTTGGAAGTGCCCAGTCAAGCTATAAGAGATATTAATTTAAGCGAAGGGAAGGGTGCTTCATTTACGGAAACGAGAATTTCCTCATTATTGAATAATTTGTTGAGTGATTCTCATAATCATGTTTATATCTTAAGTGTGTTGAAAAGAGCTGATCTTGGGAAACTCTACAGCAGAAGTCCTAACCTTGGGTTAATTGCAGAAAATGGTGGGTATATTAGATTAGTGAATTCTAAAAAATGGGTGTCTATAGTGGATGAATCGGAAACACATGCATGGATGCAACAAGCAATTCAATTAATGAACTCCAAAGCCGAAAGGCTTCCTGGATCCTTTGTGGAAGTGGAAGACTGTACGGTGAGATTCCATACAGGGAGCTCATTTGCTGATAGCAGAGTGAGAAGTTTGGATGCCATGGGGGATTGCATGCAACATATCAATGATTTGTTTCAAGAAAATGATGGCATTCATGCCACGGTGATCAGAAATTTGGTTGTAGTCCAGCAAAATGAATTAGCCCTTAAAGCATTTAAGTTTCTATTATCTTACTATAATCGATTCAAAAATGGTAATGATCCTTATGAATTAGTGGACAGATTCAAATTAAGGAGAGTCCCTAGCACGAAGACTGACATTTCTAAAGACAAAAAGGAGTATTCAGTCGACAAATTACTCTCTAAAAAGGGTGAATTAAATATAAGTTCTGTGTTTTTGAGTGGAGCACCAAGTCCCATAATTGAACCATGCTTCCAACATTTGAATTTTTATCAAGAGATCCCTCGGCAAAATAAGGCCACTGTGGCCTTGATCAATCTGGATCAGCCATTACGTACATCTGCTGACACTGCTATCCCAGGAAAGAATGAACTTATGAGCATCTTGAGTTCGAAATAGATTAAAATTGTCTATCTTTAAAACTATTAGCAACCAATTCATTCAATTGGTCTAGGGAATCCATTAGGGCCTTATCCTCTGTAGTATTGAGTACTTGATACTTTTTCCAGTAATAATCCAAAAATTCATTTTCCGTCACCAGACTTGCTTCTTTTGGTCTAGTGACCATCCAAAGTGCTTCCTTTGACCGTTTATGTACTTCACGATCATCTTCCATTCTCATAATTATCTGTTTCTTCGATAACCTGTCGGTGGAGTTATCATGCTTGTCCTTTAATGAGAACATTTGATCTTCTGTGACATCATCCTCAACCAATTTCGAATGCTTAAGTAATCGTAACCTCTCATACTGGCTCTGTTTCTTTTTATGTATCAAAAGATTCCATGCATCGATCAAAGGGTCGTCTTTATTCAACGTCAATTCGTCGAGCTCAACTTTAGGGAAGGCGATATCCTTCTCCACATTAACTATATCATCTGCTTCTATCAAATTGGATTCAAATTTCTTTATATAGTCCTCAGAGTTTATCTTGAACACCTTGGATATGCTCTTCATACATTGATACACATTGAACAAGTTAGAACTATTGTTATCAGGCAACACAGTGTAAAGAATCGCTGGGAGTGACTGTTTCAAATTCTGAATGTAGGGAAAACTGTAATGGGACTTTGGCTGTTGCGAGATATGAAACGATTCATTAATCAACACTTCAATAAACTGCAAAATGGTCGACTTCGTGTTCAACTCCACTGACTGGTCATTGAGGATATCTATCATCGATGGGAATAAAAAGTCTTCGCTTTCGGCGTTTTTCAATGCAAAATGAGCCGCCTTTGTCAAGTTTGCCAACGAAGGCGTTAATGTCCGAAGAATCTGCGTAAACTGGGCACTAGCTTCGAATGAGTCCATAATGCAACAGTGTTTAACGTAACAACTTTTGATAAATTCATATTCTTCTCTCTTTTTTTGGTTTTGCTTATGTGATTGCTTACAAAGCAATTTTTTTTTTGTTCTTAATTTTTATATTTCACTCATCTAAAATTTTCGACACATTTTTTAGCTGTTCACCAATAACCATGGGTAAATCAGGTAAAGGTAAAGGTGGAAAGAATAGAAGAAGAGGTAAGAACTTCAGTGGCCAAAAGAGAGAGTTGATTCTCAAGGAGGAAGGCCAAGAGTATGCACAAATTACCAAGATGGTGGGTAATGGAAGGCTTGAAGTTACCTGTTTTGACGGAGTAAAGAGAATGGGTCATATCAGAGGCAAATTAAGAAAGAAGGTTTGGATGTCCCAGGGTGACATTATCTTGGTATCTTTGAGAGATTTCCAAGATGACCAATGTGATGTTGTTCATAAATATAACTCCGATGAGGCAAGAACTTTGAAGAGCAGTGGAGAATTGCCCGAGAATGCAAAGATCAATGAAACTGATACATTTGGTGGTGATGAAGATGAAGATGTTAATTTCGAGTTTGGAGATGATGATGATGAATCGGAAGAAGACGATTTGGATATCGATGACATTTAATCGAAGACTTCAAATAAGATTTGAGACGCCAAAAATAATCATTGATGTCCATATTGAGACATGTCGCTGGTCAGAAAGATTTTATCGATATTGATTTATTGATCGTGCATACTAGTCCATAGTACGTAGACTTACGTAGCCTATTTATAATTTTATACAACGTATCTATGAATCCTATACATTTCTAGGTCTTTCATCGTCGCTACCCAACTCAAAACTATCGAATCTTCTCAACCCCAAAGTTTCTTCGTCGTTGGAGTCTCTATGAGCTTGCATTGATCTTCTCATTGATGAGAAACCACCGATTCCGTTATCCATTGGGGCCATGTCTTTGCTCTGATGAATACCAAAAATCTCTCTTGACTTGCCATCATTGTTCTTTCTTGAGATGTTCAATAAGTAAACGCCACTAAAGATGATGAGGAATCCAAGTAGTAAAGATATGATATTCACTGCTGAAGTAGTGTTGAATCCTTTAAATAAGATAAATGATGCAGCCAAGGTAAATGTAGTGAAAGTAACGTAATAAAGAGGATTCACAATGGAGGTATCGAACTGATCTAGTGCCTTGTTGAAATAATTCATTTGGGTCAAGATACAAATGACCACCACTGCAATAAAGAGATAAGTGGAAATATGGCTGAATTGATTATTACCACTTAAAGTCAACTTCAAAGCAATACCAAATGCCTTAATTGACATCACAGAAATCGATCCCACAGAAGAGCAAATGGAAAGATAAATCATCGGATTAGTGTTCCCGTACTTTGGAACAATCTTGTAGACCATGAATATTGTATAAATCCCCACTAGAAAACAATAGAACAAGAATCCTGGTTGTGCTGCGTACCCCAAGATTTCATCCACGGTTTGAATTTCCTTATCAGCGGGGGCATGAATCACGATAATAACTGACCCCATTAAACAAATCGCACATCCCATTTTACCCAAAGTTCCCAATTCTTCTTTCAAGAAGAATGCGGCCAACACAGCTCCAATAATCACTGATAACGCTCCTAATGGTGTCACCAATATAGCAGGGGCAAAAGTATATGCGGCGAAATTGGCGACTTCTCCAATAGCCATGGTTATCATCCCAGCCCACCATACAGGGTTCTGGAGATATTCGTGTCCCTCAACTTGCTGACTAGCATTTCTTGACGAAGCATCTATTAAACCCTTTTTCGTGATAATAAAGGATGTACCTATAGCGAAAGACGAAGAGGTAGCCAAGGCTAGCCCAATATACTTGTCATCCACCATGACGATTGAATGACGTAAAAACTGAAAATGACCGTGATATCGAACAGTGACCTATGAAATATTATGAACCTGTCAACTTATGAAGCTCTAAATCCTGCTTTAACTGTTGAGCTTAGCTCTACTGACTTCTTCTATGAGCTGGAGCTCTGTGTTTATGAGGCGTAGTACGCGTGGAGAAAATGGTGATTTGTTTGGTGAAAATATCAGTACTGCAGGTAACATGGGGCAGGCAAGGATGAAGAATGGAAGAATGACAGCAAAAGGGATTACTAAGGAGTTCAAGAGATCAAAGAAAAGAATGAGTAGCATAGATAGAGAAGGGCGGTGCAAAGACAAGATGTGCTTTCGGGGGCTTACTATCTGAATAAGGCTTTTGGCATTCTGGTGTGCATCTATATGAAACAGCGAAAATTTTCTCTATCTAGACCTATTGAATTTACTTAGGTCACTTACACTTGTAGTCGAACTTTAATCCTCTGAAGCTGAATCTGCTGTGAACTAGTTCTGGCAAAATCTACATGTTGCAGCCATTTGAAACCAGGAATGAGCTGGATTCAGAAAGGAATGCTACTCTAGTTACTTTTATTCTTCTCTATCATTACGTTAACTCCTCTTTCATCTCTCTTAACCTGTCCCATCCTTCGGTGTCTTCCCAGCTGCTTTTTCCCTTGGACATCAAAGACCTAACTGAAGTCCTAGCCTTATATTTCCAGTCCTTGCACACCAAGTCACCTGCTCCATGCTTCCCTGGCATCTCACCATACGATTCGTAAGCAGCCACAAGATCAGCGCAAACATCTACAGCATGGTTCCATACCGACTCTTGAAATTCAAGATCAGGATTGTTTGAGAGCGCTCTGTAGGCCTTTTCATGGTTCAGTAAGGCATTCCATGGCTTCTTTCTCCATAATTCCACCCTACTCACGGATCTCCAGGCCCTTGCAGAAGTTGTAATCACCGAAGGCAAAGTGTTACAGAGAAGACCAATGGCAGAAGATTGAAAATGTGTCATTCTCTGGCCTTCTTCGGGGAAATCTGTAGCTACAAGAACATCCACAAGTCCTTCAATCATGGCCAAATCAATTGCTTCTTCACCTCTGATCTTTATCAATTCTGTTAATGCAATCAACACATCGTTCCACTCTCCGAGTTTAGCTGCTACCGTCAAGTAGTTCTCATAAATCTTCCATGACAGCTGGGACTCTTTAGACCTTTTAAGCGCATTCTTTAAAGCGTTGAACGCTTGTCTTGTCTTGTCAAGCTTAAGTAATGCACTAGCCAAGTTTGTCCACGAGTAGGAACTTGTCTCATCGAGAGTGACACATCTAGTGAATGCTTCGGAAGCCAATTCAAATTGGGCTGACTCAAGCCCACACACTCCATAGAAAAACCAGTCTTCAAAACTCAATGGATTCACCGTTAAGCAATCATTCATATGCTTAATGGCAAGATCTAAGTTTTTAGTTAACCCTGAATCTACAGGTGGATTGTAGTAGTAGTGTGAAAGAGATGATTTGGCCTTGGAGTATCTGCCAATCTCCCATGCCTTGAGCCATAAATTTGGATCTTGCTTGACATCTCCCAAAATCGACACTGTTCTAGCGTCGTAAGGATGAGTCTTGATTCTTTCTACCAAGATTCTCTCGGCTTCCTTTTCTTCTCCTACTGCTGCATAACAAAGTGCAGTATCGTTAGCCAATTGCAATCTTTGGTAAATCTCTACCGCAGATTTGAATGCACCAATAGACATGTACTTTTCCGCAAGAGAGATATCCATATTCCATTGCGGTAATAAGGGTAAAACATGGATGAATCTTAATCTTGATGATGTGGGTGACTCGTTGGTGTCTCCAGATTGGGGTACAAACCTTGCCTTGATTTTGAGTCCCACTTCTTCCACCAACGACATCATTTGTAAAATGCCTCTCTCTATGGTTCTTGATTTTCGAGTCTCTAAAAGTGATCTTTCCCACAAAGCCCTAGAGAAAAGCGACCAGTTAGTACCGACAGAATCGGCATAAAGAATCCTCTGTACCACGGCTAAAAGCTGCTCCTCCACTAAATTGTTATTCGAGGGGGAAGTCTGCTTTAATGTTGTTAACCTCAACAACAATTGTATATTGTCTAAGTTGTGCAACGGAGGCTGTTTATTAGGATCCAATGCCTTTAAATCAGGAGAGATACTCTCCTCTTTAGCACTTAAGGGAAGCAACAGCTCTTCGTCGCTCTCTTCGGAAGTAGGATCGATCTTTATCCTTTTTGAGTCTGGAGTATCTTCCATATTTATGTCATGTAGCGACTCATAATCTGGTTTTTCGAGTAAAAGATCAGAATTCAAGGAAACCGCTTCAGGAGCATCGTTATACTCAGATTGTCCAAAAAAATCTTCCCCTTGACTCTTGGCTAAGAGCACCAATGACGAGGTGAAAAAAGTCTGATACTTTGTTCTTTTAGCCTTTGCTCCTGAGAGAACAAGCTGCAATCCAGAGAGTTTCTTAGCCTTAGCAAGCAATGGCACAGCCAAATGCTCTGTTTGGCTATGAATACCATTTCTAGCATTTTCCAATAAAAACAAGAGCTCAAGAGTCTTTTCAATATCATAAGGAACAAGTACTGTGAGAATAGCACCATTCAAGAGCAAAGACGTGAGAGTAGAGAGAATGCTCACAGGCTCAGACAATACAGACATATGCACTTGTAATTGTCTTGCTCTCCACCATTGTAATGAGGCCCCCAAGACATTTAAATTGGAGACATCCATTGCTGCTTGAGTGGCTCCAATAACTGTCTCAATACTAGTGGCTGGAGGCTTGCTTATCAACGAATACTCCCCAGGCACATTCATGAGCTTCTCAAATATGATACCGGAAATTACCAAGAACAACGGATCCGTCATTAATTCATATGCCTGTTGCCCATCCAAGCTTAAAGCTCTTACGGCATCCTCTTGAACATCGGTAGGAAAAAACAATTCGCTGCCATAGTCTATACCCGGACCTGTAAAGTTCACTTGAATAAAAGTCTGTAACAATGCTATTGCCAATAACTGCAAATGTAAGGCTGCGGTTTCACCGTAGCTCCGCAAAAACACATTCGATAACTGTTCGATATAAAGACTAATAACTTTAATCAAAGGTTGATTAGGATACTCCGCCAACACTGGTTTAAGTTCTTGGTGAAACAATAACGGTCCATAGACATCCTTGATCACTTTCGATGATTCGCCATTTAAAATATCCTTCACCGTATTCACCGCCGCAGTGGAACCCTCTGGAAGCACTCCACTCACCGAGAATTTCTCCACTGGAATAGACACTAAAAGCTGGACCAATATCTGGCCCAACTCCTTACTATTCTCCATATTACTGTAAATAGTTTTTTCAGTCTTTGATTGAACTTGCGATGGGCATTGAATATTTCCAACTGTATGCAGTACAATATAGGATATGTATCTATTTAATTTGCAGAATTACCTCCAAAGAGGGATATTCTCTTTTTGGATTCACCATTTGAATCACTACGTTTATGATCACTAGACTTTCTTGACTTATCACGTCCCTGCTTTTTAAGAGAATTTCTTATGGATAGTCTGTTCATCCGCGAGCTGTTTTCGGGGCTTTCATCATCGGATGCGAAATCAACGGTTTCCTCCTCTAGCGAAAAGTTTGATGGTATTTGCTTAGAAAGTCTCTTTTTGAAGCGGGTCTTGGACTCTGGCTTTAGGGGCTCCAAGTTTAAATCGAAATAATTATCGTCCAACTCCAATGAAGCAACCAGATCTTTCGCGCTGCCTTCAGTATTATTCTTGCCCAAGTAGATAGGACTGGTTTTCACATCTTCTCTGCTTATATCCGATTTTAATTTAGAGATCTCTGGCCTACGTGGAGGCTGAGGTGGAACATCATCGTCATTAACATCGATTAAATTAGGAATCAGGTTCCTCTCATTTCGGTTCTGTGGAGCCTTTTCATCAATCCTCATGCCTTGAAATTGATCAGGCAAATCATAACTGACGGGTTCGGATAAACGGAATGACGGCTGTTTTGATGACGGAACACTGGATGGCGGTGGACGACGGTAGTTCCCCCACGGATTAGCATCTCCATTTTTTTCGCCATTTGGCTCGGAAACTCCAGGATAAACATTTATTCTATCAAACGAAGCATTTTTCTTGACATCTTGATCAAGATTAGTCATAGGAAAGGGGTTAGTAGACTCTGTAGGATTCGAAGAGATGAAGCCGGTCTCTCTCTCTAACTGAGACTTTTGTATTTGGTCTCTTTCAAATTGGGGCTTTGGTATTTGACTATGTTCTTCTTCCGATTGGAGTTTTTGGTTTTTATTTCTTTGAGATCCTTCCTCGACGTTTTCCTTTTCATTCAGCAACAAAGACTCATCTTCATTCATGTACTGAGGAATAGCCAGATCTTTTGAGAATATATCATCGACTAACCTTCCGGTGTCCTCATCAATAGAAGACTTACTTCTTTGCCAGGCCTCTATCCGCTGCAAATTAGTCTGACTGCCACTTAATGACGCCTGTCTCTCTAAATTCACTCTCTCCTTGCTTTGTACTGTGAGTTCATGTTGCCTCAATTGGTGCCTATACAACTCGTGACGATCATTATAGTCCTGAAGCTCTTCTGGGGACAAATTATGAAGCTCAGAAGAACTGAGCACTTTGGGACGCTTAGGAGAAGCAATTTCATCAAAGGGTTCTTCTTTTGAAGTGGTCTTCTCGATAGGATCCTTCGCGTCTCCATGAAGCAAATTCTCCACCGATGGATATCTTTCTTGTACATTATTAAAGCTTTCAATATCGATATAGGTATCATTTTCCGCATCGGACTCGTGTCTTTCAGGCTTTTCATCTTCACGAGAAAGACTATGAAGTGAAGTTCTAGAAGTAGAACTAGATACGGGCAAGCCCGACGTAGTACTCTGAGAATTGCTCTCTATTGTGGCAGGAGTCTTCGATTGAGGTTTATGCAGATTTTGCAGACTTTGCAGAGTTTGCAGATGTTGCAGGTGTTGCAGATGCTGAGGTTTCTGGGGTTGCGATTCGGGAACTCTATATGCTTGTTTATACATCTGTTCCTGTTGCAACTGCTGTTGCTGCATAAACAATTGTTGTTGTTTCAAAAGCTCATTTTGCTTGTGCTGTTGATACTTTTGAAGTCCATGGAAATTGTAGGGCCCGATTTTATAGTAATCCTCAACACCCAAATCATCGAAATTGATATTCATCATTTTTGCAAGAAGCATCAACACTTGAACTATATTAGGACGGAACAAAGGATTTTCCTGGAGCATGATAATGATTAAATTCTTGACATCCCCCAGAAATAAAGGCTGGGGCATGAACTGAAAAGAAGCATGAAGAATAGCAATATCACCATTCACTTCGAATGGAGTAGTATAATAACAAAGTTTGTATAAAAAGCAGCCCAATGCCCAAATATCTGCCTTTTCATTTATGGGGTACCCTCGATAGAGATCAATCATTTCAGGGGCTCTATATTGTGGAGTGGTTTGATACAAGATATCGTGACTAAGCATTTGAAACTGTTGTTGATCTTGAGGGGGCATGATGAAACTAGACGTAGATCCAAAATCACAAAGTTTAAAATGCATTTTAGCATCGATCAAGACATTTTCGATTTTGATATCACGATGAATTAATTTCACTCTATGCATTTCATAAATCGCCATCGAAATATCAAACATGATTTTGATGATCTCAGGTTCATTCAACTTGGTTTTGATTCTAGCATTCATATATTCCAAAAGAGATTTATTAGGACATAATTCCATCAACAAAAGCACTTGATATGTGCCATCTTCTAATCTTTCAGCATGAGAATCGAAATATCTCACGATCCCTCTAGCATGACGTAAAACTTTCATCACCTCTACTTCTTTACGTAGCTGGTTCAAACCGCTTTTATCGGGCACAATCACTCTTTTCAAACATGCAATTTCTATATCATCAACTTTAGGTTCTATTAAAACTTCATAGATGTGGGCAAACCCCCCCTCTGATAAATACTTGACGATGGTGGCCTTGTGGGCCCCAACTTGGAGCTTTGTACCTTCAGGGAGTTTTGGAAAGTTCCCCATTGAATGCAATACGATAATCAGGAGACGTCTTACGTGATAGACCTGTGTTGGTTATATGATACGTTATTTAATTCGTTAGCGATTGTAAGGCTGGGCCACATGAACTGTCACGTGCAATATCAAATAAAAAAAAAATAATCACTAAGAAAAGGTTTATTAAGTTAAAAGTATCATGAAACATTCTCCTATCTAAAGGTTATATACAGGGAGGTTACAGGCAGGAGAGAGTACGACAATGGCAAAGGCGCAAGAGCGTGATGTCTGTCGGCCGTTCACTATTCTACGCTGACCGTAGACTGCTTTAACCCACGGGGCTGTCAGACTATATCTCCTTTAAGTCGACCAAGAGCTGTTCCATCTCTTCGAAGCTGAATGGAACAAACACCATTTCGGTTCCTGACTCATTTTTGGACAAGGTACACATTTTGTGTTCGATAAACTCTCGTAGCATGGTGCGAAAACTGATCTCGTTCGAGGTGATAAACTGTTCCACACACGCCTCATAAAGGTCAGCAAAGGCTATGGCATACTTGGCATTACCTCTTTGACCCATAGTGGCTGACGCCCTTAATTTGATCATCTCTATCTGCTTTACCAAAAGTATTCTGTACAAGTTCTTTGCATTGGAGGTAAGTGAAGTCAACACATACTTAGCACCCTTGTTACCGACATATTTTTTGGACTTTCCGATCGATAAGACATCTTTAAAAGACATCTCCGTGGTGTATGGCTCGTATGTAGTGAGGTTTCTCCAAATGAAATTATAGTTTCGCAACTTCACTGAATCCCATAGTAAAGACGCATTTACATGGTCGGTAGATGATATAAGCCATACTTCAGGTAATGAGCATAGCTGGGATAGAAAACTTTGTGTCTTTTCATCTCGTAGTGACTCTCCATCAATATTATGTACAACCAAGATCAACTTTGGTTTAATAAGATCTCCCGAATAACTGTTGGAGTCTCGGTTTTTTTGGATCAATTTGATCAAAAAAGGTAAAGTCTCCGATACGTGTTTCGGATATTTGACGTTATCTGATTGCTTCGATATCGCCGACGTCACAATATCCTGAAGCACTTTCTTAAACTTTAGTGTGGGGTTAAATCCGTTAACCACTAATATACTAGGCTCTTCATCATCCTCGGGTTCATACACGCTGTCGTACCAGTCCAAAAGAAAGTTTTGGACAAAGTCAAGCATAATATTCCGTTTCGATCCCACACCAAAAAAGTTGAGATTATACCCCTGGGACAATTCAAAGCACCATTGATCATACAAAGACTTATGCAACAAGGCAAGATTCTCCTTTTGCAGGCCCTTAATGAATTCACTCATTTGAATGTACGGTATAAACTCATCATAGTCCAATGCTGGAGCCAACTGCGATAACGAATTGGTACTGTACTTTGGTCTTGTACTATGTTGTTCGAAATACCCTTCTGAGCCTTCGAGAAAGAACGCCCTATCGTCAATCAATGCCGTTCGAGGGTTTTTTTGGTGCAAATAGTATTTTTGCTTAAACTCTTCGTCTATTATATTGCCATCTTCATCCACCTGTGGAATTGGCATGGGTTCAAAAGAGATGGAATCGGAAATCACCGGCTTGATCTCCTCGGTTTTCATCCCACTGATCTTGGGCACTTTGACCATCGACGATTTATTGAAATTGTACGCCAAAATGTCCTTGGCCTCTTGCTTGGGAGTGTCTTCTTTTTTCTTGTTCCCTACAAACAAATCTTCATCGTCCATATGGAATATGCTTTTGACCTTGCCTATCACCCCAGCAGCCTTAGTTGGACGACCAACGCGTTTCTTTTCTGTTTCTATATGCTTTTCTGGACTTTTCTGGGGAGAGGGAGAAAATAGGTTTCTTCTCTTTCTTTTCCTCGGTACGTACTCGTCTTCACTGATCAGTTCATCCTCACTGCTGATCGGCTTCGTCATCTTCCTCCGACGCCGTGGTCGCTCAGATACATCCTCCTCTAGCTCTACGTCACTACCATAGTTGAAATCATTGTCATTTCTTGAACCTTTAATGATAATCTCTGCTAAATCTCGTTCTTGTTCGTTCAACTCATCATCACTGAATTCGTCCATCAATTCGGCATATTTGCTCACAGCACGTTTCCTTGCCGATCGATTTAAATCCGGCGTCGCTCTCTTCTCTGGAGATACCAACCCAGCTCTCCCATTAGGGGTCTTTGGTGATAAATGAGCTGGCTTTAATATCCCGCGAGACGTTGAATCAAGCAACACGATGTCTCGCAGCTTTTTTGACGGCGTGGTAACCGTCCGGCCACTTCTTCTAGGAGTTGAAGTCGCCGAAGAAACCACAGAAGACACAAACAGCTCCTCAAACTGATTCTCTGTCTTCATAGTAACACAGTCTAATCATTTTAAATATTTCATTCTATCGACAGTGAAGTCGTTGAAATAATATACAGGTCGTCGCTCGATGCCATCACAGAATCTTTAACTACTGATCAGCGACCAGAACTCATTCTATTCTGTGCGCTCTGGACTGTCTAGACTATGTTGTCATTTTGCCCCAGCTGTTCTAATATGTTGCTGGTCTCGGGGGGTGAGGATGGCATCAACAGGTTTCGGTGTCCTACATGCCCCTACGAATTCAAGATAGATCAATTCAAAGTATACGATCGCACGGACTTTACTCGTAAAGATGTTGATGATGTGCTTGGAGGAGATGCTGCTTGGGAGAATGTCGATCAAACCACCGTGCAGTGTCCACAAGACAGTTGTGGCTCTACAAAGGCGTATTTTTTCCAATTACAAATTAGATCTGCCGATGAGCCCATGACAACGTTCTACAAGTGTGTGAAATGTGCACATCAATGGAGGGAAAATTAAGCATTAGGGATAGAGATTATTGCATAGATTAATAGTTAATAAATGGGAAAACCTATGTATTTTGCAAAGATTCAAGTTGAATCCCTAACCAAACATTCGGATTTTTGCCAAGTGCCAGTGAAAATGCTTCTATTCTTTTGGTATCGATTTGTTTCTTTTTTGATATGGCAGACGGCAGATATGGTCTGGAAAACGACATCTCCGCTGACTGGAAGGTGGAAAGAACTCTGCTGGTGAATTTCCTGTGTGGAATAGAGTCGTACGAAGAGTTTGTATCACTATCGTAATAGGACCCATACTCTATAGCTTGCTCTTCATGCTTGTCCCGATATAGGTATTGCTGGTTCATTATTATATCTTTAAAACTTTCCTTAATTCGGCCGTTAATGAGGGCATAAAGATTGGACTTAACCAACGGTCTAGAAGACCATGAGTCAGGGAGCTGTCCAATTCCACGAAAGTTGAATTCGATTTTGTCACTGGGCTCTCGCTTTAAGTAATCAGCAACAAATTTCTCCTCCATTTGACATTCTGCAATATTCCATCGGTCAATAACCTTGATGGGTCTCTTTGCCAGCTCTCCATATTTTTTGAACATGGCAGTGTCATATATATATACTCTTGGGTCTTTCGAACCACATAGATCTCCAAAGAGCCTTGACATCGATCCCCCTGATTCCCATGTCAGTTTTGATGACACACAGGGATAAACCTGTTTGCATTTGATCTTTTGCAAGAAATATCGCGTTTCACTGTAGGACGAGTGTCTGGAAAAAGGCAATTTGATATCACTAGCCAAAAGTTCGGTTCCATTAATGGGCCAAATCCATAATCTACCCCTGAATTCCACCAATTTATTGCCCCTCTCAGAGATCTTCACCTCTTTGATTTCCTGGATCTCCTGTGGAGATAGAGTCTGAAGCTCTATGGGTAAGCATACGCCAGCATAATCAAGAATGTTAAAACTGAGGAATTGGCAAATTTTCACTTCCATGTCAGATTTTTCCCCAATGATGAATTGAGGCCCATTACCTTTGGTCGCTCGCAATAAAACGTCACAGTACGGATGATAAAAATCATTCTTCAGCACCGACGACAATCGGTTATGCAAGGAAACATCAGTATATAATCTCCCGTCGAAACATTGAATCACCTGTGCCCAAACTTCTTCAAACCCAGACGTAGTGTCGGCAAACCGGAACTTGATTTCGGGATCATCCTGGGGGTACAGCTTAAGAAGCTCTATTATAACATCTACAGCTTCTTTATTCTCCATATGGTCTATAAAAGGTTCACCTCTGTTGATAAAAGTAGTGTCAATATAGATATTGTCAAAGATTTTCCCACAAGAGTAAGGATAGATGTAGGGGTTTTTCATTAAAGAATCCACCCACCACTTCTCTGCCCTGATATCCCCAGTGCATAATACTGCTTTCTCAAGATCTTCAATCATAACCATCGAAGCTCCTGGACAATGGTAAGCCGGTATGAAAGTTATGGTTACTTTACCACTGAGATATGAGATTTCTGTGGGGCAGTTGTATGGCACCCCAACAAAGTTATGAATAACATTACGAAATCTTTCATCATGGGCCATCAACATCATATTGGCGTCACTAGTGTACACTCTACTATTGAACTTCGCTCTATCGAGTCCCACCAAATGATCTGCATGATGATGGGTCAAGAGAAATACCTCTGCCTCGGTGTTGAACTTATCGACCCCTAAGCCTGGGAACTCCAATATGACACCATTGAAAGTATTGCCCATGGCCATCGGTCCAAATGCACCTCACGCGTATTCTTGATGATATGCTGGGGTCATGTGATGCAGTTAAAAGACCCTGTACAACCATAAAAGTTAGTTAGTATTCACTTGTCGGGTGTTACACTGTCTCTTACAATAGTTTCAGGGGTTACTATCAAGGGTAAGATTTTCAAAAGCTCAACTCTTACCACCTTTTATCTACATGTCTTGTATCATGGTATCATTATCATTATATTACATTACTTAGTCTTATCGTTATATTAGTCAGGTCCTCGGAGTAGGGACACAGAGAACCCTCGGGCACTTGTATCACTATGTTCACCTTGTCCTGGTCCATGTAAATACCCACATGGACAATAATCACTTTTAAACTTAAGTGGTTGGTCCATCTCCATATCATTCGACTCATTAGCTGGGGTTATTATCCCATTCGATATCAATGTTCCATCCAAGGTCATCTCGACCTTCCTTTTTTTATTGCTCTCAAGAGCCTCATTGAAGGATCTCTTCTCCATTTATATTCGACAAAGTACTCTGTTAACCTCCTGCCGTCCGATAACACTGATGCTCCTGCCGTCCGGAACATGCTACGCTTGAAAAATTTTTTGAAAGTGAGGTCACGTGCTTATGATCTTATCGCACTTTCATCAAATTAATCACATGGTTGGTCATGTGATTTTTCCGTTTCACCTGACATTTAACGTGATGGTATTGCCAACAAAGCACTATTACTATCATCTTCATCATGGGGATAAGAAAGATATTCCAGAAAAAGGATCCTACGGAGGAGGAGCTTCGAGAAGACTTGAACAAAATTGGGATTGCCACTAAGTCTAAGAACCCAAGGCAAGAGAAGTTTGGTGCGTTTAAACAGTATGCTCAAGAACGACAGCACATGAAGCCAGGATTGGCCCCCGTGAATCCATATTCTAGTATGGGAAATTCTGGTGATGCTAATCCTTATTCTGAAGAAAATCAAGAAGATGGCGACGAAGAACCTGAGGGTAATCCTTATTCCCGCTCGAATAGGTCACTGTCACCAGCAAAGGCAAATCCATATGCTCAATCAGATACCGCACTGATGAGTACTCGTCAAAGTTCACGGACTAACGCTTCTAAGGCTAGTGAAGCTTCCAAAGCAAGCCAATATTCTAAAGCAAGTCTGGCTACTAAGCTGAACCCCTACGCTCAGACGACAAGATCCAGGAGTGATTTTGATGGCGATACCGTTACATCAAGTAGAACAAGAGCCAGTCAATACGAAGGGTCGATAGATAGTAAGTACGGAGACTCACAATCTATTGCCAGTAGTCGGTTGACGAGACAGGGTACTAGAAATACTGTAGCAACTGAAGACACCCTTGATTTGAATGAAATTCCTACGAACACCATGTCTGCTCCCAGAAGAGTTAAGAGATATGATACTAGAGATGACGAGACGCTTGACTTGAATGACGAAGCTGAGGAAGAAGACTTGAATGTGGAACTAGATGACTTACAAGAAGAACCAGAATTGAATTCTGAAGATGAAGAAGTCGAGGCAATAAAGCAAGACATAAGATTTGTTAAGCAAGAATCACTTGCCCTGACGAGAAACACATTGAGAATGGCCCAGGAGGCCGATGCCTCAGGAACCAATACTCTAGGTATGTTAGGGTCACAATCGGAACGATTGTACAATGCCGAACAGAACTTGTTATTATCTGACATTCAAACGAAACAGGCAGAGGAGAAAGTCAAGGAATTAAGGAGATTGAACCGGTCGATCTTTATTCCTGCCTATGGGAACCCATTCAACAAGAAGTCGAGGTTAGCACAACAAGAAGAGAATATTAAGGTACAGAAGACTCAAGAAAAGTATATGCGTGATGCTAATAGAAAGAATATGTATGAGAGTGAACAACGACTCAAGCAAGGAATCACTCAAAATGCTACTAGTTCTGAAATCCATCAAAAGTATCAGGGAGAGAATAATTTGAAGGCAGCACAAAGGTACCAGTTTGAGAATGACTCTGAAGATGATGAGATAGAGAAAGAGCTTGCAAGTAATTTGGATCAAATCGGCTTATATGCCAAAAAGTTAAAGAACTCTGCCAACACCATGAGCACTGAGGTTGAGGGCCAAAACACTAGATTAAGAAAGATTGAAGAAGACACCGATAAGCTCGACATTGACGTTCATATGAACAATACGAGGTTGAGCAATATACATTAGTTTAAGCAAATAGCTAGGCAATCGTCTGAACAAATTTAAATAGTTTAAGCTAATCGTTTACTAATTGTTTAAGCGTAGTTCAATAGTTAAGTCACTAGTATACAATTTGAGCTAAACCTTAAGCCCAGTGTTTTGTTAAATTATCAATATTTCCCAAAAGCTTTACGAATACGCTATTGCTTTTCCCATGATCACTAGGTGAAGATTGAGATCCTTCCGTAAAGGAGAAAACGAAGTGGCTCGTGTCTATTAATCTGCAGACAATATGCGGGTTTCCTGCATGACTGTAGTTTCGAAACGAAAGGAACATGCTACTGCGTGGTGGTGCATACTACCCCGATTATTACATATCGCTATCATCATTAGAATAGATCAAATGTAGTAAGGCATGAAAAATATAACTAGGCACTGAATCCAATTTCAAAATAGTCATCAAAGAATTTATGCCAAAATGGAGGTTCACAGAAACCTGCACCATAATATTCAAATGAAAGAGAGCATTCTTGTGGGGAATGTGCTCTTGAATTTCACTTCGATCTTTGTTTCATTGGGGGTTTTCTTATTCGGATTTGAGCAGGGTCTCATGTCTTCTTTACTCACTAATAAATATTTTAAGGCTTACTATAATTATCCTACACCATTTGAAGTGGGTAGTATGATTGCAATTTTGGAGATTGGAGCATTGTTCTCCTCATTTATCGCAGGAAAAGCAGGTGACTCGTGGGGTAGAAGGAAAACAATCAGGTACGGTTCATTTATATTTGTCGTTGGGGCGTCAATTCAAGCTGCTTCAATAAATATTTGGAATTTAGCATTCGGAAGATTGATAGGAGGTGTGGCCATTGGGTTCTTAACCACAATTATTCCTTGTTACCAATCAGAGATCTCTCCTCCTGATGATCGTGGATTCTATGCCTGTTTGGAGTTCACGGGGAATATCATTGGGTATGCTTCTAGTATTTGGGTCGATTATGCCTTTTCCTTTATTGATAACGACTTTTCATGGAGATCTCCGTTGATTGTACAATGTGTCATGGGTTTACTTCTCTTTTTAGGGTCCTATATCATTGTGGAGACACCAAGGTGGTTACTAGACCATAATCATGATATAGAAGGAATGGTGGTTATATCAGATTTGTATGCTGATGGTGATGTGGAAGATGAATCAGCTATAAAAGAATATAGAAATATAAAGGAAAATATCTTGATTGCTAGAGTGGAAGGTGGTGAGAGATCTTACTACTTCTTATTCACGAAGTACGCCAAACGAGTGTCGGTGGCATGTTTCTCACAAATGTTTGCTCAATTGAATGGAATAAACATCATCTCGTATTATGCTCCTATGATCTTTGAGTCTGCAGGCTGGGTTGGAAGACAAGCAATCTTAATGACAGGGATCAATGCCATTGTATATGTGTTGAGTACGATTCCTCCTTGGTATTTAGTGGATAAATGGGGCAGGAAACCATTACTTTTATCTGGGGCGGTGTTAATGGGTATTCCTCTTTTGACAATAGCTTACTCATTAGAATTAGACAATAAGCATACTCCTGGTGTGGTTGTGATTTGTGTTATTATCACCAATGCAGCCTTTGGCTACAGTTGGGGGCCGATCCCATGGTTATCTAGTGAGATATTCCCTAATACCGTGAGATCAAAGGGCGCAGCTTTGTCCACGGCCACTAATTGGTTGTTTAACTTTATCGTGGGCGAAATGACCCCCATCTTGCTCGATTCCATCAAGTGGAAGACTTACTTGATCCCAGCAGCTTCGTGTTTCCTCTCGTTCTTATGTGTTCACTTCCTTTTCCCTGAAACTAAGGGCCTTTCGTTGGAAGATATGGGATCTGTTTTCGATGATAAATCGTCTATATTCTCGTTCCATTCACAAGGTTATGGGTCTACAGATAATGGATCTGATTCAAGAAGAGCCTCATTCTCTGCGGAACCATCGCAATTTGAGACGGCAGCGTCAAGAGCAAGAAACCCAGCACTAATGAGACCAGAGATTGATGGTTTAATCGCAGGACCCTCTGCCGTGAGCAGTTCTGTTCCGCAATTAAGGCCAGTTAAATCAGACGTGTCTGTCTCTGATGTCAGTGGCATAGCTGAGAGCGTTTCCTTTAGTGACCTTGAACCACCGACTTATGAAGAAATATTCCAGTTCAAGCTTAACGAGTTGGAAAACAGTAAATTCAAAAAGATAGCGCATTCGATATTTTCCAAACCTTCAAAGAAGTCTATTGACGAAGAAAGTCATTTATTGAGTAGAAATTAGATATTTACATAGCTATTTTTTCAAATGGATATCCATTTCGATATTTGCGTTTTCAATCATTTCATCCGTGGCCTGTTTCATAGTGCCAGACTTTTTCTCTTGAAACAATTTTCCCAACTCTCTTTCCACTTCACCAATCAATTCGTCATATCCGGCGTTTTTCGATCTCACCCTCGATTCCCTTAAATATCTTTCGGCCTTATTATAGTCGCCCAAATGAAGATTAACCACTCCCAAGCCATACACTGCCAAAGCCAACGTCTCATTGATGGAAGTATTGTTCTGGGTGATGTTTGTGGGGAGGTTTTTCGCGAACTCCAATACCGATTCATACGATTTGATCGAAAGAGAGATACACCTCTCCTTATTGAGTACTGCTGTTTCATACTCCTTCCTCTCAGCATCCAGAATGGTTTTATTTAATTTTGCAATGATTTCTTGATCTCCCTTTAGGTTTTGTTCTGTTTTTAGTGTATTGTAATCAACATCAATGGCTTCACTAAATTTACGTCTCAAGGAGATCTCTTGAGCCTCATACAGCTCTGCTTGAAGATACAACAACGAGGCCAAGTTGCATTGTGACAAAAGTACTTTTTGTGGCTCTACGTCGGCCAAGAGCATCCACTCAGTCATACTGATCTTGATTCTCGCCGCCATGTTGAGATCACCCGTAGAAATGCACATTGCAGAAAGAAGATCAATTGCATTGAAAAATTCGTCCGTGAAAGGTTCCCAAGCGCCTGGGTTCTTGTTTATCACCGTGACAACGCCATCATGGCTGATTTCCATCGACTCACTATCGATAGTAGCAGTATAGTCTTGATTATTATCGCCATCTTTTTGATTGGTGAGTTGGGTTAAAGAGTTTAAGGGACCTAGTTTCCTTTGCACTTCGTCCTGAGCAATTATCAAATGGGTCATTAAGATAGCCTTGGCCAATTGTGGATTGTCGCTATTGAGTTCCACTAATTTAACGGCAACTCTTAAGTCTTTCTGAATAAGATGGGCTCTATGATCAGTGCCCTTGATTCTCTTGCCATCTACAGAATCTCGTTTAGCAGTCAACACTTTTAAGTAAAGCGTTGCTATCTCGTTGTACACAAAGGCCGCATCCTCGACTCTGTTTAATCGTTCAAACATCTCTGCTACTTTCAATTGGATGCCAGTGTATTCGTCACTTAGAGTATCCATTCCGATTTCGTTACAATGTTCTATAGCCTGTAAGTAATACTTTAATGCTAGTTGAAAATCATTCTCTCCTTTATCACTCTCCGCCCAGAGCCCATTACGCAAGATCTTGGCCACAGAGCTCGGAAATGTATGTTTAGGCCAAAACATATAATAGGCATAAGCAGTGAAGGCTGATACCCCCAACGAGATGTACAAGAAATTCTTGGGCCATGATGGCTTGGCGTGATATGGAGCCTGGTAATTATAGTTGGTATATATATTACGGCGAAGGACCCTGGTCCTTAATATATTCTGTCTTAGAACTGCCCGCCTAAACATGGTTATATATAAAATATTTCGAGCGCTTTTTTAATTGCTTCGAAATATATCATGTCGAATATTCTCTCAGTATTTAATCCATCATCAGGACATGATTTGCCCGACAAGAACTGTGCACCATGCACTGCAATCCAGTCATTGGTGTGTTTTGGGGGAGGAACTTATTTGAGCTCTTCTCTCCCGTTTAAAGACCCCAAGACAGGTCGGGTTGACTTGGTAAAGAACCCCATCTGGTGGCAGAAGTCAGTAAAGGGATTCGGGATATTACTAGTTGGATTTGGCGCTTACAGGGCAGGAGAGTTGGCCCAAGAGTACCTTAGAAAGAAATTTGATTAAAAAGGGGAAGGGACAAGAGAGACGAAGAGAGAAGAGGCAAAAGAGAAAATAGAGAAAAGTGGCAAAGTGAACAAGTAAGGAAAGAACTAAACTGACAGATGTTTTGGGAAGAAATGAATGAAGTCTAAGACTATTGCAACAACTTTTGCTTCTGCTTGTCTAGGCTGCTACTGTTTGAGTTCGTTATGCGATCTGGTTTCAGTGACAGGGTCTTCTGGTCTGGCCCCTCCCCCAAGTTTAGCTTGTGTTCACTGTTTGTGACTCTGGCCCCTCTGGATTATTCTGAAGCAACCGATCTAACCTAGTTCCTGAACCTGGCCTCGAGACTATGTTAGCCTTTGTTTCGCTTCCATGTTTTTCCGATTCATAGCCTTCCCCTCCTGTATATATTTAGCTTCCATCTGATCTTGTTTGCGCTGGACAGGGCTCTAGCGGTGTACATAGCCATCAATAAAGAGATATTGTAAGCCAGCGAGAGTGTATAGCGAGAGTGCACAGCGAGAGAATTTCCCCTTGCACAGTTAATGAAATTGAAAGCGACTATGAGCAACGTTACAATTTAGTGCGTGCACAGCCATCGCTACATCCCGTACATCCCGTACATCCCACATCGCTAATGGCGCGCATCGATGATCTATCGCTAATCGCGCATTGTTAATCCGTCGCTACTTCACTATAGCTACCGCGCAATTGTAGTCTTTTTTGGGCGTGCTGCCGCCGCGAAACCACTGCCCACACGAGCACAATCTCTCCAGCACCCCGCAAAAAGCCTCTACGTTGGACCTGCGTAAGTTTCCGTGCTCACCAGCGCTAAGCAGACGCATAGTAGCCCACGGCATAGTCGGTCCCTGTCATCGCTAAAATGTTCCACCTTTCTACTTTAGTTAAAAAATATCTGGGCACACTTCGAATCATTGACTATTTACGAAAGGTATTCAACATGTCTAAGATAATATCATCATTGAAGACACCTTTGAATATTCCGTGATATCTTCTTCATTGCCTCAATCCCCTGAAATAGCCGCGTTTTCTGCTGCGCCTCCTCTACGTTTGAATGTAAAGCACTATTGAACATCCGAAAAAAAAAAAAATACGGCACAAAACTTCCGAAAGTTTAACTAGGTAAATTTTGGACGCCACTAGTGAAGCCTTTCCAAGACTTATTATCTTCCGATAGTGAAATTGAGGCTACGTTGTTTTGCCTTGTAAAGCTAACTAAAAATCACAGCCATGTTCTACCATCTCGAAATCGGGTCTATATGTCGGAAGAGATGCGTGTAGTGCAGATGGAGATTCATGGGGACGCCGCATATTTCTATTGATGCAGCAAACAAAACGTAGACGTCATAGTAGATTCCAAATCTCCACCGTATCAGCAATAGCTAGCGGCTCCGGTATTCACCGTTAACGGTGACGTAAATTTTCTGCTAATAGACCTTACCTTTGGCTTTGCTTCTACTCTTCTTCAGCTATATTTCGATCATCCTTAGCTCTATACTCCACTATTTAATTATATCAGTAATCTCTATATGCTTGCTGTTAAGCCCTAAAATTTAGACCGGGCTTTGTTTTCAGATCTACTCTATGTCCTTGAAACAATTGCTTCATCGGTACTTTGTCTGTGCCTGCACCTCTAGTCGCGGAGAAATTCACTGTGCCAATGACACATCGCTTACACTTGCGCAACAATAATTAAATATGAATGACGACCACCAATTCGCGCCGTCCGACTAGCAATCACAGTAAACCTGCTATAGCAAACCTAAAGACTTAGCTATATCTAGACTTTTACAAGCTCACCGTCTCTCGATTTTACTTCCTATGCATATTTCGCGGTCGTGCGCGTGACCACTGCTTTCTTTTTGGCTTTTTTCACTCTTTTCGTCAAAAACCCCGCCTGAGCTACAAACCAAGCTCCTCCACTGCCGCCTATATCTGTCATAGGCACTGCGAAAAATTTACCCCTGGAACACATTATATATAGTTACTCATAACCATACATAAAAAAAAACGGACAACGTTTGGAGATTGTCAGTAAAGACATAAAATCAAACCAAATTGCCCTAGTTCCAAACATTTGTTTTAGATCCAAACATTTCATTAGGTACACCCAGTTTTGATCAAGTCATTGGGAAACGAAAAAAATTGTATACATTGGCAAGATTCAGATCTCAAAGCCGACAATAGACAATCGGCAGAAAGCTGCAGACAAAATCCTGGCGGCGCTCACATAACAACCCTTCGTTAGAGTAAGAATAGAATATATTCAGTATTCGATCTTCAAAGTATTAAGGTAACATCAATATAGAAAAGAATATTTATCATGGAGCAACAGTTTTTGAGTGTGGATTCTTCCACGCTTGACTCTCAGTTGCATGACAATCATCGGGTCCTTTTGAATGGACATAAAGATTTTGAGTTATCGAATCCTGCTAATCCTAGAATGAGTAACTCATTTCTGGCAGCAGATCCAAGATTTGGTCATAATATGTATCAATTTCCTGGTCAAATGAATCAAATGCAAAGAATGCAACAACTGGTGCTTCAACAAGACTTACGCCAACCTTTACCTCAAGCTTCACTACATCACGATATGTCTCACCTGTCAGTACTGGGACCCTCGGTACTGAATGGGCCTACGCCTCATGATGACCCCTCACCACATCCTCAAAATTATGCTAGAGCTCCATCTCAAACACAACTTCATTCGACATCGACTCATAGACATGATGAAGGTGGTGTTCCACATTCTGACGATCCTAATGCTAAATTTGATTTCGTCGATAAGGGTTTTGTGGCTCCAATCCCACCTTTACACATTCAACAGCAGTTAGTGAATGGTAACACCGAAGGTGAACCTGATTTAAAGGAAAGTGGTATCGAAGGTAGTGTCGATCAGGTATTAAGATCTTCATGTTCAAGATGTAAAAAAGATTTTGATCAACCAGTAATCATTCCTCAATCTAACGGTGAGGATCATGGTGCTAAGGCTTTGGCTGAGCCAAAGATCTACAAACTTTGTCAACACTGTCGTGATTTACAAAGACAACGATCAAGAAGATGGCAAAGAAAAACAAAGGATAAACATGGAGCGTGTAGAAGATGTGGATCTGAGATCCCACCTGATCAGCAAAAATTCGTGTTGTGTCCTGGTTGTCGACAGAACTTGCGAACTAGAAAAGCTAATCGTGCCGCTCAGGGGAAATGTGTTCATTGTTCTGGCCCCTTAGATGCTTCTATCATCACTGGCGATGAGAAGTCGGATGATAAGGATAAAGATCGTCAGAAAAGTGGGAAATATAAAGTGTGTCAACGATGTAGAGAAAATGACAAAATAAGAAGAACAAATTTGGAAAGAATGGGCAATTGTAATCGTTGTGCTAAGGCTCTCGATGCTGTTGATATAGGGAAACACAAAGTGTGTTCTCAATGCAGAAATAGGAAAAAGAGTTTGAATAACAATGGAAAAACACCCTCATCATCTTCAAATTCAGCCCCTGCTTCCTCTACCATCCCACACCCAATCCCTCAGGCGCATCCTATTGGAGTGATACCTCCGGACCAAGGAGTGGCAATATTATCGAATCCTGGAACTTATGGACCAATGCAGGTCCCACCACAATATGGCCAGGCACAAGCTTATGTCCCTGCCCAAGTTCCTCACAATCAGATTGTCGCCCAACAGCATGCGTTTAATCAAGCAATGGCACAGGCACAAGCTAGAGCTCAAGTACATGCACAAGATCAGGTCCAAGCTCAGGCCCAAGCTCAAGCTCAAGCGCAAGCGCATTTTCTGCAGGTGCAACCCCAAGTTCAAGTTCAAGTTCCTCAAATGCAAGGCTATAAGTCTGATATTCAGCAGTTCCAGCCTAGGCTGCAGTACGCTCCACAGCCAGGTTTGTCCAATAGGGCTGCCGTGGTGGACTTCCATAATGCCATGGCTGCTGCCCAGCAACCATAGATGACGAATTGTTTTATCATGTAATTATAGTAGGGTTTGTTTCATAGATACTGGATATAAAGTAAAGTTGTAAAGTTATAGGCTTTAAACTATAGTAATGTAGGTTTTATTTTTTATAAGTAAATCAGGTAATTTGTCTGGTCTTTTATACCTGTTAAAGTTGACAAGGCTTGTAAACTTCATATCTATGGCTTAGAGATAGCTTATGCTCGGAATACTTCCGATGGTAAGATCGACTAACACTGGAGAGTGTTCACGTGATCATACCCCCCCTCCGTCGGATGAAGTTACTGGTAGTTTTCCGTAATCCCTTGACACCATCACTACCATCACTAAACGAGTTGGGACATCATGATGCCCATGAAGAACGATTCGTTTACTTCACTTGGTTCAAATAAGGATAAGGAGTTGCCCCCGATTCCTTCTCCGCTACAATCACCTCAGTCAACGAGTTTTGATGGTACAATTTTACAAGCCAAATCACTTAAACGCAAGAATTTTAAACAACTATCTTTGGATTCGTCTTCCCAAAAGAAGTCTACTGATAAAGAACTAGATTTGAATTTCCCTCAAGAACCAGAGAAAAAAGTACGGCCGGCTCCGTTACTTAATTTAAAAAGTGATAGTGACAAATCACCTACCCTTGTTAACAAGTTTTCAAAATTAGAATTGGCATCAGATTCTCGAAGTGGACAAAATAGAGTTAGGCAACAAGTTATCTCATCGATATCTCCTACAACTTCATCGTCAGTGTCTCCGGGAGAACTTACGAAGAATTGCTTAGAGTTTGGTATTCAGAGTGAATCGTCACCATTATCAACCACTACTAGTTTTAAATTGAATAATAATGATCTTTTAACTTTAAAAGACTTAGGATCGGGAAATTCTGGTACTGTATCAAAGATATTACATATCCCATCACAGAAGACCATGGCTAAAAAGGTGATTCATATTGAACCTAAAAGCGTGGTTCAAACACATCTTATAAGAGAACTAAAAATTTTGCATGAATGTAAGTCCCCATTTATCATTGAATTTTATGGTGCCTTTCTCAACTGTAATAATACAATTGTTATTTGCATGGAATATTGTAATTGTGGATCGTTGGATAAAATTTTGAAACTATGTGTTCCTCAAGTGTTCCCAATCTTTGCATTGAAAAAACTGGTGTATTCGATATTAAGTGGGTTGAATTATTTGTATGCCACCCATAAAATTATTCATCGGGATGTTAAACCAAGTAATGTATTAATGACTCATAAAGGGGATTTCAAATTGTGTGATTTTGGTGTCTCTAGAGAATTGACCAATTCCTTAGCCATGGCCGATACGTTTGTCGGTACTTCCACCTACATGTCACCAGAGAGAATCCAGGGACTTAAATATGGCGTGAAATCAGATGTTTGGTCTATGGGGCTAATGCTCATTGAATTAGCCAGCGGCGGGCCTATATGGACAGATGACGAAGGGCCAGCGGGGCCAGAGGGAATCTTGGATTTGCTTCAAAGGATCGTTAATGAGCCCCCGCCCACATTGACAAAGAAAATCAACCCTATTACTAGTGCTCCTTTTGATCCTCAGTTGTGTTCATTCATTGAGAAATGTTTGGTTAAGGAGGAACAGGCTAGACTGTCCCCGTTGGAATTGTTACAACACAGATTCTTAGAGGGTGTAAGAGAGGGTGATTATGATAGACAGGTAAGGAAATGGGCCAAAGATATACGAAAATTGCATAAGGAAAGAAGCGGAGATTCTTAGCACAATAAATAGCGAGAATGTACAAAAAGAACAGAAAAACAAAAAAGATGTAGACGAAAGGATACAAAAGCAGTAAAAAAGAAGTTGATATAGAAATCTTTCTAATCGTATTCACTTTTGACTTCTATTCCCTACCTTCTATGTCATTTATAATATCTAAGTACTGGTCGCAGTTGCGGGTGTTCCATGTCGATGGCTTTGACAAATTTAAAGTGGACCGACTGGTGCCCGAGGTGTTGCTGCTTGATGCAGGCCATTGTATCGTGATTCACAGAACCATCGGAAGCGAGAGATCGGTGTTTTGTCAGGCAAAGACCAATTGGATACTGGGGTTGGGTATAACTCGCGTGGTAATGACTTTTCACCCTACTCCAAGAGATTTGCGGCAATCATTCGATGTCGTTATATTTGTGAACAATTATGGCACTTTTGCCGATACTGTGTACAATGGCACCAAATACAGATGGTGTGGGTTATCACCGATCAACGCTACACATGGGTCCCGCGACTTCAAGTTAGTGGTATTACAGGATCAAGAACAATGCTTGGTCTCTAGTGACCCATACACTCATAATCCAGACATGGTTAAAACCAAAGGGTTCTTTACCGGGCGATCACCAGAAAATCCGGGAAAGCCACTCAATAGCGAATTGCCGCTAGCGAAATACCACGAATTTTATTCAAGGGATAGACCATTTGATTTTTCGCTTATCCGCAAGGATTCGCTGTTTGAAGTGGATTCCGTCTCTGAAATGGACACCCTTGTTCTCCTCTCCATGGCCCTTGTGTTGAAACTTCACGAACAAAATAGACCACAAAAGATCGACCCAATGGTCATGAGGAATAGGGTACCGCAATCTTCATATTTCCAGCACATGGTCCAGATGGTGAAACACTACGGCTGCTTTTGATCTTGACATCTGAAACACATTATGAAGATGCCTGCATGTAGTAAAAAATTGTTACGCGTAGAACAACGAGAAGATGTAATCTAACGGTAATAAGACAATCCAACGATTCAGCGGTATAATGATGGATCTAGATCGGTAAGTTTGCTTCCTTTCTTCTTTTAAAGATTGAAAACTAATGTCAGAATGATTGAGGACATCAAAGTTTGTCGACATATCCCCGAGGAAGATGTAGAAGAGTTATGTTCCAAAGCGATAGAATTATTAATACAAGAGGCAAATATTCAAAATGTCGATACCCCCGTTACGGTATGTGGCGACATTCATGGCCAACTTCATGATTTGATTACCCTTTTCAAAACTGGCGGTGATTGTCCTTCGACGAGATATTTATTTCTAGGAGATTTTGTTGACCGAGGATTCTACTCAGTGGAGAGTTTCCTTTTACTAATGGCAATGAAAGTTCGATATCCTGATCGAATAACGCTTATTAGAGGCAATCATGAGTCGAGACAAATTACCACGGTTTACGGATTTTATGACGAATGTATACGAAAATATGGGTCGGTGAATGTGTGGAGATACTGTTGTGAAGTTTTCGATTATTTATCTTTAGGGGCTATTGTCGGGGGTGAAGGAGGAGTATTTTGTATACATGGGGGGTTAAGTCCCGATATAGAAACTATCGATCAAATTCGTGTACTTGATCGTAAGCAAGAAGTCCCCCATGAAGGAGGAATGTGTGATTTATTATGGTCTGATCCTGAAGATGTCCCCGGATGGATAATCTCACCGAGAGGAGCGGGTTTCCTCTTTGGGAAGAACGAGGTAGATCGATTTCTTCAATTAAATAACATCTCTTTGATAGCTAGAGCTCATCAATTAGTGATGGAAGGTTATAAAGAAATGTTTGATCAAGCGCTAGTCACGGTATGGTCAGCGCCCAATTATTGTTATCGATGTGGCAATGTTGCTTCGGTGTTAACCTTAGATGACGATTTAAATCGGGATTATAAAGTATTTGAGGCTTCTGCGCATAATCTGAATTCATTGCCCTCGAAGAATCCAGCAATTGAATACTTTATATAAATAAGCCACTCAGAAGCCACATATTCGGTGTTTATACTATGATGTAAAGATCGCTTACAAATTTTGCGATTTTATTTTTGTTCGCTTAGTACCGCGTCAATAGCACTGCCATTGCTGTACCGATTTTTAGTCACCGACAGAAGCACTGTACATCAGACCCTTAAACACGAAAGACATCAAAAAAACAGATGGAAAATCATTTTAAGGTAAATTAAACATTCCTACCCACACACGCAAATCCTCGGACTCTCCCTCCCTTATCTTCATGTGTCTTTTTCGCAACATCCTTGCACATTTTGGGAAGTAACTGCGATATTTCCTGCAGAAAAACCACTGTCGCTGTTATTTTTTTTTCGAGAGCTATTGTTCTGGATTTCGGTGCTCGTGTCAGTGACTACGCTAAAAAGACGAATTCAGCATGGTACACTAGACAGAGATAGAGTATTCAAAGTAGATAAACTATTAAAATAGGTTGAGTAGGCATAATAGATAGTATAGTTTATACTTTCGGCGTTTCTTTATATTTCCATCGGCTGCACCTCGGAATCCCAATCCGCGAGGGAGTGGCTTTAAATGTAAGTTTGGAATGCCGCCGCATTTCAAAAATTTTCCTGTCATGGACAGATAAATGTGTCAAACAAAATAGGGTTTTCACCTCTAAAAACCGAGAAAAATTGCAAATAATATTATCGGCCTCTGCCAAGCTTGACACCAATCCTTGGTATCTGTGTTTTTGTCCCTTTGGAAGCGCCTAGCGGTTGGCACTTTAGACCTAGTGTTTTGGAATCAAACAGCAGGTGCATTTTTGCCGCGAGAACCATACACTCCATGCATCGTACACTTGCAATATGGGTCGCAACGCTTTTCAATTTTAGAACATTTGGCACCCGTACGAAAGAAGTAATGCATAATCCAAAAGAGATGAGTTGATAGTGGATCAGCCCCTCTGACATATATTTAGCTTGATGTCTCTCACAAAAGCTTTGCGAATTCGTTTTTAGCTAATTAGAAGCATAATATCGTTAATATAAATTTTTGCAAGCTTAGCATTACATTTCCTGCTCAGCATTTATTCCACAATCATTTAACCCTTGCATTATGAACGTTTTTCGTTTAATATTATCGGTGGCACTTTTCGTCATGGCTGTCGTTGCCAAAAAGGATTCTTCTAGTACCACTACCACTCCAACTACAACACAGACACAAGCTCCTACTTCCGTTTGGGTAACGGGCACTGATGCAAGTGGAATCACTAGAACTACACAATCACGTTACACTCAAAGTTTCGACATCCACGTCACGGGTACAAGTTCCGTCCCTTCAGGAGGAATAGGCTTAGGCTCGATCTCAGGTGAAGTAGGTGGGATTAAATCCTACCAGGTAGTGACTATCTCCTCAAATGGTGCTAACTCATTCATAGGTGCTCCAACACCAGGTAACATCAATTTATGTACAATTTGTATGAGTATGTTACCACTCTTCATTAGTATAGGGATTTTACTTATTTAAAGCCACTGGCTCTGCATGACTAGTTCAGTAAACAAATTAAGTAATAGAGAATGTAAAACAGTAAAAGAGTATTAACAATTTCAAACTAACTGTTCAAGGGTTAAACACTTGAAACTCCCTCGTTTTCTGTTTCTCGTCTTGACCATCATCTAACCCTGAGTGCGGCTGCATTATTATTACCCAACCCGACTATATATGGAGCTCCACCACAATAATAAAGAAAACGGATAGTAGGTTGAATGGCTAAAGGATGATGGAATTTCTGTAGATGAGGGTACTTTTTGGTTAACGAGAAGAGTTTGTTGGAGCAAAAATGTGAGATAGAAAGTTTATAATAGCGAAATGGTAAAGAAATTAGAAAATTAAACCAAGTTTAAAGGAGTAGACAGTTGTAGAGAAGGTTCGAACAATCTTCTGCAGATGAGATTATTTCTAATGATAATCGAAGAGGCTGACCATTTACCACAGTATCGTGCTATTCTTAAACCTGTTAATGAAGGACGTGTGGCTTACATTGGATCACAATGACAAAAGTAGTCAGTGCTATTAGGTATTCAGATTCAAAGGACTTAAAGCATCTGAGCAAAGCATTGGAGTCGTTAAAACCGCCAAGTTTCATTAGTATATGATCATTTGATGTAGTAGCACTGACGCTTTCACTGTAGCATATCAGGTAAAAGGATGAACAATACTGGTGACAGTACAGCTCAATATGCCTATACACTTTCTCTAAAAACCATTAAGTCAAACACACCAACTTAGCAAACTCCTGTTGAGCAATTGCCATAGAATCAAATTGGTACATAATTATGTCAGCTACGATCCAACCTACACTAGTTACATTGACACAGATTGGTATGGGAATCGTTTCCTTTCTTCTACTCTCTTATCTCCGCTTCTCTTGTTCATCTAAGTTCTCTCCCTTTTTCCCTTTACCCTTTTCTTCTGCGATAACACACGTGACAGTTCTCAAAATATATTGCGAATAACTTCACTATAATTAAACAGGATAATGACCGATATACGGAACAGTCCATCGTCAGGTAGAAGTTTAAGGCTGGAGAGAATCGTGCAGGGAAATCGGCCTTCTCATGTTGACGAGCAAGATCAAGATGCGCCAAAACTGCACCGATTCAATGTCCTCGACGTGAGATCAATTACCTTAGAAAACAAAGGCTCTGTGGCCAGAGATCACGTATGTCTATATAATGAAGAGTAGTGTTGATGAATATTGTATACTAACAACTTAGTTGGCAAATGAGCGTACTTTTTTGGCTTGGTTAAGAACATCGCTCTCGTTTGTCACCCTTGGTATAGGTATCACTCAATTGTTCAAATTAGAAGACAAGACCTCCCGGATACGTACACCGAACAATTGGGTAGACATAGGTTTTCACTCATCTCAAAGTGATGATCTTCGTAAGTATGGCAAAGGGCTAGGGGCAATGTTTATTCTTCTAGGGATTGGTACGTTACTCTTTGGGGTCACCAGATTTATTCAAGTGCAAACCATGTTGACCAAGAGTCTTTACCCCGCTACTAGATTCTCAATTGTCGTAATAGTACTGGTGGTTCTTGCTGCTGTCGCTGTATCATTTGTTCTTATTGTTAAGCTGAATACGTAACTATCGCTGGGCGGTAAAAGATCACTCATATATATTCAAGACTAAGACATAGATATATATTCAAGACATTGGCTCGAGCATTGACTGTATCCAAGATGTCGAATCCGAGGCATTGATTAAGACATCAATTAAGACATCGATTATGTATGTAAGACATTATTTTGACTATCTTTTAGCGCGAAGCCCTACATCACGTGTTATACAGGCGGGAAAAATTTGTGTCGTGCTTGGGCCCAACTTTTCGCCCTTCAAAAAAAAGAGAAAATCAAATGAGAAAATTACTTCGTCTGTTATAATAGCATATCATAGATATACTTTAAAATGGTATGTTGGGATAGAGATAATGGTTGATGTGGATGTGATATGACTTGAATTTATGTTTGATTGTGGATGTAGATTTTAATGTGATATGGATTTTGGTGGATGTGATAGATTTGAATATAAATGTGAATAATAGAATGGATACGAACGTTATGATGTGACCTAGGCGAAAAAATTAGATGAATATATCAATACCACTCAATCAATCAACTATTTAATGCTGTCATACTAACAATTTTAGGGAAAAGTTCACGGTTCTTTAGCTCGTGCTGGTAAGGTTAAGTCTCAAACCCCAAAGGTTGACAAACAGGAAAAACCAAAGAGTCCAAAGGGTAGAGCATACAAGCGTTTGTTGTACACCAGAAGATTCGTTAATGTTACTTTGACCAACGGTAAGAGAAAGTTCAACTCCAACTCTGCTTAAGGCATGATAAATACTTCAATACAGATATATTAATGTGTACTTCATACAATTAATCATTTATTGTAGTTACCATTGAGGATTTAAGAAAAATGAATAAACACGGGATCTTACTTCTATAGATTCTTGATCTTCTTCAAACATAGGGGTCCAAACTACTAAATCAATCTTTTCTGCCTTGAATTGAAATTGTTCACAAGTCTTGAAAAATTCTAAATCCTTATGCAATAATTTGGGTCTATGAGGTGAAAAAACTACCAAACACTTCCCAGTCTTCTTTGTTAATTGACGACAATTTTTTAATAATTTTAAGTGTTCAGTATGATTAAAGATTAAATCAGATAAAATCACCAAATCAAATTTGTCCTCTTCTTCAAGTTGTTTCTTATCCAACATTTCACTAGCATCGTTACCCCAAATTAATCCCTTCACTTCAGAATTGTCAACTGTGTTGTTAGCTTTGAAATTGTACTCGATATTTTGAATCAATTCTGGATCAGGGTAATCAGTAGCAACAACTTTTTGTGCCCCATTCATCGCTGCAATAACCGAGGGAAGTGCTGCTGCTGCCCCCAATTCAAGTACCCTTTTACCCTTCACCAAAGTTTCAGCATGCTCATCCATATAATCTGCAGTAAAAACCCCAGCATTCCACAAAAGGTGGCCCCATAACGGTGATTTCCCTACCAATCTCAACTTAACTTCTTCGGGTTTTTTCGTTTTTCTCTTGTAAGTCACAAAATGGGGTTCTGGAGGAGGAGGTAAAAAGCCTTCAGGCTCCTCAAACATATTCGTGCCCTCTATATCCACTTCTTCATCAGACATGGCCGCTTATTGGCAGAAAGATCATCATCAATACAAAATCTTTAATCTTTCGAAGATGATCACGTGGTTAGATTTTTTGTCACTACGATGGCTGCAACCCTCAATTTCTCAACTGTTTAACTGGAGGGCTATCACATTGCAATTCGTCTTTATCGTCGACACAAAATATCTCTGGGAACTCGTCGAGATTGAAGAATATCGGTCCATTAACTTCAAATTCAGGGGACCCATTGGGGATCTTTGACCATGGTCCAGTTTGGAAATCTTCGTCCCCTTCAAAGAAGCATACCGATCGTCTTCTGGCTTCGGGAAAGTAGGCATAGGTGAAGGCTCCGAACACTTGGACTTTCTTACCTGGATTGGCATTACATGTGATTCCTCCAGTGTCTGTGAGTCCCAAAGTGAGCAAGTCTGAGCCTAAGGAAGCGGTAACACCCATATTCATTACGGCAGCAGCAATTGACCCACCTATTGAAAGGGAAAAAGTTCTACCCCATGACAAACTGTGAGTGTACCCAGCACCACCGGAGCTGAGTTTTGAAGAGATACATTGGGAGACTGGTACCTTGGGAATCTTTATGTCCTTTTTCTCTCCGTACTGCACTTCAATAAGGTCGATTCTGCGTCGAAAGATTGGCCGCAACCAACTTCGGTCTTTTTTTAATTCTGAATCGTCAAAATGGTACACAGAATTAGTATCTTTCAAGATAATCACTGTGGAAGCTGCGATCCTTGGATTCTTCTTTTTTGTCAATTGCTTCCAGAACAAAGATTGGAATAATTGCTTTTTGTTTGGGAATTCTCTTTTTTCTGGCTCAAGATTTAAATCTGCATCCCACGCATAATTTGCATCCCTTGAATTTTCTATATTCAAGGGTATTGCGCTCACTAAGGTCAAAAGAAATAGATAAATGAATATCATTGTAGTGTAAGGTTCTTTCTGAACTTGGTTAATCTATTGTGTTCTTATATATTTTGTAGATTTTCGCTATGCTACAAAATAAGTAATGCGACATATAGGGTATGCTATCAAAATTTTGTAAAAAATATTGGTCTCCCGGTGACTGCTACATAGAATGCTTCTCTAATAGACTAAAGTTCTTTCTTGTAAATGTCAGCATGTTTCGGATGGTAAAATCGATATTTTTATTATGGTCAGCCCAGGAGCTGAGTCCATCACTTAGACCCTTAAGTAACAGACAGTTTACAGAGACGAGCTTTATAATCAAGTTGGCTTCTGGGTCTTTGGTTGTGTCCAACTGCCTAGTCAACTCATGGAATTTAATTTGAATGGGTTCTAAAAACGTCGATATGTCGATACCTGAATATTGATGTAATGCAAGATCAATTAAAGAGGAAATAAGCTCAGAGTTTTCATATTGCATATTGGGACGGTCTTTAAACTCCATTCCTTCTAGCAAATAACTGATTTCATCTGACCTCCTCTTAGGGCGCTTTAGTTGACCTTCGTCTTCATCATTTGATTCCTCATGATGATCAATTCTCTCGTACAAATAAGACCGCTCATCTCCATAAGTTCGTTTACTACGGCTTATTTCTTTTCTGATAGGGGCCTTGTGAACAGGTTCCTCTACCTTTTGCTCCGTTAACCCAAACAATGTCTCTACTTCCATAGAAACTTTTAGAGAAAGATCCTCCATCTCTTCTTTTTCTTCCTCTTCCTTCAACACAATTTCACCAAGCACACTGTTTGCCTCTATATTCTCAAACAACTGACCCCAGGCCTTTGTCTCAGAATTCAACTCCAGCCGTTTAAGCTGAGACTTCCGTTCAGCCTTTCGTTCAGAATTTCTCTTACGTTCAGGCCTATTTCTACCAGATTTTTGTTCAGAATTTGCGCCAGGCTTCTGTTTATACTTTTTCTGTCCAGAGATTCCATACTTGTCAAAGTGCCTGCACCTTGATGGTGACATTGTCAAGGGATCAAATTCAACTGCCAGGTTTATCAGTTCCGCATTGTTTAACGTGTCTCTAGTCTCCAGGGAATTAGTGTCGCTCTTCAAGTCTCCGTCCAAAAGATCTTCCGTCTCAGACTCAGAAAAGACCACCGACTCTCTAACTTTTCTCTTTCCGTAGACAGCCATAAACTCTAAGGTTTACGCTTTTTGTTGATCACTGCCTGTATGCTGTTCGCCTGTATACAAAGACGCTGAAATATAAATTACCAGCCGACGTGTAATTAATACAATAACAACAATCATGTCTTTAGAGGCCAAGATTCGAAAGTTTCTAACGGGTCCCAAGAAGGGAGAGTCGTATGAGTTGAAAAGCGGGCTTGTTTCGCAATATAAACATGAAAGGAAAGATTCGATTCAAAGGGTGATCCAAGCAATGACCGTGGGTAAAGATGTATCATCTTTGTTCCCCGATGTATTAAAGAATATTGCCACTTATGACATCGAGCAGAAGAAGCTTGTGTATTTATATTTGATGAATTATGCAAAGACACATCCGGAATTAACAATTTTGGCTGTGAATACTTTTGTTCAAGATACCGAAGATCCTAATCCTTTGATAAGAGCTTTAGCCATTAGAACTATGGGGTGTATTAGAGTTTCGAAGATTATAGACTATATGGAAATTCCATTACTGAGAACTTTAAAGGATGATAATCCATACGTCAGAAAAACTGCTGCCATTTGTGTTGCCAAATTATTTGATTTAGATCCCGAAATGTGTGTGGAATTTAATTTTTTGGAGCAGTTACAAAAACTTATAAATGATCCTAACCCCATGGTAGTGGCTAATTCATTAAGTGCATTGATAGAGATAAGAGACATGAATACTGACCCCAATTTAGACGTATTCACTTTGAATAGTGAAAACGTGAAAATTCTTTTAACCTGTATGAATGAATGTACGGAATGGGGCCGAATTACAATCTTGACTGAGCTCGCACAATATGAAACTGCCTCTAATTCTGAAGCAAATCATATTATTGAGAGAGTAACCCCACAACTTCAACATGCAAACCCTTCAGTGGTTTTGAGTTCAATTAAAGTTGTTTTACATAATTTAGACAAGATCCCTGTGACTGCTCAAAGAACGGCGACTTTGAAAAAACTCTCTGCTCCATTGGTGTCGTTAGTAAGTTCTCCCATACCTGAGGCCCAGTATATCGGATTAAAAAATATAAGAATAATCCTTGAAAAATACCCTCAAGTGTTATCAAAAGAATTAAGAGTTTTTTTCATTAAATACTCTGATCCTTTATATCTCAAGTTAGAGAAGTTAGAGACCTTGGTAAGACTCGCTTCCGATGCTAATAGCTCATTACTTCTAGGAGAATTCAAAGAATATGCCATGGAATTTGAACCGGCGTTAGTTTCCAAAACTATTAAATCTATGGGGTCAGTGGCCATTAAATTGGCTGGAACCGTTATTAAAACTGTGACTCTTATGAATAGTTTAATTGATCAAAGAGGTGGAGACGTCATAATCAACGAATCAATAATTGCCTTTATAAACATTTTGAGACGGTATCCGGGCAAGAACGATCTTTTGACATTGATTATTCCCATTATATCTAATCATGCCAATGAGGTCGATAATGTTGATGCCCTTAGTGGTTATATATGGTTAATTGGAGAGTACCCGAAGTATTTCTCTGATTTGGCTACTAAATTGAATCTGCTTGTGGACGGATTTTTGGAATACGATCCTGTGTTGCAATTGAATATCTTGACCACCGTGGTTAAGATAAATCTCACTCTCAATGAGTCGTATTCTAACGTTTTACAACGAGTTCTTGACATGGCAACCAAGGAGACTGAGAATGCTGATGTCAGGGATAAGGCCTTTATTTATTGGAGAATATTGTCGTCGTCTTCAAAGGATGCACAAAAAAAGGCTCTTTTAACCAAACTTCCGCCCATCAAATCCACAATTGCAACTTTCAACCCTACTGTATTGGATACCTTAGTGGATGAACTCTCTACGATGTCTTCGGTGTATCACAGACCGGCATCTACATTCATAAAGCCGAAGGGCATCAAGAAGGCACCTAAAAAGAAAACAACTCACAAGAAGGAAGATCTTAATGATTTGACCAATCTTGCCAAACAAGAGATTTTGAATAATGTCAAAAATGAAAACTTGCTCGATTTTGATGATGATGAAGACAATACCCCACAACAAACAGGAGGAAACTCGTTATTAGATGAACTTGATAGTGTATTTGCACCTCCTCCTGCACCAAAGAATGAAATTAAACCCAATAATGATATCTTGAGTTTATTTGATGCACCAAATGACGTGTCCAATGGAGTAGCAAATTTAAATATCGAGAAAAAGAGCAATGGAGTAAACGGTGATTTGTTAGATTTATTCTAAGCATAATAAAAATTTACAAGTAGGTTTAAAATACAGTAGAATATACAATAGGTTTAGTCAATACTACTCAAAACTTTATTCAAAATTTCTGTTCTCGGAGATTCAACAGTTATTTCATCGATGGGTTCAGGATCGGTCAATTGACTTGTACTCTTATTCACGGAGGTTAAGACCTCCCTTTTGATGTCCAGCATCACACGATCGATCGTTGATATCTCAGATTTTTTAAGGTCTATCTGTCTTCTTAGCATAGTGATTAAACTCTCTCTCGATTGATGTGGTCTGTAAGTATTAATTATGTGACTGATATTGATCAACAAAATTTTGAGATCTTCTATTTTGCTGTTAAACTGTTCGGGCTCAATAGAGACAATTCCTATAAGCTCTAAGAAATTCAATAATAATGCCTCTTTTAATTTATGTAACACTTCAATCTTTTTCTGCGACGTTTCTTCATCATCATTGTAAAGTTGTTTCCAACCAGACTCCAGTAAACTAGGGATCTTGTCTTCAAATGACCAAATATTACCATATCCACGGTAATGGTCTCCCTCTGGTACCTTGGGGGGTACCAAAAGTTTTAATTCCCCTGGTGGTTCTGCACCATCAACATCCATTTTTCCCTTATCGCCATTCCATTCCTCCAACTTCTGAACATTTTCTGCAGTAAAGAACCGAACATACGGCGGAGGCGGCGGATACAACGAGCTTATAAGATCGTCATTGTTGTCCGTCATTATGGAGAAGAGTAGCAAAGATTTATTCGCGATTAGACAAATTACAAATATCAATATATAATCAATTAAATATAATCAGACAAACAAACACTTAACCTTAGTATTCAATATGAGTGAACACGATCACATGGACATTGATAGCAGTAAGTAGAACAGACCGAATCAAGATAAAGATTATTATTGTTTTCAGTTCAGGTTTTGATTACTAACTCTTCAGTAGCGGAAACAGAGGTCAAGAAACCAAAGCAAAGATTCGAAGTTAAGAAATGGACAGCTGTGGCATTCTGGTCTTGGGGTAAGTATACTTTTAAATGTATCTTTGAATGATAATGAATTTTTCTAACCTTTAGATATCCAAGTGGAAAACTGTGCTATTTGCAGAAATCATTTGATGGAGCCTTGTATCGAATGTCAACCGAACACAATAAATAATACCCAAGAAGATTGTATAGCTGCATGGGGTGCTTGCAATCATGCCTTTCATATGCATTGTATTCAGAGGTGGTTGAAATCAAGAAACGTGTGTCCTTTAGATAATAGAGAATGGACTTATCAGAAATTTGGCAATTAATGATCGGGTTTGCATTTTTAGTTATATACATATTATACGGGTTTAATCCAGGCACATACTGATTCTTTTGAATGATCCTAATGTAGCAACATCTTGACAATATGACTTCAATTCTTCAACACTATTTTGAATGCGTGATTCGTTTATATGGCCAAATAGTTCCACGAAAAATACATAATTCCAGTTGCCATTATGCGAAGGTCTCAGATTGATTGAAGTTAAATCGATTTCATGCTTGTGAAATACTTCAAGTGCTTTTCTTAGTGCTCCCGGCTTGTTGTCAGGTAAAGTAAAGATCAACGAGGTGGCATAGTCATCGTTTTTCTCTTGGGGTAAATCTGTATAACCTAGAATTAGAAATCGCGTCATATTACTAGAAACGTCTTCGATATTCCGACAGAGAACAGGTAAATCAAACATAACTGAACTCATATGAGAAGCGATACAGGCTGAGCCATTAGTGACATCATTTTTGACAATCTCTGCTCCTTTCGCTGTCGATGATGTATCTAACCTTTTAATACTGTCATCGACTTTTTTCGACAAGAAAGACGATACTTGTCCCCATACTTGAGGATGACTATATATGGTTCTGATCTCGTTTAAACTTTTGGCATTTGTCAAAAGATTATGATGCACTGTAACAAATTGTTCTCCCACAATCTTGAATGTAGGATTAAGTCTTCCGGATTCTGGTAAAAACCAGTCTCTGATCAAGTCATAAGTGAAAACCACTTGCCCATTAGTGGAGTTTTCAAATGGTACAACGGCATAATCCACCAACCTGTCATCGATCACCTTAAAGCAGTCGGGAATGCTTTTCTGCGGGATGAGCTCGATGTCTTTGTCCCCAAACTGTTGTGTCACCGCCTATGTGTTAATAGCGTTCTTATTATCAGAGTTATAGTACATACTTGATGGGTGAAAGTGCCCTCAGGCCCTAAAAACCCTATTCTGGCCATTAAAGAAGAAGAGTTCGAATAAGAATTGATATAAGTTATATGAAGGATATCAAAAGATCGCTCAAGACTGACTTTCTGTCTAAAACCTTTCACACACAAAGACAATCTTCGCTGACCAGCGATAAAGGCTTATAACTTTTGCTCATAATTACAGCTACGCCACTACAAGTGGACCGTTGGTGGCTCTTTATTAAGGGAGCACTATCACGGTACACGAAAATAGACCGAACTATAAATCGATTAATTATATATTTTATTGATACAAGATATTTTAGTTTCCACTTAAATGTCTTGGACAATGTTACCACGTTCAGAAACGTAAATACCATCCAAGAATTTACGGATATCCTTGTTTCTAACACGACAGATTTGTTGGACGTTAGCAGCATTTTGAGAGACGTCTTCCAAGGAGTTACCAGACAAAATCAACTCATCCTTTTGGGTAGTAGATTGTTCAACCTTAACACCATCGTAAATTGGAACGTGTCTAACTCTCTTTTCACCCAAGAAGTTTCTGATTTCAATAAAGTTCTTACCATCAATTTCAACAATGTTGACGTTAATTGGGAAATGCGCATAGACGTATCTCATCTTGTATAAGAAACCCTTAGTGACACCAGTGATCAAGTTTTGGATCAAAGACTTGACAGTTCTCAAGGCAGCAACTTGCTTTCTGTCACCACTTTGAACGGTGATCTTGATAGCTCTGTTAGAGATCTTTCTGAAAGTAACATCAATGTGTCTCAAGTTCTTGGTCAATTCACCTCTTGGACCAACAACCTTTATGATTCTGGCCTTGATTGAGAGAGTGACGCCCTCTGGAATATCTAAGATTTGATCAGTTTGGATGTATTTCATTATTGATGCTAGGTGTAGAAGATAGTGAAATTTTTTTTCACCAGTCAACTTTTAGGTCTCAAAAAAATTTTCGAAAGTGAAAAGTCGTGCGAAATGGAGAAATAAAGCATCTGGAAAATATCAGGACAGAAATTTCATGGTCTGAATATTACGCAGAGAAAAGACGAGCCCGCCGTAGACAGAGTTGAATAAGAGTAGACGGTAAACATAAAGACAGAGTAACAATAGTAGCCAGTAGAAAGTATATAGTTAACGGGAGCATTTGAGAGTGTGAGTCAAATCGTAAGTCAGAAATAGAAATATTGCTGCGCTTTCTTCTATGTTTTCTACTCGCTTTTCTGCTTCTGAATCTACTTTGCTGTCTACATTCCATTTCATTCAAGTGTTCATTAATATTTACTCGTCATCGTCGATATCGATGTCTTGATCGTCAAGTGTTTGAAATTCCCATTTCTTCTGGCCTTCGGGAAAAGTGACTCCCAATTCGAGCAACGTACTGAAAGCCTTGGAAAAGTCATTAAAGAAAAGATCTTGATCTTCAGCGTATTGCTTGACATACTTGACAAAGTATGACTCTTCTTTCAAGGCCATATCAGTAGGCAACATCATGAAACTGTTGGTCTCGTTATCTTCATATTGTCTCTTTCCACTCCAGTCCTTAAGATGCCAATCACCTAATAATCTCACGTAGAAATCATTGGAGAACATGTTGTATGATGGACCCCATGGGCCACTGTACCCGCTGTAGTAAGAATGACATTGACCTAAAACATGAGCTCCAATCAAGGCCACAGTCTCTCTTTCATTGAAACCCATTCTGGCGAATAGATTCTTGACATAGAGACCACCTTCGGAAGCACTGGGCAATCTACCATTATCAGGAACCCTCTTTGGGTCGCTCAAGTTCTTTCTACCGGGTCTCCATGGAATTTTTGGACCTCCAGATTCTTGCACCGCGGCAACACCTCCTAAAGTCCATAAATCACCTCTAGATAACCATGGATACCTATCAGCAATTTCCAAATAGAAGTCCCGTCCAACTTCTAATCCTTTGTTCTCACCATCTAGTCTTTCGGGGGAATGGATCATAGTACCTCCATATGACCCACCAGTGTTGTCACTCTTCTGGTAGGTACCTGAAGCGTGCCATGAGAGTCTACACAATAATCCATAACGACCAACTCCACCGTCAGCATCCTCCTCAAGGTGAATCTTTTTAGCAATTTCATTGTACACTTCTTGGTACTCATTGAATCCCTTACCCTTGGGGATTTCAGCAACATTGACAATACCAGTGGCCGCCATTAATGGCTTCCAATTGGACTTCTTATGATTATCATTGTCAAATTTCAGGTAAGCTAAAAGGGCTCCTCCTCCAAGAACACCCCAAAAGGCAACATTAGCATAATTGAAGCGAGCACTCAGTTGCTGCTTCCAAAGGTTTCTCTTGATAGAACCAAAAGAGTTTCTTGCAGCTGTTGACGACATAATTCACAATTCGCTGGTCAGTTTTCTCAAACAATGAAAGATGTATCGATCTTATATAAAATTACTTCGTACGGCGGAATTACACGTACTCATTCGCTTACATATTCTCGGGTCCGGATCATTATGCGACAGGACTAAAATGAAATGACTGATGAGATAAGAGCAGAAGTGAGATCAAGAAAAAGTTAAGAACAGATGAAACACTGGGAATGATACAAGTTAGTAGGTAATAAGATATATCCTTATAGAAGTAATTCGAAACCATTGCTTTTCTTTTTTTTGCAACTATATGAGTTTGTCAGTAAAATTGTATGCCCTACCATTGGCTGACGCATATATGCATGAAAGATCTAAAAGTCTCAGATTACAAATTTCATCTCGAACGGTAACATAAGTCAAAGAGTCTGGATTGATCTACAGTCTCGATTTGTCTTTATCTTTGTTTTTGTATATACACATTCTACTCTTGGTTATCCAAAAACCTGTCGACTGCTACGGCATCTTCATACACCCATGAGCCTTCTTCATTGTATGTCTTAGCATTAGAAGTCATTAACCTAAGCTCGTCAACAAAGTCTTCAAAAGTTCCGAATTTACCTTGCAGAACACTCTTGCGTACTTGATTAATCGATACGGGCAGCTTGATCACCTGGTAATAATCAGGGTATAACTTTCTCGAAGGTAATACCATAAAGACTTCGGCAATATTATGACCATCAGTTTCAGACGTCAAATTCGAAAGCTCATCTAATATCGCTTCAGACTTTTTCGTCAATTCATCTGCTTCCCCTACAAAGTCATCTTCTTCATCATATTGTGGTGTCTGTGACCTTGATCTAAGACGAGAATCGGTAGCTTCTTCTTCAGATTCCTCAAGTTCTTCACTTCCACCCCTTCTTCTCCTCTTACTTGCCCTTTCTTCCTTTCTTCTGATGGCATCTTCCACGGTATCTTCGTCATCATCCATAGCTGCTAACCATTGTTCTTCAGTTAACCCATCATCATACTTGACCCTCTTTTTCTCTCTCATCCGAGTCAATTCCTTGACATCCTTCTCGAAATATTGCGAAACATCTTCAGTGAACACACTAGGAAGTTCATTCTCTTGAATCAATCTCGACTTATAGCTTCCTTTCTTGGCCTCCATTCTATCATGCAAGATCCTTTCACTATCGATTTGAGCGAATTGCTCCTTTTCTTCTTCAGATCTCGCAAGTATTTCATTAAGCTCGTCATCATCTAATATGGAGTTTTCTTCATTATCACCTCTCTTGGCTTCTGCCTCAAGTAACCTCTTTAAAAACTCCTCTTGTTCTTCTGCTGTTGACTTATTATCAAATTTACCTGCTTGAATAACTTTACCATCAATATCAAGCTTTTGATGCGCTCTCTCCAAGATCACTTCTTCCACTGAATCATTGGAAATCAATCTCAAGATCCTCACTTCATTCTTTTGTCCAATTCTATGGGCTCTATCTTGAGCTTGTAAATCTTGATGAGGATTCCAGTCCGTATCAAAAATAATCACTGTATCTGCACTTTGTAAATTCAACCCTAACCCACCGGCTCTAGTTGATAACAAGAAACAGAAATATTCCGAGCCATCAGCATTGAAGTGCTTCAACATATCTTGTCTATCTTCAGCCTTAGTGCTACCATCAAGTCTCAAATACTTCATGTTACGCCATCTTAAGAAATCTTCCATAATATCCATTACTTGAGTCATTTGGAAAAACATCAACACTCTATGGCCACTGGCCTTGAATTTTGGTAATACCCTATCCAAAAGCTCAAACTTTCCACTGACCCTCCAGATATAATCATTCGTGAGTCGAGAAGAATTGAGCACGTCTTCAACTTCTTCAAATACAAATGGATGGTTACAAATCTTTCTCAATTGCATGATCTTGTTATTCATACCTTTGATACCTGATTTTGAGCCACCCACTTCAGCACCGACAAATAAGGCATTGTGCTTCAACATTTGTTGATATAAGATTACTTGTAAACCGGATAAGTTACATTTAAGAACTTTTTCAATTTTATCGGGCAAGTCCTTTTCTACATCTTTCTTTAATCTTCTCAAAAGGAATGGTCTCAAAACCTTATGCAATCTTCTAATGACCAACAATGACTCTTCTTCAGTCAACTCTAACTTCTCTTGAGAACCAGTATTGGCAAAGGGAGTATTAAACCATTCATCGAACGATTTCACGGAATTGAAAATCCTAGGGAGAACGAAATTCAATAACGCCCACAATTCCGGTAAATTATTTTGTAAAGGAGTACCAGTCAAGATTAATCTATTCTTTGCCTTGTAATAACTCTTTAAGGTCACTGACAATTTGGAATTGGCATTCTTTAATCTATGACCTTCATCAATGATTAAATGAGAGTAATTAAATTTGGCTAACAAATTTCTTTCTCTAATGACATATTCATAAGTTGTCAACATAACTTGAAAAGTACCGGTTCTTATTTCGTACTGTAACGATTTACGTTGTTGTGGAGATCCCTTGTATACAATAATCCTCACGCTAGGAGCCCATTTCTCAAACTCCAACGTCCAATTAGTAATTGTTGACAATGGCACAAGAACTAAAAATTTTTCTTCATGTTTTTTTTCTATCAAGTAAGTGATTAAAGAAATGGATTGAATTGTTTTACCTAAACCCATCTCATCGGCCAAGATACCATTCAATTTGTTATTATAAAGTGATACCATCCACAGTAAACCTTTAATTTGATATTCCTTTAACTTACCACCAACCAAGATCGATGGTTGTTCCTTGACTTCTTCTTTAACCCTGTGGGCCACTTGATAATAATCAATTTTCTCTCTGACTTCGTCATTAACTTCTTCTTTCGTCTCAGGCATGTCAGCTCCCAGCTCGATCTGTTGCGCCTTGACTTGTTGAGCTAATGAGTCCAAGAAAGTGTTAGTTTGCTTCAATAAATGGGTAATTCTATGATCCTTAGTTTCATCCAACAATTTGATGTAGGCTTCTTCATCATCAGCCTTCAAAGCTTGCAAACGTTGTTTAGCTGTTTTCTCGTATTTCTTTGATTCATCCTTCTCAGATACGGAATGGAAGTTAACAATGGATCTGGTGATCGCATTTCTCTTGTTTTGACGATTGATTCCATTATTAAAATGAGCAACCGAACTTTCCAACACTTGACGAATCTTTTCTACATGTACAGCATGCTGTTTCCTCTTTGCCTCTAATTTTCTTTTTTCCTCAAGTTGTACAGCTAAGTTTTGAGGATCTGCCTGGATAATCTTGGGTCTAACATAAACTGATCTTTTCGCTTGTGAAGTCAACGATAATTGTTTTAAATCAGTAACACTAGAATGAGCACTATTAGCTTCAGAGATGACAATAGACTTCTTCAATTGTTTCTGTTTCGATAATAACCTTAACGATTTTAATTCAATCAAAGCATTAATCTTCAATGCGTCCATACTATCCGACTCACCATATAATCTTTCGGCATCAAAAGTGGCCAAGTTGGCCGGAAGAGTTTCTAATTCCTTTATTCTATTCGCAATTTTGGACGAAATCATTTGCTCGGTGTAATAATTGCCCAATGGCGCATGCAAAGGTTCCACTGATCCTGCCGACAGAGGGAGATCTATGCCCAAAGTTTTCGCCCTTTCAATAAAGTCACCATCGGGTTTCGTGAAAATCAACGATCTTATCTTTTGACTTTCAGTATCTATATCTTGGGTCTCACCATGATCCAACCCTATAAACTCGTTTTGTAAACTTTCTGGCAAATCCAAATCCTTCGATAACATTTGAAGACCTGCGATCTGCTTGGCCAACAACTCATGATCTAATTCATCTTGAGGACTCTCGATCTTTAAGTTCTTGACTTCAAAAAGCTGATGTTCTTCTTTTAGGAAATTTCGCTGTACTTCTGTCACTTTGTGTAAGACTTCTTCTATAGCGAGTCTTTCACGTTCAGTGGGGTCTTTAAATAATTTAAAATCAGTACTAGGTATCGACCCTTCTTCTTTAGTAGCAAGATATGATAAAAGTTGTTTATGTTTGTCGGCGTACTCCTTTGAGGTCCGAGACAATTCTTGGTAACGAGAAATCAAATTCAATAATTGCTTTTTAGATTCAGGGAACTTAATCTCGGCGAAATCTGTTTCGTGAGTCCCATTACTGAATCCATCACCGCGATAATTTGGAGAAAGTGATGTACCGTTCATTTTGAGTCTCACTATCCCCTATAGCTGACCCGGATTTCTAATAGCGATATCGGAAGATATGTGGTTTAATCTGGGGGTCAACTTTTTATTAAAGTGCTTTAGTGGTGTGTTAGGCAGCCGTCCTGTAGATTTGGTGATGGACGCTGATATATTTTCGATGTTATTGAGTAGAATAAGCTCAATTATGAAATGTGCCGAAATTATTTCTCGCGTTCAAACACGTTTGGTATGCGCACGTCTTATACGGTACGAATCGATGACAGGTTAAACAAGGGTTATTAAAGGCGTTGGTAAAAGAGTCTTAGAGGAGTAAGTAATGGGTTAGGATTCGAGGTTTTGTTTGGCTATTTTTTTGTTCAATTTATTTTGTTAAATGTCGTGGACATGCATCACACAAAACGTTTAAAATCATGCTCATTTTTCGGTGAATTAAAGTTAGGATCTTTCTCTTGTAGATGATAATGATTTTGAATAGTGTTGGTATTGGCAGGCGCATGGGTGCGCAGATGCTCCGGTCGCTCAGGTTTAATTCCAAGCAACTGAAAGAGCTTAACTGGGTGGAGTTTTTAAAATTGAAGAAGCAAAATAGATATATCAATATGGGGTTCTCATGTTTAACATGTGTTGGAGGATCTTTAGTTACCTTTGGTATTCTTGGGAATTTAGAGTTTCAAGTGGAACTGAAAGTGATGGGGATTGACTATTTCACCATCATGGTTGTATTATTGGTAGCTGGTGGAGGACTTGGATATCAATTTGGACCCTTACTTGGGAATCCTGTCTTCCGTATGACACACAGGCCTATTTTAAGACAATTCCAAGCAAAAGATCAAGACTTTTTAAAGCGAATCAAGGCTCACAGGGTTGATCCATCGTCACAATCATTCTCTAACCCTGTCCCTGATTACTACGGTGAAAAAATCTTTTCATTAAAGGATTACAAGCAATGGTTACGTGACGGTAACACATTTAGAAGAAAAGCAAAAGAGTTTGTCTAGACTGTAAATAATGAATGTGAAGGTAGGAGTGGTGAGAGTAGTGAAAATGTAGTGTGGTAAGGTATGCTTGGTTATGGTCGCACCGGATCAATTGGGCTGAGATTCCGAAACATTGACCGACGCATCGCTCATTAGCCACGCACGAACCCCAGGTTTAGAGAGCTAATAAAAATATATTGATTTTTGAGCGAATGACCATGTAAGTTGACTTGGTTGTTTGAATCGTATTCTTCGAGTAGACGTTGGTTCTTTTGAGTCATCACTTGTCGGCTACCATTAATAGTCACCTATTTATTTCCAGGTTGTCCTTTATGTAAGCAGCATGTATCATTGGTGCTTCCGATTCCGAGCTCCGGGATCCCGGAAATAAAGGACAAATAAAAATGGAAGAAGTAGCAAAATTTCGAGGAGTGTTTTGCCCACTTTGCGTCAAGCAATTGATTTTAGGGTTATTACTTTCAAGTAGAACCAATCTATTCAAAATGCTAAAAGCTTTTACAAGGGCAGTCCCTAGATCACAGCTTTTAAAAGCTCGTGTCGGCTTTCTGGTTCGTAGAACTTTGGCAACCGATACTTTTTTGCAAGGTAATAATGGGAATTATGTTGATGAAATGTACGATGTATGGAGAAAGGATCCAAATAGTGTTCATCCTTCTTGGAATGCTTATTTCAAGAATGTTGAAAATAATCATGTTCCTACTGCTCAAGCTTACACTGCTCCTCCGACCATTGTTCCAAACCCTGCTGGTGGTGCTGCTCAATTTCTTCCCGGTAGCTCTCCTACTGAGGAAGATGTTGTTGATCACTTGAAAGTGCAACTTTTGGTGCGTGCTTATCAAGTTAGAGGTCACCAAAAGGCAAAGATTGACCCATTGGGGATCTCCTATGGTGATAACACCTATGTGCCTAAAGAATTAACTTTAGAGCATTACGGTTTCACCAATGCAGATATGGAAAAAGAAATCACGTTGGGTCCTGGTATCTTGCCGCGTTTCGCTGAACAAGGTAAGAAAACTTTGAAATTAAAGGATATCATCGCCAATTGTGAAAAGTTATATTGTTCTTCTTATGGTGTCGAATATATTCACATCCCTTCAAAGGAAAGATGTGATTGGTTAAGAGATAGACTCGAAATTCCTGATCCTTACAAGTTCTCTACTGATCAAAAAAGACAAATCTTGGACCGTTTAATATGGTCTACTTCCTTTGAGAGTTTCTTGGCCAGTAAATTTCCTAATGACAAGAGATTTGGTTTGGAAGGTTTAGAAGCCGTTGTCCCTGGTGTTAAAGCTATTATTGATACCTCAGTTGATTACGGTGTTGAAGACATCGTTATTGGTATGCCTCACAGAGGACGTTTGAACATGTTGTCCAATGTCGTTCGTAAACCAAATGAATCTATCTTCTCTGAGTTTACTGGCTCTAAAGAATTTGATGAAGGTTCTGGCGATGTTAAATACCATTTGGGAATGAACTATGCTAGACCGACGACTTCAGGTAAGCATGTTAACTTATCTATTGTCGCTAACCCATCTCACTTGGAATCAGAGGATGGTGTTGTCTTGGGTAGAACCAGAGCTATACAGCATTTTAAGAATGATATTGCTAAAGCTATGCCTATCTTAGTTCATGGTGATGCAGCGTTCTCTGCTCAAGGTATCGTTTATGAAACCATGGGATTCTCGCAATTGCCGGCTTACTCTACCGGTGGTACGATCCACATTATCTTCGATAATCAAATTGGTTTCACCACCGATCCAAGATTCGCAAGATCCACTCTTTATCCGTCTGATATCGCCAAATCTATTGATGCACCAATTTTCCACGTCAATGCTGATGATGTCGAAGCCATTGTTTTCATTTTCAACTTGGCTGCTGAATGGAGAGCTACCTACCGTTCGGATTGTATCATTGACGTTGTTGGTTACCGTAAGCATGGTCATAACGAAACTGATCAACCAGCATTCACTCAGCCTCTCATGTATCAAAGGATTTCTGAGAAGAAGTCTGTCATCGATTATTACACTCAACAATTGATTGATGAAAATGCTTTTACCAAGGAGGATATTGATGAACATAAACAATGGGTATGGAACACCTTGGATGAATCTTTCGGCAAATCAAAGGAATATGTCCCTACTGCTAGAGAATGGTTAACTACTCCTTGGGAAGATTTCAAATCTCCAAAGGAATTGGCTACTGAGATTTTGCCTCACTTGCCAACTGCAGTCGATGCACAAACCCTTAAAGAAATTGGTGTCAAGACTGCAGAATGGCCAAGTGGCTTTGAAGTTCATAGAAACTTGAAGCGTATTCTCAACAATAGGAAGAAGATGTCTGAATCTGGTGAAGGTATCGACTGGGCAACTGGTGAAGCTTTAGCTTTTGGTTCTTTGGTCACTGAAGGTTACCAAGTTAGAGTTTCTGGTCAAGATGTTGAAAGAGGTACTTTCTCTCAACGTCACGCTGTCTTGCACGACCAAAAGTCTGAACAAACTTACGTTCCATTAAACCACTTATCTGAAGACCAAGGTGACTTTTCGATCAGTAACTCTTCGTTATCTGAGTACGGAGTTATGGGTTTCGAATATGGTTACTCTTTAACTTCTCCTGATGCGTTTGTTATGTGGGAAGCTCAATTTGGTGATTTCGCAAACACAGCTCAAGTTATAATTGACCAATTTATAGCTGCTGGTGAGTCCAAATGGAGACAACGTTCTGGTATTGTTTTATCTTTGCCTCACGGTTACGATGGTCAAGGTCCAGAACATTCCTCTGGTCGTCTCGAAAGGTACTTGCAATTAGGTAATGAAGACTTCCGTGTATTCCCATCACATGAGAAATTGGAGCGTCAACACCAAGATTGTAATATGCAAATCGCATACCCAACTACTCCAGCTAACTATTTCCATTTGTTGCGTCGTCAAATGCACAGACAATTCAGGAAACCATTGATTCTCTTTTTCTCTAAGTCCTTGTTGCGTCATCCTATGGCAAGGTCCTCGTTATCTGAATTCACTGATGATTCTCACTTCCAATGGATTATCGAAGATCCAGCATTAGGTTCATCTATTGATGAGAAAGAAGGTATCAAGCGTATTGTTTTATGTTCTGGTCAAGTGTTTACTGCGATTTCAAAGAAACGTGAATCGCTTGGTGATAGATCTACTGCTACTTTGAGAGTTGAGCAATTACACCCATTCCCATTTGCTCAATTACGTGATGCTCTTAACAGTTATCCAAATCTTGAAGAAATAGTATGGTGTCAAGAAGAACCATTGAACATGGGTGCATACTCTTATGTTGTTCCACGTATACATACCACATTGTCTGAATCTGACCACAAGGATTTGTCTTTAAGATATGCCGGTCGTGATCCATCAGCTTCCGTTGCTGCCGGTTCTAAGGCTATGCACAATGCCGAAGAAGACGCCTTCCTCAATGACGTTTTTCAAGCATAATAGATTGTTTCTAGAGAGTATGTAATGTTTGCATCATGGGTATTTATTTACCAATATAAAAGTTATCAAAAGTAGAAGTGTAGCTGTATCTTTTATGTCCTGTATGTAGTCTAAAGATAATGCTCACTTGATTAATACTCTGGGGCATAACTTTATGGAGAAGAAGAGTAACTATGGCTGAAGGCACGTTCAAATCGACATTGGAACATGTTTGGTATAGGGAGAAAGATGTTCTTGGTGTTGGGGGTGTCCATAGATACACCGTAACCTATTTGAACAAGGATCCGAATAAGGATGTGATTTATTTCCGGTTAAAGAACATCGAGAGGTCATCAATGAGAGCTTTTCAAATATTTAGTGGACCTTTCACTATTTACTGTCACGTTGTGCCCTATGGGTATAATTCACATAGAAAATTTAAAGCCGATAATCCTAAGGAGTGCAAGGAGTTAGTGTTTGAGAACCAGCTTCAGCCGGGTTTAACGTTTAATGTGAAGTTGTTATTAAATGAAAACTCGTTAAAGGAAGTCGCTGAGGAAGGGTATTCTGTACATCAATGGGAAATCGACTTGGTTTCACAAATTGTTCTCAATAGTAAGGGTAAGGTGTACTATGACTTCATGGTGGGCGATGACTTTGAATGTATGAAGAAGTTGAACCATGGGATCTTCCTGAACTCCCTCTTTGCTGCAATGGAAGGTGAAGAAGAACTCCCCTTGGGAGAAAAGTTAATTGATGACTTGAATGTGGACAAACAGGTGACGGAAGATATTTGGACCCTAAAACCCAAAAATCCAAATGAGCCAATCCATTTGGTGATATTGACCCACGGGATCTTTTCCAATTTGACGGCTGATATGTTGTACATAAGAGATCAGTTATATAATCGAGCGACGGATAATGTCGTGATTCAGGGATATTCGGGGAATGTGGGCAAGTCTGAAAAAGGGATAAAGAGACTTGGGTCAAATATGGGAAAGTATTTGATAACCTTGATCAAAAATTTAGGAAAAGATTATAACATTGAGAAAATCTCCTTCATTGGACATTCTTTGGGTGGACTTACCCAGTTGTATGCAATAAAGTACGTGCTACAAGAGGAAGGGCCGGACTTTTTCTCCAAGAGAAATATTCAACCCTATAATCTCGTATCTATGGCGAGCCCCTTGCTTGGTGTGCTTAGTGAAATGAGTTTTTGGATTTCTTGGTTTCTAGACTTAGGGACACTAGGGAAAACAGGGAGAGACTTGACTTTATCTAAAAAAATACCTACGCTCATGTCTTGGAAGAATTCAAAGAGAGGTGATTCATTCAGACCTGTTCTCGAAACTTTACCAAATGATCCACTTCAAACCTTTTTGACTCAATTCAAGAAACTTACGTTGTACGCCAATGCTATCAATGACGGAATAGTGCCTTTAAGGACAAGCGCTCTTTTATATCTAGACTACGAGGCATTAGGAGACGTTAATACGCTTATTCAGGATGAGCATAAATTAGATCACGTCGACACTCACCTGGGTCTTCATCCTATACAAACGGTGGAATCAGATAACAGCAATAAGTCTGTAGGTGAAATACCTATGGATAAATCAGAACTAGGTAACGATTCCAAAATCGAGAAGAGATTCGAAAACTTCCTTTCATTGAATATGATGGGTACTCTTAAACGCAAGCCTAATAAACTGCATTATCCGAAATTAAAGAAACTCGACCAACATCGATCGAGACGTCTAAGAGCTATTTCTGTTAGGGGGTCTAGTACCCCAGTGTTATCTAGTGACTCAGAGAGTGAATCTAGTCAATCAGACGATATTAACAACTCAAATGAGTATGATGAAGATGACAATCAACAAATGTCTGCGCTTCCCAAGGCATCCGCCGTGGAATCAGCACTCAGTACGCTTATTTCACCTATCCCGCCTTATAAGTATTTTACTGATCCAGAGGGTAGAGCCTCAGTGATCTTTCATGACAAGTATTATCATTTCAAAAACTTACCATCTGATGATCAAGTTTCAAGTCATGGAAAATTTGAGAAAATCATACTTAATTATAATGACTGGAAACTACAAAAGCAAGTTAATATCGTAAAGAAGTATCATATCCCAAAGTTAAACTGGAGGAAAGTGTTGGTCAATTTACCTCCCGATGCCCATAATAATATATTGGTGCGTAGAAGGTTCTCCAATGGGTACGGTTGGGGGGTTATTGACCACTTGTGTACAGAGTTGTTCATAGACTCTGATGATCTGGTAAGAGCTAAGATGTAATAGTCTTTGTATATTTTAATGAATGACATAGAATCTCAATCTCAACGGTTTTGTATGACTGCTGCAGTTAGACGTAAGGCGTTTATGAAAAGCAACTTTCACCGGGTTTGTCCTGTAGATAAAGAGATGCACTACCACGTGTAAAGAGGGTCTTATCAGTAAAACAAATGTGGAACCCTTCGATCGTCTTGCAACGGCGGAGATACTGAAACGTAAAAGGCGGAGAAGGGACAACTTCAAGTGGCGTGTCTCTCTAGTATGAATTGTCCAGTTTTCTTGTTCTTTTTTTTTTTTTTTTGCAAGTTCAGCGTGTCGATTTTCTTATCAGTATGCGGCGGACTTTTGCTTTGTTATTGTTTCTATGTAGATATTATGTGTGACTGGTAATATTGCGAGAAATCACTGACGTAAGGGGAAATGAACCACGCGGGATGTTCACGAGAAGGGCGTGTTATTTAAAGTGATTAATTCCTTTAATTCGCTTCGTCCTTTCCTTTTCACGCTTCTCAAATAATAAGGAGATATATTTAACCCACGGATTATCCATAACATTATTTAGCCACTATCTAACCCCTGTTTATCTTTCGTATCAATCTTATTAGGTATCTTGCCCAGTGTAATGGACGTGGACTCTTTCTATGATGTGACACAGTCAAACAATTTATCGTTTGTAATTATTGGTGCTGGACTAATCGGCCCCAGGCATGCTAGCCATGTGTTTGCGAGGCCTGATTGTGAGATCTTTGCTATAGTGGACCATTCTTTGAAGGGCCCAAAGATTGCTAAAGAATTCAATACCTTATTATTTAAAGATGTTGATGAGTTGTTGAGCTATTGCGAAAGGGAAAATGATATGATATATCCTGACGCAGCGATCATTGCTACTCCGAATGCTACACATCTTCCAATTGGACTCAAGTTGGCTGAAAAAGGGATCCATTTACTCATTGAGAAACCATTGGCCCCCACCGCCGAAGAATGTAAAATTATCATTGATTGTTGCTATAAAAATAATGTCAAGCTTCTAGTGGGCCATCACAGAAGATTCAATCCTTATATCGTTTCCACCAAGGAAAACCTCGACAAATTGGGTACTTTAATTGCAGTTCAGGGAACTTGGGCTCTAAAGAAACCCCAGAGCTATTTCGAAGAGAAACCTTGGAGATCATCCGTAGAATTAGGAGGTGGTACTCTTTTAATCAACTTGATTCATGATTTGGACTTATTGCAATATCTTTTGGGTCCCATTGAAAGGGTTTATGCAGAAGTGTTAAACAAGCAAAGATCAATTCCAGGGAAGTCTTATGATAACTTAGTGGATGAAGGTGCTGCTTTAACTTTACGGTTTGAAAATGGGTGCTGTGGAACATTCATTTGTTCTGATAACGTAACCTCGCCATTTCTGTTTGAATCTGGTACGGGTGAAAACCCTACCATCCCTTTTAATGACTCTGTATCTGGGGTATACAGAATCTTTGGTAACCAAGGAACGCTATCAGTTCCAGATTTGAATCTCCACCATCAGTTGAGCTTGGAGCCAAATGATAGATCTTGGCTTCAGCCAGTACAAAACACTAGGTTCAAAATGAGCCACGAGATGGAAGGGAGCGCTATGGAAGATGAACTTGGATTATTAACTCCATCTCCTTCGCCTAACTTCAAAGATAGCCCTATTTACAAGATTACTGGAGGGGAAAAGCCCAAGCCTTTTGATTTGCAACTAGATCATTTTGTTAACGCAGTCAGAGATTTGGAGCCTATAAAATGTTCGGGAGAAGATGCCCTTAGAGCTTTGCTATGTATTGAGGCAGTATTGAAATCGATTGAACTGGGTTCTCCACAATACGTCGAGGACATTAACAATGTTTTGTCTATTTAACTTAAGAAACCATACATAACCAATCAAACAGTTAGACATCTTTCTTATTTGAGACATATTTTTTGTAAAGTGTGTTGAACACATCAGTTAATTTGAATCTTCTGATCAATACATATTCCAAAATAAACCTGGGAACGATGTAAGAAACAATGAGTAAAAACGTCGCCTTACTACCTCTGTAAAAATTGAAGCCATTAGCCTTCTCAAAGTCATTAACCACTTTGTGAGCATAGACATCTGGAGACATTGGATTATTTCTAACTGCCATTTGCTTTCTTTCAAGAATTGCTTCAGCAAATCCTTCCACGTTATATATGGACGTTTCAGGATACGATCTCTTTTCAGAAATGTCTGTTTTAACGCCTCCAGTAACAATGTTTATTACCTTGACGTTGAAAGGACGCATTTCTAGACGTAAAGTAGCAGCATATTGGTGAATTGCAGCCTTGGAGGAATTATAGACCAGTGAAAATGGAACTGCAGTGAACCCAGTAACAGATCCAGTAAAACCAATAGTACCATGGGCTTTAATCAAGAAAGGTACGAATTCTCTCACTAGCCTCATGGGGCCAAAAACATTGACATCATAACATTTGGTGAATAAATCATCAGTAAGATCGGTGGCAGCGAAAGCACAAGGCTGACCGGCATTATTAAAAAGAACATCTAAATATCCTTCTGTCTTTTCATTAATGATCTCTTTGGTATTTTGGATACTTTCTGTGGAGGTAACGTCCAAGGGCAATGTGATTATACCGTAAGCCTTAAGAGGTTCCATTGCCTCTAATCTTCTGGCCCCGGCAAACACTTGGTAGCCTCTCTTAGTAAACTCGATTGCCGTAGCAAATCCGATTCCTGACGAAGCGCCAGTAACCAAAGCTGTCTTTTGACGATTATTTGTCATGGTGTGATAATTAAGGAATATCCGTCAATTTGCGGGGCCTGCGCATTTGACAGTTGACGTTAATTTATATCCGAACGAGGGAACGAACAGACTGACTATCACTACACTATTAATATTACTCTATAACTTCACTACTATAATTCATCGCTCACCTGTCACTCGACGCTAACCTATGACACATTGCGAGTCTGTGATTTTATAATGTGCAAACATAAGTCCTACCATATTACCTACACTAGCATTCATTCACTGGCTAATAATTACTATGTACATGTTTTTTTTTTCTGAAGATAATGCTGCACTGTTATCTGAGTCATATGAACTATGTGCTTATCTCTTTTACGATGTTTGAATTAATTCTCCTTATCCGCTTGGCTTAACTCGTTTACTATCTTTTGTTCATCAAAATAGTGCATAAACTTTGTCGGGTTTTTTTGCCCTTTCTTCGTGATGTGCAATACGGGAACGTCGTAACAGTAAATGTCAAACCACTGTGAGTTTTCTGGTTTCATTATATCTATGACAGTGGTATCGATTTTTTTCCCTTGTAGGTCCTCATTGTTTAAAGCCTTAGTGAGAACTCCTTTAGCATTGGTGCAGAGCATACAAGTGTCTTTGGTGAAGAAGGTTACCGATGTCAACCCCAACCTACTGTAGCTGAGTCCACGTCTAAACAACATAATGAATGACGGGTAATGGTAATGCCGCTTGGATTGATGGTTCCTATCGTTACGCGATGTACGGCATATAACTGACTCTTGATGTCAAGACCATTCATTTGTAACCAAACTAAACTTGTATAACGTGTTAAAAATGAAACCTATATTGACGTTGTTTTTTTTGTTGCTGTTGGTACTTGGAAATGTTCTTCAAGTAAATGACAAGAATTTCAAGGAAATCGTTTTGGACTCAGGAAAGTTCACCTTGGTGGACTTTTATGCTGATTGGTGCCGCCACTGTCAGAAGTTGATGCCCGATTACGAGGAAGTTGGGCGCCTTTTCGCTGACGATCCTGAGATTCAAATCGTAAAGGTAAATGGAGATAAGGATGGTAAGCGTATTGTTAATAAATATGATATTCCTGGGTTTCCGACAATCATGTTTTTCAATGGTGATAAGGATCCAATAGAATATGAAGGCGCCAGGGATTCGGAGGCTATAAGTAACTTTGTCCAGCTGGTAACGGGCCATAAAATCACTCTAGGTTCCAGTGACAATGCAATCAATGAAGTGGAGGAGGACTTTCAAGAGTCAAACGTGTTGCGTTTAGATGACTCAAACTTCGATGATTTGGTACTTCAATCGGGCAAAACTGTCTTTGTTGCCTTCACAGCACTGTGGTGTGGCCATTGTCAAAAGTTGCTTCCTATTTGGGAACAACTCGCCAATAAAGTCTATAAAGATGAATCCAAAATTACCTTTGGAAGGGTGGAGACTGATGTGGATAGTGCTGAAGAAGTCAAACTGATGTTTGGAATCACCTCATTCCCGACTCTTCTTTTATTTGATACTAATTCCGTTCCAGACAAAGATGGAGCAAGGAGGCCCTCTCAGTACTTTGATGGTCGCTCCCTTGGGGAATTGGTTAATTTCATCAATGAGAATTTAGGTTTGCACCGTAATGTCGATGGAACACTTTTGCCCACTGCTGGAAGAATCCACTACTTGGACAAGCTTATTAAGGAGCAATTGGCTGGTGAAAATAATGAGCAAGTTGCCCCGAAATTATTGAAAGAGCTCAATAAATTAATTGTGATTAGCAGGAGTTCTGTGGTGGATAAAGAGGTCTATGTCACAAGATCGGATGACTTTACTATGGAATCATACTACAGAAAGCTTTTGAATAAGTTATTAAATGGCGAAAATAAATATTTCCAAACTGAATTGAATCGGTTGAATAAATTACTTAAATATCGCAGAAATCAGCTAACTGATTCTGCCACCGATTCTATTCAAAAGAGGGCAAACATTCTTCAACTGTTTTTATAAACTTCACCAATCGATAGAATCGAATTTTTGAATGAGTCTAACATGGTCTGGCCAAATCTTCCCATCGTTCAAAACACATTCATCAACAATAGGCTTGACATTTTTCGGGGTGCATCTAGCTAACCAAATGTTTTTGCCAGATTGTTTTAAATAGATAATAACATTAGCCACATATTTATGTCCTCCAACATGATTTATAAATGCAACTTTCACCCCCTTAGGTCTATGGTCACCAAAGTCTCTGATTAAACCAAGATCTCTTAAATGGATATCTAACTCTCTCTTCATTATCGGTGCGGTGATCCCACATCTTTTATCTCTTGTTCTATGAGAGCACAAAAATATATAGGACATATTCATATCGACTTCAAGAGTGATGCTGGGGAACTGATCATAGTTCAATTTGGGTGATCTTTGCTCCTTCCTAGCAGCTATTAAATCTGGAACCACCGTCGATAAAATATTCAGAACATTCGCTACTGACACGTTCTTGAGCCATACGAAATATGGAAGTAATAAAACATCACCTTTCACCAATGTCTCATATTCTTCATCTTGAGAGAGGGCATCTGAAGTGAGAGAACTCACAGAGAGTCTAGCATCCCTGATGCCATGTTTTTTTCCTTTATTTTCTATCCACAGATCAATGGCATGAGGAAGTTTACCACTAGTGCTTGCTGGATCGCGTTCCCAATCAGTTTTGCCCGTAGAAATAATAAAATGAATATCATATGGTTTTGTGGAATCCCAGAGCGACGATGACTTATCGACTTCCATAGATTTGGGGAATTTTGAATTACAAGATTCACATTCAAAATCACAGTCTGATACTTCAAACCCCTTTTTCTCCACTTCTAAGTTGACATTTTTATCTTTAAATAATTTGAAGAATGACATATCTATATAATCAACTTTCTTTTAGATGGAATGTGCGGTAAAGATATAGTAGTTGCTTTTTTGCAAAAATCTCCGTCCCTAAAGCCGCGCAGGGTCTGTCGACAACTCCGTACCAATTATATAGTCTTCAGGTACCCAAGAGTTTAAATCACTTCATGATTCGTGGTAGATTTCTTCATATCTATATAAGTAGCTCGAGCCGTGAGTGGCACCTCTCGGTAGTGCAGATTCCGTCGCCGGAACGAGATCAGTACTCACAAAAAAGGAATGAGCTGGGAGAAATTTTGTACGACATTTTTACCACAAACGTGAATATTGAAGTTAGGTGTACTACGGAAACGGTTCAAGGATCTTTTGATTCAGACTGGAAAAATTTTTGCGATAAAAGGGGATAATCATTAGAAGCTTAGAAGCTGACTTAGAAAAACTATCGCACATAGGCTGCGTTATAGATTAAACAACACATAACTCAGGAATAATATATATAAGTTAAACGTGTTAAATATCCTGATTTAGAAAGTGGTGAAACGAACATCAACAATCGTTCGCTATGATTCAAGCAGTGCGTCCTCAAGTCGAAGATTTAGGTAAACAATATTCCTTTACATTGTTGGGCAAAACCCTTGAAGAAGTGACTCCACAGCAAGAACCACGCGAGGACCATAAGGCGAATAGCATAACCAACAATATTCCATCCACTCCGACATCATTAAAGGGCTCACGCTCGGGTCTCTCGGATCTAACTAAAGATACCACACCCTCTTCAGTAGAGGATAATCATTCCCATCATTCAAATAACACCATCCAAAAAAATATCTATCATGACGCTGAGATTGATCCATTGCATATACCAGAATCGTCAAACTCCACCATAAAACCTTTACAAGACCATGCCCCAAAACCTTTGTTAAGTCGCGTTCTGTCAAGTAACTTTCCAGCAAATTCTGATCAACCTGTATTAAAGAGTACATTACAACCATCAAATTCAAAACCTTTGGTTCAAATTGCTCCTGGTTCTGAAGCTTCGATGTCTACTGACAGGCGACATACTACACCTAATGACCGACCAGCTACGTTAAGGAATTCCATTGAGTTATCTAGAAAACCGCGTCAACCAACTCATCCAATATCCAGAAGTACATTTCCTTTATTAAAACATCTGAGGCCAGATTCTTCGAGAGCCGAAATGATAAGAATGAGAAATTCCTTGATTAATAAGAAAGGTAATCAGAAGAAGAAAAAAGACCATTTTGATGATGACAACGTATTGGTCGGTAACAAGATCAGTGAGGGCCATGAAAACTTTGTCATGGCATATAACATGTTGACTGGAATCCGTGTTGCTGTCTCTAGGTGTGCTGGAATCATGAAAAGATTGGATGAAGAAGATTTTAAAACCACAAAAAAATTGTCATTTAATTTGGAAGGCAATGAATTGACTCCCTCGTCTAAATATGATTTCAAGTTTAAAGATTATAGTCCTGAAGTGTTCCGGGAATTAAGATCATTATTTGGTCTTGACCCTGCCGATTATTTGGTGTCCATAACTGGTAAATATATTCTTTCTCAGTTAGGGTCACCTGGTAAAAGTGGGTCATTTTTCTATTATTCTAGGGATTACAGATATATCATTAAGACAATTCATCATTCAGAACACAAACAATTGAGGAAGATTTTGAAAGAATATTACAATTTTGTTAAGCAAAACCCCAATACTTTAGTTTGTCAATTCTATGGATTGCATAGAGTCAAAATGCCCTTCACAACTGATGGAACAAGAAAAGTTCATTTTGTGGTTATGAATAACTTGTTCCCTCCTCATAGAGATATTCATTTGAAATATGATTTGAAAGGGTCATCATGGGGTAGAAAGACTAAAGTGGAACCTAATACTGATATCTCTACTTACACGCTTAAAGATAATAATTATTTGGAATTCGGACAAAAGATTAATTTTGGACCAAGCAAAAGAAAGATTTTTTTTGAACAATTGGAGAAAGATGTGAAATTCCTCAAGAAAATTAATGTTATGGATTATTCATTATTGTTGGGAATACATGATGTTAAAAAGGGAAATAGTTTTGATTTATCACAAAAGTTGGCAGTATTTGATCCTAAATCGGCCAATAAATCAGAGATTATAAGAACTAATCCAAGAGATATCAACCCTGATACAGATCTACCCAGCGGAGTTTATCCTGGTAGGTTGAAATATATATTCTATGGACATGATGGTGGTATTAGATCAACAACAGAAACAAATGATCCATCATCAGAAATTTATTATATGGGTATCATAGATTGCTTGACAAACTATTCGATCAAGAAAAGATTAGAGACTTTGTGGAGGTCTATTGGTCACTCAAGAAGTACCATTTCTTCGGTTCCGTCAAAAGAATATGGTGATCGATTCTATAACTTTATTGTGGATGGTACTTGCAAAATAAAGAGAAAATTTGATTGAACTACTTTTTTTTTAGAATATTTGATTTACTTCTAGATAGCCAATGGCTAATGAAAAGTTATATATAGCATTGTTTGACAGAGTCAATTTACAGCGGATTCATCTTGATTGTTTTAATATCGTAGAGTAATAATGAAATTATCTTAGAATTATTACCAAAAGAGCGCCAAGAAACGAAACGCCGTTCATGCAAGATCTTCTTACCTATGTCGTGAAAAAAAAAAAAAGAGTCCAATTAGTAAATGCTCCAGGAGGGGTTCGAACCCACGACCGTCGCGTTCCTCACACGACCGTGACTTATGGTATAACCATATTGTCGTAAAAACGGCTATAAGCACGAAGCGCTAACCTCTGCGCCACTGGAGCAGATCTACCACAGGACCGGATCGAACCCCAGAACAAACCGGATTTCACGAAAGCGTCTTCCAATACGCCATAGGGCAGAGATCACACCAAGAAATGAACGCATGTATGTCACATGGAGTAATGAATTTGTTCATTTATTTTACAATATATTATGCGTTTGTGGCTTCCAAGATAAACTCTAATCCACACAATAGGGTAGAATAGTTTCGCTGAGGATGAAAAACGTGCCTTCCCACAAGATTTTGTTTTACTGGTCCATACCTGCACTTCAGTACGTTTACTAGTCAGGTCAGTCTTCTCCTCTCTCCAATCAAGAAAAGTAAATCTCCATTACAAGCTTTCCACGAGCGGGTTCATATGTTTTATCTTAGCATGCAAACATATGTAAATGATACTCTTTCCGCATGGCAATTAAACCGCCAAAGTCATCAAACGCTGCCTTGATCGCATACGTGTTCTCCATATTTTCATCTTGCCTATTTAGAGAGCCGGGATGTGTTTTGATTATATAATCCTTAATTGTAAATAGTGACGCGGTCGATAACAACAGTAGGGGAATTGTTTTGTGCAGGGAATATCCACTTCTTAACAATATTCCCTCGGATGCACTAAATACCTTAAATGGTACTCGCGGCCAAATTCCGCTTACAAAAATACTTTCTTGACGTCACATAATGCTCCCCTTACATTAAATTAGGATTTGCGTACTATATACAGTTCCATAAATCGTCTAACAATCTCGTCAAAATTTATAACACGTCAAATAGCCAGTTAAAACATTACTAGAATATATATATCCCCTCACTCTTTCACTACAAAAAAGTATCAGGTTCAAGGTTTTAGGTCAGAGTTTTTGCACTGGAAAAAGTATTGGTTAATCCCACGAGAACCATCAAAAGCTGTAAAGCGAAGCAGAGAGAACTCAGAAACTCAAAAAAAAAAAAAGAGGCAAAGCTTATATTTATTTTGTTACTTCAATACATGGGTTTATTACTTGATTCACTGGCAGTTGCTTCCTCTGGAAGCAGTTCTACTTTAGGGCACTTGGAGGCAATCCTGACTTCGGTACAGATTGATAATAAGCATACCACCATAAGTGACAGTACACCATCGAGTGAACAGGCATCTTCAACTTCTTCATCAGCATCATATTCAAAGGGGGCAGAAAAGTCATCAGAATCCGCTAGTGTTAGTTCTAAAGACAACGCAGTCAGTTTTGGGAATACGAAATTCACTTTTGGATTAACCTTTTTTATGATATTCTCCACAATTTTAGGAGCACTTTAATGAGAGTAAGAAAATCCCACATAAACCAGCCTCGCGCTGCTAGAATGATACCCCAAGAGCAATCACTACTATAATGAAATGAAAAAAGTTACATTAGCATTACTTAACATATAATGAACGACCATACTATCTATCTCAAGGCATTTGTAATTTTATCATAATTTTGCTTCCAGTCTTTAAAAAAGGCACTGAATATTTTTACTCCGAGTCCAACTTCTTTGTAGCCACAACTGGCCCTTATTGAGTGCATTGAGAGTTGCGAAAGACCAACGTCGATAACCCGTGCCCCAGTTTCTGTCGCCATTATGGGCCCTATTGTACTTCCAGTAACGCCATCGTTTCTGATATGGAACTGTTGCACTTTTAAAGAATTTTGCTTAGCTATCTCATCAATTAGCATGAAACCCACACTATCTGTGGCATAGCGCAGATTGGGATCTATCTTGACTGTTAATCCATAATTTGGCAATGGCGCATGGCCGTCTAAGTATTGGTTCTTGAAGTTGGGATTAAGTACATGGGTCATATCGGCAGACAACAAAACTGAATTAGTGTAAAGAGAGTCAAGATCATCGAAATCCTTAGCATATGATATCTTATCAATTATGGTCCTGAAAAGCTTACCCCTGGCCCCCGTTCTTGTTTTTGAGCCAATTTCTTCATTATCAACCAACCACACCCCATTAAATCCGTCATACAGTTTCAAATCGACGGATGAATCGGCATATTCTATGAGACCTTCAATTGCTGAAAACGAACACAATCTGTCGTCAATTCGAGGAGCATAAATAAATTCATTGGATAAACCACCGCGAGTAGCTCTTTGAGTGTCAAAGAGCTCTAAATCGATACCCAAGATGTTACTAAAAGGCACCTGGGCCAAATTACTGATATATCGTAAAAGGCCAATTGAATGTTTACCATAAAGAAAGGATTTTCGTTCTTCCTCGGTAGGGACTTCGTCTTCTAGGCTAAAGCCAATAACAGGAACTTCCTCGGTTTCCTTGTTGTAGTTCCCTTTAACTACGTCACCAAAATGTGGAGCAAGTGAAGGTATTCTAGCTATTGGGTACGGAGAAGAACTTACCAACTTTCTTGTCACCTTATGATCCTTCTTCACCAACACAGACCCTCCAATGCCTAAATCTCTGTCGACCCACAACTTGTTCAACGTCCCTGAATACGGAGCTACCCCTAAAAGCTTGTATCCATCTACATCATCCTTTATAGATAGAGGCTTTAATTTTGCAGTTAATGAATCAACATGAGACCCAATCAAGCCAATACCACTCTCTGGTTTCCATTGACCCCCAACTACGAACGCAAATAAGCTCAAGTTTGACCGTACAGTATAATAGAGACCGCCGTCTTCATTCAATTCATTGGCAATTTTGGGATCAAGGACGTTAGTCTCAGGTATATATTTGAAACCTTTGTTCTCAAGTTTTTGTCTAAAGTGATCTATAACATGGTACGTAGTTGGGTTCTGATCAGTAAACTTGATATATTCCTCCGCATAGTAATCGTAGTCCTTGCTCTCACAATTACGTTCATAAGTCAGTTCTGATTCCGTAGAGACATCCGACTCAAAACCACTGTCATTTATCAGGTATGCGTCTCCTCCTGTGTCCTCCATCTTACCATACAAAGCAAGGAGCTTTCCAAGTATCGTTATCATTATCATTATTATACAGCCAACTTATCTGTGAGATATGTTTCATGCACGACCTGAAACTTCCATGTATACGCGTCCTCGAGATGATGGAAAGTTTAGGTGATCTGAATGAGTATGGATTGTAAAACTATCACGGTTCATTGGCATGATGATAATCAGCCTGTGTACTCTGTTGATTTCCAGCCTCTCATAGGCAGTACCAAAAAGTCTGAACGGTTGGCCACTGGTGGGGGTGATAATAATATCCGAATTTGGAGAGTAACGTACATGGATGGTGATGAAAATAATGTATCGATCGAGCATTTATCAACGCTACGTAAACATACCCAAGCAGTTAACGTTGTACGGTTTGATCCTATGGGGAAGCTTTTGGCCACAGCCGGAGATGATGGAGCCTTGATCCTTTGGACCCTTTCTGATCTTATAGTGAAAGATTTTGGGGCTGAAGAGGATGAAGAAATAAAGGAGAGTTGGATAGCCAAACACGTTTTACGAAGTTCTAACTCAGAGATTTATGATATATCATGGTCTCCTGATTCAAAATTCATCATTACAGGGTCAATGGACAACGTTACCCGAGTGTACTCTGCTGATACTGGACAACAGGTTTACCAGTTATCCGACCACTCACATTACGTTCAGGGAGTCACATGGGACCCTAAAAATGAGCTTTTAGCTACCCAGTCAGCAGATCGATCTGTATGTATTTATTCATTGGGTAATCTGGGTGGTGAAGCACCGCTGCTTGATTTCAAGATATCAAAGAGTGATATGCCAGTCAAGCTGCCGTTAAAAGGTATCCCTAATGACAACGAGGTGCCTAGTACAAGAAGAACATTTTTGTACCATTCAGAGACATTACAGTCTTTTTTTAGACGATTGACATTTTCTCCAGATGGCAGCTTATTGGTTACTCCACTGGGTATTTACAAGCCAGCTAATGACAATGGGTCGAAGAAATCGCGTCAAAATGACTCTGATGACAATATTTCACCCTCAAATACTATACCTGAAGATAAAGAAGGCGATGAAAACTCAAGTGATGACTTTGCAAGCACGGTATATATATACATCAGGTCTGGATTGAAACAGTCTCCCATATGTCATCTACCGGGCTTACTGAAGCCCGCTATAGCAGTGAAATTTTCCCCGGTGCTCTATGTACTACCGAGTCAAAAAACTCCACCCGTGTTTAATCTTCCATATAAGATGGTTTTTGCAGTCGCAACACAAGATTCAATTCTCGTATATGATACTGTGCATTTGCAGCCATTGGGCTTAGCATCCAACTTACAATATTCAGTGATCACTGATTTAGCGTGGGACCGTGATGGTCAAAGCTTGATAGTGAGTTCAGCAGATGGGTTCTGTTCTAATATAACGTTCCAGGATAAAATATTTGGTGAAATTTACGATCTCCCGTTGGAAGATAAAAAGCAGCATAAGACTACCTCAAAGAGTGAATATCCATCTATATTAACCAGTTTAAAGAAGCTTGAGCATAAGGAGAATAAGCCAACGGAATTAATTAACGTGGATGATATTACCATCAAACAAAACAATAAGCCGGAATTAATTGATGTGGAAAATGTGACCATTAAGCAAAGGCTGGAATCTATAAAAGATGATAAGGGACAAAGTGTGTCTGACGAGAACAAGAATTCACAAAATAAGGACTTAGAGATTTCTGATGATAATCGTGTCAAAAAACGTAGAATTGCGCCTACGCTAGTTACGAATTAATAATAAATATATATGATATCTGTACTCACATTATTTACACCTATAGGTCGAGATCATTGTTGAGTTGTGTCGCTAATCTTCTTCTAGCATTCAATATCATTTCTTCCCTTCTTTTGTTCAATATTTTTGCTCTTTCCTTACTATCTGACAGCCATCTATTATCCCCGGTCTCTACCACCTCTTTATCTAACTTCTCACTAAGACCATATCTGTCAATAAGATTGTCATTTACATCCTTGACTTTTTCAGACTTTTTCTCTTCAAACTGTTGAGCGTCAGGAGATTCGCCAGGAGGATAAGGTAAATTTCCTTCTTCAATATATCTGTTAATAGTTACTTCGACAGATCCTGATCTTTCAAGATCCATTTTCACTTGACCCCTCGTTAACTGAGGAGCAACCGCCTGAACCACTTCAATCATCGAATCAGTCACGGGCCTTCTCACACGATTATGGCTATTATTACTGCCTCTAAGTCTTTCAACTTCATCCCATTCATTAGCTGCAGGTGGAAGAGGTGTTATTATCCATTTGAGAAGAAGAAATAATCCTGCTAATATAGCAATAAATATTATCGTGGACGGCTCCATACTTCTTTGGTTAAATCAATGAATTTCCAAATCTCAACTCAAGTTTATCTCGCGAGATTGTTCAGTAAGTTATTACACAAAAGACGGCTCCAGTTTTATAATGTATTAACAGATAAAGTTACATACTAAACACAGTAAGAGCAATAAGTTTTATCAAGTGATGAATTGAATGATTGTTAAATTCAGTCAAAGGTTAATTTAAAATCTGTATCCTGATTACGCACCTTGTATAGAAAGTTTGTAATTATTTCGTTCTCTCTCGCAGGCAACTCAAGAAAATGCTTCTTTATAGTGTTTGCTTGTTCTAACTTGCTGACCTTGCTCTTACTTCCTGTCTTATAACTATAAGTTTTTTTCCCTATCTCACTTTGTAGGATATCTCGGTTTATAGACATAGTGGGAGGAAGATTCAAGTCATACTTCTCTGAATATCTGTCCAAATTCTTGTTGTCAAATGCATTAAAATCAAGGGGATTAACTTTAGGCTCATCCCTTGTACCATTGGATGTGATATGTTTCGATAAAAATTCCTTCTGCGCTTGTTGAGCCGCGGCGCTTTTAGCCTTTGCAGAAGCTCGAGAAGTCGACATGGGCTTTCCCTCCGTCTCTGAGACATGTTCTCTAAAATTCCTAGGCGCCATTTTCTATTCTCTTCGTTTAATGCTAAAATTTATTGATATCATTGTAAAATGTTGAAGAGCTATCCCGCAGTAAGATTTGGATCAGTATTTTGTACTGCATATATAATACGATCTTATCCGTGAGTTATAGAAGTACATATGTATATATTATATTGGGTCAATGAGCTTTACGGAACTTGAGGTTTTTCTCCAAAGCATACTTGACTGATTTAAATACGCCAGCACTGAGTACGCCTTTGAGCATTTGAACAAGAGAAGGCATTCTTACAATCTTCTTTACTGTTTTGTTCAAATTTGAATGCAAGTTTGAATCTCTCGCGATCTCTTTGATAGATTTATCGGAATAATACTGATATAAAACTCTTCTGAAATGAATTGGCATTTTACTTAACAAAAGGCTTTTTTCATCATGACTCAAACGTCTTTTGAAATACTTTACTCCGTCATTTTCTCTTTGAAGCACAAGTATTCCATGGTCTAAAAAGTACGCCAATATCGGCTCATACAATTTTTGAAAGTTTTGAAATTGTTTCCTCACTATATTCTTTACCTTATTAGGATTCTCTCCTCCAATTAAATTCCGGAAGTCTCCTAAATATGACACATTCGCTATTGCTTCATATAGTTCAACTTCAGAGAAGTGCTCCTTTCTTATAAGCAATACAGCCAAGCTCATAGCACTCTTTAAATTATATTGATTAATGAATTTAATAAGATTTGTTGCATCGAGTTCACTTTCCTCTAAGTATTTGACAGGTTTTTGAAGTCTTCCTGATAAGTATAATGATGACCATTCACTCAAATCGAGCAATGCCTTCTCTTGGTTAATCACACCATACTTCACCGTAGTGTTCTGTATAACAGCGAACGGGTTGAAGTATAACCCTACACCAATGTTCTGAATGCGAGAGATAGATCGGGAGCCAAGATACCTCATAAGAGAATAATGTTGGGGGAATTGTTGAATATTAGTTTCATGGAACTTTGGAGAATCGTCGACAATTTTAATTATATCTATTTGCGGCCCTTTGGACATTCGGTTCAGATATCCGTCTTGTTCAAATACACCTGAACCATATCCATAGGTGAGAATTGGCTTCGTTTCAAATTCATCCATTATCGAAATTAGTTTATCTTCCTTTTCCGTCTCAATTATTTGATTAGAGAAATCAGCATTTTTTGGGATTACTAGCTTCGAGATGCCCAAAAAACCTTCAGTTATGAGAGGTTGATATGGTCTGTCTGAATATGAATATGTCGATAGATTCCTTATATGCCCCCATCTTGCCGTTAACCTTTTAATCATCCCTAAGTGGGCCAGTTTCCACTATTGTTTAGTTTTCGATCAAATACCGGAAGCTAAAAAAATGTTACACAAATTCGGGCATGATGAGAGACACGATGATTCATAGCGGTGAATTTTTCGACCTTTACTCTACTAAATTAATAGCGATTAAAAATGTCAAAAAGTCAAGTTTATAGATCCACAAGATCTACTGAAGATCAGAGTTTTTCCTTTGAGGATGTGGTCTTAACTGGATTAGCCAAAGATGGTGGGTTGTTTTTACCATCGGTAATTCCCACGTTGGACAGTAAATCTTTCAATGAAATGAAAGACCTTTCATTTAACCAGATTGCTTTTAAATTAATGAGACTTTTTGTTTCTCAGAATGAAGTTAAAGACGATGAGTTAAAGGAATTGATCGAGAGGTCCTATTCTACTTTCAGAAGTGATGAAGTCACTCCCATTAAAGCCATAGATGAAAAGAATGGATTATATTTATTGGAATTGTTCCACGGGCCCACATACGCATTTAAAGATGTTGCCTTGCAATTCCTTGGAAACTTATTTGAGTTCTTTTTAACTAAGAAAAATGCCAAAGTCCAAAACAAGGAAGATAGAGACATAATAACCGTCGTTGGTGCTACATCGGGAGACACTGGATCTGCGGCTATCTATGGATTGCGTGGTAAAAAGGATGTTTCTGTATTCATCTTATACCCTACCGGAAGAATATCTCCAATTCAAGAAGAGCAAATGGCTACCGTTGAAGATTCAAATGTTCATACTCTCTCTGTCAATGGTACGTTCGATGACTGCCAGGATATTGTGAAGCAAATTTTCGGAGACAAGAACTTTAACGACAAGTATCATGTTGGTGCTGTCAACTCCATAAACTGGGCAAGAATTTTGGCTCAAATGACTTACTACTTTTATTCTTACTTCCAATTGACCAAAAAAGTTGGTCATGATGCTAAGGTAAGATTTGTTGTTCCATCCGGTAACTTCGGTGATATCTTGGCTGGTTACTACGCTAAAGAAGTAGGACTCCCAGTTGAAAAACTCGTGATTGCAACAAATGAAAATGATATTCTTGATAGGTTCTTAAAGACGGGTCGTTATGAAAAGGCAGCTGAACAAGGTAAAAAGCCTGAAGTTAAGGCTACATACTCTCCAGCCATGGATATCTTGGTATCTTCAAACTTTGAAAGATTGCTCTGGTATTTAATCAGAGATAACTTAACCAGTAATGACGACAAGGAAGCTGGTAAGATTTTGAACTCATGGATGAATGACTTGAAAGAAAAGGGTTTAGTTGTTGCGCCACAGTCAGTTGTTGCAGCTGCAAGAAAAGATTTTGACTCGTCGAGAGTTGACAACGATGAAACTATTGAGACCATAAAGAAGATATACACCCAGCATTCTGAAAATTATATTGCTGATCCCCACACAGCTGTTGGACTTACTGTATCTTACAGGCAAATTGAGAAGGACCTTGCTGCAAATAAGAAGGCTTATCATATCTCTTTAGCAACTGCACATCCCGCTAAGTTCTCTGAAGTTGTTAACAAAGCCTTAAATGGGTTCAAAGATTATTCTTTTGAAAATGACGTTTTGCCAGATGAACTTAAAGCACTTTCTACGAAACAAAAAAGAATCACCCTTGTTGATGAACCATCTCTTGAAAAAGTGAAATCTGTTATCGTAGAAAAGTTGTCTATATAAACGAATGTAAATAATTTATCCTGCTAAATCAATTTATCCTATTGGTAATATTGGTCATTTAATTCTTCAAGTATTGTTTACTACGTAGAAAATAACCTGTTAAGTTCTTATATCTTAAAACTTACTCAAAAAAATATCAGGAGGCTAATATGACTTTAGAAGAAAATAAAAAAAAAGAGCCAGGTATAAAACCAGCAGACAAGTGTATTAGTATGTAAAAATACAACCATAATATAAACAAGCTTTAATACTCGTTTCGGCTATGTAAAAAACATTCACTAGCAGTTCTCAAGCGATTTTTACTATTTTGTAAGTTTTCGCAAAAGCTGTCTTGAACTAAAAATATAAAGTCATCAACGCTTTAAAGTTTATTTAGCAGCTTATGAAACTTTTTACCCCAAATATCCAATCTAGTGACGGATTGAAAAACCTTAGACCACCTTCTAGAGTATTTTCCGTCTTTTCTTCCTGTTGGCTGCGAAAAGTGCGATTGCGGACTAAGTGTGATATCAATTCAATTAAAACGGAAAAGATATACAATCCTGAGAAGAGAAATGTACTACAATAAATTACCTCTAGATGAATATTTATTTCAACGTCTTTCATTACAGCCTGCTTAGCCGGATATTATTTACAACTTTTTGATATCACTTTCAACTAAGCAGGCGAGTGAGGTAGTGAACTTGCTAGAGGTTGTTTTACCACCTTATTATAAGGTAACTTATTAACTCTTTATATTGGTGGGCACAAATTTAAGTTTCCCTTCTAGCCGGACCTTTTCCACCAGTAAGACTAAGCTTCCCGTCTTTTATAGATGCTTCATATCCCAATTCCTCAATTGCTTGCTGGTCATAAACATTTTTTGCTTCTAAAGATCTAACAAAGTTTTGGTTACCCTCGTTATTAGCTAGCAAAACCTTTAGACATAAAATTGCTCTTTCCCTTATAAATGGTTCGTTTTGATCTATATTGCAATTCGAAAGAATCAATTCTAATCCATGATATTTCCTTACTTTTTCCTTTACACCATCGTCGTCTGTTGCCATGTAACCGACAATCTCAATTAATATTGACTTCACTTCAGGATATTCCTTCTTTGATGGGTCATTTTCAATGGCAGCAGAATTCTTGAGTTTCTTCTGTTCAACATTTTCATGTACCACTTTTAATAGATCCAAAAACTTGGGTAATGCATCATAGTGAATCAAAAATTTCCGTCCAGATTCAAATCTTGTCAAATGAGAAAAGTTGTCTATCAATGCTATAATTATCGAATGATTATATTTCAATGCCACATTGTCATTTTCCTTACTCAAGAGGAACTCAATAGCTTTAGATTGATATTTTACAAATAGGTCCCAAATCCACGCTAACAACGACACTGTTTGATAATTATCCCAATCATCTTTAGCAGAGATTATGATCTGTGAGAGTGTTACAATCAATTGGAACCCCTCTTGGTCGGCTTCTTCAATAAGCTTGATGTAGTTGATGAAGTTCTCATGTGAAATTATTGCTTGTAGGAGCAAAATTTGAAAGCTGCTAGTTACATCTAGACCGTTCTCGGTATTAACATTTTCAAACTGTTCGAATAGTAAATCGATTAATCTACTGTCTACTTTAGAGCTTAATGTTGTACCGATGATCTCGTCGCTTACTAACACATGCTTCAAATATACAACATACGGGAGAGAGAGATATTTATTCTCTTTCACGAAACTAACCAAAGACTTCTTTCCATCGAATAGAGCATGACTAAACTCTCCTATAGTTGCATCTAATTTTTTTCTTTGACTTAAGTTGGCAAAAATTTGGAAGAAAGTTTGTATTATGCTTTGATAAAGCTCACAGTCCTCAGATACTCTTTCCTTGAAATGGGCCAAGCTACTAAATAAAAATTCTATGTCAAGACATGAGTTCACCACCAAGTTTCGACACAATATAAGGACTCCACGGTAGATTCTCACATAAAAGGTTGAATACGTGCGGACTTCAATTATGAATGATTCTCTTATTGAACTTGAGATAAGTTCAAGTATCTTTGGGTCAGAGGCAAGTTGCAGTCTGTACTCATCTGACAGTCCTGATAATTTAACAATATCAGCTAGATCACCCAATAACGCTTCATAATTTGGTTCAATATCGTTGTAAGGTCCCAACACAAGTTTCACCCGCTCTAGTATGCCTATGGATTTTTGCATAATACGCAGAGTATAAGATCAGATTAAAGATGTCAAACCCGCGAAAGACAATTTTCACTTCAGCCTGAGGGTATATGGAACATCAAGAAGACTCAAGATACTTTCTATAATGCGCTCTCATGACTAACTAAATCAAAATCTACAGCTTATAACTTTGAGGCATTCACTAATATCATCACATTGATTAAAAAATGATTAATAATCGCTCTATATTTCTGTGGCTTCTGCTCGTAAAGCTGTTACACTGGTGGTTCTAAGGCCTGTATATTGGTAACTAGAGTACGTAGAGTGACTAACAGATAAGACAGCGATCACGAATTGTCTGTAAACATACTATGCGTTCCCTCTTAGATCTCTCGGATGAGGTATTGGATAATGTATTTCTGTCTCTAGGGCAGTACGAGTTTGTAAACTTGACTTTAGTATGCAAGGAGTTTTATCACATTGCAATTAAGTATTTATATTCCAGAATTTATGTGTCTAACGAGAGTAATTGCGTACCCGGGAATGAGTGTTCAACATTGGAAAGACCATTTTCTTATGTTCACAGCTCGTTAACAGTAGGAAATAGTGGATTGAAAAAGCTCGAGAGGTCATTCATTGGTAATAAGTCTCTTGCACTGTTAGTGGAACACTTGGCGACTGATGATATTTCGTTTGTCCTTTTCAAATTGAAATTTTGGAACAGGTTTTTTCTCGGGCAGGGACACTTGAAACTGGTATTCTTTGGCAATGTGCAAATGAACCAGTTGAATGTTGCATATGATGAACTTTTCGAGTTTTACAAATCAAATGGAGCTTCACTTACTACCTTACAAATAAGAAATTTGAAAGATTTATTAAATTTCTGTGAATTTTCACATAGTAACATCAAGCATATAACATTTTATCTTGTTAATATCGGGGATATTGATGAGGACCTTTCAATTCTGCCCACACAAAAACTCAATCTTTTGGATATCTTTGAAAGTCTCGAAGTACTAGAGATTTATTCGGTCCACAACTTGAGTCTCAGGTTTTTAAGCTTCCTTCTGCAGCTCCTCGGTACGGATAAACCCTTCTTGAAGAATCTTAATACATTGACTTTGAACCATAATCACGGTCAAATAGGAAGTGAGTCAAGCTTCAGTTCCATGTACCCTTTGGAAAAGGAACTAGAGCTAAACTATGATATCATCCGTAGTGCAGTGAACATCGAAAGCTTAAGGTCGCTTTCTTTAAAGGTAGATTGTAACCACATATGTTCTGTGCATTTGACAGATGTGTCTGATTTTTCAGCGATTAACAACTCAGAGTTTTGTGGTTGCTTAGAATCATTTTTTGAAGGTCTAATGAGCAGTGATCTCAAGAGTCTCAAAGAGTTAATTATTATAAGGTCAGGACAATCGAGCATTAGGAACCCATACAGTCTATATTATTTCAAGAACAATGTTGCCAAATTATTAAGCTCAATGTCAAATATCTCAAGATTAAAGATAGACACCAATGCCCAGTTGTACCCATTTCAGGTAATGAATGAGAAAAATAGTCATATGCAAAGGCTAGGGACGATCTATCTGAATCAGAATTCTTTACTTTTGAGGCGCATAAATGACCTTGGGCCCAAGCGGTTAGAGATCGCAGATTATTTGGAATCCTTTTATGTGTGGGATACAGCTAATAACAGCGTTGATGAGAATGTGCTTCAATCGTGTGGTTGTATCAAATGTGCCAATTCAATGGTTTCGGTGACGAAATTTCTTCAAACTAATAGAGATATCCAATTTTACCTTAATCCTGTCACCACAAAGACGTTAATGGACTTCTACTACGACCTTGTTCATCTTATATTACTATTCCACAAAGAATTCAACATGCCGGCATTAATGCAAACAAAGGCATTCCCACAAGGCCGTGGGAAGGCGGGAAAAGATATGTTTACTCATTTTGTCCCTATCCTGATCCCTGGAGTGCCATCATTAAGACCTCGTAAACTCGATCTACATGAATGTTTCAAACATTCAGATTATAAAGATCTAATTCATTACAAATATGTCAAATCGTTATTGACATCAAGTGATAAAAATTTTGAGATTATGTGCCAATGCGATGGGTCAGAGTTTACGAGCTTTAAGTCCTATTTGAAGCACCAAATAAAGAATAAAGCAGATTCGGTTTTTGAATCAATGAAAGGTCTAAATGGTACTACAGTTAATTTAAATAACATCTATTGGTGTGTATATAATTCGGTTTTACATTAGCCTCTTTAGGAATAAATTGCATGCATACACCCCCTTCTGCATCTTATTCATCGCAACGATCGCAACGATCAAAACGATATAGTTGATTGTCCTTATTACTCCTTGCTAATAGAAGATCAGTGTAACTAATGCGCAATTCCGAATTCATACTATTCATAGATTCTCATGATTTGACCGTCTCCAAGAAAAAAAATTCTATCTAATAATTACTAATCTTTCAATTACAAATAAAACTATAATTAAACGACAATTTTAACATGAGCTTCCATTTGCCCATGCCACTGTAGAAGTCGTTTAGAGTGTGACTTTCGTCTGCGGTTATATCATTGCTACTATTTGCCATACACGACGGTTTTACTTTTTTTTGCTTTGCTCTAAAGATGGAAATCCCGATAATCCGGATCCGACAATTAGGGGAAGGAAATGCTGCACACGCAATTCCAGAAGTCCCTATCACTGAGGCTTATCGAGCAAATTTATCATTCTAACAACTTTTGTTAAGAGAAAGCAACTTTCTACAGGTTAGAAACATACAATTAGCATTAAGGCTGTTAGTTTTACTTATCATATTTTGAGGCTAATGGCTGTTTTAGAAATAAATCACATCGATTAAGGAAATAGGGAAGAACGACTTTGATCTACCCGAAATCAAAAAAAATTAAGCTTTATTCTTGCATTTCAAAGCCTAAAAGTACCTTTGGGTATACAATAGATCATGCAAGCAGACAACGTGTTTCAACTCGATGATGAGTTTCTCTCACCGTTGGATACCCCATCCAGAAAGTGCAAGGTTTACAGTAAGCTGGGCTTACCTTTGGATTGTGTTGATTCAATGAACGATGTTTCTTCCTCAGCTACAGATGCTTGTTCCTCGAGCGATTCTGGACTGTCAACTAGACCCACGAGTACTGAAGAAGTAAGAAGAATAGGGACTCCTCCTACTCCTATTTCTCTTCAAAGTCCATCATATAATCGTGATGATTCTATTCTTCGGAAGGAACTCCCAAAGTCATTCCCAATCTTTCAAAGTAACCAAGATGAATATCTTCAGTTCATGGAGCCTTTTCCTGTTTGTCCTCCATCATACGAATCATTACCTCCCGGAGGGATACCTCGATTCCCTGTACATGATGATGCCCCTCCTTTTGAACCACTTCCTAGCTATTCACCTGCGGCATATAAGATCAGTGTAGCGGTAAGGAAATTAGAATGGTTAACTCCTTATGAGGCTTCTCCTAATAGATCGTGGAAACATGTCATTATTGAACTTAACTCCACACAATTAAACATTTATAGAGTTCCTAGCAACTCAGAAGGACAGTTGCTATCATTTAGACCATGCCTGAGGACTTCCGATATGATAAAGAGGTCGTTAGATAGTAATATTTTGAAAAATGTGGACTCTTGTGTTACTAACTCAACAGATCTTCAATATTTGGATTTTTTACAAAGAATGAATTTAATCGATGACAGAGGGTTAGATACTAGTTTGGATTCCAAGCCAGTGAGATCAAAGGACAGAAAGTTGTTAAGATCTTACTCATTACAACATTTAAAAGCTGGTTTGGCAACTGATTGTAAAAAGAAAGCAAATGTATTAAGAATCAGAGCCGAAAGTGAACAGTTTCTTCTCAGTTTCTTGAGTGTTGAAGAGTTGATAGACTGGAACTTTGCTTTAGGGATAGGTAAAGACATTTCATTGAGCTTGGATGATAGGGAACTCCCAAAGTATCGTACCGTCCCTAGGCGAAGGAGAAGAAACGCAACTGCGAATACTTTTGTACCTAATAGAGAAAGCAATGGTGAAGGTAATAATTTGAAAAATAAATTAGCCAAGTTGAAGAATAAACTCACTTCACGGCCAATTGTGGAATCTTCTAGTACTAGGAAATACACAACTACATCGGAAATTAATGGACCGTACGCTGATAACGTCAATGGTCGGACTCCTAGTGTAAGCACTAGATTCTCCAACCTGAGCAACTTGTCCGTTTCTAATCTATCCTCCAACAATATTGAAGATGAAGACGCTCAAGAAGCAATTGATGTGAACCATTCCGATGAGGAATATGATGATTATGACGATGAATTTGTTGATAGAGATGAACAAAGAAATGATCCCAAACATGCCGCATCCTTCGATGACGGTAAATTAGAATTAGAGACATCAGCATTCAATCAAAAGAAATACTTCCGTAATTGTCTCAGATGCATCAAACCGTTATGTTCTGATGATTTGTGGGTTAATAAAAGTGTGGTGATACCGACAACGTTCTCTCTTGTTAATTCACAACTAATGAAGGGATTTAGGTATTCTAACACGTCAGATGCCTTCAACTCGATTACAAGCAGTACAAGCAGTCTTTTGAGTCTCAGTGCCCAATCTTCCGGATTCCTAGATTACACTGGCGGAAGAAGTCGCTCCTATTCTTTCAAAGAGTTGGGTGTATTTAATTTACCAGACGCATCATTATCACGAATTCCTAATCATTTTGTTAAAGAATATATCGTGGGCTCCCATACTTTGATTCCAAAAGGCATATTTTGAATTAGTATTCCATTTGCATCAAGGGTTGAACTTTTGCTATGTTACATTTATTACTTTGAAGTTTTTAGCATTCATTTTAGGTCTAAAATCTCGAAATAAAAATAACCGATAAAATCATCTTTCTATATGCCAAAAAATAACTGTGTAGAATTTAAAATGATCTTTAACTCTTTGTTTTCTTTAACTGCTTAGCTCTATTTTCAAAGGCTCTAATCATGATAGATGTCACTTGATCTGAAAACATAGAACTGATCGCATTATAAACTGGATTTTTGAAGGAATAGCTCAAAGTCAAATCTACCTTGCAACTTGGTGTATTCGAAGATCCCATTTCGGTAAATGTCCATTCGGTTGACAAGTCCTTGAATAATGACAATGTCACTGACTCTGCTAGTACACTCTTGGATGGTACGCAATGCAATTTGCATACAAAGCTCTCATCAAATTCTTTCCAACCCACTCGAAGCTCTGCTAACGAAGGCTGTTTGGTGTTTTCATCTACTTCATGGACAACAGACTTCTCAACAAAGGGGACAAATTCGGAATATTTCGACACATTTGACACTATATCATACATATCCAGAGCCGAAGCATTTATCCTTCGACTGACATCATACGTTTGAAGGCTGTCTCCGCTATTCCCAAATGGAGAAGGGAAATTGAAGAGGAATCTTCGTTTCGCTAAGTGACAACGTCGCGCAAACAAGCGAGCCGGAAGCGCTCTACGTGAGCTGAAAACAGTGGTAGACATGCCTCTCAGACCTCCAAACCTCCAGTTCTCACTTCTCGATATTCGTATTATAATCCGACTCGAAATATCATATTAAAAAAAAAAAATTGTGCCCTCTAATCATAAATTGATTTACGTATTATGTATGATTATATGTGTCAGAATTTACTTTATTAGGCCTATGTAGTCATTTATTTAGCACGAGTGTAGATTTGTTGCTTGGAGTGCTTGGAGACAGCAGTGATGTAACCATCGCTTTCCAATTGTTTCAAAGCAACTCTAGCAAGAGAACCACCGATCTTTAATCTATCGACCAAAACAGAGACAGACACAAACTTGTAAGTTGGAACATCTTTAATGATTCTGTCGTACTTGTCTTGGTCCAAAACGACAACGTGTTGGGCCTTGTCCTTGACCTTACCCTTATTCCACTTCTTCTTACCCTTTTTACCACCGGCTAAAGCGGCGGCGGCCTTAGCGGCCTTAGTTTGTTGCATCTTTGGAGCCATTCTGACATAGTTGTTAGTATCACATAAATTACTCTTTGAAAATTTTTTGGTGGTAATGAACCTTAGCAATATCCAAGGAGTCAATCAAAAAGTGTATCCTGTTTTCTCTTTATCAACTCATCCTTCAATATTCGAGAACAGATATTAAATCAATATTCATCATTCCCTCCCCCGAATTATAAGAAAAATGTATTCATCCAATAGATCAATTCCCAATAGTAACTTTTCATCCACGCTAACTTCATTCATACTTCTAATGACCTCATCATCACCATGTTCATTATTTATACATACTTTGCTTATGGTTTATGCTACAAAGAAAACAGTAGTAATGTAAAATTGACAGGCTAATAAATTTTTTCAAATGAGCGAGCCTCGCTAGGGTTTTGTGTGCCTGCATGTAGATAACAAGCGTAGTTGTAAAAACTTTTTTTTGGAAATTCAGCTCATGATTATTTGACTATATCACGTGAATTAGGGCTCAAGTTTGAAATCCGAGTTGCTCGCTAAGGTTCATCATTGAATCGACACATATCGCTAAGGGAATAGCTAACGCTCTTGCATAGTGTGATTACATTTGAGTTCTTTGATCAGAAATCAGCGAGATGGCTAAAAGAGTAGCTGATGGTCAGATTACTAGGGAAAATATCAATGAGGCCGAGGATGACGACGGCCATGCCCAAAGCTTAAAGGCATCTTCTGATGTTATGGCAAAAAGAAAAATCATCAAACCTAAAGGAAGAGGATTAGGTTCTAAATCAAATACCATAAGCTCGGGTTTTGGTAATCCAAAAGGTGAAATTCGGAGTTTGTTTGGTAGCGCACCAGTTTCTCTGTCTGTTACAGCTCCCCCAAATGAAACAGGTGATTTTGATAGAAATAATAAAATAAGGGCTTTAAATGAAAAGTTCGCAGAAAGTGTGGCCAATTCTTTGAAACCAAACAAGGTTGCCGATTTGAAACCTCTTTGCTATAAATATGTGGAGTTTTTCGACTCAATCTCGAAACTGACTTCCTTTGCTCAGGGTCAAGTAAAAAAGCTCCCCGCTACTGAACCGGTTGAAACCAAAAAGTCAGACTCTGAGTCTGAATCTGAAGAAGAAGACATAAGAATTGAGGGCCCTAAATTCCAGTTGACTTCTAAGCCAACTGTCAAAAATTCTCCTTTCACTTTCGATGCATCTGCAAAGAAGAAGGAGGCATCTGATTCCGAATCTGAGGTTGAGATTAAAGGTCCTACTTTCCAGTTTAATAGTACGGTCAAAGATTCAGTTTTCAAATTCAAGGATACCCCTCAAACTCAAGGCTCTCTGAACTCCTTCTTTTCTAATGGCTCTACTGGTGCTGCAGATGCACAGGACGTGAAAAAACCTTTCCTGTTTGCCACTTCCAACAACAAAATGGAAACAGTCAATGGTAATGCAGCAGACAGTAGTGTAAAGAATTCATTTGCATTTACTTTTGGTCAGCCTAATCTGTCATCGAATTCCTTGAGTGCCGATAAAAAGGAGAGTCATGGTTCAACAGAGAAAAAAGATGAAGCTACATCTCTGACAGGCGGAATATTTTCTAATAAAGTACCAGAATCGACTGCTAAAACAGGGCTCTCAAATCCCAGTAATGCCTTTTCTTTTTCATCGAACAATCAAACCAATAAGGGTCCTTTCAGTTTTGGCTCCAATTCTGAATCGGCTACTGCAAAACCTCTCTTCAATTTCGGTGCTAAGGACAATGGAGAAGGACTTAAATCATCCGATGAAAAAGGGGCAAAGTCTATCTTCTCAGGTAACGGTGCTTTTGGGTCATCAGATGCGAATAAAGAGGAGCCAAAGCCTGCTTTCTCTTTCGGTTCCAATAATAAAACTGAAAAAGAGGAGCCAAAGCCAGCTTTCTCTTTCGGTTCCAATAATAAGACTGAAAAAGAGGAGCCAAAGCCAGCTTTCTCTTTCGGTTCCAATAATAAGACTGAAAAAGAGGAGCCAAAGCCTGCTTTCTCTTTCGGTTCCAATAATAATACTGAAAATGAAGAGTCAAAACCAGCTTTCTCTTTCGGCACTGAAAATAAGGGTTCAACGTTCTTAAATACTTCAGAGCAGCAAGGTAAGCCTTTTGCGCCTGCTTTTTCTTTCCTGTCGCAGCCTAGTAAACCTTTGTTCAACTTTGGACTGACTTCAGGTGGTCTGAAAGACTCGTCTAATAATGATACCAAGCCAGCATTTCAATTTTCATTTTCTGCACCAAAGAAGGAGTCCAATGAAGCTTCACAGTCTTCAAAGACTGATGACGCAGAGACTGCAGAACATGGGGAATCTTCTGCTAGCTTTGAGCCCGTTGCAAAGCTTTCTGATAAGGCCTTGCTGGTTGAGACTGGGGAAGAAAGCGAAGACTTGCTATATGGGAAACGTGCGAAATTGATGTTTTTTGATCCTTCCAACAAAGATGATCCTTATTCCGTAAGGGGTGTAGGTGAATTAAAGGTTCTTAAATCAAAAGAAGATAGTAAGGCTAGGATTTTGATTAGAGCTGATGGGGGGTTGCGTGTATTGTTGAATTCATTAATTTCTAAGGATATAACATATTCAAAACTCGGGAATGGTTCGATGGTTAGAGTTCCTACTGTAAATGCCGAGACTGGAAGTATTGAAACTTTTGTAGTGAAGGTGAAGACTCCGAATGATGGTGAAGATCTACTCAAAGCCTTGAATGACTCAAAGTAAAGAACACATCTCATCAGTATTGTATATTATTAGCATAGGCGATAATTAAAGATGTTGAAGTAATGACTTGATATCTGAGATAAATCTCAAAGGTTCAGCGTGAAAACATGAATCCATTTAATATTCGACAGTACACATACATTTTGTAAAACTTATCGTTCTGAATAAATTAACCTATGTACGTCTTAGTTGTTAACTATATACAATTTCATATGTACAAATTAAGGACCACCTTTATTTGAATCATCCTTCATATTAAAAAACCTTCCCAAAAACTTGCCAATTCTCTTCAATTTGGACGGGTGCAAATCTTTTTCATCAAAGGTTTCACCAACCTTTCCCTCTTCCTCATCCAAATCCAACTTCCAATGAGCATCAGTTCTCTTTGCACTCTTATCATTGAAAGCGTCCGCTAGAGCCTCTAATAATGCGGTTTGTACTGGTGTTTCTGGAACAAGAGTTTTAACATTAAGGACTACCTCCATGTCACCTCTATTGTTAATGTTTCTATTGATTGGGACGCCCTTCTCTGGAATCGTCAAAATTCTGCCATTTTGCACACCGGGTCTGATTTTAAGCTTGACATTAAGGTCATCGACCGTGGGAACAACAATTTCACCTCCCAAGGCAGCAGTAGTCATTAAAATATCCTTGTTCAATATAATCTTGTTATCCTTTCTTGAGAACACATTGTCTTTGGAAACATGTATTCTTATTATTAAATCACCATATCTTATTTGATTGTATGGATCCTTAGTAACGAAAGGAGCATCACCTGCACCCGGAATCCTCAATCTTGTACCATCAGCAACACCCGGTGGCAAATCAACGGTTGTAGACTTGGGTGCTTCTTCAACACCTGAGCCATGACATGTTCCACATTGATCGCTTTTTGGAATTACAACCCCAGTTCCATGACAAGTGGAACAAGTAGATGACATGTGAAAACCACCCATGATGTGAGTCATTTGGCCAGTACCATGACATGTAGGACAGGTCGATTTTTGTTTCCCCTTTTTCATACCACTGCCCTGACAGGTACCACATGATTCTACTGCTTTATAATTAACCAGGACTTTAGTACCAAAAATGGCATCCTTAAATGAAATGCTTTTGAATACTTCTATATTATCACCTACGTGCTCCGTCGTGAAGCCACCTCTCCCACCTGCTCCACCGGATCCACCTGTGAACGCTTGTTTGAATAAATCTTCGAAATCGAAGCCCATTCCCGCAAATGGATTTCCTGCACCTCCGAAAGGATTACCACCACCGGCACCACCAAAAGGATTGCCACCAGCATAAGGATTAGCGTTTCCATTGGCGTCAAAAGCACTAGCACCAAATTGATCATACTGGGCTCTTTTATCCTTATCACTCAACAATTCATACGATTCTTGAATTTTATGGAAAGTCTTTTCTGCATCTTTTTCCTTGTTCACATCAGGATGGTATTTCTTAACAAGCTTGTAATAAGCAGTTTTGATATCTTTAGCAGACGAATTTTTGTTGATACCTAAAGTTTTGTAAGGATCGAAGTCAATAAGGGCCCTACTTGATTGTTGGAAGTGTCTAACATGCTGTCTTTGAGGAGTGTTAGCAATACGGAGAAACTTGTGAGTCGCTCCGGATATTCGCTTCGACGAATAAGCCAAAGACCTTGAAGCGTTTAACCTAAATGAAGACCTAGAAAGCATAATTATCACGCCTTAAATAGGGGTGCACTCTTGGAAGATGATCAAGCTAGTTGCCTTGATTAAATGGTGAGCTTATCGAATAGAGACAATATTCTTTTGGCTTCTAGAAAATAAGAAAGGAGAAAAAAAATATTAAAAAATCATTTTGGTCACGTGCCTTGGGCTGCAAGATTGATCCAATACGTTTCGCAACATTAGACTGCAGTAAAGACTTATGAAGAACCAAACAAAACAATTTAGAGAAACTGGAAGTTTACAAAGGATTGGAAATATTTTATGCTTGATTCTATATGTAATTCCAAAATTCATTCATGATTCGCATTGATAATAAAAAAAGATACTAATTATTTGGACTGCAATTTTGCAAAAAATACGTCAAAAGTTGGACCAAATAGGCATATATTCTCTTTTCTTTTTTAAAATTATCATATTATATATGATTTACGGATTAAATAGCAACATTAAGTACACCTTTCTAATCCCATGAATTCAACTTCATTGTTCCATTCTCCTGGAAGTTGATGTGCATCTTAAAGGCATCTTTCAATGCATGAGGTTCATGCAAAGTCTTCGATTTCTTGGAATAGAAGGAGGCCCTATCAAAGTAATCTCTCAATTGATCTTTGTAATCAGGATGAGCTGCCTTATTAATAATCTCTAAAGCTCTTTCCTTTGGTGACAAACCTCTCAAATCAGCTAAACCTTGATCAGTGACAATAACATCTAAGTCGTGTTCAGTCTGGTCAACGTGAGTAGCAAAAGGAACAATACATGATAAGCCGGTTGGGTCAGTCTTACTTGGTCTGGCAGAAGGAGTGTGCATAACTGATAACTTAGAGTTTCTTAAGAAGTCAGCAGAACCACCTAATCCATTCAACATTCTCGAACCCATGACATTAGTGGAGTTAGCATGAGCATAAATATCAACTTCAACTGGAGTATTCATAGCAATACAACCCAACCTTCTAATAATTTCTGGAGAATTAGAGGTTACTTGAGATCTTAAGCAAAGTTTCTTGGAGAACTTATCCCAGTTTTCGTAAAATCTTTCAAAGCCAGGCTCCGTCAATCTGATTGAAGTGGCAGTAGCGAAGTCCAAAGATCCTGATTCGAAGAAATCCAAAAAGGAATCTTGAAGAACTTCAGTCCAAACAGATAAGTTTTTGAAATTTGACAGAGCCAAACCTTCAACAACAGCGTTAGCAATGTTACCAATACCAGATTGCAATGGATGCAAGTTTTCTGGCATCCTACCTACCTTTACTTCATGTTCAAAGAATTCAATAAGATGACCAGCAATGTTTCGTGACATCTCATCGGATGGAGTATTAGCAGGCACTTTGTCTTTTGACTTTGATTCAACAATAGCGATCACCTTTGAAGGATCCACAGTTACAGCAGTTACCCCAGTCTTATAGTCAACAGAAGTGTGAGGCATCGGCTGCCTGTATGGTGGATTCACGGGCATGTCAATGTCATGAATACCTTCGAAAGAAGGAGTCTCGGTATTCACTTCAATGATGATTTTATCAGACATCGAGACCATCTCAGGTGTAGCACCAACAGCAGGACCAGGAACAATAGCACCATCTTCTGTGATAGCAGTTGCTTCAATAATTGTGACGTCTAATAAATCATTCTCCTTCTCTCTGGTGTAATATCCATAAGTCAAATCCTGAGGAAACATAGACAAATGCTTATCAAAGAATTGGGTTCTCCCATCATTGATAGCTGCGGCTATAGGCTTACCCACTTGGTGAGGGGATCTTCTGAGAATCATATCGTTTTGTGCCCATCTACTTTCCTCAGGACCTGCAGAAGCGCCAACAAACAAGTTGAAGGCATATTTCCCTTGTAAGTTGTTCTTTTCCACATGATCAGCAATGGCAGTTGGAACAACCTTTGGAGCACCTACACCAGTGAAACCGGACCAACCGAGATATTGACCAGGCTTAAATAATTCGACGCAATCCTCTGCTTTTCTCAACTTTTGAAGATACGGAGCGTATCTTACCCTTTGCTTCAAGATAGACGACATGGAGCCTTAAGTATCACTTAAATCAAATAGCTGTCTATAGAATTGAATAAATTTATGTAAGATAAGTACTTTCAGAAAAGTTGGATGATTACTCAAAAAAATGTTCTCAACAAAACCAAAATTCTGATATAGCCAAAAAAAAAAATACTTAAAGTGTGGGGTGTGAAGAAGTACAGGAATATGGTTGGGTTGCTCTATTTATATACACTGTGACACTCCGAAAATTTCGGATTCTGGCACACCATCATATTTGCCCGAATCCGCACTTCGATAACCGGAAGACAGCGCAAGTGGATTGCGTGCGTATGTACGACTTAACAACATAGAGTCAAAGACTGGTAGTTCTTAGAAACACGTTATTTAGACAGTGAAAAACTTACGAAGTTATAGCCTTGCATCAACATCACTTACGTTTGACAGCCGTTAGAAATGGTGGGGACAAGTTTAAACAGGGTGGGGACTAAAGGTCTCTCCAGTGGGGCAATAAAGGAAGGCTGACGTGTCCTGTAGACTCTTGTCTTGAGTCTCTAAACACCGAATCGAAGCGCGCATTGTTGCAATAGATGTAGTCTTAGCGGTCATTAGCATTAGTTTGTCCTGTCTAATTTCGGAGATGCTTCCGACCGGTTTTCATTATGCATGATCCGACAAATCAAAAAAAGCCTAAATCTGGGGCAGAGGGTAGAATTTATAACAATAATATTGGGTTACATTACGGTATTGCATGAGATAATCTGGATGCTTTGAATTTGCTAATCTTCTTTGGAGCACCTTCTTCATCTAAAGGTACAAATTCCAGCTCTTTGTCAGCGTTTTGAAACCCCTTAAGGCCCTTTTCATATATTAACTTTTGTCTTAGCTTTTGGTAGTCCGAAGATATCTCCTGTGACATCATCTCCGACTCAATATCTGCAGGTGCATCTTCGAAGTCGTGCTCCACAATTTCATTTACTAATCCTTCATCAAACTCTCCATCACTATCCTCCTCATCTTCCATTTCGCCAACATGATTGTCGTGCAAATCGTTCTGACTGAGCTCACTAGCTTCAATCATCTTGTTCATTTCTTCAAAGTCATCAAGCTTTTCTAGAATCATTCTTCCCCCTTCATCGATGCTTTCATCTTGTACATAATCTCGTGCCAAGGCGTCTGTGTCACTCAAATGAAATCCGGAAGTGCTTGAGGGTATATTTGATAAATCTTCAGTGACTCCAGGTCTCTGAAAAGACATACCAAGCTGTCCATCAAGCCCCTGAGGGACATCCGATTCAAAGATCTCAGTGTTCACACCTAAGACGTTTTCCTGTATTGGATTTCCATCCAACAGGTCGCCGGACTCAATAATGGGATGACTACCATTATTATTTGCCATTCTATTTCTCTTGAATATTGACGTCTTTTTATTTTCAATTTGCTCACAATTTTTGTTAGGATTCTTAGTAGACCCAGGGTCAACTGAATCAAAAACCTCACTATTTTTTTCTATGACATTATCCTGAACTGGTTTGTCATCCGCCATCTCTATAGGCTCATTAATTGGAGAACCACCGAAATGATTCGCAATTCTATTTCTCTTGAACTTTGAAACCTTTCTGTTTTCCACTATCTCACCTTCTCTATTATTAAATTCCTTTATTTCTAGCTTGTCGGCAAAAGAAACAGACTTCTTCTTCTTTCCAGGTTGTTTGGCTGACTCCGTAAGATCAAACTTATCATTACTATACGAAGAATTCGAACCAGGTGACTTGTGTTTATTTCTATGCTCAAGGATTTGCTTCCACAACAAGTTGTTAATATCGCTAGAGCTCTTGAAATAGTTAGCTCGCTTTTCCTCATCCAAGTTAGAATTATCGTCACTTTCTTCAACGTCATCGTCTTCATCGTCTTCTGGGTTCCAATGTCCATTTGTCTCGGGATCATTTATTTCATCTTCTAGTTCAAAATCCCAGTCACCATCATCGATATTATCTGGGATTTCGTCTTCAGATGCTTCATCCGTCAATAATTCTAACTCGAGCAAGTCTTTGGTATCAAAAGAGGGGTTTTCGTTATTGCTATGATTACTCACTTCATTGGAAGGTTCCTGCGTAAGCATGCTTTTAAGATAAAACTTGTGATCAGGTGCGAGGTCTAAATCATCAATTTTTTGCATGACTTCCTCTATTTCTTGATCGTTCAAATCTTTCTTAGGACCTAGAACCTCCATATCGTTCATGAGGTCCACAAACTCACTTTTGTTTGTCAGATCTTCATCCTTGAGTTCAACAATTTTCTCTTGTTTTACATCCTCAGAAGACGCTGGGATCTTGGATAATTGAGTATTTCTCCCATTAAGCTGCAGCTCTTTTTCAGGAGTTTGCCTCTCAGAATCTTCATTAATTGTTGCATTTTCGCAAAGCTCCTTTTTGGTATCCAATAAGGCTGAATGTGGACAGTCGCCTTTTGCAGCGGCTAATGACGACCTCTTTACTTTATCATCGAATTGCAGTTCAAGAAGCTCCACCTTACTAGGTTCTGTTGTCTCAAGATCATTGCTTGTGCTATTTTTTGATGCCTTAATATCTGTATCCTTCTTGTTAACCATGACACTAATCACGTTACCCTCTTCATCAAGTTCTTCTTGAATGTCAATGAATGGCAATCCCTCTTCGTTTACTTTATCCTCTTCAGTTGGTGTTTCCTTCGAGATATTCGATAAGAACTCAAGTTGCAGCAATTTTTTAGTCAATTTATTAATTTTTGCCTCCAACTGGGCAACTTTTCTATTTATGAAGGACTCTGCATCCCCTTTTGATAATTGTACAAAGTACTCTGCTCCCAAATGAACGGTGGCTTTATCTTCTTCTCTCGGTAGCTTGATAGAACGGTAAAATCCGACTTCGTCTATCAAGCTATCCTTTACCTTGCGTAATGCCTCAAGGTTAAAGTCCATATCCAAGGTTTTCAAAGATAGCCCAAATATGCCTTAAAAGGTGTCAGCGATGCTGAATCTCATCGAGATCAATAAGCTGCACAATAAAAAATATCCTGCACAATAAATGTCGATTTATTTGGGAAGCAGAAAAGCTGTCGCCATTATAATAGAGATACCTAAGCCAAAATGTCACCCACACCATTGCAAATCAAGGTTAATGCGTTCAAGAGATTGAAGAAAGAGGCAGATAGTTATGAAAGAGAGGTGAAAGAGAACGAAGAATCTTTTGAACAGCTCAAAGCCAACGGATCAGATGAGTATACACTTAAAAAACATTCGCTCATTTTGGATGAATCTAAGCGTATGGTACAAGAAGTAGCTAAAAAACTTGAGGAACATAAAGAAGCATTAAGCCAATTCATTGATGGTTTCAATGGAGAAGAAGATTTAGGTGAAGCAAAACAATTACTTAATAATTAAATGTGATTGATCAATATATATATACAAGGTTAATTAATTTACGCGTTTTTCACGGTCAACTTTGTTCAACATTGGGATTTTGTTTTGCATTCCACTCCTGTAGTGACAATGCCCATTCCTCTTCTTCGGTAAGCTTTTCTTGATTAGGACTTATTCTATTTATAAGTTCATCTCGAGCCTTCTTCTCTCGCTCATCATAATAAGCCTTATGCTCAATCCACCTCTCATGTGCAGTAACATTACTGATGCCACTGGAATATCCTTGTCTAGTCGCTTCACTCCAAATGGTATCGGCACCAACTTCGCTGGTTCCAAAGCTGTAACCGTTAGCTTTATCGATAACGCTTAATAAATTGATCATAGACTGTTTATCTTCAATAGATAAAACTTCAAATGCTACTAAACTAAAATCTTCTATCAAGTCGGCAATCATTTCGCTCAATCTCACATAGTTTTGCCCCAAAATGGAATTCGACTCTTTTTCGAGTTCAGGTGTTAGGTACTTCAAGTTTTGTACCTCAGTATAATAATCCAAACGGAACGGAAGTGGTCCATAGCTGCATAGCATATCTATTTTAGATATAACATTCACATGGGGTAAGTCAAGTTGAAGCATGGAACGAAGGCTCAACAATAAAATTGATATGTATTGTGATGGACTGGTCAAGTATATCGAATCAACCAACGAAACAACACAAAGTCTGACTCTTTTCATACGTATTAAAGTCTTAAAAATCTGCTGGAGGGAGTTGTGATGAGTAAAAAGCTCCACTTGTCCAGGGCAATCAAATATCAAGTAACTTTTTTCATTGATTAACACATCTAACTTTTCCATGAATATCTCAACATCCTCACTCCGAAAGCTTTCTAATGCATACATTAAACCACCATTAGGTCCTAATCCTAATTCTTCCATTATATCTTCAAGACTTATAAAGTCTCTAATGTCAAGATCGCAATGGGGATAAGGTGTCCTATCGTTTGCGGGATCCAAGTTTATAATACTAACCTTTCTACCTATCGCAGATAAAAACTGGTACATCCCATAACAGTAGGTGGACTTTCCAGCCCCCGGGGGACCTATTACCACCTGACCGAACATGTATGTTTAACATCGATTTTCATACCTTCCACCTCTTCAGATATCGCCCATAAAACTATATGCAGAACAAGAACATTATTAAGTTGAAGGCAAACGAATTTCGAGCATGTTCGAAATCTATAATTAAAAGATCAGAGTGAAAGGACTTTACTATCGTCGGAGTCATTTAGTTTGAGTAGCAATTATAAAGATGCCTACTGCTACAAACGAATCAGCTTTCTTAATTAAGACTGTTACGGTATCACCTTTGGTACTCTTGTCAGTTGTTGATCATTACAACAGGGTTGCCAAAGATTCCAAGAAAAGAGTTGTTGGTGTCCTATTGGGAGAAGTAGCTGATGATGTTATTAGAGCAACAAATTGTTATGCAATTCCTTTTGAAGAGGATGAAAAGAATCCAAGCGTTTGGTTTTTAGACCACAACTTCATTGAATCTATGGGTGAAATGTTCAAGAAAATTAATGCTAAAGAAAAATTGATAGGGTGGTATCACTCTGGCCCGAAACTCAGACCATCTGATTTAAAGATAAATGATGTGTTCAAGAAATATACGCCAACACCGTTACTCCTTATTGTTGATGTCCAACCTAGAGATGTTGGTATACCAACGGATGCATACTATGCAGTCGATGATATTAAAAATGATGGATCTGCCGCCGAAAGAACATTTGTTCATGTGCCTTCGTTAATAGAAGCAGAGGAAGCGGAAGAAATAGGTGTCGAGCACCTCTTGAGAGATATCAGAGATCAAGCAGCCGGAAGTTTGTCATTGAAAGTAACCGAGACATACAAGTCCTTGCTCGGACTTCTCCAGAAGCTCAGAGATATTGCCAATTATCTTGATAAGGTTTATCAAAAGAAATTGCCGATTAATCATACTATACTTGGAAAGCTTCAAAATGTATTCAATTTACTTCCCAATTTATCTGGATCGGATGAGCTTGCATCAAATGCTTCTAAAGAACCAACTTCTGAACCTCCAAGTCTGTTATCCAAGGCATTTACTGTGAAGACTAACGACGAACTCATGATTGTTTATATAAGTACATTGGTAAGGGCTATTATAGCTTTCCATGACTTAATCGAAAACAAATTAGAGAATAAGAAGAGAAATGAGAAATCAAATGAAATCACACCATCATTAGCATCAGAAGCTGCCTTGGAACAAGCCGACGATGAAGAATCTCTAGACACAACGGCTAAGGAATAAAATTATATAATTGGTTACAATAAATAAATTTCACTGGCTATGCGTGTGTAGATCAATAGTTGAGCATCTGATAACGTGAATCCATAGAAGACATATATTCAAGATATCTTCAAAAAGACTTAGCCCTTGAGAATCGAGAGAACAATGGCTCTGAAAGCGCTTAAGTTTCTGCGATTTAATGAGGCGTTGAGCTTAAACTATTTTTTTTTCGCTAATACCAACAGAAATTCATTGATCAAACAAAACTTTATTGAGAATCAATTTTTATTGAAAGCATATTCGAAGTCAATTTCCAAACCAAAAAATGCTGATCACGGAATAAAACAGGAAGCTGATAAGATTTCGACTTCTGGTGCGAGGTTAGAAAAAGTAGCTAGTAAAGTTCTCACCTGTCAGGAACCTGAGGCTAGTCTGTCTCAGAACTTGCATTACAAAGAAAACTTACATATCCCGTTTGAAGTCCAAAGGAAAACATCTAAATTACATAATCCTCAAATTGAAACCTCATATAGGCATTACTTAAAGTTGACAAAGCCAAATTTGACTGTCTTGGTGACTTTAAGTTCTATCTGTTCATATGCCATATCGCCATATGCCGTGTCTATTCCAGAGTTGATGTTTCTAACGCTTGGGACGGCTCTCTGTTCAGGAGCAGCAAATGCGATTAACATGGGTAGGGAACCAGATTTCGATAGGAAAATGCCTAGGACACTCGGTAGACCAGTAGTGAGAGGGGTGATAACTCCTAAACAAGCTTATAAGTTCGCTACGGCGACTGGATCCATAGGTACTACAATGCTTTATTTTGGAGTAAATCCTACGGTAGCTCTTTTAGGATTTCTGAATATTGTGATATATTCTTGGTTTTATACCTCTTTGAAAAGAAAATCTATCATCAATACTTGGGTGGGAGCTATAGTTGGTGCCATTCCTCCTTTGATGGGTTGGGCTGCATCGTCACCAATAACACACCCCAGTGCCTGGATGCTAGTGGGATTATTGTTTGCATGGCAATTTCCTCATTTTAATGCCTTATCCCACAATGTAGCGGAACAATATAAGAAAGCTGGATATGTCATGGCTGCTTCTGAGAACCCCATGCTCAATGCAAGAGTTGCCCTTCGTTACTCTTTGATTATGTTTCCATTATGTTTTGGACTCAGCTATTTTGGGACTACTGACTGGGTATTTCCATTTGACTCTGCAATTCCGAATGGTTGGCTAAGCTACTTAGCATTTGCTTTCTGGAGACAACAAAGAGAAAATTATGCCAACGGAAAAATGCCTACAAAAGAGGGCCTTGCTAAGGCCACGTTTTATTCTAAGAAGCTTTTCTGGTGTTCTGTGTGGCAGTTACCTACAATTCTTATATTAGCCATGCTACACAAGAAACACCAATGGGATAAAATATTTTCTTACATAGACTTTTGACACACACAATATGTAAATAGTACTGCTTAGCACTTAAGCGACAATACAGGTTCATACTTTATTTTATACAACTGATAAGTGGAGTCCACATAGTAAAAGCTTTTCTAAAAAAATTAATACATAACATATAATATAACAAATGTGAAAACAACTAAACACCGCTCAAAATGAATTGTGATGCAACAAATTAGAGATAGTAATTCAAAACGTTAGAGAGAAAAAAAGAAATCTTAATACAATCCGACCGATACCATACGACACTTCTAACTCACAAAAAAATTGACTCAGGAAATAACTCTGTCTTCAATGAGTATAACAACAATTACTAAAGCGAAAGCATCTACAATAAATATTTACATAAACGTATCTCCGTAATGATTCCTAACAAACTAAAAACCCAACAGATCTCTATCCCTTCAACAAATATCCTCAAAGAAATAACAGCAAAATCAAGAGTCAGAATAGCAAAAGAAAAGTAAATCATTAATAATGAGAAAATAAGTAAGCAAAACATGACTAGAAGAAAAAAAACTTACGAAGCTGGCAGTCACCGTACACAAACAACATACAATTTTGTTTATAAGAAGTGTAAAAAAAAAATTGAGGCTAACAGTAAACGGAACCCCAACTCGAACACGTAATCTATGACGATAAAACTGCCAAATAGTGAAATCTTACTTTTAAACTGATGAAAATTACAAGTTTGTAGTAACCCAGCTAAAGAGAATGAATAGAAAACGTATATAATTTTGAGTTATGTGGTTGTGTTCTTTTACAACGTTGATATATTTGAAGACATGGAACCCATTTACAATTCTCTAGCATTTGTATGTGACATGGTATGTTTCCGTAGAATAGAGCTAAAATAGGAGAATCATATGAAATGAGCTTATATTTCTGATGGATAATAAGTAATATGATAGATATTAATTTTGTATTTTAATCTGATTTACATAAGTTAATAATTTCTGTTTCTTTATTATTCTTTCATTGTCACAACTATGTTACAGAAAAAGTATTATGGTTGTTTAATATAATATAATGAAATACCTGTGACTTACTTTTGCTTCCTCGTTAACATATTCTTGCTAGTGCCACTTGTGTCTCTTCTGTAGTTCGAAAATACGTAAATTGATGATATTTGAATACATCTATACACCAGACAAGTAATTTTGAAGCAAGCTGTATGAGATTTTCAGATAAGGTTCTTGTGTGTTGCCAATAAAGATGAATGTTTTTGTTGTATATTGAGAGAAGCAGTTATGATTTTATTGCTCTGTTGATTCCTCTGTTACATTTAATAAGTTTGTCGAGGGTTCACTTTTGGTCGCTGTTATTGTACGTTTGTGGATAATGCATAGTAGTAGCGTATTCATCTTGCTACAGACTTTAGTCACATTGATCAATGTAATTCATAGGTTTGTAATTGGTTAAGGATTTGTCATTCTCTAATGTGTTACCTGCTCTGTTAGGATTGTATGTACTTAGTTCTTTATTTTCTAATTAAGAGTAGATGCAAGATATGATTAATGTATTTGTCATTGTGTTTAGATTATCTGATTTTTTCATTTACAGTGACAGTTTTTGAATAACATGAGTTGCAATTTGATGTCGGTCCGATAGGGATGGCATGTTGGGTTCCCAGAGTTGGGTATAGTTACTGTGGGTAAGCATTGTGTGGTATATTGGCTACATGTTTATGGCATTGTTAAAACGAGTTACCGTTGGTATCAGCATTTTATTTTGTTGAGGAATTTCGTTTATTGCTACAAGTTTGTAATTTGTTTTCTCCCATTTTTAATTCTGTTTTTGAGGGGTCGCCAAGTTAATGTGATTTTTGGTCTTTTTGTAGCTCTGATTTACTTGCTGTTCGGAATGATTAAAAGGACCTTGATATTTTTTTTTTTTTTTCTAAATTATAAGGATCTTAGGAATTTGAGATTAAGTAGATTCTACACAATTAACTTAGTAACTGAATTTTTTTGGGAAGCATTAATTAAGTTATACAATATTATAGTAATTAGGGTATAAAGAGGAGTCTTACCTCTCTACTCCATCGTTGTATTAACTCCTTAATTGCAAGTAGCTAGTCTATCACATGGGTCATGTTAATAGTCTTAACCAGGGAGTTAAATAATCCAATTTGTTTAGTGGTGTACTTTAGCTTCGAAGATTAATATACGAAACTCATTGGAGAAAATATTTGTACTTGTCGGATCAGATCCATATTTTCCATAAAGGCTGTAAAAAACAGCTCTGGTAGCAAATAATTTTGATTAGGTTGAAGTTAAGAATCAGGGATACGTCAAAATTGAAACCAACCTACTGAAAAGCAATTGTTTCAGCATGGTCATGACATAAAATTAGTTTGATCAGTATGGTGTCTATTGTGAGATATGAGGCCAAAATTATCCAAATTACTTCACTTAAAATAGTACTTAACATGAAATATTCCCTCAAATATTCTAGTTTGCCAATACTTTGGTATTACTGTCCGCATCTCTATCTTTAAAAACTTTGACAACAAACTGAAATATGAAGCGAACATAAAATCTGAATCTTCTCCTAGAATCTACTCCCCACAATGTCAATGGATCACAGACTTCAAATATCCTATCTCGTGTCATAATTCGCAAAATCGTCAGAAAGACTTATTTCTGTTATAACACCAGCCAAAATATGAGGACCAAAATAGTTAAACTGTGGAATTCATATGACTGACTAGCCTCCCGAAAGACATTCGTGCCATGAATCTGTTTTTATTTAGACAATTTCTTCATAGTACTAGTTTATCATAGTTAAACCTTCTAATAAGAGTAGCACGTCTCCATACATCATTACAGAACATTTGAGAACAGAAGACTTTGCTTCTTTTCAACGATACCATGTAAAGACTCGAAAATTCAAGAGTGTTTTCTCTAAGCTGTAATCCTCGTGTTTCTTGATACATTGATTACTAGTCAGCAAGCAAGCGCAGACCATGTGCCACCATGCATGCAGAAGACGACTCTTAAAGTTATCAAAAAGAGTTACTCATTGATTAAAAATTTCAGCACTTAACATTTTAAATATCCTTCGTTATACAGGGATAAATAAGTTTTTGCAACTACGAGTAGACTTTTATCGTGGGCGTGCTGAAATATACTCTCTCTAATGGTAGGTATGCGCATGATGAAGAAAACGTAGCAGGTGGCAATCTATTTAAGAAGTAGAACAGTCGAAAGATATCACTTGATTGTTAAGAATATAAAATGTCTGGTGGTAAGGGTAAGGCCGATACAAGTGAAAAGGCTTCCACATCTAGATCAGCTAAAGCTGGATTAACATTTCCTGTCGGGAGAGTCCACAGATTATTAAGAAAAGGAAATTATGCACAAAGAATAGGATCAGGTGCTCCAGTTTATCTAACATCTGTTTTGGAATATTTGACTGCTGAAATCTTGGAATTGGCTGGTAACGCTGCAAGAGATAACAAGAAATCGAGAATAGTACCAAGACATTTGCAATTGGCAGTCAGAAATGATGAGGAATTGAATAAATTGTTAGGACATGTTACAATTGCACAAGGAGGTGTTTTACCTAACATACATCAAAACTTGTTACCAAAGAAGTCTGGTAAAGGAAAGGCTTCTCAAGAATTATAATCGTAGAAGGATTATAATTCATTTCTATAATTGTGTATTCTAAATAGGCCGTAATCGATATTCTTTATCAGCGTTTTCACGTGCTTTAATAATGTACAAAGTTTATATGGAGAACCGGGGGAAACTAATTTTGAAGTAGCTTACAAATGGCATTGCAACTAAAGAGTAATAATAGGAGGTTGAAATTGGCCTCTGTGTCTGGAGGTGCCTTGCTTGGGGCTATATTCATTGTATTGCGAACATTTCCCCACTTGAAGTCTTCATTGTACATAAACTTTGTTGAGAAAATCCTAGGCGGAGAGAGGAGACGAAGATTAGACTATAATGATTCTCATGATGTTCAAATCGGCAAGACTACTTCCACAAAAGACATTTCATCTCCATCTTCGTCACAATCTACTCTCAATTCGGATAGCCGAGAAGTAATGAAGCAAAATAAGTTGAATAAAGTGAGCGTAAGTTTATTTACAGATCAGCTTCTTAACAAGTGAATATCGAATACTAACGACAAAAGAGAGAGAAGGGACATCGAGGATTACTTTCTGCTATGGCGATTTATCCTTTTTTAAGTATTCTAAAGAGAAACTTGGTCAACGGTTACGATTTTTTGTTAAATTTGAGTGTTTTTCATTTCCTAAGTCGTCTTTTACTCATAATTCAGGATTTTATATCTAAGAAATAAGTTAATTAAATAAATTATGTAATTTATGTTCTAAATCTTGCCCGAAGAGTTTTGTTGCCTCCATGAGGTCAATGCCTTTTCGAAAATATCTCGCGTTAGGCCTTTTCTGTCGTCTTCGATAAATGCAAATTCACAACCAATGGTTCTCACGTCCTTATTCCGCAACTCATCATCAAAAAGTATAAAATTGCCCTTTTCCAAATCTTCCTGAAGTCCAAGGTCTTTTGCGGCCTTTCTGATGTGACCGATTTTGGACCCTTGCCCCCATTGCAAAGAATCGAAATACTTTATCCCAGGCTTACCATTGATGGCAAGTAAAGAAAGAATTTCCTGCGCCACTCTTGGTGTTGCTGTTCTACTGGCACCTATTATCGTCACATTGTTAGCATTTAGTTCTTCTACTATACTGGGAACATCCTTGTAAAATGAGATCTCAGTACCATATCTATCAACCAATTTTTGCCCGCTCTTCCGCTTTATGGGCATTGAGATATGGGTATCACACCAAAAGGGCCATAGTGTATAATCTAGATCGAATACGACAGCGATGGGATATTCTTTTTTACTATTCATTAGCTTCAGGCATGTGAATGAAAAATTGTGGTAGACTTCAAAAAGAGCGAACCCCAGACATGCGTCACTTTGGCACGCTTTTTCCTGCAGCGAGGAAAAGTAATATAGATAAAAGGGATAGAATTGAAGGCAAAATTACTTACTCTACTGTGTTTCCTAATTCATAACATGAGTGCTCATAGGTTCATAAGCGTTAGGACTACCTTTAAGCTACCCTTCTTGGATGCCTCTAATCCGTTTGAAAAGACTATAAAAGTTAATTACGAACAACTTAGGGAGGTTAGAGATAAACGCACATTTATTGACGCTCTTATCTTAAATGGACTTTTTATCCCTATTGATATTTCGAATGTTAAATTAACCAGAAAATCGAAGAAAAATAAGAGTTATATCCAATTGGAGGATGAAAAGGATTTCAAGTCATTGGCAAGAAGTTTAAAGGTTAAAAATCACATTAAACTAATAATTAGTGATGTTGCTAATGAATCGGAAGAAGATGTTAAAGCCCCAGAACCACGGCGAAAGCCAATGGACTTTGCTAGATTAGGGGATGCTTTAATCGATGTTGCAATTGATCATTTCAAGGATTTCTTGTTTGATTTTAAGGTTCAAGGTAGCACCTTTCTTGATCCTTCCTCCACCCTGGAGCCAAATAGGGAAAGTGAAAGGGAGCCAGAAAAGGAAACTTCTGCACCCGATGAAATTAATGAAACAATACATTCAAATGTCTGCTGTGATAGATGCCAACCTGACACCTTCGTACCCATGAGAGGTACTAGGTATAGCTGCTTGGTGTGTCCTGACTTTGATTTATGTGAATCATGTGAAAGGGAATTACATGAGAGCAAGACATCTTTTGGAAGTCATGTTTCAGACCACCCTATGGCCAAGTTGTATTCTGAAGTCCCTTACTTCAACTCGAACAAGTTTAAGAGTAGAGCTGGTCCTTTCGCAAAATGTTCGTCACTGTGCTCCAACATTGGTGATGGTGATATTTTCTACGATATCCCATTAGAGAATTGTACTAAAGAAACGAAGCAGTTAATAGAAGGCTTAATCAATGATGGCGGATTCAATGAGTTTGCTCGTAATGTGGACCAGTACTTGAGTAACTCTGAAAAGTACGTTACATTGCTCTCTATGTTGGATGATTCGAAATTGGATGATACTGGTAAGTTTGAACTACTCAAGAGCTTGATTCTGTCTCGTGATGAGAAAAAAGATACAAAATCGGTTGAAATAGCAGGTTCTGCTGTATTAGTCACAAAGAAGCGTGAGTTACCCTCAGAGGGTATCTCACTTACGTTGAAAAATGACTCACAAGACACAATTGTAGGAGGTGATTTGAAGTTCTCCTTTGTTGATACTGGCTCAGAAGAGTCGGTTGTGGTGAAGAACTCAAGTACCATCTACCCAAGTCAACAAAGATCTTATAATGTGAAGTTGACCGCTGATAAGTTGGCGGATCTTGAAGGTAGGTCCTTGGAGATTACAAGTGAAGGTTCCCCTATTTCCTTGAAAGGCACATACTCGCAATATGAGCCATCAGTTTTGCGGATCTATGGTCAAGTTCCATCTTCTCCAAAGGCTTCTTCTCACGTTACGCCAAAAGAAGAAGTATTCAATCATTCTGAGGATGAGGTTAGCGTGACGTTAGTCCCTAAGTCACCAACTTTGGCTCAAATTGTTATCGCTAATAGATCACAGAAAGAAATTGATTGTTCGGACTTGAGGTTAGAAATAGTCAATTGTTTTGGTAACACTATTCTGAAAGTAATAGTTCATAAGAGCCAAGGTGTTTTACCATTTAGAGTCGGAAAGTTCAACATCCCTTTAAGTAACTCTCATATTAAGTTTCCTTACAAAGTTGTGTTGATCAATGATCACTTCAAAGCCAATGCTGAACTTAGTAAGAATAATCTGACTGGAAGATTAATCTTCACCTCAAAGGCATCTTCAAGTGAGGAATTACAAGAAAATGAAGCTGTGAAAGTCAACTCAGATGAGGGGTCTTCTGAGACAGATGATGAGATGGAAAATTTAGAAAATGAGCAAGTTCCTGAAAAACCTGATCTGGCTCCCATGAATTCAAGTTTGTCCCAACAGAATGAGTCGAATTCTGGTTCTGTTCAGTCTGTGAATAATGAGGCAACATCTGAAAATCCAGGTGTAACTTCCATGAATTCAAGTTACTCTCAACAGAATGAATCAACTTCTGGTTCAGTTCATTCAATTGTTTTACCTTCTCTACCTAGAGAAGCACTGGCTTCTGAAATTTCTACTGTAGAAGAGACACATGAAGATGTTCCCAATGAGAATGATGAGTCCGAAGACTACGATTTAGTCAGTATTGAAGGTGAAGGATCTGATGAATCTGAAGGAGAATCTGATTTTGAGATTTTATCTCCCGTTAGCAGTGGAAATGAAGCATGAACGACATGGTTAATAGGTCTATATTTGTAACTGGTGTTTTTAAATTATACGTACTTGATGTTTTACTGTATATATGAAGACTTCCTACCGAGTCGTGTATGGGATCAGTAGTTTTCAAAAATAATATTTCAAGTTTAACAAAGGATGATCAACGATAGCTTCTCAAGCCCCCATTAATCTTTAGCTATGAAAGAATCAGTTCCAGAAAGCGAAGGTAAGTATTTCAGCTGTAATATGGTAACGTATGGATTACTAAACTTTTAAAGAGAAGAAATTCAGGCAGAAATGCATAGAATTGAAGAAGAGAATAGTGGAGGTGGAAGAAAGTAATGAAATTGCATCTATAGCCTTGTCACGAAGTAGAACAGCAATCAGAAGGCTTAGATTGGAGCATTCTATTTTGTTGGAGAGACTTGAGAGTCGAGCCATTGTTATTCCGGATGGTAATGTAGATGATGAAGAAATGACACCTCCTCCATCACCATCGATTTTAGATGAGTCGCTTAATAATTCCAACACCAAACTTACCCGTAATGGCCTTTCCAAGAAGGGTAAACGGAAGTCAGGTGTAAACAGTACATCTGGCAATGGAAGTAACAATAGTCGTGTTCAAAAGATTAGGGATCCGGATTTACCTAAACGCCCCACAAATGCTTACTTAATCTTCTGTGAAATGGAGAAAGACCGAATTAGAAAGGAGTTGGAAGAACAGAGCGATGGTAATGTGACAGATTTATCGAAAACTCTTACGGAAACATGGAAGAACTTAAATGATGAAGATAGAAAGCCATATTATAAACTTTACGAAGATGACAGGGAAAGGTACCAAAGAGAAATGTTGGTTTATAACAAGAGAAAGCAAGCTGATGATTCAGTCCCTCTGAAGAAGCAGAAGTTAGAGAATGCAGGTGATGCTGAAAATATCGCAAAAGATCTGCCTGCTTTAGATACGTCGCCTATCAAAGAGGATGCAAGCGACGAAATTTCAAATGCTGATAGCCAAGCTCAGGACGAGCAAGCCTCCGGTGTAGCTCATTCTGAGCCTGTGAACCCCGCTGAACCTAGCACGGAAATAGAACTTGCTCTAGACGAAAAGAGCGATGTAAAAAATGAAGATGTGGAGAACGTTTCTCACCAAGAATAAAATAATTTTCATGACTATTCTATTAGATATCTATGACTATGTATAAGATATTCTCAATTTAAGTTGGAGAAAGAGATTCATAACTTTCTCTTTTTAGGTTTATACAAACCATTTTCATCTTTAGCATGCTTCCTCTTTTCTCGTGATCTTTCATGTTTCTTCAATTTTCTTTTTGCAGTTATATCTGGAGCTGTGATAGCCAATTGAGCTCTTTCAGTTCTTCTTTGTTGCCTCTTTTGCATGATACTGGCTTTTGTTTTTGAGAAGAGCTCAGTGAACTTCGAGGTTCCTAGTTTGTCTTCTATAATTTTTAAGCATTCAGACGACAACTCGTATAACTCAGTTTCAGCTTGGTCTTTGACCTCAAGGTCTATAAAATTATACAAGCCCAGCAATATTTTCTCAGAAAGCTCGATAAGCCTTTCAGGTTTAGCTATCTGAACTATCATCGCGCAAAGTCGGATGGTTGATTTTGTTGACACGATGTAATTCAGTTTCAAACCATACTGACGGAGAAGAGCACATGCTCTCCAGACCAAATAGTCTGTAGCATACTTAAAATCCTGGGTATCGCCCTCGTCATTGTTTTTCACAAACAAAGTACCCTTACTTTCCCACCTCATTTCCAATAAAACTAGGTTTTTTACAATTATTGTCGCCAAGTCTTCAGAGATTGATGGTGCAGATAATTGACGCAACAACCTTGTCCCAATCGTTTGATACTGAAAATCAGTTAGTTCCATGTCCTGACTATTGGATAATAAAATGCCCGCCAAACGACATGAGACAATTCTAACCCATGAATGGGGGAATAATAAAGTATCAATGACAGATTTCCAGACCTTTTGATACCTATCAGTAAATGCGCCTTTTTTCAATAAGGAAGTAATTGCCGCAAAAACACTAAGTGATGTGTAAACCATCTCCCAATCCATATCTAGCTCTTTTTCTTTTGAAGATTGTAATAGAGTTTGTTCAATCAATTCGAGAGCTACTGCATTGTAATCCTCTTTTGCACCAAATCCTTTCGTCATAATGTAAATCTTGTACACAGACAATCCACATCTCCTCAAGAGAATATTTTGAGACTGGCCCATCCATAACCTACTGTAGTCCTCTATTATTTTCAAGTTAGAGTCATCAAGCTTGGAAATGATAGAACTTATTATAGTTGTTGCCATTTCTCTGCATTTGGACGATTCATCATTCACAATGACACTTGCTAGTCCAACAAAGAGTGAGGAGGCTATTCTATTAAGCAAATCTGACCCAGCCTTAACTACAATTGAGTTGATAAGCTCCATAGCGGATTGTCTACCATCAGAAGTCGGGTATGATAAATTATTAAGAAGGAACTTGAACAGTTTATCAAGTTTTCCTCGGCTCTGATCATACTCCATAAGAAAAGTGAAAAACAAATTACGGGCCATGTCCCTAATCTCTTTGTTATGATTCACTATCATGATTTCAGAAACTTTACTCATAATATCGTAAACTTCAGGAATCATTATATGTTGAGATAGCACAGCTTTCAAGAATCGGAAAGCCACACCTTGAGTATCTGGCTCCTCTAAGTCCGCTTGGATACGCAACAAAATAGAACCTATAGCATTTGTTTTAATGTCAGAATCCTCTCTGTATCTCAACACCATTGAAAGAAATCTTAAGCATGCTTGGCTCAATTCGCTGCTTGTTGACGGACTTTCCTTGATAATGTTAAATGAAATTCTCATGAACCTCTTGAATGAAGCAGTTGTCTCCTCAGGAAACGGTAACCTTATTATCATACTTAATATTTTCAAAGTAGAAATCACAATACCTTCATTTTCAGAAAGTAAGTCTACTTCTAAAATTTCCAAGAAGCCCTGAATATTTGCAACAGTCATTAGATTTTCATTTCTTGATAAAGCTGTTCTTAAAACTTCCAAAGAAAATTTGCGCAAGAGAGCAGAGTATTGAGAATATTCTGTTTCAGTCTTAGCGTTCCTGGAGCTAGACTTGACTAAGAAATGATCTTCTGCAGATGACTTTGAGCTCTTCTGATTATCTTCAGGTGCGAAACTAGATAGAGACAGTTGATGTAGCTCATAACTCAAAAATAATATGTCCTTAGTTGAAGACTCCGAATTTCGACTTATGCCTGTAGCATACCTTTTAAGTAGTTCATCAAGTTTGTTCAAAACTTTCAAGGACACTGATTCTTTTAGCAAAAGATTGATTGGATTTGTTAACTTATAAAAAGTTGAAAGACTAACATTTGAGGATAAAATCTCACCGGAATCGAAACTCTTTTTGAACTTCACTTCTTTCATTTTACTATGATATCCCTCAGCATCTTTCTCTTGTCCAGCGGCCCCAAAAATATCTTCCATAATGACATCAATGAGATTTGTCGCAGAATCATCCAAATCACCATGATTCAAACTATCTTTTAAAGATACCAATAAAGAGTGCACTGTAAAACTTAAAACATGGATTTGAGAACCTCTAGAGAGTGCCGATTTTAATTCTTTCAAAACGAAAGAAAAGTATTTTGGACCAAGAATTTGTAAAATTCTACTCAAAGTCTTCCGAATAACATCTCTCAACTCTTCTGATCTAGATCTCAATACTTGACAAGTGCTAGTCAAAATCCCTGGTAAATTACTTTCGGTCAAATTTTCTGAAGCGCATCTCAATAAACAAGTCAGTGCTTCTGCCAACGGGGCTCGAAAGACTATGGTCTCGTCATTTCTAACGTTCAAAACATTGGCTAAAGGTGGAATAAGATCCTTTACTACATATTCGTCAATTTCTTCTTGAGCAGGCATATTTTGAATAACATCTTCATTTTTGTCGGCACTTCTAGATTCAGTTGCTTCCACAAGAGACCTAGAAATAGCGACAACTAAGTTAACTCTTTCCCTCAAAAAGTCCTCTTTACGTTTCAACTCTGAGATATATCTCCTCATAAGTACCTTATATTGATTCCAGGATACGCATCTAACCAAAAGACTCAAGGTATGAACTGCCTCATTACTTATGTTCCTCAATTTTTCTTCACTGGAGATGGTGTATCTCTCAACCATGGGCAATAAGTATTGCGAGATATTGTTAGGATTCAATTGATTTCTATACTCACCTAATCTCTTTATAGCACGTTGCCGACGATGCAATTGAATGTGGCTGATGTTGTTAAAAAAGTTTGCTTCTTCATCATCATTGAAGAGAAGAACCTTCAAGTCTTCGAAATCTTTAAAGTATTTAGCATGACTGACGATATGAGCCAAAACGCCGACGAATTCGCTTTGTATAACATCTTCATTCTTCCTCAAACCAACTCTGATATATGGTAATACTGTACTCTTGAGCATCTTCATAAATGGATCCGCCTCATCCTGTGTCTTTTTTTCAGAAAAACTATCCACGAAACGTTTTAAGACAAAGGCTGCATTTGTTCTCAACGATAATTCTTCCTCATCTTCAATGTAATACAAAGAGTTGTATACTATGGGTAACCACTGTAAAGGAGAAAATTTCATAAATAAGGACTCATTGACTTTCTTATAGGTTGACAACCTTTCTTCAAAATCCGGTTCGTTCATTCTTCTACCAGATACAGCATTTAAGCCCACCAAAACTTCGTAAACTTGAGACAACTCCTCATTCTTGTTCTTGAAGCTTTCAAATATGCCGATTATACTTCTTCTGTTGTGAATATCCTTGGCAAACTTGAGACTCTTGGAGCTTATATGATAAAGGTGTTTTATGTCATCGAAGGACAAATCCGTTGAGTCGATTAAATTCTTTAAAGTGATAAACAATGCCATATTTATATCAACATTGAAATCAGTACCTTTATCTAGAACTTTGGTAAGCGAGCTTATGAGATTGACTTTGATGCTTTGATCGTCAACGTAATTTTCTTCAACAAGAAGAAGTAAAAGTTTTGAAGCACTGACAAGTACTTCATGGCTAGTAGAAACTTCTAAAATTGTGGGCAAACCTCCTAAAAGAAGATCAATTATTATTCCCAAGTACTCAAAATACTTATCATCCATGATGTTTCTTTTCTCGAGCGATACGAGACAAAACTGCAAGACAAAATTGATTACTGAATCCTTTGATCCAGGGTTTAGCAACAGAAGGATAGCTTTTGCGCATGCAAAATCATCGACATACATGAAGTCAAGAGTATTTGTATACAGAGCCCATGATGACATCAATTCCATGAGCGAAGATACTTGCTGTGAGTTCTCATTTGCAAAGCTTGGAAGTCTGTTCTTAATAACAAGATCATAAATGTAAGACACTTCTTCCCTCCAATCATATTCCTCACTAGTAAGCTTGAAGAGCTTGGACAAGCACTTCATAGAAGACTGTCTAAGATTTTTGGAACTTTTCTCTAAAATGCTACCATTTGAGCTCTCCTCCACTCCCTTTTGAGCAACAACTTGAGCATATAATAACGGTTGAATCGTCGTTACTAGCACTTCCAGGTATCCAGTTCCTAATACGTCATAAATTTCACCTACTAACGTTACAAAGCCTGCGACACGTCGCAATAAATGTTCATCGACATCTGAAACGCTGGAAGTGAAGACACTATTGTAGTCTAACTTAGAGGCACCGATATCAATAAATTGTTTGATATTGTCTGGGGGTAATGATGGAAGGATGCTAATGGCTGCGAATTTTTTAGCCGTTTGGCTGTTACTCTTAAAAGAGCCCTGGGCACGACCAAACAAAATTCTTAGTACAATAGGCATAACAGCTGGATAATCTTCAACCTGTATCATTGATTCATTACCGTAGCCAAATATCTTGGACAACTCATCTTTGAATAACGAATCATCAAGGAGACTCGTCAAGCTATCTTTGTATTTTGAAATGGAAGTGTTTCCCCAGTTAAGCAACACGTTCAAGGAAAGCTTTTGAACTTCCAGCCTTTTACTGGTCAATAATAAAAGAAGATGTTCATATAATTCCTTACTCTTTTGAGCCCTTCGCAATCCATGTAGTTGGGTAAATAGACTCAAAAGCTTTAACCGATCTTTGTTACTCCAGTTAGTTCTGGATGTGTCATCGTCAGAGCCTCTACCTATAAGTAAATCAATAAGCTCTGCCACATGCGAGTCCGCCACGGATGGTACTTGCTTTAATCCATCTAGGACATTCGTACGCACCAATTCTCCGTACTCAATCAGTGGAGTTTGAGCTCGAAGAAACGATCCAAGACTTTTGGTTGGTGCATTGTAAATCTCAAGAATGTTTGCGCTTATTTCCTCCATGTTTGCCTTTATTTTTCCCCCATATGATAGCCAGAGAAGGGTTTCGGGATGTGAAGTAGGTAATTCGACTTCGAATTCGCTGGTTTCATCTGAATGTATAAGAAACTCCTTTGATAGAGACCAAATCTCATGAGCTGCTGTAGATTTTAAACTTCGGAGAATTTCAAAAGCTGCATCCCATGAGGGTTTGAATTTGTTTGATAATTGTCCAAAAACATGGCGTACAGCTATCAGCCTTTCAATATTTGAGATGCCATGAGCTTCTATATGTGCTGCTATACTCCTGCTTCTTGCTTCAATATCTCTCCCCATACTTATAACTAAGGCAGTGTCTTCAATAATGTATAGTTGATCTATGATATATGAATCATTTTCGTTAAATGCAAGAAGTCTCTGTAACAAGCGAAGTGACGATAAACGACACCGATGGTCTGGTAATGAAATATTAAGCACCAATGCCTCAGAAATATATGAGAAATTTTTGCTCACGATAGGCTTTAATGAAGAGTTACTTCCTATGAACTGGTTCAAAGAATCCACGAAGTTAGGCGACTCCTTCAATTGGTCAAACTTTTCTACGATCTTGTTGAATATTTGCGTCGCTAGAGACTCATTGATATTACATCTCTCAAGTGACAACAAAGTCAATGCTAGAGTTTCATTCACAGCAGCCGAGCTCAGAACCTCACATAGATAGAAAAACAACTGAGAAACCACAACAACTTGATGTTCGGTGAAGACGGACGAACATTTTGTAAGAAGAAGGAGTCTCCAGTAAATGTGCAATGAATTGTAATTATCTGTCGTACTCTTATCACCTCTTACTGTCTCTTCGAAAAAGTTGAAAATGTTTGTGATATGATTTGAAGACAAAGATATGCTACCTGCATCGAAGAGCGTCTTGTCACTACCTCTAGTAATGAATAAGGAGTTCTTCTCAAAGTCATTGCTTTCATGTGTTGACTTGTTCATAAATTTTTGTACATTATTCATGATGCCAAAATCCCGGATCTTACTTGGGGCAAATTCAAGACCAAGCTCAGCAAACGAGAAAAAATGGCTACCATTATTTAAGCTCATTGCACTTTCAAATATGGTTTTATGATATCTTGTAAGTACATCTACCCCACTATTGCGGAACATAACGCACATCAAATAAACCACGGAGTCCATCATTTCATTACTAATTTCTTGATTCAGCTCTTTTAATGAGTCAAGGAATAACGACAAAAATGAGAGTAGCTTATTCCAATCAGTGACTTTTCTCCCCGAGTCTTGAAAAGATAGTATTATTAGGTATTGACATATCATAGTAGCTTTAGGAGGTTGGTTTAGACTTGACTGCAACTTATTCAACACGCAATCATAAACCAGAGTACATGACTCGCTACTACCATGATCCAAGAGATCTATAATAATTCCTGCTATTACGGAAAAATACTCTGGGATGTTATCCTTTAAAGTTATATCCAACAAATAAGGGATCAATTGAGTACTCTTGCTGTGAAATGAGCCTTTGGTACTCTTTATACTTTCACTAAACACAACAATTAAAGATTCACCATAATTTTTACTTTTTTGGATCTCTTCTAATTTATCTACTATGGTGTAATTGATGACAAAATCAATTTGTTCATGCTTTAGTCTTCTTATTAAATATGATAATGCCTCACCAGTAAATCTTGAAATATAAGTCCTCTTCGTGGTGCTCAAAAGAGGGAACAAAATATCAAATGTCAGTCTTATATCTTTAATAAGGTCTTTGGCGAGATATTTGAATGTAAATGCAATACAGTCGAAAGACCATTCCAATATATTTGAAGTATTTTTCACACTTTGAGAATCATTAGGGTTCACTTTTACTACCAAATTTGCCAATAAAGTCAACGCTTGTGTATAGTATATCATGAAATCAGACCCAAGATCATGAATAAATTGTGCTAAAAGCTCTAATAATGGCTGTAATGAATGGATATCATTCACTTCTATATGATCACATAAGGACTTAAAAATCTTTTCTTGATGATGTAATAACTGTGGTAAAGTCTGAGATATAGCTTCTACTTCATCAAGGAAATCAGTGAAGTTTTGACTTAAATTTATCTCTCTCCAGTGATCTAATGTTGCCAAGAAGTGTGAAGACTCAACATAGTCATGAGCTCGCTTGGTCAACTTTAGAGTTGGCTCTATTTTAAGAGAGTCTACTCTATCCTTGAAAGAAGAAAACGTGAACCGCTTGGAAGACTGGGTTCCTTTATTTTTATTGACTTTCCCCATGCGTTGGTCCTATTCTTGTTGACATCAAACTTGAAGATGATATTAAATTTATTTTAACCTCATCACTGGAAAACTAAATGCGCGCCAACGCTCTTAACCAAAGAAAATGAAAGGTGTCTGAGAATTCTAGTTCACAATATCTGGGATTAATTTGTGAGGATAAACAGGGGAAAACCGATATTCCAACGTCATTATGTCGAGTAATCCATCGGATAAGACTCCTTTAATAAATAGAGAGTTACCAGAGAGTCCGGTGATCGATAATAATAATGTTAATAGCGACCATGAAACTAACGCTCGTCATGACCTGCTCGCTTACAAGACACCAAATTACATATCACAATCCAAAATAGGACTTCAAAGAACGAGCAGAACATCACAGAAACTCAAATTGTTACCAGAAGATCCACCCAATCTTGATGATGATGCTGTTGATACGGGAGTGTATTCACAAGTGACTAGAATAAAAGATACCCCTGCAAGAAAGGATGCCGAGATACTAGGGAAACTGCATCGAGACCTTTTACCTAGAGTAACAGCATACTGCACCAGTGGATCATATAAAATGAAAGATTTATTGAGATATTTGAAAGATCGAAAGCGAATACATAATACCAGCCCTAAGCTCTTTGATGAATGTCTATACACTCCTTTCACTTATAAAGATTGGAGAGGTGAAGTGGAAAGTCAGCGTCAACTAATAAGATTGGTGGATGAAGGTGGTGAAATAGATATAGGTAAGCGAAGTGATATATTCATTTTTGAATATGGAGTGATAGTAATGTGGGGCTACTCGGTAAAGGAAGAATCGGCATTTTTGGAAGACTTGGCCAAATTTGAAAGCGAAAAACTTGCACCAGAAGATGTGCAAATTGAAGAGTTCAATTATTACATCACGACATCATATCAACCTCGGATTTATAACGATTTCATTTCTTTAAGAGATGATGATAACTATATGTTAAAACTTTCTGTATCGCATGCACTTTCACAATCGGTGAAAATCTCTCTCTTTGAAGAATTGGTTGACAATACAATTGAAGATACCCAGGACATCCCTCATCAAGTTGCTCAAACCGGAAAAGTTGAGATGAATCGTGACGAAATAATGAAATCGATCGGAGAACTTTTCATTTTAAGAATCAATATCAATTTGCACGGGTCTGTATTGGATTCACCTGAGTTAATGTGGGCAGAACCGCATTTAGAACCTATCTACCAAGCGACAAGAGGATATCTAGAGATTAATCAAAGAGTGGAGTTATTAAATCAACGATTAGAGGTAGTTTCTGATTTACTTCAAATGCTCAAAGAACAATTGGGTCATTCGCATGAAGAAAATTTGGAATTTGTCGTTGTTTTCTTAGTAGGAGTCGAAGTGTTAGTTAGTATCGTAAATGTCATCATTGACCTCGTGACATATAAATAGGGATAAGAAAAGAAAAAGAAAAAGATATGCATGGAAAATGATTCATTCAGTTGTTAAGTAACGAGCCACTAAACTCCAGCAATGTAGTTGTAAAACCTGTTATCAGCCGTGTCGCCAAATATGACGTAACCGAATTAAAACAAGTTAATTCGCCCCCTTGTTTCTTAAATCCTTTAGCAAGGAAACCGGGCAAATGGATTCGACATTAATTACGTCGAATTTCACCTATTCTTTGAACGTTGCTCCCTCACTGCATAAGTTTGTGGCTAATCACACTCGTTAGTGAGGTCGGAACTCCATAGATTTTTTTTTGCGGTTAAAAAAGTGGCGGGTGAGCAATAACACAATATGCGCTGCATGTGGTTGTTATCTCAAACACTGAAGCCTGCTTCAAACCCATTCTCAATTCAATTACATCGTCAATTCTCTTTCCAATAGAACAATTACTGATGCTTTCCATATGATCCCCACAGCCAGGATACTACCTCATATTCAAGTTTCTGTTGGTAATTCGCTAATCGTTTAATTCCTGTTTTGGCTGCTCCGGTCGCATTCCGACCATTTTTAGTCTAATTGGGATATCGGGAATTAGACTGCGCCAAAAAAATATTTTTTGCTGTAAAACAGCAAGCTAAAAAAGTGGCAAGTGATCTAAACTCGCAGATTAATTAGCCATGGGAACTCATTCTCGCCACGAATAAATCAATTGAAAATAAGATAAAACAGGGCTAAGTAAGCCATAAATTAGCAGTCTTCAGATATTACACACTAGTAGGCTTATTTACAACAAAGGATCTAAAGCTAATTCTATTCCTTCTTTTGATTTTCGTTGAACGTTAAACGAAATAACCCATAGGTGGTTTTTCAAGTTGTTTTCAAGCTATTCATTAATTTGAATTTAGTATTTGAACTAACTAGAGAAAGTAGGGTTTTATATTACATTTCGATCTTTCTAGTAAGTGTGTAATGAAGGAACACTTACTGAAAATTGTCAAGAAAAGAATAGATTCCCCCAAGTTGAATGACGACCTTCAACACCATCCATATCACCAGAACCATATTCGTCATCACAATCACCACCATAGGAGAGAGGTTGAACAAGCAATAGTGCAACAACAACCTGCTAATCCTGCTAGACTTCAAGGAACTAACTCTTCGTCCTTAGCTAGGACGTCTTCATTAGATCCGAGGTACATAAGTCAAAATTATGATCTAGTTAATACGCCTGTGCATCTAACTATGACGGATGATCTAATGAAGATGACGCAAAATTGGACAGAACAAGAATCACAGGCAGAAAGAAGATTAGTCCGGTTCAATTTTACAAGAAGACATCCTACAAACTATTTTATTGGGTTTGAAACTATTGATAAAGCAGATTTCAACCCAAGTCTTCCTATTATTTCTTGCATTTATTGGAAAGAGAAAGATTTGCATATTGTTACTTCCGTTGATGTGATATTGATTTTGGAATACTTAGTTCAAGATAGTTTTTCCATAGAGGAGAAAAATCGTATTAGAAGAAACTTGCAATCTTTGAAACCATATACTGTATCAAGGTCCAATGAGGAATGTCAAAGATTCTTCTTACTTTTAATGGGGATGGAAGACCCAAGACCTAGGAATATTGAGAAAGATCTTAAGGTATTTAAGTGGAGTGTATTATTTGATGCTATTAATAAAGTTATGTCGAAATATTCATCTAATAGGCCCATAGAGGAAACTAATCAAAGTTTGCAACCTCGTGTTTCAACTCCGATTAACACTAGCAGTTACGGCAGTGATGTTGGTTATAATAATAGAGACGTTAACATGGATAATACGATAAAAGGCCAGGATGATTATATACAACCTAAAGTTGAAGATGGCAATGGTTTCATGCCTTATGAGCGTATGAAGGATTTAAGAAAGAAAGCTAATATATCTTCCGACGCAAATCATCCACATGGTAAACACTTATTCGAACACGTTTTAAAACCCACAGATTCTGTTCCACTTATTAATTATGAGCACCAGAGGGAAGGTTTTAGGGATATTTATGGAGATGACATGTCCAGGGAGGCTTCAACTCCGGGTTCAAATGTATCAGATGAGGCAAAGGAGTCCTCTGTTTCATTGCCCAAATCTAATGACTCAACTATTTCTGTTGATGATTCTGCATTTGAATCTGGTAGCACTGGCCTGAACCTGGATGATAAATCAGGTGTTGCAACCAATTCAAACTCTTACGATTCTTCGAGTCACTTGTCGTCGAATGTTTTCAGTAATGGTGCTTCAAGCATGCTAAATTCACTGAACACTTCTGGTGATAACAGTGTTGGTACTCTCAAAAAGAAATCAAAGGGAAATAATGTCAAAAGATTTGCAAAGGACCAAGGAAGTCGATTATTTGGCCCAGGAGGCGATAATGACGATGAAGATGACGACAAGACTAACGGCTCTCAAAGCTTTAAGTCCAAATATTACCAATATCCATCGCTGTCTCAATTGCATGACTTACCCAGCATCAATTCAAATTCTTACGATGCATTGAGCACATCTAATGTTAAACTTCATGATAAGGAACTTGAGGATAGTTCATCAAATTCCAATAACCCAACAAACGTAAAGTTACCTTCTATAATGACAAGCATTCAAAATCAATCCATATTGGATAATGACTGTATCAAATTACCACCAATTAATGCATCCAAACAAGTGCAAAATGCATCTTCTCAATAGAGTATATCGCCAAATTTTTCCGGCGTTCATCTCATGGGGTATATATTTCTTGGAAACGGCAAGAGTATGAATAATGACTAGTGATTTTCGTGGGTACAATTGCTGATCAATTTGTTAGCTTATATGTGACATAGTATTTGTATGTACCATTATTTACGATAGACTTTTTCGACTGTCTCTTTAAAATCTGGTGTACTTTTAAAATTGACACCGCGATTACCAACAGTAACGTAACTCAAATAATCCTTAGAAGTGTTAGCTTTAGCAGAAGAAGATGTTCGACTGAGGTTAGAAATTGAAGAAACATTCGAAGCATTGAAACTAGACGTTCCCGATTGAACCAAAATACGTCTCGGACCCATTACCTTAATATATTTTGGCCGTACACGTAACTTCTTGATCCATGACGCTATACGTGAAAAAACGGAAAGAATCACTTGCTTTGCTTTCTCCCAGCCACTAGCATTTAATGGTATCTTTGATGCGCGAGATTCTGGTACCAGTTCAACATCTATAGTCTGAGTCGAAGTTTCAACTATGTTAGTTTGTAAATCATGAGGGCTATTGACTTCAATGGCTAAAATGCTATTTTTATTTACTACCACTTGCTCACCTTGTTCCACTTCTAAATAGTAGATACCACCCAAGCCAACTATACCTGCATCACCTCTGCCGCTTAAAAGAGTGTAACCCATTTGATACCAACTGAACAAGCCAGTGGGAGTCAAGCTAGAAATTTTCAAGGATTTAGCCAACTTCGATGATATTCTCTTTGGGAACCTGAGGAGAGATAGGGTCAAAGAATTACCAGCATATACTTGTAGAGCTTCCTTATTCACGAGGGCCCAATCCTTGGCTCCATTTAATTGTAAAGTAGCAAAAGCTTTCTCCGTACCATCTCCACCGAAATATCTTTTCCTTGAAGATGTTGCCAAGACAGAAAAAGAGTTAACAGAAACGATTTTCTGGAAGCTAGAATTTATTCCACCATATAGAAAGCATTTTAATGGATTTAAGTGCTCAAAAGAAGATTGAATAGAATTTAAATGAGAACCTGGCCCATACCCATAGATTGATAACAAAGATCCTTTCTTTAGATAAACCGGAACCGATGGAGGTATTTGACAAGAAATAATACTTGGAGGAGTGCCCAATTCTTCAAATTTAGGTTGTTGTAACGCTGTTTCTTTCTGCAACGCAGACGCGCCGCTTACAGCATTTTGTATGGGTTGAGTTTGAAGAAGTGGCACTTCATTTGGACTTGAACTCGAGGCTATCTGAAGGTATCTCTTGAACGTTGGTGCAAGCTGTTGTCGCATTGAGTTCTTGTGGTAGTATCTAATCTTTATTGATGTTCAAAATCGCATTTTCTTTAATTTTCGGTAAACATGCAACAAAATCGGAAAATTGCAAAATGGAACCTCATTGAGATTCTATTATTCAATTATTGAAAACAAGTGAGAAAGACAAATAAACTTATTTCAAATTTGAAAACCTATAATACAACTTGGGATCGCAAGTAGCGAACTGAATCAAAGAGTCAATGTGGGACTGAAAAGTGCAAGTCTAGAGCAGTAAGCCATCTGAAGGAATTTCAGCTCAATGTCCCAAGATGAAGTAATTAAAAGTTACTCTGGAATTTGAAAAACACAGAAGGGTTAATATGTGATCAGGGACACAGTGTTTGAATAGATTTAGCGTGTGAAATCAGTAAATAGCAGCAAAGTCTATTTTTAATACACGTTAATTTGCCATACAAAGACAAATAAACCACAAGAAATGCTCTTTAGTATCACAGGATGTGCCAGACCTGGTTCGAGAGTATTCGACTATATGAATATGCTGTCTTATATCTTCTTTGAATTATGTTTTACTTTTTTAATAATTCTATATTAATACAAGTAAAAACAATTTCTAACAAGGGTGATGCGGTGGCTCAATGGTAGAGCTTTCGACTCCAGATCGAAGGGTTGCAGGTTCAATTCCTGTCCGTGTCAATTCCTTTTCTTTTTTTTTTTTTTTGTCCTGTTCTATAAAAAAGATGAACCAAATGGAAAGACATTTAATAACCTACTCTTTCATTCGTCTATTAAAAGAATAGGTGCTTGATTGACCCTCTAATGCGCAGCATTCTTTGATCATAATGTTCTATTTGGCTTAGTTCGCAGCTTTCTCAGCTTCAAATTTGAGCATCATGCACTACTATTTTGAGTTGATTTATTGACACGAAGCGATCTCAACACAAGAGTCTCCTGCTAGTTAGCGCTTGAAAATAAACTTGGGAGGAAACTTCTTTCGGGATCGCCTGGTGTCACAAGTATATTTTTTAGAATAGATATATAATGGTTGTATTGGCGGCTTCAATTTGCACTCGAGGCGGTAAGCCATTACTATCAAGACAATTCAGAGACTTGAAAAAAGATAGAATCACCGCCTTACTTTCAGACTTTCCTGGATTAATATCAAACTCAAGTTCTCAACATACTACAGTGGAAAATGATACTGTGAGATACGTGTATCAACCTTTAGAGGAATTTTACATTGTACTTTTGACTAATAAGACTTCCAATATTTTACAAGATATTGACACCTTACATTTGTTTGCCTCAACGGTGAGTAGCATTTTAGGGTCCATAGATGAAAGAGAAATCTTTGATAGTGCTTTCGAAATAATCAGTGCCTTTGATGAAATCGTTAACTTAGGGTTCAAAGAGAATTTGACCTTATCCCAAGTCCAAACGTTCTTGGAAATGGACTCCCATGAAGAAAAAATCCAAGACATCATCGAAAGAAACAAAGAATTGGAAGCAACAGAAGAGAGAAAGAGAAGAGCAAAGGAAATCCAAAGGAAAGAAATGGCAAGGAAGCTTCAAGACCTGGTTACCTCGGGAAATTCTATGGGTTACGATTCTTATCAAAGCCAATTGGCTCAAACATACCAACCAAGTTATCAACCTGCACCTGTAATTGAAGAAGCTGCACCTGCTACGCACTCATCCCTTGCATCGAAACCTTTGGGTCCAAGAGGTGGTGGTCTTCAATTAGGTAAAAAGGCCCCTAAGGCAGTGGATCAAAGTCAACCTTTACTTAGTAACTCAAATATTCACTTCAGTCATGGTAATGGCACTAGTGGTCCTAAGAACAATAGTACATCAAGAGTCCCAACTAAGAGTTCTAGTTTCAATAGTGTCGAACCTCTGCCTGCTGTCACTAGTCAGTTACCCTCTGAAAGTACATCACCAGCTCCTTCTGCTCAACAAAAGGTTCATAATAATGGAATCTTGATTATAATTAATGAGAAGATTTCTGCCCTGTTCAATAGAGAAGGTTCAATCACTCAATCTGAGCTAAAGGGTGACTTGCAACTCAGAATTAATGACAGTAAACTTTCAAATGCTAAAATTCTTTTGAAGACTGCCAACAAATCATCGGGGATTCAATATAAACCTCATCCCAACGTTGACCGTAACCTATTCAATAGTGAAAGTGTAATTGGATTGAAAGATAAATCTAAATCTTTCCCTTCTAATGATCAAGCTTTAGGTGTCTTGAGATGGAGAGGAGTTGGAAAGGCAGATCAACTGGATTTCGTACCATTATTAGTGACTGCTTGGGTCAGTGTTGATAGTAATATTGCTTCGGTAACCTTGGAATATGAATTGAGTCCCGAATTTTTAGAAAACAATCAATTAAAGGAACCCAGTGAATTACTCATTAAAGACTTGTTTTTCACTTTACCATTCTCATCGCATGACGTTGACTTGGTAGGTGATGCTGCTGATGTTTCTTACGATGTCACGGAGGAAAACGTAATCTTCCAAGCTGGGGGTCTTTCCACTGAGTCTCCACAGGGAAGTTTTGAATTCTCGATACCTGCTGGTGATGAAGATGTGTTATTCCCCTTAAATGTTCAATTCAGTATTACAAATGAAACAGCCACAGATTCAGATGTCTCTCTTGGAAAGTTACAACTTATAGATGTTGTGAAAAATGATGAAAATGAGGAACCTTTACCATTTGATCTACACTTTAATACAACTTCTGAAAAGTATCAAATTAGTTGATTAATATGATACACATTAGGGTAGCTATATTCTACAGAAAAATCTATAGTGACAATAAGAATGTTGTGTATTGCGACCGTACTTTTTTTATATTCTAAGAGTAGCACCACTTAGTGCAATTGAAAATTTCACCCCTAAATGTAAGCTATCATTCATTTTATTCAAATCTTGTAATACTTTGCTTCTTGGTTCCAGGCCGTCACATGTTAATTCTTTAACGTGACAGATAATTATATGTAAACCTTCAAGAGGCATTTTCTTGCTATCATCAAGTTTAAGACACTCCTCAGTTAATGCATGTAACTCATACATGACATGCTCTGGTGACATATGCCCATAAAGTTCTGGAGGATGAGTTGAAGATGTAGAACATTCCAATACAATGGCATTTAATGTTGAATTATCGTCGACGATGACAGGAGCAATTTGCTTCCAAATATTTTTATTCATGCAATTCTTTGATACTAGGTCACTTTCAAAGTCACCGAAAACAAGAATAGATTCATTAGAAGGTTTGAAATTTATTTGAAATGCCGAACTTGGATATCTTGAACCATCAGCATTACCGGTATTACCGTGGGACACTTCAAACATTTTCACCATGAAATTATTAACGTTAAAAATCTTATTGAATTCCTTTTGCTCTAAGTTGAGAATCTTATGATATACCATATCAGGCCAAATGACATTATTGAAGATACATTTATGCAATGCTTCAATGGTAAACTTTGAACCATAAATGCTTTTCTGAGATTTGAAGCCTGCAGAATTAAGGATAAGGGCACAGATATGGTCCATGTGAGGATGAGTTATCAAATAAGAGTTTGAAAGCTCAAGGACGTTTCTAGCATGTTCAATTGGCGATACAGAAGAATTCAAATTGGCGAATGGACGTTGCACAGTTGCACTGAAATAATCTAAAATTGGAAGTGAATCATTATAAAGTCCAAGAAGTTTGTTTTGTACTTGACTAGGAGTAACCTCATTATGAATTATCTCACTGAGGGCAGTTAATCCTGAACCAGCATCAATAAGAAGCACTCCATCAGAAGCATTGCTCGAAATCATCTCCTCATATGACTTCTCTGATCTTTTTAATAATATAGAACATGTGCTTCCTTCTATTGGTCCCCCAGAGGACCCTAGGAAAGTCAAGTCGTACCCCATGACTTACCACAAGGTATTAAGCCTCTGTTGAAACAGAGGAGCTTTAAAAATTGGGGTGATTGTCCTTCATTGTCTATCAAGAAAACATGACACAAAGATCGCGAATTCACATTATCTCACGTTTTAAATGAAACTAGGCGATGTCATCAAATTACAAGCTACAGAAGGTGAAATAATTGCGCTATTATAGATTTAAATTATAAATGTGAAATCCGATAGTCTCATAACTGAGTACTACCATAACCTCTAATGTTATCTGCGATTTTCCAATTTTGATTTTCCACTTTCAAATCTTTTTCGAATTTGATGGGTTCGCCAGTTTTAATGGTGACTAAAGAGAATTTATCGGAGGACCTTGCATCTCTGTAGTATAGAACTCTCATACTATCTAAAAGTACTTTACGAGCTTGTTCTTCTGACAATTTTTCATAATCAGGGTCATAGGGTACTGCCTGTCTCAAGAGAGGAATTGCAAGGTAACTACCAAATCCTGTGGCAATTGTCGAAGATCCATAGGCATTCCCCAATAAATCGACATATCTCAAGAATGGCGTACCGTCATCATTAAACCCCCCCACAATTACGGCATTCCATAAAGGATTAAGTTTGGATCTTCTATTGTAAAGAAGTCTAGTAATATATTTATGAACATTAGGTGCTTTCAAATTATGCCCGCCATCACTATCATAGATTTCTTCCTCAGTTTCTAAATCGACCAAAGTTCTTTCAAGGTATTGCAAATCAGAGATATCTCCCGATATCCCAACTATGGTCTCATTTCCGACTTTAATCAATCTTTCGATATTGTTGAACCTTAAAAGAGATCCATAAGAACCCATATTGTCTGCTGCCATCATGATTCCGTCCTTGTATTTAGTGGCAAGCACAGATGTTCCTGTGATTATTGGTTGTTGCGTATTCATCTTGGGGAATGAGCTTTGATGAACGTCACTACCAGCATTGGCAATGCTATGATTGTAATGTCCATAGGTTTCGCTAGAGGGCCTCCCCCAGCTTGTTGGTTCGTGATTCATTGTAATGCTAAGGTTATCTGCTGAAGGTTTGAACGTGTTAGAGTGGCGAACGATAAAATCATAGAGAACCTTCTGATTACATAAGCAACCAAAAAAAACCCCAGTACACAACACTGGGCACCGTGGCAGAAGATTGCCTTGTAAGAGATCTCTACAAGAGGCTGCTGGATATACTGGGGATTACATCGAGAGACGTAGTTTTTTTAATGTCGAGTGTGGTTTATTAAGTATGTATAGTTTCTTGACTCTAGCGACTGTAGCTTTAGCTTTGACGAAGCAGGAGACGTGGGATGACTCTCAGTAGCTACCAAAAGCTGGCCACCTGCGATTAGAAGACCAATTCAGCTCCTCCTTGTTCGACATTTTCGATTTCGTTATCTTTAATAGGTTTATATCTAAATCTTTCAGGAAGCTCAGAACGAGAAAAGTATTGGCCTTCTTTTGGTTCTATAGGGTTTGGATTGAAGTAGGAACCAGAACTTGAGGTAGATCCACTAGGCAAGATACCATTTGGAGCCAAGGGATGAGCTTTTACCCCATGGGACACATCTAGAGCGGGTTAGTAAAAGTGATAAACTAACGACTTCCGAAGGTAACACTTACTTGGAATCTTATGGAGACCCCCTGTGAACTTTATAAGAGGCGTATGCTTGGACAATCTTAAAGCGGCCCTCATTCTTGACTTTTACAATATGGAAATAAGATGATTTTAACTAATCAGATTATCTCAAAAACCTCCGGGCCCTCTCGCGTAGTGCACATAAGCAAAAGACGCTAAGACAGCTATGAAGAGCCAAAGAAGGATGTAAGAATACAGACAGCAGGCTACAAGGGAGTAAGGATAGAAGGAGAAGAATGGATAAGATTTAGCAACTCGAGTAACAGAAAGCGTTAGTGGACAGGTATTAGCAGTTAACATGAATACTATGCCGGATAGAGCTAGCTATTGCTCCACCAATGAAACTTTGGGTTAGACGGGCACTAGCCATGGCTCTTAAGGGTCCTCTTTGTCTAGTTGAACATTCACGTTCTCGTCACTGCCAGGCATTGTATGAGGTTTTATCAACATTGTTCTCTGTCTTTTGGTAATTCGCACTCAAAATACAGTCGAAAGCAGACGAGAGCACGAACGCCAGAGCAAACGCAGAGAACTAACGCCAGAGCACCAAGCCAATGTCTAACGCAAAACTCGAGCGTACTATCGCCAGGTTCGAGGCAAAGATAGATTCGGGCGCCTTCTACGAGGCCCATCAAACGCTCAGGACAATCACCAACAGATACGTCAAATCGAAGCAGTACAAGGACGCGATAGACTTGCTTTACCAGGGATCCAAGACGTTAGCGACAAACAAAGAGTATGCTTCGGCAAGCGACCTTATAAGTTACTTGATAGAGGTATACAACGAAGCTGACGTCTCTAGTGTCGGCGCGGAGAACAAGGATTACAAGATGAAAGTGATTGAACTCGTCAATTTGTTGCCCAATAACGATCCCAGCTTAGCGGATCTTTCGAAGCAGAGTATTGCATGGTCACAGAAGGGGAATGTGTCGAAGTTTGGCGATAGTGATTTGCACCATTGCTTTGGGGTTAAATTTGTCAATGGATTGCGAGAGAGCAGCAATGCCACTGAGGATGAGCTACAGAAGAGTTTCTCATTAGCCGAATTCCATTTGATCTTTGGAACGGCAGAGTCTTTACCGTATTATGTGAATTTTCTTTACGACTGGTCCCAAAGTAGTAAAAACTTGGATCCGGGGGCATTTTTAGGTAGAGCCGTCATCAACTATGCTTACTTGAAGGATATTCATTCTGTGAAGGAATCGGGGGCAATTTTCATCAAGAACCTTGTGAAACACGTTGCTCCTGATGAAGAAAACCAAAAGGAAGAGAAGACTTTCTACTACTATGATAAATTTACCCTCGTGAATTTTTTTCAACTTTTGTCGCTCACGTTGACCAAGGAGCACTCAGGTCAAAAGTTCTTAAAGCTATATGACCACTATAAACCAGTTCTTGCTGAATTTGAGTTCAAGAGTCCCGTAGAGTATTTGGGGAGAATTTATTTTGGGTTACAACTAGGTAATCCCCAAGGAGGACAAAACATGTTGGCAAACTTAATGGGAGGATTATTCAAATAGTCATTAATCAATATATTTCATCTGATGAGTTGTCGTGAGGTTTCAATAACGACGACAGCTGGAGCGCCTGTACCAATTCTTTTCTCTTTGCCTTAATCAATTCATGTTTAGCCTCGGTGTAAGTGCACCAACGTCTCTGTCTTTCGAGTTTCTCTGGCCAGTCTGAAGTTAAATTATCGACAATCATTTCGTAGAAATGGAATTCAGATTTAGGGATGGTGATGGTGGGGTCAAAGTCTTGACCAGGTTTAATCACTGGGGGTGCAGTTCTGGAATCCTGTACCACGGGTAACTTCGAGGTGATTCTCCCCTCGATACCAGCTTCCTCCCAAGTTTCTCTAGCGGCTGTTACGCTGAAGTCGTCGCCCTCGTCAAGCTCGACACCGCCCTTGGGGAGGATCCACCTGTCCTTATGCTGTGACGACAGGATCATTATCACTTTCTCCTTAGCTGCGTCGAGACAGATACAGCCGGCCACCACACGGGACCCTGTCTCGGGGTTGTACCTCTGATGTTCTCTGCCCACTCTCGACGAGAGAGGCCTGTTCTTTGGGTCGGTCTCCATGGTGGTAAGTTAATGAGAATGCAGGACGAGAAGAGAGAGAAGAGGTAGAAAGAGAAGAGAGAAAAAAATGAGAGAGAGAAAGGAACAGAAAAGAAAGAGAGAAGAGACAACAGGAGAGAGAGAAGAGACAAGAGAGGAGAGGAGAGACAAGAGACAAGAGAGAGTTTACCACATCAACAGATCAAGGAGACAAAGCTGACTCAGGCTTTCAGAACTCGACACAGACACGACGACTCACCGTTGGCGGACTATCTGCACACCAGTTTTCAAGATCAAAACCGTGATCGAGACTGACGCTACCTGCTTTGTTTGACATGTTACGTAGGTTGATTTCGCTAGCGGTGTTGGTCGCTGTGCAGCTCGGTGTCGAAGGGACGGGAAAGACCAGGCCTGAAGGGTTGAGTTGGCAGAACTGGCACATGATTGAGGAGCACCAAATGGATTCGTACGACGCCGAGTCGTTCTTTAAGATCCACGATCTAGACGACAGGGGCCGGTGGAATCGCGATGATATCTTGGGAATATACGGTTTAGCAGGGGAAGATGCCGTTGGAGATGGTTCTGGTGGAGGAGAGAGCACTAAGGACCACCGACACCTCAGCAAGGCTGACAAGGACAAAGTGTACAGCAGTATCCTTGGGATAATGGACACTGACCAGGACGGAGAAGTGACATTGGAAGAATGGAAAAGGTTTCTGGATGCGGGCAAAGAGTTGCCAGATTTTGGCTACGGGCTGGGACATCATTTGGACTTTGAAGCGGAGTACGAAGAGCACCATTGGAACCAGTACCACCGGGACCAAGACCCCGATGTGGTGGTGAAGCATGCCGAGGACATTGAGCACGAGCTTTTACACCACGACAACGAGGCCGAGAGAAGCCACGACTACTCGCCGGAGATACGCCGGCTTACGTCGAAGTACTTGACTGATATCCGCCTAAAGAACGTCCCACAAAAGTATTTGAGATAAAATATTATATAAATATAATATAAATATAATATAAATATAATATAAACATAAAGTATGTGAAATATATGATAAAATAAATGTATATCTGCTTGTTTGATGTAGTTATTTTCCACCTACGCTAGTGAAGGCACAGTCTCTAAGCGATTGAAGCTCGGCAGTACACCTTTCACTTCTACTGGAGTTCGACTTTAAGCATGCCTCGTACGCCTGGAGCTTACCGTGACAAATGGTTTGGATTCTGTGGAACGTAGGCACCGACGTCTTGATGCATTGGGCCAAGCTGGCCTGCTGGGGGGCACAAGCATTAGGATCTTCCACCGGCTTTGTCATACACTGGTGAAAGCCCAAGAACTGCTGCGGGCAGTAGCGAGCGATGTCCTCGAGGAGCACCTGGTCCAAAAAGTTACTCTGGGGCATTTTGTGGGTGAAAACAGAAAGGGCAAAAAATCATTATTCGCATCGACGAAAAGTGCAGGGATGATGCAACGGCTAAAGTTGGGCAAAGGGGTGAGGACTTCGTTAATCACCTTAACGTGGTTCCCTGTTCTCTATACGTTTTTCAATCATGGGTACCAGCCGTGTCAGATCAAGGGGAGTTCGATGACTCCGGCGTTCAATCCCGGCACTGATACCACGATGAAGGACGTGGCGTTGGTGCAAAAATTCAATTTAAAGAAGCCTAATGCCATCTCTAGGGGGGATATTGTCATGATACGCTCGCCCACTGACCCCGAGAGATTACTTACAAAGAGGGTGGTGGCGTTACAAGGGGAAATAGTGAAGACCAAGGTACCGCCGTACCCAAAGCCAGAGGCGAGGGTTCCCAGGAACCATTTCTGGATTGAGGGGGACAACTCGTTCCACTCTGTCGATTCCAACACTTTTGGACCCGTGAGTCAGGCTCTCGTGGTGGGTAAAGTGGTGGGGATAATGTGGCCCCCTCACAGAATATGTCTTGGAGCACCGCCAGGGGGTAGAGACGCCAGAGTCAGTGACGAGAGGTAGGTATATTAATAGCATTATATAGTCATATTAATCGATCGAGTCAGTGTTAACGCTCAGGGCCTATATCGCCCAACAATTCGGCGGCCCATAGATGGAACTTGACAAATAATTGGGGGTCTTCTGTCAATTCCGCCAACGACTTGGGTCGTACGAGCGACCGTCGTAAGTAGAATTCATTATTAAGACCCTCAGAGCGTTCAATACTCTTATCCACCGATTCCTGGATCAACAGGATGAGCTCGTGGAGATACGTCACGATGATGGCCCAGTCATTGACCAAGGCAAGCTCCGAATCACAAACCACCATCAACGAATATTTTCTCTCGGCACCACGGGCATTGATGTCTCGTGTCTTAAAGAGCCTTATGATACAGTAACCGTTTGTTGCGTCGCCGTGGAAGATGGGGGTCGACATGTTTGCCGTGGTCTCTGCCGACAACGACTTCATCACCAACTTAGTCAAGGTCTTGTATCGTGTTTGTGAAGAAGGATACTGTGTAGATATGAACAGACTGCCATCTTCTGACGCCGTCATCAAGTTGGTGGCATCGTTGGGGAACATGAGCTTGCACGAAGCACACGTCTGGCGCTTGGAGTTCCGGGGCAATAAATACTGTTGTTTGTGCCCACTGGGAGCCCTCTGGGTGCAAATGATCGCCGCCGGGCCGTGAACCTCACAGAAGTGTGAGAGACATACCATGTAGTTTGTCATGGCTTCATGATTGTTTGGCGTGGGGTGGCTGCTGGCAGGGTCAAAATGGGATCGAATGGGATCGCGGGTTTATATACAGAATATTTACTCCAGCTATCGACACCACTTTAGCTCGACTTCAATTTAGCTTCGCTTATCGTAGTACAACCAACTGTGCTAGGTCTACTGATGAGATGGAAACTACGAAACTTGAGGTCGATCTCGTTGCGGAACTTGGCTGTGGGGGATGACAACGCCCACAGGCTCCTCGACGCTTTTTACTCCATCCACGTCGACGACAGGTTGGCGTACATCAGCGAGGTCGTCCGGCGGAACAGCGACCCTGACTTTAACTATGCATCGATCCCACCGTCCCTCTCGCATCGTCAGAAGTTTACCGTCAAGGTGTGGTGCAGGGGGCAGAGAACAGAAAACAAACCAGAAAACAAACCAGAAAACAAACTAGAAAACAAACTAGAAAATAAACCAGACAATGACTGCGACACGAACCCCTGGAGGTTGTTGTGTCTGGTGAGCGTGGATCTCTCCAAGTTGATCTACGTGGGAGACGCACCGCTCGGTACCAACGCCATGGTCTTTGACCTCGGGGGCTTCCGCCACGCCTTCCCCCACTGCGTGGTGGACATCGGCGCCATCGGTCCCTGCAGCGCCCACACCTCCCGGGCGCCCGTGGCGTCGTACTCGCTAGACGCCCTCCGCGCAATCGTCAACTTGGCGGGTGCCGTCGCCGAGTTGTCGCACGCCAAGCACAAGGTTTCGCGCCAGATCACCGCCAGCTTGGCCGGCTCCCGCGCTGGCCCCACGGCGGCGCAGCGCCGTGCTCACCGCGACTACTTGCAGTTCTGCATCATCAAGACCCACAGCGAAAACGCTCAACTCCACCAGGAAAAACTCCGGCTCGAGACCGTCATTCACGAGAGAACTAAATTCGCCACCGAATCGACACCATTGTTGGACCAGTTGTCGGCGCAAATATCGCTTACTCACTCTGACATCGAACCCATCGATGCCAAGGTGTCGCGGGCGATATTCCCATCGACCGCAAACCTCCTAGCGTACCACACCAACACTATCAAGGAAATCCTCCCCATAGAGGCCACCGAGGGCACCGTCAAATACTCCATCATGGGGTTGGAATTCCCCTCGAGCTTCAAAGACCTCCTCGATATCTGCTACTACAATAAGAGCCATCTCGCCAACTACAATATGGACCCGGATATCCCGCGGCCCGACCACGACGAAATTACCCACATCAACTCCGCCATTGCATACATCGTCCAGCTTCTACGCTCGCTAGCCTATGTCACCGATAAGGAGCTCCGACACCAGATATTGCTCCATGACAGCCAACCTTACATCATCGACGTATTGGACGAAAAGCGCAAGGGAATGTTTCCGTTGTTCTTTGACGTTTCGCAACTCTCAAAACAGCCGGACCCTATGCACAGCGACGCATTCGAAAGGGGGCTTCGTCTTCTCAATAGCAACATCATTATCCTTTCGACGGGCGTGCTTGACACCTACAATGCGTTCACTCGCGCAGACCACAACGCGATCAAAAGTCTTCCGGCAGAGTACTTGGACAACCTCCTCTGGAACCTCCAGTATCTCATTCTCTTTGTCACTGCCGACCACCAGAGAGATTGTCGCTAGTGCTTGCTACAGCCAGCTAAACGTGGACTGACAGATAACGTGGGCCCCTGTGGGCTTTATTAGAAGCCGCTTTGGAAAGCCATCCTGCAGACAACCAGCTGCAAAAAGTTGAGGCTTTATTAATTATACCACCAAGTGAACCGACGTTATTAGTCGCTGAGTGCCGCTGAGCACCAAGTAACCTGAATACCGCTACATTGCGCTAGTTAGATAGTGTTTATTGCATAACTAATCTAAATCTACAAGAGCAAAAGACCTGCTACTGCACCAAGACCGCCTACAGCGTAGCCAGCAACGTTGCTACCGGCAGCCATACCAGAGGAGCTACCGCTGCTGCCGCTGCTGCCAGACAGCGACGAACCCGAACCAGAGCTTGAACTCGAGCCCTTGCTCTTAGAACCAGAGCTGGAAGCACCTGCAGCAGAACCAGAATCGGTGCTAGAAGCACCAGAGCCAGAACCAGAACCAGAACCGCTAGCAGCAGATCCGGAACCAGAAGCAGCAGAGCCAGAAGCAGCAGAACCAGAAGCATCAGACTTGGAGTGGGATTTAGCGTCGGCGGAATTCAGGGCGCTCGAAGAGCCGGCCCTCTTCTCAAGAGCAGCAGCAGTGCTGGTGATAGCAGTAGCAACAATTAAAGATTGGATGAACTTCATAATAATGATAATGCCCTCCCCTTCGACTTCAGGCAAAATCGTCCCTTTTATAGCTGTCTGGTGTCGGATGCTACCATCACCAATTAGGCAATTAGCCCACGAGTGCGGTTCCATTTTCAGCCTTGTATACACAATAACCCTCCAGCTAAAGGAGAAGAGGGAGAATACAGGGGAGCCACGAAGGCTTAGAAGAGGGAATTAGTTCGTAGTTATGCTCTACTAGTTTGCAGCTTGTTAAGCCCAGCTGTTAAGCCTAGCTCATCCTAGCTCATTTACTTCTTTCCTCGCTGTTGCTTGTCTTCGCTCCTCTTGTCACTTTGCTCCTCTTCCTTGCTCCTCCCATGTGCTACACGTTGATTAATTTACAGTATCATGACAATGACGTATCTATGTAGATCCTGCAGCATGTGGACGTTACTATGCCACATTACCCATTGAACGCTCCCCCAGCGAGACAGAGATTCCTTCTGGTGAAATGCACCCCATATACGGGAGTCTTCTTGGTGAAATAGGCAGCGATTTGATCGCTAGTGGCAATGATCTCCTTCCGATTAACTTTCTCCCCTGGCTTAGCCCCTGTGCCTTCAGATGTGTTGGTGGCTCCTTCATCCACCACAAACGCTTCGGGTTCGGGACCAGCATCATTGGTGTTCTTCCTCGCATCCCATACTCTCACCGTATTATCAGCAGCACCACTCACCAAAACATCTCCCTCTCTCGAGAAACTGAGAGAGTAGATTGATGACCGTCCGTGGCCCCTCATCGACTTTAATCTTCTACCTGAACCAATGTCCCATATATTCACCACACTGTCTTCCCCAGCGCTCGCCAACCACCGTCCATCTGGAGAAACAGCAAGACAGTTGACCGCACCGGTGTGTCCGATAAAAATCCGCACAGATGACCCAGAGTGTACATCCCACATCCTACATGTCTTGTCGGAGGATCCCGTAAACACGTAGTTGGAGTTTGGATGGAATTCCACACAATCGACATCGTTAATATGCCCAGCAAACATTCGAAGTGGGTAGATGTGGTCGGTGGCCCAGAGCCTCGCCGTCTGGTCATGAGATGCACTAGCAAAATAGTGGCCTAGTGGTGAAAATTTCACGTCCCAAATAGGCGAGTTGTGGCCCTTATACGATACAAGGGCCGTGTACGAGTCAAGCGACCAAAGTCTCACTGTCTTGTCTTCTGACCCCGAAATTAAGTATCTATTATCGGGAGAAAATGAAAGTCCATACACTGGCCCACTATGGCCAATCAACTTCCTGGAATTATCATTATTGTAGCGATCCTTTTTAAAGGCTGATTTTAAAGGTTTCCCATCGAGACTCCAAAGCTTGATAAAACTATCTTCAAACCCCCCAGCTACCATCGTAGAGTCATCATTAAAATTTAAGCAAGTCATATTCTTGTTGGTGTTGTGGAAGGTATACATGCACACCGACGGTGCCGACGCCTGGATGGCTCCCAACTTGATTTTCGATCTCGAATCCTCCACCGCTAACACTTGTCGTTTGATATCAAGCGCATCTTTCATTGGGAGCGGTAATGACTCTCTCGCGGGGGCATCCTCATCGGGTGCTGTCATCTTTTGGAACTCCTCCGTCAATGTCACCCCATCTACGGGTTCAGTCTTCTCATCCTTCACTTTAAGCTCCGCCTCCACTTCCTTCTGCACATCGGGTTCAAGAGGCATCTTACCCAACTTCACCGATTGTTCATTAAACTTGTCGATCTCGTTAGCCTCAGTAATGTACCCGTCCAACCCTTCCTCCGGGTCTGCTTCCCCAGCTTTAGTCACTTTGTCAGGTCTTGTCGAGGCAATCACCGGGTTAAGATATTGGTTGATAATGCGAATTAAAACTGCACCTCCCACCGCTTCGTTCTCGTGTAAAAAGTAAAGAAGTAAGTTGATCGTGGTCTTGGACACAATCAATCGATATCTTCCCGTACGGAACGCCTGTGCCAAATCGTTCTCCTTCAAATGCTCCGGTAACAGGACCCCCGAGAGCTTCTTGATCTCCAACCCATGAAGCATTATATGGTCTTCTTTAAACTTAAGAAAAAACTCCTTGGCCTGGTCAATAAAGTTCATCGACACTAGCTCTAGGTAGCACTGCACAAATATCGGGTACAAGATCCGGGTCAATTCGGGCTTATAAAGCTCTAAAGAAGTCTCTACCCAGTTCCGCAAGATAGAATAGGCTCGATAGTAAAGCTCAGGGTCATTTTCTATCTTTCTTCTTTGATCGGTGTCCCTGAACCTCGAGTCCTCTCGCACAGGCCTGCTCCTAAACTCTGCGGGACTGGCAATATCCGTAGTGGACGGTGTAGGCAACGGCACGGCTGGTGTCAGTGTGTTCGAGCTCTCTGAACGAAGCATGGCCTCACTGCGATGGTATCCCTTCTTATTGAGGTACTCTAGCACGATTCTGTTCAAGTCTTGCTGAGAATATTGAGGCTGCTGGCTTCTGCTCGCCGGCGCTGGACGCAGCACGTTTGGCGCCTGCAGCGACTGCTGTTGTTGCTGCACAGGCTTCTCCAGCTTGATATCGTTCGATTGATCAGACATGGAGCGTTAGCTGTTGGTGCCGATGGTAATATGGTGATATTTTTGATATTTTGTAGCGTGGAAAAAAGTGGTAGACGCACTACCTACATAGGGAAGCACAACTACCCAAAAGATATAAAGTCTATAAGTCGTAACACGATAGTGCTAGTAGTATCGCTAGAGTCATATTAGTAGCTCGTAGCTCGTAACTCGTAACTTGTAGCTCGTAGCTCGTAGCTCTTATCGTTTCCTGTATTACCGTGTTCTGATCACTGGCTTGGCGACGTCCCAGGGTCCCTGGATCTCATTCTTGTACTTCTGTAACGAGAGAAAGTAGAAGGGGACGGCAAAGGTTAGGACTACCTGGAAGGTGACCCACACTAGGAGCAAGCGCCAGCCTCGCATGGTGCCGATGAGCCAATGGACGACAAGAACCATGGACACACCGATGGCTCTGTGGGCTCCGGGATAGTGCTTGCGGACGAAAAACGTGAATGTAGGCATGAGGATGTTTGTCTGGATGGCAAAGAGAATGAATGAAAACGCCTGGACCGTCGATCCGAGCCGTGATGCCAATACAATGGCATTGGAGAGCGAGATATTTGCAGACAAGATGGGCCGGTACACTTTCGGCGAAGTATCAAATGCATAGTCATGGAAGATGCTGTTGAAAACGGTGAGGATGAATGAGAGTGCCCAGATGGAGTCACTCGACGACGATCGGGTCAATGATCGTAGGACGGGTGAAGATACAAGAAGGATCACAATGATCCTTAGGAACGGCTTAACCCCTGAATTGTCATCCCGAGTGTGGTAGGGGTTATGTTCGATCCACTCTTCCTCCTTAGATTGCCTTTTAAGCCCGATGGTCTTCCAATGCTTCCACAGATATCCTACTATGGAGAATATGCTACTAATGATTGTGGGTACCAACGGGTTCCATCTCTGAGTATAAATTCCGCTAAACACCAATATCACCAAGAATAAGTTCGAAACATGGAACACAATCAAGGCAAAGTCATTCATCAACTTCCAGTACGAGTACTTGGTCACAGTAGTGTTTCTCTTTAACTGGGTTAAAAACGACGCGTCGACATAGTTATCGGGATACTGCTGCTTTAAGTAGAGAAGCTTCCTCCATTCCCGTCTCTGTGTGTCGGAAAGTGCCAGCATAGCGGTGTCAGTGCATCAGTGCCAGCTTCTTTGGGGTTTCTGATTATTACCGGCTGTGTCTCACTTTGGCTCCTGATTTTCTTGTGGTGTTAGGATGTGTCACACAATGCGGGTGCGTATTTTAGTTTGCCCTTCTTTAGCTTTCATCCTTATGGCGGATCCAAATATGCTTTCGGTGCCTCGACTGTACACGGCGACAACGGAGACGAGCTCAGGATCAACTTCTGACAGAAGACCGTCAGAACCTGTGCTGAGCGTCTCCAGAGTCTCAGGGTCCACGTCAAATATGTCAGAGTTCAAGATGTCTACAGATGACCCTAAGGAGAACACCGCCGACGAGATTCCTACAGTGGAGCCAAGTGTCACGCACCAAGATAAATTGTGGTCTCAAATCGATGTGTTGGACGATGTGAGGGCGTCAGCTTCTGAGGTCAGAGATAAGGGCTCTTTCTTTGATGAGAACTTTGAGCACCAATTGGGACTCTTGAAACTCCTGCAAGAGAAACTTTTGGAGTCTTTGGCTAGCGAAAAGTTTAGTAACGAAGACTTTAATGACAACAGATGGGCCCAACGGAGCTCAGCGAGCACCTCGAGGGACGAAGAGATAGACCCAGAAGTCTCCTTGGGCGCCAACGTGAGTCGGTTCTTTGACACGAGCCACGACAACACGGAGTCCAAGAAGAAGTTTGAGAACATGAAGAAGTATGTAGCGGAGGTGAGAAGCCGCCTCGATGCCGTGGGAAAGACCATGAGACGTTTTGAAGAAGAGAGAGTAAACCTGTGGTAGAAGAAGGAGAAGAAGGAGAAGAAGAAGGAGAAGAAGAAGAAGAAGAAGAAGGAGAAGGAGAAGAAGAAGAAGGAGAAGAAGGAGAAAAGGGACGAGACAAGGAAAACGGAGAGTTAAATCACTGCGTCCCCACCGTAGAGCCGTTTGTAAAACCTGAGTCACCTGACACATCACGTGTCATTCCCGACGTGTTTCGGATAAATCTATGCAGGGTCCCTAACGGGCCTACCTTACTAAGCTACAGTCCCCTGCTCTACTATACGACATGATTGGCCGAGACATGATTGGCTGAGACATGCTCTTGGCCGACGCTGATTCAGTTCTGTATTAAATATTTAGCACAAAAAATTTTCTCGGAATTTCTCCACCCCGCGAGTGAAGTCCGAGTGGGACGACAATAAAAACGTATTTAATCCGTAAACTCTCGATTTAATTTTGATAAACAATAAATCTAGATAGCAATGGTTCATTTAGGCCCGAAGCACCCGCAACATAGAAAGGGGACCCTCCGTCAGCTCCCCCAAGACCTTAAGGAGGCGTTAGACGATCTTGAGAAGCAATTGTATGTGACTCCCCAACAGTTGAAAGATATCACCGAACACTTTATCGGTGAGTTAGATAAGGGTCTTTCTAAGAAAGGTGGAAATATCCCCATGATCCCTACTTGGGTTATGGACTACCCCACCGGTAAGGAGACGGGAGACTATTTGGCCATTGATTTGGGTGGAACCAATTTGAGAGTGGTGTTGGTGAAGTTGACTGGCGACAGGAAATTCGACACCACTCAATCCAAATTCGCGTTACCAAAGGGAATGAGAACTGCTCACAAGGACGAGTTATGGGATTTCATCGCCAAATGTTTGAAAGAATTCGTCGATGAATTATATCCATCAGGTTGTGACTCTAAATTGCCTTTGGGGTTCACCTTCTCTTATCCAGCTTCTCAAAAGGCCATCAACTCTGGTGTGTTACAAAGATGGACTAAAGGTTGGGATATTCATGGAATCGAGGGCCATGATGTTGTCCCAATGTTACAAGATGCTCTTGTTAAGGTCGATGTACCCATCAAGGTCGTGGCATTGATCAACGACACCACTGGTACTCTTGTTGCTTCCATGTACACTGACCCTGAAGCAAAGATGGGGGTCATTTTTGGTACTGGGTGTAACGGTGCTTACTATGAGGTGGTTAATGATATTCCTAAGTTGGAAGGCATCACCCCGTCGGACATTGCTCAAGATTCCCCCATCGCCATTAACTGTGAATACGGTGCCTTTGACAATGAGCACAAGGTCTTGCCCAGAACCAAATACGATATCCAAATCGACAAAGACTCTCCCAGACCTAACCAACAATCTTTCGAAAAGATGATCGCTGGTTACTACTTGGGTGAAGTGTTAAGATTGATCATCTTGGATTTGGTCGACAGGGGATTGTTCTTTAAGAACCAAGATTCCTCTAAGTTGAGAGAACCATTCCTTTTAGATGCTTCTGTTCCTTCACAAATCGAAGAAGATCCTTTTGAAAACTTGTCCGATACTGAAGAAAACTTTAAGGAGAGGTTTGGCATAGAAACTACCGAGTCTGAAAGACAAGTGATTGTTCGTCTTGCCCAATTGATCGGAGAAAGAGCGGCAAGATTGTCAATCTGCGGTATTGCTGCTGTCTGCAAGAAGAGAGGTTACACCTCTGGCCACATGGCTGCTGATGGGTCGGTGTACAAGAAGTACCCATACTTTAAGGAGAGAGCTGCCCAGGGGTTGAGAGATATTCTTGACTGGACTGATAAGGAAGACCCAATCACCATCGTTCCTGCTGAGGATGGGTCCGGTGCCGGCGCTGCCATCATCGCTGCCTTGACCGAAGAGAGGTTGAAAAGGGGCTTGTCAGTAGGAACCATTGAGTAGATTTTGTAGATAATCACGTGATAAATTGTATTACTTTTTTTTTTCTCTCGATATTTGACAGTGTAAATTTCTGATACCTTACATAATGCATTACATGATGGATTTTTTTACGCTTCATTTTCACGTGTAGGTTCACGTGAACCAAAATACCAATATCAGTTTATCCTTTCTTCTACAACAACAACATGGAAGCCGATAGAATTACGGAAAAGGTGGTGTTGGAGGACGTGAGTGGGGACGACACTACAGATGAGTTCTTGAACCAGGGAGATGCGTACGAAAAAATAGAACCTGATACGCTATTTTCGTCGACGGGAGACGACTTTGCCGACGCTAATTCTGTGGAGGTGATCAGTGGCCAGATGTCGTCGGATGAATATGTACGTGATATGGAGATCTCAGATCGTATATTTGAGGATCGACAACACCAAGAGGTTGTACGCCCGCTGGTTTATGGCGGGTTATGGAATATCTTAAAGAGAGGGTCTATAAATTTGATTCTCCCATTTATCAATGGGATTATGCTTGGATTTGGAGAAATACTTGCTCATGAGATAGGATTTAAATACAATTGGGTTGGGGCCCGTGTACAACCCCCCAGAAGGATGGAGCGGAGAAACAGGCCCACGACTTCCCGCTTCTTATAATTTATGATTCAGCTTTATGGGCGAATAGTACGTAGTCTCTATTCTTACCCACGGGGAAACGTTTCTTTGTACCGCAATGGGAGCACTCGTGGACCAAGACGTCGTTATGATCGTCTTGAGATTTTGATGCATTTTCGATGTAGATTTTGACCCCGATTCCTGGGATGAGCATGGAGTAGCAACGCTTGCAATAGGCTCGTTTTAGTGTAGGCGAGAGCTTTGACAATGTCTTTTTCGACACCAAGTCCAAGTTTCTGCCCCAAGCCCTTGTGAGGGCAGGGGAGACCAGAGACGAGTGAGCGGCCTGGAACAAGAAAGACACCCTTGCGTACTGGTCCTTGCCCACAACGTGCGGTTTCCCTTTCTTCATAGTAAGGCCCAGCAGCGACTAAGGAGTAGCGGCAGTAGGTGAGTATAGAGTGGAGGTAAGTCTAGTGGAGCTAGCAGAGCTAGCAGATCTTGCGTTGATGAGCGACATCCTCCATATAACTTTGTCTCCATAATGTCGCGCTCATATCGTTTTTCAGACTCAGTGGCGACGCAACAGAATAGTATCAAACAACGATAAGAATGAGTGGCTACGACAGTGCTTTATCAATTTTCTCGTAAGTAGTGGTAGTGGAGCATTGAGTGTCTTTGACGGCAGCTCGCCCAAAACAGTGCCAACGCGAAACCCAGCCATTGAGTTCAGTACTAACTATCGCAGACCGGATGGACATGTTTTCCGTAAGTAATACAATTAGCGTCTTTTTTGGCCGATACTAACAACATCAGAGGTGGAATACGCATCAGAGGCAGTCAAAAGAGGCACGTGTGCTGCTGGAGTTAAAGGTAAAGAGTCAGTGGTTATAGGATGTGAAAAGAGAACGACATTAAAGTTACAAGACCCCCGAATCACTCCCTCCAAAATGTGCAAGATCGACAACCATGCGTTGTTGGCGTTTGCTGGGCTTAACGCCGACGCCAGAATATTGGTGGATAAGGCAAGAGTGGAAGCTCAGTCACATCGGTTGACCTTAGAAGATGCTGCCTCCATTGAGTACTTAACTAAGTATGTCGCGGGGGTCCAGCAGAGATACACTCAGTCGGGTGGGGTGAGGCCTTTCGGGATTGCCACTATCATTGCTGGGTTTGATAATAATGATCGTACTCCTAAATTATATCAGACAGAACCTTCAGGAGTGTACAATGCCTGGAAGGCCCACGCCATCGGAAGATCGAGTGGTACGGTAAGAGAGTTCTTGGAAAAGCATTATGAAGAAGACATGAGCGACGAAGATACAATTAAGTTGACCGTTAAGTCGTTGTTGGAAGTCGTGCAGACCGGAGCAAAAAATATAGAAGTGTCAGTGTTGAAGCCGGGCGACCATATTGAAAAATTGACTGTAGATGACATCCAAAAGTATGTGGACGCAATAGAGGAGGAAAAGGCCGCTGAGGCAGAGAAGAAGAAGCCTAGGAGCGCAGCTTAGCCTGCAGAAAGTAAACCGTGACAGAACTTACTGCTAGACGTATATAATTAATGGAACGTATTGATTATTTAGTAGAGATATGTAGAATTATTTAACGGTGATTTGTTTCGTCGATGACATTCTTTCTCTTTCTCATTTCGCTATGTCTTCTTTTTCTTCTTTGGTTGTTTCAGCGTCTCCTTGTCCTTTCTCTTTTCCGTCTTGACCACGGAAAAAAATCCGTCCAAGCGGCCCTGGACCCCTCCCTTGAGTCCTTTCTTCAACTTGGCAGCACCGCTCCTTATCCTTTCCTCGCTGAACCCCTTCTGCTTCACCATGTAATCCACGAGTCCTTCGACGTCGGGCTCATTCCACTTGAGGGCCACGGCGTCGTTATCGAGAACCTCGGGGTGCATAAAGAGCTGTCTGGCCTCGTCAAAGGGCCAATTCTCCGGAACAGTGTATTTGGTCTTTGTCGGGTTTTCTTCGATATATTTCACTATGTTATCCAAAGACCCGTGCTCCTTGATCAACTTGAACGCCGTCACCGGCCCCACGCCCTTAATTGTCTCACAATAGTCTGATCCTAGCAAGATACACAAGTCAATAAATGTATTTTTATCCATCTCGAGCCCCTCCAACACCTTCTGGTAGTCGATCTGGTCTATGGGCATCTTACGGGCTTCAGAGAACGTCAAGTGCCTCAATACATGCGGTGGCTCGTAGCATAACGTGTCCATATCTTCAGAAGCAGCAGCAAATACTTTGCCCTGGCGAGCTAATTCGGCACACTGTGCCTCTGCTTCGCAGGGAGCATTCACGTAGGGAATCCCCATGAATTCTAACAACTGCTTGGCCTCTTCATTCTGCTCCCTAGTGACTCGCACCGTCCTCTTCTCGTACCGCAAGATCTCCTCTACCGTCCCGGTATCCTTGATATCTTCCCTCTGCTTGATAGCCTCTTCCTTCCTGAGCAATCTCTTTTCTAACTCACCACCCTTTAAAACTGGGGGCTTCCCATCAAACACGTAAACTGGCTTGATGTTATTCTCCACCAACCTAATGGTCCGGTAGAAGAGCCCCAGTAGATGCGACGTGGTCTCTCCCTCCAGCGACGTCAATTGCTGTCCATCTCCCTGTCTCACAGCAATGAGAAACTGATAAAGACACATCGAAGCGTCGATGGCCACTTTACGTCCAAAGAGGTTCTTAAGCTGGAACTCATGGAACGCATCGGGGGCGTGCTCCTTGATTAGCTGGTTCAATCCTGGCTGTTAGTACGAGTGCACTACGACTCTACTGCCTAGGGGCTTGCCGAGGTCTCTACTTACCTTTGACACCCATGTTGGTGATGGTATATTATATTACGCGTGAATGCGTCTTATATACATAGAGATGAGTGCAGGCGATGAGTGCGGAAGATGAGTGCAGGCGACCATCGCCATCCTGCCGGGCCGCTACCGCGACTGCTCCCGCTACAGCGCAACAACTGCCGCGAAGTCAGTCCCGAACTCTCGCTAGAACTAAATAGAACGCGGCACTAAAGCACCGCCAAAATACGCGTAGCCTTTTCATTTGTCGTCTTTCGCGCGCGCTACGATTTAGTGAGACGTCATCCTACCCAGCGACCTCTTCGCGGCCTCTTCGCGGCCTCTTCGCGGCCTCTTCGCCACCATCTCGCCGCCCTCACTACGACCGCGGTGCCTACATAGAGGCCACCTTAAATGTCCAGTTCCCGGTGGGGGCATCATAGGACTCAAACTCCATATCGGGCAATTCCTTCAACTTGTTGATATGACGCTTCACTACCTCGCTCTTGGGGTCCAAGATCGGTAGCTTGTCAGCAGCATTGATAGGGTAGCATCCTTCTAAAGTGATTTGTGCCGGTAAATTCAACCCGTCTCCCTCTAATGGCTTGTTGTCGTCAGGGTACACGATACACGATTTCGAGCCGAAAATCACTAAATTCCCGGCTACGTCATCGACATTAACACTCCCAAGATCCACTGGCTCGAGAAACTCAATCACTCCGTAATGCTTACGGCCCACTTTAAAGTTCTTGACAGCGTGCAACTCCGATAACGTCATCCTCTTGAGATCTTTGTACGACGGGGAGAGCCAGTACCCATCATCGTCCACCTCACTGGCCTCTACGGTACTGGTGTCGCTCTTCGACACAACCTCCCCATTGGAGTCCTCCTTATCGCTCTTGTACTCAATTCTTGGCGTAGAAGATGTCACCTCATCGGGCTTACCTTCCGCTGTGAACGACACTCTCTTGGGGGTATCAGAATCGGCCTCCTTCGAAGTCAATAAAGAGGAACTACTCTCTTGTGATTTATCCAAAAATAACTTTTTGAAGTTTTCTCGAGGACTAAAGATGTCGGAATTGATAATGGCATCGTCGGTGGCACTAGAAAAGATATTGTTGCTTTTAGATGTTGATACAGTGACATCTTTGATTTGGACCTCACTCTTCTTTGGGAACGCTGACGGTCTGAATAATGGTGACACCTTGTGAGCCGTACTCAAAGTAACAGGCTTTTTGGTTGCTCCAGAAGACTTCACGGGTACAGCAAGAGGGACACTAGGCTCCTGTTTCTGCGTGCCAGTGATACTCTGGAATAATGGATTGGCTCCATACGGATCTTGAGAGGCAATATTGTTGAGTTGTTGCTGACCTGCTTGTAACTGTTGGGGCTTGTCGTTAGCAGACAGGAACAATCCTCCGCCAGTGGTGTTATTGTTCAGCGATCCAAACCCAAGTCCCGACGATGGACCCGTGGGGGCAGGCTTACTGCCAAAGAGCCCACCAGTGGCAGGTTGTCCTCCAGTGGTGTTGTTATTATTAATATTGTTGTTGTTGGAGCTACCAAAGAGCCCACCAGATCCAGTGTTAGTGGATGATCCTCCACCAAATAACCCGCCACCAGTTCCAGTGTTGGTGGAATTATTATTATTACTACCAAATAACCCTCCACCAGTTTGAGTGGTCCCCGTAGCGGGCTTATTTCCGAAAAGTCCTCCACCACTAGAGGTATTATTCTGATTAGCACCAAACCCACCAGAAGTATTCAGCGATCCAAATAATCCCCCACCGGTGGCAGGCTTCGACCCAAATAATCCACCAGAGGTGCCGGTATTGGTATTGTTGTTTTGGGTATTTCCAAATAATCCTCCCAGAGCAGGAGTATTGTTCTGAGTGCCGAAGCCTCCAGCAGACCCAGGAGGCTTGCTACCAAAGAGACCACCTCCGGTATTATTATTGGTATTGTTGGATCCAAATAATCCACCACCGGTAGATGTGGAGTTATTTTGGGTACCAAAGCCACTAGACCCCAGTCCGAAAAGTCCTCCACCAGCAGGCTTATTACCACCAAGGGCGCTATTATTATTATTGTTCTGGCTTCCAAAGAGTCCTCCTCCACCGGTATTAGTACTAGTACCGAACCCAGAGGTATTGTTAGACGTTCCAAATGCTCCTCCAGTGCTGGATCCAAATGGTGATGGTTTGTTTTGTGTACCAAAAGGTGAAGCATTGGTGTTAGAGGCCCCAAATTGTGAGTTATTGGTGTTGGGGGCGCCAAATGCTGATCCGGTGTTACTGCCAAAGGCAGAGGTATTATTATTACTTCCAAAGGCATTATTAGTATTCGAGCCGAAAAGCCCCCCACCAGTGGTAGTATTATTGGTGGGGGCATTATTGGTGGCAGATCCAAATCCTCCCGAAGTAGATCCAAATGGACTTGGTTTACTAGCTCCAAAGGCACTAGACCCTCCACCGAAGAGACTATTGTTGTTCAGAGTACCAGAACCAAACACGGAACCGGTATTAGTATTATTGTTAGTGCCAAAAGGCGAGTTATTTTGACCACCGCCAAATGCGCTGTTGGTGTTGTTTGCTCCAAAAGCTGAGCCGGTATTAGACGCACCAAATGGCGAGTTGTTGGTGGCACCGAATGCTGATGTGGTGTTGTTGGTGTTGTTATTGAGACCACCAAAAGCAGAATTAGTGTTGGTGCCAAAAGGGGATGAGGTATTGGTGGCAGGATTACCACCAAAGCCAAATCCTCCTGAGGTGGTCCCAGTGGAAGCACCGAAGCCCCCCGCAGAACCTGGGGCGTTGTTTCCGAATCTTCTTCCCTGTTCGTAGTCCTTAAGTCTCAATTCTTCAAAAGAGAAATTCTTGTACTCTGGCATTGACGAGACATTTTCAAATACGTTGGTACCATTAGCATCCTTCTCAGTGTAAGGAGTGAAAGGTTTAGCAGCGGTTCCATTATTGACGGATCCATCACCAGTGGATGCGATTCCACCAAAGGCATTGGTGGTGGAGGCACCAAATGGAGAAGTGGTATTACTGGTGGGGGTTCCAAATCCTCCGGAACTACCAAAAGGTGCCTTATTGGCACTGCCAAATAAACCACCTCCTGTCCCCGTAGAAGTGCCCGTAGTAGCTGGAGCACCAAAGGCACTTGAAGTGTTACCGAATGGTGAAGCATTGGTGGTGTTGGTGTTGGTAGCGGTACCAAATGGTGAACTTGTGGTGTTGTTGGCGGTACCAGTGTTAGCGCCAGTTCTGCTACCAAAAAGACCGCCAGTATTTGACGATCCAAAGGCAGAACCTGAGTTATTGTTTGAACCAAAAGCGCTACCAAAAGAGCCGGTGGTATTATTGTTGTTATTATTGTTTGTACCAAAGATCCCCCCAGTATTGGAACCTCCAAAAGGAGACCCTCCCGTGTTGTTTGTGGGGGCTCCAAAGGCAGAGGTGCCCGAGCCGCTGGATCCAAAGCCTCCAAATCCAGAATTGCTTCCAAAGTTCATGGCGTTGTTGGTCAGTTAAGTTGGAAGTGAATTGAGGAAAAATTGATTGATGTGGATCTATATACAGGCGTATACAACAGAGAGAAGGAAAACATGGTTTTGGTGTCAAGGATGGATGAGCCAAAAAAAAAAAAAGTCCCATTTGTGGCAAATTTGTGTCACATATAACCCAGACCGACATTTGACACGACAATTCTCAGACAGCGACAAGCATTTCTGGTGTCAAGGATGGGCTGACATTTTACTGACTGTTTGTCTTTTTGTCTTTTTGTCTCACTAAAACGTCGACTGCACTTTTCTCTTTTTAGCGGGCTTCTTGTCCTTGGTCTCCTTCTTCAGCGCAAACTTCTTAGCGTGCTCGGCCCTATCCAGGGCGCCAAGCAGCGAAAGCTCTTCCTGTTTAGCGACAAACTCGGCATCGTCGCTCTTTCTTCCCTCTAACCATTCGAGAAGCTTAATTTCCTCGCCGTAAACTAGGTCGTCATCCCCCACCGGAGTCTCTAAAATAATGGGGACATTGTGTAGCTTGTCGTTATTAGCGATGAGTCTGAATGGCTCGAGCCCCAAGAACCCCCAGCCTAGACGCTGGTGGAGATCCCTATTGGCACCCAACGGAGCCTTTGAGTCGTTAAGATGGACAGCACTGAGGTAGTTCCAGCCAATGATGGACTCGAACTGGCGCCAGAAGTCGGTAAATTTCTCGTCGCTAGTGATGTCGTAGCCAGCAGCGTACGAGTGGCAGGTATCGACACACACACCAACTCTTGATTTGTCGGTAACCATTTCAATGACGTCCTTAATGTCTTGGAGGTTCGAGCCGATGAGGTTACCGTGGCCCGCCATGTTTTCAATGACTATTTTAACGAAGGAGGTCTCCTTTATGGCGCTGTTGATGTTTTTCGCTAATCTAGCGAGGGCCTCGCCGTGGTCGCTGTTCAAGCTCGACCCAGGGTGGAAATTATAGAGGCCGATGTTGAGTTTCTCGCACCGCTTCAAATCATCAAGGAACGAGTCGTAGGCTTTCTTTTCCTTCTCGGGGTCAGGGTTAGCGAGGTTAATGAAGTAGGATCCGTGGGGCAAGATATCAGTTCTTGGGTTGTAGTGGTGCTCGTTGCAGAGGCTAGCGAACTTGGAGGCTTCATCGTCGCTAATGGCGGGCGACACCCATTTCCTAGGGGATTTGAGGAAGAGGGCAAAGCTATTGGCGCCGATGTCTCTGGCGTTGGTGACGGCGTTGGAAATCCCCCCGGCCATGGCGACGTGGGCACCAAACTTGAATTTGGAATTGGTGTCTCTATTGTAGTGGAACGCTGCGGTGCCGGTGGCACCCTTGGCTATTTTACTGACGAGTTAGCGAGGACGGTGATAGTTGCAGGGTGTTACTTACCTTTTAGGAGGCATGATGAAGAAGAAGTCGATGGCAGACGAATGCAGATAGCGATGTAGCGCGAGGACGTGGCGAGGAATAGCGAGGAGACATTACATTTTATTCACGATATAATATAAAATGTCGACAGTTTACATACATGGTCAATGCAGACAACCTATATTGTCAATGCAGACAGTTCACATACATGTGTCAATGCGCATGTGTCAATGCAGACACCACTTTTAAATGCATATGTCACTGTAAGTCAGCCGTTATCTATTGAAACAAATCCGTAAATAATACACCCCCGTCACTATATGAAACCACCGTGGCCCGATCAGAAAACTTATCCCTCTTCTTACTACCTCCGGGCACCGGCTCCACCTCTCGATATGTATCCAACTCGTACTTTATCCGGATTTTAGGATCACAATACGCCAATGCAGCAACTAACGTATAATAAGCATCGTTGGCTGCATTATGAAGATACCCGTGAGGAATGGCCACTAACCTAAGTAATCCTCTTAGCGAGCCTCCCGACGTTCTCGTAACCCTATGCACAGTAGCAGTGTCCACTATATCCATCGCCTCAGGGAAATTCACCCCCATACTTCGAAGCCATTCAAGATCTCCCTTAATATTATGACCAATCAATACCCCCAGACTGTGCTCCAAGTACCTTGCCACAAGATCTTGTACAAACCTCGTGCACTGGTATAACGGCATCCTATAAGACACCCCACATAGAGCATTGGCCTTGTTATCGGGCACAAACCTACCATTGTTCATTCTAATGTGCTCATCAACCACCAAATGAATCAACTCGATACTGGGAAAGATCGAATTAACCAGCTCCTCCGGGCGATATATCGCGATGCCTATCTCAGTGATCTTTTTGTTACTTCGTTCCCATGCCTCGATATCAATAGATACCATGGGCCGTTCTCTCACGTACACCTTATCCATGGCATTGCGTAGCACCTTAATACTGTTGTGGTACCGATCAGGGGGGAAGGTAAAGTGGCTACTCAGAAAGTACTCCGCTAGCGTCTCCCTGTGGAGCTGGGCCATCGTCGCCAAGTGCTTGCCCCGAGTATCGCTAACTGGCACCGCCATCGCCAGAGGGGCATCGTTAGCGTCGTTATTTGCCCTCTTGTGCTCTATCAGCTTCTTAGCCTCGCCCATCTCGCTGTAATGTCTCGCTGTCCTCGCTATGCCTCTGGTGATGCCCCATACGAGTTTACCAGTCGTTGTGCCTAGCTGGCTCTTTAGCATGAGGGTTCGTACCAGGATCACAAAACCATCGCGATAAATATCGCGAGGGCCAAACGACAATTTCGTCTCTTCATGGACGTTAACGGTGAGGAGAGAAATGACGAAGCCGCCAACTTCAACGCCGTCGAGTCGCTTAAGACGTCGCCCAGCGCCAGTGTCGTGGTAGCTGTGTTGGCCCGCTTCGACGTATCGCTGGCTCGCGACCCGGCGTACTTTGCCTTGATCCAGACGTTGATCCACCACACCCTCCCCGAATCGTACCTGTTGCTCCCGCGGGAGGCCCAGACATCGGTACAAGAAAAGTTCAGAACCTTGCCCGGCGTCGGTGGCTTGCTCGCTACGTTAGAGCTTCTCGTGGACCAGCTGCCGTCGGAGCCCATCTGCGCCCGTGCTGCCTTGGTGGTGCTGTTATTGGACAAGGTGTTCGATGCCTCGCTAGTGACGCAGTTGCTCACTATCCACCGTTCAGCTCTTGAGAGAAAGGAGATCGACAAGTTGGTGTTTAGGGGCAAAGTGTATAGCGTGTTGTCGCAAGCTCATCTCGCGCTAGGCGTCGACAGCTCTCGCGACATCTTCCGCTCCTCTGACCACTACGCCGCGTACTTGGCCGCTAGCGTGGCGCTGTTGCCCCCGCGCGAGCTCGCTACAGCCATCGACTACCTCCACTCCACGGTGTCGTTCGCCCCGGCGGGGTTCGTCCACTACATGAACCACACGTTTGGCCGCGAGACGTGGCGCCGTTTTGGCGACTGCTTCGGCGCCATGAGGCGCCACGAGAGAAAAAAGTACGCTAAGTTGTTGTTGAGAGACTTTGTCGCGCCCCGCTACCTCGAGACCCCGGGCACGCCGGCGTTAACCTCGCCGGCGTTAACCTCGCGGGTCATCGCCTTGAGCAAGATCGTCGCCATGGTGAGCGACTCGCTAGATTTGTCTTTTCTCGTCGAGATGGCCGCGGCCCACAGCGTGGGCATCAATAAGTTGGTGGCGGTGGTGCTGGCGCAGCTTCCGGCCTCCGAGTACGCCTCCTTGTTAGGCTCGTTGATCGTGTCGTGGGCCGACGACCGCACCATCAAGACCGAGCCCATCTCGCTCCAGGAGTATAAAACCCATCTTCTTATTTGCATGCTCGCGGTGAAGCAGGACCTGGTCCAGGTGAAAAACCTCTCTAGAGATAAGTACGTGCTTAACGGGGTGTCGCACCGGCTCGGCTCCTTCGCACCATCGGTGAAGATGCTCGCTACCATCCTCGCTAATTGGGTAAGCCGCTTGGGGGGCCAGCCCCCGATCTTTGACCTCGAGGTGCCCCCGGAGTACGCCTACCTCGCGGCGCCGGAGAACTACATTACCGCGTCCGACATCGAGCAGTTTGACCGCGACCCATGGGACGTGGTGACGGCGCCGTCGGTAGTGCCATCGGTAGTGCCATCAGTAGCGCCAGAGCCAGGGACGCTCCAGCGCGAGCCCGCCCCTTCGGCCCCGGAGTCCGACCCCGACCCCGACCCCGACTCCGACGACGAGGACCCGACGCTATTCCAGCGAGACTCCGTGCCCCCTCCCATCTACATCAAGGACTTACTCGAGTACCTCAGCGTCGACTCCAAGGCCCCACAGGCATACGACATGACGAGGCTAGCGTTGACCGTGGGCCCAACGTTGGTGCGACAAAAGAAGAACTTTGGTACCGAGGTGTCGTTCTACGCCGAAGACCTCTTGAGAGTTCTTGTGGGACTCTCCAACTCCTTCAACGACAAAGACTTTGACGATTTGAAGCTCAATTGCATGATCGCCGTGGTGGCGAGCCACTCTGCCTCGGTGGTGTACTTGTACCGGCTTCTCGCCACGGGGGATTATTCGTTGCAGCAGCGGATGATGATCTTGTCTACTGCGTCGCTCGCGGCGCGCGAGCTCAAGGGATTTAGGGACGACGTAGTGACCAAGTCGTACCGCGATACCGACTTTGCTACCGCGAAGCTCCCGGCTCCCGTGCACGCGCAGTTCGCGGCCGAGGACCCGGTCCACCGCTCGGTACAGAGCGCGGTACACAGCACGGCACACCGCGCGGTCCAGGACGACTTGATGGCGGGGGCCGCCGAGCACGCCCGCGACGAGTTGGCAGGTGGCACGGTGTTGCGGGTGTCGAGAAAGTTGCAAAAAAAACCCTCAACCACCACCAAGCCGGTAGCACAGTTCTCCAAGATTATCTCGTCGCAATTCTTTTTCCCGTTGGTCCAGACATGGTACGAGGCCGGTGGGGTGGATATCGGGCCTTACTCGCCGGTGTTGACAGGACATTTCATCAGCACCCTCACGCTTATGTTGCACGCGGCGTATCCCGCAACGGTGGCACTACCGGAGATGGTTCGGGAGATGTTGCTCTTGGTAGTTCCGGTAATGAGAACGGTACCGGCGTCGCAGATCCAGTTGGTCGAGAGTATCATCACCGGTGTGCTCTTGGTGCTCGATGTGTCGGATGATGAGGTGTTTTTAGCGTACCACAACGAGTTGCAGTTGGTACACGAGTGGGTGACGACAATATTTGAAGCCATCATCGACGATAAGGTCAAGAGCTTGGCAGCAAACTTGGTGCTCCGGTTGTCGTCGTTGGAGACCAAGCTTGAGCGAACTGTCATGGACCAAGTTAATAGTATTTACTGAGCATTAATGAATTACGATATATTGTAGGATATATTGAGTTACATAGCATGCAATGCAAAAGTGGCGGCCAACAAAGAGCCCCCAAGGATGATTTTCTTCCAGGTGAAGTCCTTTACGTCGGCAACGTGGAGCTTACGGGCGTCCGAGGTCTTGTCGTGGATGGAATGGGCCGACTTGGATGCCGACAGCGATCCGGACGATGCGGACAAAGCGGACGCGGACGCCGTGCTCACGGTTGTGGGTCCCCACCTGCTCTGGGACCCTGTGAAGCCCCACTTGTTGAACGAAACGCCGGTAGCGGTGGCGGTATTGGTACCAGTGGCAGTGTTGGCAGTGGTGGCAGTATTGGTAGCAGTCGTTTCAGTGTTGGCAGTGGTGGCAGTATTGGTAGCAGTCGTTTCAGTGTTGGTGCCGGTGGCAGTGGTACCAGTAGTATTGGTAGCGGTGGTATCAGTATTGGTGCCCGTCTTGGTATCAGTATTGGTACCTGTCTTGGTACCCTTGGTGCCCTTGGCACCCTTGGTAGCGGTAGCAGTCTTTTCCTTGGTCTTGTCGTCGTCGCCGTCGGAGCCAGAGCCCTCACCGAGACTTCCAAGCCCGGCTCCGTAGGCTACACCAAAAACGAACGGCGTTAATATCAACTGCTGTGTGCTTATAAGAGACATGCCGTCTTCTCATATCTGAACCCTGATCCCCTTATATAGATCATGGCTTTCAGGTAAACATCAAAGCCAGCCATGCAAAAATGTGTCGCGAGCTCGCTTACGCAGGCGCCTGTCATCACCTTACCCGATTAGGCAATTTGACAACATGTTGCACATGGCTTCGTCTGCAAACGACAAAACGTCAACATTGACAGCAACTACCGGCTATTTTAGACAATCAGGTTGATCAAGTCGTGGCTGAGAGTATAAGCGAGCGTTTGGTCATGGGTAAAGTTGTACCGGATATTGTCAAGCTCTTCAGTGAGCACCTCGCCGTACTCGCGGTTGTTCTTGAACACATTGTCCCCACCAAACCGCGAGAACTTGGCGTGGGGGACTTGGAACGGGGCAAACGCCCCAGAGTCACCGCTACGCACCATGCCAAAGATTAAAGAGATACACCTCAGCACAATCCCACTACCCTCGAGCGGCGCAGAATTCATTGCCATAGAGAGAGACTCGATGATCAGCGTCTCCATCTGTCTTCGCGCAAACAACGTTTCGCCTGCAGGCGTGAGCAACATCGGGAGCCCCAAAGACCCTCCTAACAGCCCCGAGACCTCTTCGGCACCGGAAACCTCGTCTTCAGACACAGGACTGGCGTAACCGTCGCTAGTGTCGATATTGACCGCGAGGGTATTTTCACGACTGTCATGGTCCCAATGGTATCGGTACTTGATTAGTGGCACCTCCTCAAACATGGCGTGACTTAGGTCTAGGCTGGGCATATTCAATCGTAACTTCATCAAGATAGCCCGCTCACCAAGCGGATACACATCTTTCACCGCAATGGTTATTTTTGCGTACTCGCTAGTTCTTTCCATCCTGCCATTGACCTCGATCTCGGCAATCTGCGCGCGCGCGCTGCTAGCGAGACTCACCTCCACTTGGGGAACGCACACCGCCTGCGCCGCCCTAACCACAGCGGGGAGCTCGGTAATCAAGTCCGCAAACGAGTCGAATCTCACGGTGGCATTCCCGTAGCTTAAGGACAACTCCGGGCCCTCGGGGCCCTCACGGACAATCTTTGAACTCTCACGTCTCATCACAAGGGCATCAAAACTGTGCAAACGACCCACAGAAACAAACGTCGTTGATACTCGTGGCACAATCTCTCGCAAAACCCCTGTAAGCATTCCGGGGTTACAGAAAAGTCCCTCGTTGTTAAAGGTGTTCGAATGAACTATCATCAATTTGTTCAAGCTCCGACCCCCCAGGGCAAACGAAAAAAGCACCAGTGCCTTCTCAAGGCTCAATTGGAGCTCCTCAAAATTATCTGCGAAAACTGGATCGTCAGACACCTCGAGACTGTTGATTATGGTGTCCCATCCGTCCCACGATGCTTCGACAAACCCGGTGTAACTTCCGCCCCAGCAAGGACGTCCTGTGCCGTCCACCCCCGTGAGCACCACCCCAAGCTTGTCTATGGGCCGCAAGCTACTGCGGACCCCGTTCAACACTCGCGCGACATTCGCTACGTACGCCGCGTTGGTGTCGCTAGTCCGGTTGATCATCGACACCGACACCGCTAAATTTACCGGCATCGGCTCGCGGCTCGGCACCGTCTGCGCCATCTCGCGCGCCAGGAGCCGGTGGCCCCGCACCACGCTATCAGCAAACTCCTGGAGATGTAGCGGAATTGCCGTCTCCTTTAACAAATTAAAGGCATTATAAGTGATCTGTTTCAAGGGAATATCGACACTATGGTTCTTGTGTAGCACCCGTTCCACGACAGTGGCCCATTTCCATTTTATGATATCGTTGGCCTCGCGGACCAGGATCTCCGGCACACTAAGGCTCTTTAAGTTCATGATAAAACCGTTTTCAATGGTATTTATACTGGCGACGTCCTTCATCTCAACCTTCCCAATCATCTTCTCACCCTTCACGAGCACTATCATCTTCTCAAAGAAGAAACATGTCACCACGTCCCACTCAGATCCATTGGTACTGACCTCTAGATAATCAAACATAAGAAGCTCGTCAGGTCCGCACCCGGCGTCGACGTTACTGCTCCAGTTGCTCACATCACGGGGCAATATCCTCGCTATTTCGTTCTTTATCTGCCGTTTCACCTCGCTGTCTTCCGGTGACTCCTGGGCGTAGGCATACACCATGGGGGCCTTTACCGATAGCACGCAGTTCACTTCGTTATTACCATCACCCCCCACGGTGATCTTATCGACATCTTTGTTAATAGTGACTCGTGGCCGTAAAAAGTCGTCAAATTCCAGCTCGTAGTACTCTCTCTGTGACCCGTTCGGGGTTAACAAATTGGGCACCGACCTCTGTAGTGGCGACGCCATTGAGTCCAGCGCCGTCATCTCTGTAGGAGTAGTAGGGAAATCGCTCGAAAAAGTGGGACTCAAAGCTCCTTCAACTGTTTGCTGGTTCTCGAATTGCTTAGTTCTACCACCACACATGTTGCAAGAAGCGTGGTGGTCATCGCCCGAAAAAACCGCTTCAAAGCATCGTTTATGAGCATTATCACCACATTCAAGTTTCACGAGTGTTTCACTGGTAAGGTTTCGCCCACAAACACCACAGAGATGTTTGGCATCAATACCGTGTCTCTGACGTCCTTGAACCCTTAAACGCTTCACTTTAGTGGATCTGTGGCGATTGAGCTCGGGCGAAGTGGGCGCAGAGTCTGACGAAACTAACGAGACCTGAGAACTTCTTTTGATCATCTTGAAAGGTGAAAGACTGCTGACCCTGTCGAGCACCGATAACCGTCGAGATATCTTTGTATCTTCATACTTCATTGTAGCATAAGCACGATGAGCAGTGAGCACAAGTGGCAAACACAAGAAAAAAAACTCCCAGTTAATAAACAAGGAGCAATTATAATTAACGCTAGTTGGTAGTGCCTTCGCCCCTCACAATTCGACTTTGAATCAACTTTGAATCGTTGGGGAGTACCTCTTTTTAATCTTATAAACCAGTGTCATTATATCTTGCAGGTAATTTTTTCTTTAGTGCGTATATATGCACCCCTCCTGTGGGTAACGATAATGGCGCACTACCATTGGCCACTTCAAGGGATAATGTGTTAGCTGCAAGCTAGCTGCATAATAAAACAATGAAACCTCACTAAGGGTTTCCCCAAACATGCGTTATGCTCTACATGGCATAGATAATCTCGATCGGGAAGAATTCAGGGATACGATCTTATCTGGGAAAACTGAAGGCTGTGGTTGCTAGGAGGACTGCAGTACATCGCAGATGCTAACATGTTTGCATTAAACCGTGCTTACATGGTACAGAGATGCCATCATGCCTCGTATCCACTGAGTTAACGGCGCATCCTTCTCTGTGACGCTCGATGGCATCTCCTACGTCAATACTACTACATATGACTAAATCCTACATCATTTTTCCTCAACTGTCCATTCATGGCTACACACCTACTCGCTTACACTGAGCATCGAATGAGCCTAATCAAGATTCTTCAGAACCTTCCTGACAGTTTTGGCAAGAACACCCAACGCCGTCACATACCTGTCAAAGTCGCCATCCTCAGCAGCCTCCTTCAACGCAGGAAGCGTTTGTCCAGCATACCCAGTCTTTCTTCCCGCAACGAAAACAATGTGCTTGAACCATGGTCTCTCGTGCAATCCCTTACGGTTCAAAAAGTTTCTTTCAAAGTATTGAAGGTGCTTATTTTGACTCACAATCCTAAAGTGCAATCTGATACGTCTCCACCATGACAAGTCATCACGTTCTTTTTCCTTTCTGAACGACTGCGACGTAAAGTCAAATCCTTCAGCAATCTTCTCCAATTTCTTTAAATCTGAAGCTGTGCCCTGGATAAGTTCTCTCAACGTGACATTCTGGTGTGAATCCGTAGCAAACATATGGAGCGCCTTATTATGTCTGCAACCACGTGGAATCATCCATTCAGGGAATGGAAAAAGCTGTATGTCCATATAAACCCCATCAGTCACTTTATAATTATAAAGAGCATCCTCCTCAGATGTCGCCAAAAGTTCGTCCCATACTTCTTTGTTTTCGGTAGTCTTTTCCAACCATTCTTTGGGAGCAAGCGATACGGCTTCCTTGAAGTACTTTGAGAGAGCAACTGCATAGTCAGATAATGAAAGTGGGATAACTGGATCAGACTCCAAGTTCAAAGTCAAGAGTCCAAGATATTTCGCAGCCAAATTATGATACACGAATCCAGGATCACCAAACTTCGACATCCAGTAGTAAGAGTCATAATTAGAATGGTATTGGTAGATAGGATCATTCTTACCTCCTGAGAATGATAAGTCCAACGAGGGAACACCCAAATGTTCCAAATACACAGTGTAATCAGAGCCAGAGCCCAACACACCAATTTGACCCTTTGATTCCTTCACAAAATGATCATAAAGCGTTCCCTCACCTTCTACTGGGTATTTGAGTTCTTTGGCAGTCTCGAGAATTAATGTGTTCAACAGAGGTGATGCTGCCAAGTTCAAGAATTTTCCAACAGTTGCCACATCAAGATTCAAATAAGCAACCACTTTACGTTGAATTTCATCGGCGAAAAACTCTCCCTGCTCAGTGGATCCCAAGAGACCATACTCTTCTCCATCGTAGCTCTGCAAGATGATCGATCTCTTGAACTTGTAACCAGCCTCTTTCAAAGCTCCCAAGCCTCTGGCCAATTCAATAAGTGCTGCAGATCCACTATTTGGATCACCAGCTCCACCCTTGATCCAGGCATCTCTGTGGTTCCCAATAACAATCACCTCGTTCTTGTTTTCTCCTTCGATTTCTCCGTATACATTCCACAAGGGAGTGATCTTGTAATCCTGGTTGTTATACAAGTTCAAAGTGACGTTCTTGTTTGGACCAGTAGAGTAGTCGAATCCTTCAAGTTCGCCCTTCCATGACTTGTCCTTGATACGAGCACCATGACCATTCAATTTCTCCAAAATCGGTTTCACCTCACGGTACGAGATGGGTAAGGCTGGGATCTTTCCGATGGAATCATAAGGGCTCTTGCGCTCGACACCGGGCTTAGAGGGGTAGCCTGGAGTGGTAGGGTCACCAGGGGCTGAGTTGGAACCTCCGAGGAATTGAACGCTACCTCTCTGCACTGCACTTTCGTGTCTTGCTGGTCCGTGAGGGTATTGCTTGTAGCCATTTGCTGGGGTGATTCCTCTATCTTCGCTAGGGTCAGTGTACAACAAGACCCCAATGGCTCCGTTCTCTTGGGCAAATTTCACCTTCAATCCTCTAAAGATACCACCGTATCTTGCCACGACAATCTTACCCTTGACATCGACTCCATGGGCACGCAATGTCTCGTAATCACCAATGGTACCGTAGTTGACATAGACGTATTCTCCCGTGACATTTCCGTTGGCAGAATAGGCCAAGAAGGTAGGGACCCTGTCGTCACCCTTGGAGGTCTTGTCCTTTTTCAATTCATCTTCTTTCAAGGGAGCATTGTACAACACTTCGTTGGTTTTTGCGTCGAGCAAATTCAAGTCGTGGTCCTTGGGATAGCTGACAAATATGTCATAGGTATCCACAGTACCCTTCAACCCGTACTCCTCGAATTTCTGCTTTGTCCATTCGACAAAACCGTAATTTGTCCCGGGCAAGTGAGGTTCTGAAGTGTATTTTTCAGACCAATTGCCTGCCAAGTTCAATTTCAAAGTATCGAGATACAATTCCTTGCCGTTGACATCGTCGGTGGTAGAGAACGATGAAAGCGTACGCAACAATTGACCCACAAGGAAAATTGCAAGTAGAATTTTCAACCCATTGAAGACGTAGTAGCGAATACTTCTTCTCCTTGGCTGAGTGACTATAAAGACCTCGGGGGCCTCAAACTTCTCAGACATGTTGAAATGTTGCAAGTGGCAAAGAATTAGCGGCTATCGCATATTTATAAAGTACCCTGTGGCTTCGTATGGCTCTCGGAGCCCTCCGAGGGACCGGAACTGAGGGCGGAATTTGGGGAAGAAAAGCTAGTGAGCTCGGGGCAAAAGATTGGCCGCAGGTCTTGGCGCTCCCGGTGCTCTTAGGGGCCTAGGGGCGCTCTTGGGGCACTGTAGGAAGAATATAGGGATAATATAGGGAGAAGCCCCTTAGATGGAGCTGGAATAGGAGAGCGGATCGCTACACAATAATCGTGCCTGCTATGCTGCAAGCTGATAGAGAAACACGATAACAGACGAAATCTCTATTCAGAAGCCCAGATATCTAGGATTTACCCATGCTAAACATTAGTTTCCAAGATGCCTAAACTTTCGCTAGCAGTTCCCAGATTCACCAAATTTATATATGATTCCAGCATAACTTTCCTTGCAAAGAACATTTTTCAACAAATACCTCCCGGTGGCCAAGCTGGTTAAGGCGCGAGACTGTAATGAGTTTCCTCAAAGAAATCTTGAGATCGGGTGTTCGACTCACCCCCGGGAGATTTGTTTTCTTTTTATTTCTCCTTTTTTTATTTTTTTTTTTTCCCTTCTCGCCTTTTTTTTGGGACTGTCTGCAGTACTGGTGCTATTAAGATGAGCTTTGAATCTTTTTCACATCTCTTCCCTATCAGTCATGCCCAGCAGGAACTCTGTTAACAAGCCGAAGATAAAAATCAGCACCAAGAGGCACGCCTCGACTCTCGGTAAGAGAAGAAGTGCTCGTGCTGCCAGAGTGGCCACGACAAGATCGTCGTCATCGAGATACGCCGACACAGCTGCCCCCACTCCTACCGAGTCCACTGCCGTTGCATTATACACTGGAGCACCACAAGACAACACGGCTATCACGACAAAGACGCTTTCCAATAAAAGAGCCAAAAAGATTGCCAGGAACCAAAAATATGTTGCCCAGAGGAAGCAACAGGAGATGATGGACGATGATGGAGAAGCCAAAGCAGCTGCTCAAACCAGACTTGAAAAGACAAGAGAGGCATTATGGAAGATTGTTGCTGACAGACAAAAGAATGGCTTTGTGAAAAGCACCGATGGTGAAGGTACTACATTAGGAATGGCTGCATATTAGTTAGATATATTGCATTTAATATTATAATCTTTAAGCTAACAGGTTAATATCATTCTTTATCAAGTAGACCCTTTGACTCAAGATTCTGTTTGACTTGATTTCTAAGGAATTCGATTAATTCTTGAGGAGACGGTGCCTTAAATACCGAGGTACCTGCCACAATGACATTTGCCCCAGCCTTTGCAGCAGCGGGGATGGTCTCTTTACCCAATCCACCATCGACTTGTATATTCAAATGAGGGAACTTTTCTCTCAAAGCTTCCACTTTGGGCATCATATCGGGCATGAACTTCTGTCCCCCGAACCCTGGTTCCACTGTCATTACCAACGCCATATCCAAATGTTCTGCCAAGGGGTACAACACATCGACAGAAGTGCCTGGCTTAACGGCACAAGCAGCTTTCAATCCGTGATGCTTAATCAACTTGACCAAAGCAACCGGGTCTTTCGTAGCTTCATAATGGAAGGTGTACTGATCACCACCAGCCTTAGCGATCTCAGGCACCCATTTTTCTGGCTCGGATACCATCATGTGACAATCAAAGAAGTGTGGGTTCTTGCCTCTAGGGAACTCACCTCTTAAGCTGGAGACGATGGGGGGGCCCAACGAGATATTGGGTACAAAGTGACCATCCATGACGTCGATGTGTAGCCAATCGGCGCCAGCATCATACATCTTGTGACAATTGCATCCCAAGTTAGCGAAGTCTGAGGCTAAGATCGAAGGGGCTACTATCGGTTTAACCATGTTGAATAGTTGTAGGAGGACAAAATATGAGGTTTACGAATCGCACTTGGCCGTTGGGCGGTGGCGGTAACGGTGAAACAGCGGAGGGGAGGAGCGAGCATTGCGGCGGAGTCTCCCGCGAGACGTCGGTAGGAGGTGGGTGGACGCGCCGGTACGCCGGTGGCAGTAGCGCGCCAGTAGCGGCATGGACACCGCTGTTGCGGTTCTCTTTCGTGTACTGACAAAATATGTCTCCTCATATTGGCCGGCAGAAATAGTATCAACAACAGTATGAGTGAAGCGAGGGAGACAGACGGAGCATCACCGTCGGAACAGCTTTTAGAAGCGGCTAGACGAAACAACACCGAGTTGCTATTGTCGATCAAGGTGGCTTTGAATAATGATCAGGAAAAGCTTGCCCAATTGATCAATGAAACCACCGAAAAGATCAACCAGAACTCCTCGTTACACATAGCATGTCATTTAGGGAATTGGGAAGTGATAGACATAATTTTGGATATAGAGGGAGTGGAGATTGACCCTGTCAATAGGGCTGGCGATACGCCGTTACATTTGGCGGTGAAGTATACTGCGGAGGAGCCAGAACATGGGTATTATGTTGTTGATAACTTGCTAGACGCTGGAGCCGATCCTAGAATAAAAGACAAGAGTAATTTGAAACCTATTGACTATGTTGACCGGAGAAACACTAAGCTACGGGACTTATTGGAGAGTTCGGAGTATGCAATCTCCATCGAGGAGGAGAATGTGAATGGCATTGAAGACGAAGAGTCAGGCTCCGCGTCAGAGTCAGAGTAGATTGAGCGTTGTGCTGGAAGCATACATTTGCAGACTTAACAGTACATTATATTACGTCGACTGCAGTAGATTGCAGTAGATTGCAGCGCATTAAACTATTGCAGTCCTTTGCAGTCCTTTGCAGTACACTGCAGTACACTGCAGTCTACATCCTTTGCAGTTAATCTATGTCTATACAAAAGTCGTCGATGCTTGTAGGAACCCAGCCTCCCAACACCTCTCTTGCCTTTGTCTTAAGCTGCTGCCTCTTTTTATTAGAAAGCTTTAGATCTTGATAGTTATGGAATTTTACGTCGTGCACTGCTTTAAGTTTCTCCCACATGCGCTGGTTGCACACCATGCTCTGGCCTTGATACTTTGGAGGATGATTCTTCCTGTAGGCACCATTTTTCACCCCGTTATTCAACACCTGAACAGTTGTGGTCAGCGGAACATACAAGAGCGAGTTCATCGAGGGTACGGACCCCGGAGTCTTGTGGAATTCGAATGGGTCGTCGTAGGTCAAGATCTTCATTCGGTGCGAGTCCACAGGGAATCTATGATTGAAGCACCGGTCAAAGTCTTCTTGCGAGTAGGTGCTCGTCGGCACAACCAAATAGTCCAAGAAGATCTCGCGAGCCAATACCAACGAGGTGAAGCTACTCGATAAACCTAACAATTGCTTCACACATAGCTTGTCTGAACAAGACTTGCTTAAGGTCGGAGGACTATCCAAGCGGCCTGGTTTTGTTCTCACGGTGCCCACCAAGTCATAGTTGGCTCTTCCCCTGAGTACCGAGGTACCATTGGGCAGTTTAAGTCGTTTGGATTCCTCCCAGGGCACTCCTTCGCCCAACGACATGGAAGCGTCACCACAGGGAGGTTCCGACACTACCAAGGCCAACTTGATCTCTGTTTTCAACTGCACGAGTTTTCCCACCCGCTCGAACCAGTACGAGTCGTCTCTGGCCATTTCATCAAGCAAGTGCCAGTTGAACAACCTCAAGGCCAACACCTCGGCGTGGAGGTCCTGAACTATGGTACCATGAGAGTAGTGTCGAATTTGATCGGGCATCACCTTGACGCCGGTGGCCACGCACACCGGGAGGACCTCGTCATTGGCGGTATTGAGCGAGACGACGGCGGCCATTACTGTCCACTCGCTTACGCCATTGTCCCTCACCCCTGGGCGGCCCACCTTTGCCGAGTCGAAGGCGTCAAAGGCACATCTAGCGAGTCTAGCTCCGAGCATGATAAAACATAAATTGAGTAAATAGAATCACTATACACACCTTGCAACTGCGTGCGATTTTCTCGCTACAGTTGGCGATGGGTCGCTACAGTTGGCGATAGGTCGCGATAGGTCGCGATAGGTCGCTACAGCGACAGTTCTCGCTAGCGCTTAATATTTGTAGCTTCTCCACCAATCTCTAGCACTTAACGCTTCTTTCTCGCTAACGCTCCAATGAGACCAACACCAATGGCCAAAGCGCCGCCGACGACACCCAACCCAATCATGCCGTCCCGCGTGATGGCGTCCTCTATCGCCTTCTTTAGCGCAGTCCCCTGAGCATTTTCTGGCTCGTCCCGCAACAATACCGCCACATACTTGCGGGCATTAACATAGTCTCCCACCTGGTACGACCCCAAGCTCAAGTAGTAGATCGACTCTCTTCTCATCTCAGGAACATCCTTATACAACTCGCTCAACATGGCGAGTCCCTCCCGCTGCTTCTTGGTGGCACCGCACTTGAGAAGTCCCCAAGCATAGTTAAATTTACTCTGTGGCGAAGGATCCGGCTGCTCCGAATCCAACTGGTTCTTTAGCACCTCGAGCTCCGCTGGCGCTAGTGGCTGTTTAAGTTCCTCTATCACTGATACCGTTGGCTTTTCCCTCATGATAAAATATTCCTGTTTGTATCACTTACGCGATATTTTCACCTTAAAACCTCGCTCGTGGTCGATCTAAACCACTTCCCTTTATGAACCAATCAGTTCTCGCCTTGGTGGAGGCCCAGAACCTGCCCGATAATAACTTACGCAGAAGTGCAGAGCTTGAGTTCGCCTCGGTGGCTAAGGGTGACGCGTCTGCCACTACGCTGGCGCTTCTCTTATGGGCGCTGAATCAAGACATCGCTATCGCTACAAGACAGTCTTGTTTGTTGCATTTAAGAAGATTGGTGCCCCAATACTGGTCCTTAGGGTTCCAATCATTCGTGGGGCCCCCTATCGACCAACAGACTAAGCATAATATTAGGGATGCCCTCGTGTCCCTATGTACCGTCACCACCAGCTCCAAATTAAGGAAAGCCTGTGCCTACGTCGTGGTGCAAATCGCCTCCGCTGACTACCCCGACGAGTGGCCCGACTTGATCGCCCGCTTATACTCCTCGACCTCCGACCCCCATAATGAGATCGCGGTGCTTGGGGGGGTCACCGTGCTAAATGATTTGTTTGATGATCTCATCGATGAAGACCAATTCTGGAACCATTCCGTCGGTATCACCCTTATTGGCCATCTTGACTTCTTATTGGCCCAGAATATCTCATCAGACACCAAAACTGCGTGCATTAATCTATACCACGGCGTCCTCGGTACCTTAAAGGGCCCCGAGGCGTTCGCTAGCGAAGAAAGAAAGCTTCTAGTGCAAACCTCCGCCACTAACGCAGCAAAGACCTTCTCCGTGCTATTGGAAAAGTCCGCCGTGCTGTCGTTCTCCTCCGGCACCAACCAAACTGCTACCGAGCTCTACTATCGCTCGCATATCTACAAAGTGTTGACCAAGCTCGTGGAAAACTTCAAGCTCCCTGACCACGACAAGCTGTCGCTATTGCCGCTTCTCTTGCGGGACTTGGACTTCTCGTCTTCGCTTTACCACAGCGTGTGTGTCAATGACGACGGTACAGTGAACATCTCCCTCTCGGAATCTCTCGACGATGCCTCCACCGTCGTCACATCGCTCCTTCTAGAGCTCTTCAGACTCCTCCAGGCGCTCCAGCACCACGTGAGTGTTTCAAATACTGGCGTAGACTTTGCTGCGTTCTTCCAATCGCTCGTGCGGGCCGCGGTGCTCCCGCGCGACACCATCGACCTCTACGACGCCGATTTCAACTCCTTCATAACCCAATCTTCGGGCCTCTCCCCGTTGGCCACCGTACGAGACAACTTGGCCGATCTTTTGGCTGAGCTTAATCACACAGACGCCGCCGCTATCTTCCACCATGCGCTACAATCGTTGGGTAACACCTCGTGGAAACTCATCGAGACCGTTCTCTTTGTGTTGGAATGCCTCTTCACCAACGATGATCTCCTGCTCAAGCACCTCCAGCTCACACTGTTGTTGAGCTCCTTGACCTCCCACATCTCTTACAACTCGGCCCACCCGTTGGTGACGGCACGAGCTTTTTTAACGTTGCCTCGGTTCTTTGAGAAGTTCTCCGAACAGCTCTCTCCCCAGTCTTTCGGAGTCAAGGCCTTCTCCGATATGATTTTGTTCGCCAAAGACTCTCGCTCCGACGACTTCAACTTGGTGAGGGCAAGCGTGTTGCTTTGCGTCACCTTGTACTCGCAATTCCTTGACTTAAGTGCCATTGAAAAGCCGTTGGCTAACGAGTTACAGACAATCATCTTCCAAATCACCGCGTCGCTATTGAACGACACCGAAGAAGATGGGCTCCCTACGTTGCTTGAAGCGGTCTCTGCCGCCATTAGCATCGACCACGGCTTTGCTTCGCGTGCCGTCTTTGACGGATTATCAACGATCGATTTAATCTTCAGAGTGGCATTTAAGGACCCTTCTAACGTGCAATTGACCATCGAGGCCCCCGAGTGTCTCGGTACCCTCCTTAGTGACTCCGTAGCGGCAGATTATCTCGCCAACTGCGAACGGTCGCTTCCCTTCCTCCTCGACATCATCAGGAACTCCACCGACGCACAGGGAGAGTACTCGCCGCAGCTATACTTGTCGCTAGAGCTCTTGGGAATTATGATCAATTCGGCACCTCCGTCGCCCTTCTCGCCCCAGATCTTTGACTACACGTTCCCCCCGCTCAAAGACGTTCTATTAGTGTCTAATGACGACCAGATCCTTCAAAGCAGTGGTGAAGTGTTTAATAACCTCGTCGATAGAGCATCGCAGCTATTCTTAGAGTATAAGGACCCCGCGGGCTCCTCGGGTATTAGCTTACTCCTCACAATAGTGTCCAAGTTTTTGTCGCCAGTGTTGTCCGACAGCGCTGCCATGAATAGCGGAACCATAGTGAGGTCGCTCCTCACCCGGTTCCAAGACCATTTGGACGAATCATTTTTATCTCAGATCCTCGAGGCTACAGTAAAAAGGTTGATTATTTCAAAGGAAGTGGTGACAACAGAGAACTTGATCATGGTGATTTGTGATCTTGTGCTAAAGTCCCCCGAGGCCATGGTGGATTTCTTGAGTAGTAAAAACTTCCCTGACCCCACCACAGGCGATATTAAACCAGGATTGACCCTTGTGATGCCCCTTTGGTTCGACAGTTTCGAGGTCACCAGAGGTTACGAAAGAATCAAGCAAAACACATTGGCTCTATGTAAAATACTAGTTTTGGGCGATCAAAGGTTGGCGTCGTTGATTGTAAACGGCGAAATCATCCCCTACGAGGGCGAGGGCATCATCACAAGATCAATGGCTCGTCAGAGACCCGACCAGTACACCCAAATCGCGGCACCGTTAAAGATCATCAAACTTTTATTATCGGAATTGAGCTTCCAGTGCCAGCAGCCCGACGCTGAGGGTTATTTACCCGAGCAACAGACCAACGATGACGATGGCTGGGAAGATATGGACGACATAGGCGTGCCCAACTACGAAAAATTGAAGTCGTACGTTGACTCTGACGAAGAGAGCGAGGGCCCCAGCGACGACGGCCTCAAGAATTTGCTCGTCCAATTTTTCAAAGAGTGTGTGAGTAAGAATTTGGGCCACTTCCAAGACTACTACACCCAGCTAGACGACGACGAAAAGAAGATTTTGACGGAGTCGGTGGTGTTTGATTGAGGTTGGGTGCGTTTTATATGCAGACGGAACAATGTATGTGCAGTCGGTGATTTTGCTCTTTTTTATCACGTGCAGCGATGACTTTTATAATTAATTTTTACCGTATGCTTAGGACGATAGCCGGGATATACAAGTCTATAGTGATGACACAGACTCGAGTGCTACCGGTCAAGAAGGACAGCATTGTGTTTGACGCGGGGGCGAGTTTGCCAAGGATCAGTGATAAGGAGACAGAAAAGAATTTGAGGATCGTAGCCGATGAGTTAATCAATACAGATAATGCCGTGGCTTTTCCCACGGAAACGGTTTATGGTTTAGGAGGTTCAGCATTACGAGATGAGTCAGTGAAAGCGATATATAGAGCCAAGAACAGGCCCGCGGATAACCCGTTGATTGTGCATGTTTCCTCGATTGAGCAACTAGAGAGGATTTTATTACAAGACTACAAGATCCCCCACCAGTACCGGCAATTAATCGAGAAGTTTTGGCCAGGTCCACTCACCATCTTGTTGCCAGTATTAAAAGGAAGTGGAATTTCAAAGTATGTCACAGCAGAGCAAGATACGTTTGCGGTGAGGATCCCCGGCAATATCATTGCTCGATCATTGATAGCAATCAGTGATACGCCGTTAGCGGCGCCATCCGCCAATGCATCCACGCGACCGAGCCCCACCACCGCAGACCACGTATATTCTGACCTACAGGGCAAAATTCCGTATATACTCGATGGAGGGTCCAGTAGTGTTGGGGTAGAATCTACGGTGGTGGACGGGTTATCGGATCCACCAAAGATTTTGAGACCAGGGGGTATATCTGCAGAGCAGATCAGACAAGTTGGGGGGCCGCAGTGGCGCGACGTGCAAGTGATGACCAAGAGCAACGCTAGCGAGCCCGTGAGAACTCCGGGAATGAAGTATAAGCATTATTCACCTACGGCTAAGGTGATTCTTTTCATTGATTGCGGCAACGGCATCGAGGCCATCAACAAGTATATCCGTGACACCAATAGCTCACAAAAACGCATAGCCCTCTTAAAGACCCGACAGTTTGTGCGCGAGTCCGATGTCCACCGCAATATTGTGGTGGAAAAGGAGCTAGGGGTCCTGGGGGCCGATATCTCGCGCAATCTATTTCTGGCCCTCAGGGAGGTAGACACCAAAGAAGTGGATCTCATTTTCGTCGAGGGGGTTGCTGAAGACAACGAAGGTTTAGCCATCATGAATCGTTTGACCAAAGCAGCCTCTGACGTGATAAATAGTAGCTAGTCAGCATAGTTTATGTAGTTTATGTAGTTTGCAAGAATAGATCACCTGATCTCCATCACCACCCGCGGTTTTGTGCCACGGTGACATTTACGGAGCTTGGCTTAGCAGATAAGATTCGATCAGATTGTAGCTGAGAAAGACTGCAGCAACAAGATTAGTGTCTTGGGATATTGAATCGATCACGGATCAGAACCTTTCAAGTGGAAAGTCGAGTCAAATCGTTCGTCAATCGTGGCCAGATAGTGTCGTGTATTATTAATTACGAAATTTTTGCGGGTACGTGGGCGAGCAGACGTTATTTATCATAAATATTTTACTGATAGATTCATAGGCTGATGAGTGACAATCCATTTGGGTTAAAGCCTGATCTTCTGCCACCGTTTAAGAACAACTCGGCGTCGGTTAAATATGCCCAAAAGACCGTGGATCAAACGGTGGACGATTTCCAAACTGATTTAAAAATTGGTTTATCGAGTAATCAAGATATACTAAATAGAAGATCGATAAATGGCATTAATGAGTTGACTAAAGATGAGGAGGAAAATCTAGTGTGGAAGTTTTTGCTGAACTTCTATGAAGATCCGTTGATTTTACTCTTGATTGGATCGGCAATCATTAGTTTCTGGATGGGCAATGTCGACGATGCCATATCCATCACTTTAGCCATCACCATCGTGGTTACCGTGGGGTTTGTACAAGAGTATAGATCAGAAAAGTCGTTGGAGGCCCTTAACCGTTTGGTGCCCGCAGAGGCCCATTTGACTAGAAATGGCGGCACCACCACCGTTCTCGCGTCGGCTCTTGTGCCAGGCGATATCGTCCATTTTTCTCAGGGCGATAGAATCCCCGCCGACATAAGATTGTTTGACACGGTGTACTTGGCGGTAGACGAAAGTAACTTGACGGGGGAAAACAGACCCGTGGAAAAATTTGCTGACCCCATCAAGTACGAGGGCTCAGAGCCACCCCCCATCAATGAAAGATCGTGTATCGCATTTATGGGTACATTGGTTCGCGAGGGTCACGGTGCCGGTATTGTCGTCGCTACAGGTGCTAAGACTGAGTTTGGTGCTGTGTTTGAGATGATGACAGAGATTGAAAAACCAAAAACCCCCCTTCAACAAGCAATGGATAAGCTTGGTAAGGACTTGTCGATTTTCAGTTTCTGCATTATCGGATTCATTTGCTTGATCGGAATTATCCAGGGCCGTGGATGGTTGGATATGTTTCAAATTTCCGTGTCGTTAGCAGTGGCTGCTATCCCGGAAGGGTTGCCGATTATTGTCACGGTCACTTTGGCACTAGGGGTGTTAAGAATGGCTAAACACAAGGCTATTGTAAAGAGACTCCCTAGTGTTGAAACCTTGGGGAGCGTCAACGTCATTTGCTCCGACAAAACTGGTACCCTCACCGAAAACCATATGGCCGTGACCAAAGTGTGGTCTATGGACTTTGCTGGCACCTTCAATAGCCCATTTCTAGTGGTGGAAAGAATCGATGATAAGGTATTGCACATGCAGTTGACTCCCAATATTTTGCGTATTCTAGAGACGGGCAATATCTGTAACAATGCTAGATACTCAGTGGAAAATGACAAATATGTCGGGAACCCCAGCGATATTGCTTTAGTGGAGAGTTTACCCCATTTTGGCTTAGAAGATTCCCGCGGTACCAAAATCAAGATCAATGAAATCCCTTTCTCTTCTTCGAGGAAATACGTGGCCGTTAGTGTCCATGGTGGTAATATTGACAAACCAGAGACCTTTGCTAAGGGGGCCACAGAGAGAGTCCTTGAATTGTGTTCTAAATATTACGACAATAAAGGAGAGCCCAAACCGTTGACCGATGAAGTTAGAAAGCAAATCTTTGACCAGACTTCGGCTCTAGCAGGAGAGGGTTTAAGAGTGTTGGGATTTGCCCGCAATTTCGGCAAATTGCAAGCAGAAAAATCTTCGTTTTCACCACCTAAGGATTTAATCTTTTGTGGGTTAGTGGGGATGAAAGACCCTCCGAGACCTTCGGTGAGTAAATCGATCTCTCTTTTAATGAAGGGAGGTGTTCACGTTATCATGATAACAGGAGATTCCCCCACCACTGCCGCTAATATCGCTAAGCAAATCGGAATGCCTGTGGTCAATGACGATTCGGTGATGACCGGAGACCAGCTAGAAAACTTAACGGAGGAAGCATTGGCGAAAGCCATCCATAATGTATCGGTATTTGCCCGTACCACTCCGGAACACAAAGTTACCATTGTGAAGGCTCTACAGAGAAGAGGAGATATCGTGGCCATGACTGGTGATGGTGTGAATGATGCACCAGCTTTGAAATTGGCAGATATCGGTATTGCCATGGGTAAACAAGGTACAGATGTAGCCAAAGAAGCAGCCGATATGGTTCTCACCGACGATGATTTTTCTACAATTCTTAGTGCCATTGAAGAAGGTAAGGGGATTTTCTACAATATTCAAAATTTCATCACTTTTCAATTATCCACTTCAATAGCGGCGTTATCATTAATTGCCTTAGCTACCTTGTTTGGCTTACCTAACCCCTTGAATGCCATGCAGATATTATGGATCAATATATTAATGGATGGCCCCCCAGCACAATCACTTGGAGTTGAACCCGTTGATCATGAAGTAATGACAAAGCCCCCGAGAAGGCGTAATGATAAGATCCTCACCAATGCAGTGATCAAGAGAGTACTACAATCGGCGATGATTATTATATTGGGAACCATCTTTGTCTTTGTCAAAGAAATGCAAGCAGATAAAGTGGTGACATCGAGAGATACTACCATGACGTTCACGTGCTTTGTTTTATTCGACATGTTCAATGCGTTATCATGTCGTCATTATTCTAAGTCAATCTTTGAACTTGGATTGAAGAATCAAATGTTTAACTTTGCCGTGATAGGGTCATTAATCGGGCAATTATGTGCGATTTATGTACCCTTCTTTCAAGCCATATTCCAGACCGAAGCATTGTATTTTACTGATTTAGTTCATCTAGTCATCTTGACTAGTCTTGTGTTTGCTGGTGATGAGTTGAGAAAGTACTTTTACAGAAGGAGGCACAGATTTCAAAATGCTACTTTTGGTGTGTAGATAAATAGAAAGTACCAAAGAAAATAGACAAGGAGATTAAGGTAAAGTAGAAGTTGGATTTCGGCTAGTGCTATGGCTTTGCAATGGCTTTTCCGGATGCTTAACCGAGCGCTTGTCGGTTGCGCGAGATATCCGACCACCCGAGAGATTATCATCAACATCGCCGCTTCTCAACTCAAATTGTTCTCTACCATGGTGTTTAAGTTTACTATTGATAATGTGGTGAATAAGTATCTTCCTCCGAATAGGTTGGATAGGACACCTAAATATGTGCGACGATTTTTGGGTCGACATAAACCTAAACCGAGGGACGACTACTGGATATGGCTCGACATCTTGGTGTCGACATTTTGTTCGATGGCAATGTTAGAGGGGGTTTATCGAAGTAACAATGCTTTGCTGAAGCATGGTGCTGTTGTTAGCATATTGGGAGGGTACGCAGCCACTTCAATTTTATGTTTTAATGTGCCTGATGCCCCAGTAGCGCAGCCAAGATGTGTATTTTTCGGCCATTTCATGTCAAGTCTCATTGGCATTTGCATGCAAAGACTTTTCCTGTTGAGTCATGCTGGTAGAGCAAACTATTGGGCTTGTGGCCCACTATCTGTCGCCATAGCGTCGGTAGCTATGACCATAACTGGATGTGTACATCCTCCCGGGGGAGCCTCTGCATATATCCCATCGTCTAGCGAAGCGATGATTGAGTTGGGATGGTGGCTCCTACCAATTCAAATCGTATCTTCTGTGCTTATGCTAGCTACAGCACTCTTGACCGTCAATATCCTAAGAGCGTATCCAATTTACTGGTGGACCCTGAAACCTTTGGGACATAATGACGAGGCTCAGCTACAGGTAGGTACAGCAAAGATCTCAGAATATATAACCTCAGAAGAGGTCCACATCAGCAAGGACGGTCTCTATATCCCCCCAGATCTTGAGTTGACCGATCTAGAGATGGAGTGGTTGGAGACCATCCAGTTAAAGATGAAGAGCGCCGATGGGCAAGTATGAATCATGAAAATAAGTCATAGTCAATAGAAACACTATCTGTTAGTAAGCGTAGTTCGTAGATGTTAAACATCTCTTGCGCTATTTCGATTGACTCTTTACAGAATCAGAGTCAATCCAGAGTCTGGTGCGGCGCGGGAATAAATGTTCAATGTCATAACGGCTTAACTTTTATTGTCAACTCTTTCGAAAGTGCACGCTTGTATCCATCGTCCAGTGATTTAAGGTCAATGTTTTCAGGTTGACGCTTGGCCGATGGACAGCTTATAGACTTAGAAACATGGTGTTTAAATTTACTATAGATGACGTTATAAACAAATACTTGCCTCGGAAGAGGTTGGATAGATTGCCAAAGTACGTGAGAAGATTTCTCGGAGAACATGAGGTGAAACCCACAGCAGACTATTGGATTTGGCTCGATATCTTGGTGTCAACTTTCTGCGGCATTGCCTTGGTAGAAGGGGTGTTCAAGAGCCATACGGTGTTTCTGCACCATAATGCCCCGATGATCATCGCTAGTTACGGGGCCTCGGCCATTTTGTGCTTTAATGCTCCAGCTTCTCCATTGGCACAACCTAGAAACGTGTTTGTGGGACATTTTGTGGCCTCACTCATTGGTATTTGTATTCAAAAGCTATTCCTGTTGAGCCACTATGGAAGAAGTAATTATTGGGCCTCGGGTGCCTTGAGCGTCGCTGTATCTTCCGTGGCCATGTCTATCCTTAACTGTGTGCACCCTCCAGCAGGAGCTTCTGCTCTCTTACCTTCTAGTGAAGAGTCCATTCGGGCCATGAGCTGGTGGTACTTGCCCATGCAGTTGGTTTCCTCGGTACTAATGCTTTCCGTGACTTTAATTACGGGAAACATCTTGAGAAAGTACCCTGCCTACTGGTGGACTCAAGCACTGTTGGGAAAGAAGGACAAGAGTAAGGAAAACAACGAAAAGATAGAGAAGGAGAAAGAAAATGAGAAAAAAGACAAAAGATCCATTACTATTGAAAACGACAATATCTTTGTGCCTCCTGATTTGTTCTTGAGTGATATCGAAGTAGAATGGATAGGTATTCTTCAGGATAAAATTAGAGATGCACACACTGAAGGGCCAAAAATGGTCTAAAGTGTCAAATAGGGCAATGAAGGCATTAGCCAGTCCCAGGTTTCAGTTTTATTTAGTCATTTAATCATCTTACAGTTTTTATAGTTAATTATTTATACATTAATTTTCATGCCTTGTGTATTTCTTCGACTTTGACCACACCATCGAAGGCAGAATCTTCAATTTTTTCGTAAATTTTTTCACTCACTTGTTGAGTCGATACCAAGGGCCTAACAAGCTTATTAAACAATCCGACATGGTCTCCAAAGATGGCATTCTTTGAATAAAATCCTGCCTTAAGTACTTTTGTGAGAGCATTTCGAGAATTCATTGGGTTGGCTTCATCGGCATCATACATCACCCACGGTCTCATGAAAATGGTTCGGAGACCTGGCTTTTCCTCCAATTCAAACTCGGCTTCTTGCTTTGTTCTCAAATACCCACTTGGCAACAATGGCATGTTATCGGCAGAAATATAAACGTATGTATGGTCACCTTCTTTTTCTTTCAAATAGGCATCGGCCAAAATCACGGCAGAATCTCTTTGAATCGCCTCATAAGTCCCAAAATAATCCCGTTTCATGGGGTTGGATCCCTTGATAAATGTAGCCAATTGCAGTACATCATTGAGGAAATTGATATTGGAGTTGGCTGCAGACTTGTAAGAAGAATTCTCAAACAACAACCCAATTGAGTGCACAACGGCATCGAATTCCTTAAGTTTGTCACGATACGAATCAGGTTCAAAGATATTTGCCCGTTCCCATTTAACTTTTTGAGCCCATTGCTGCCCAGCTACCGCAGCCGGTACTCTCCCATTCCTCGAGAAAGCAGTGACATCGTAACCTTTTTTAATCCCAACCTCGGTAATCTTGCGGCCTAGGAAACCATTCCCACCAAATATCCCTATTGCCTTCATGGTAAAGCTAAACAGAGATAGCAAAGATGTTACGAATATGATACAGGATTGAGACCTAAAGTATATATACGGTGTGTATACAGGAGAAGATGATTTCTACAATTAACACTAACAATATTCTGGTATATTAAGCTCTAACAAATATTATGCTATACTGATTCTAATGCTCGTAACTCATTGTCCAAATTTTTTTCTTAAAATGACGAATTCTTCATCTTCAACTTCTTCTATAGAAGGATGCTTGTGTAAGTTCAGACTAAGGGTCTCGACAGTCTTGGGAGTAGACGGCGCAGTGGTGGATTCGGTTTCTGCATCGGAGGAAATAGAATGATCACTTTCACTTTCTGTGTCTTTCATGTCGACATCAGCAGCAGGCTTAGGATCTGGCGTAGCTGGTTCCGGCTCGCTGTTTCCCTTTTCATTAGCAGTTTCTTCCACTTGAGGTTGTCTTTCAGCTTCATTTTCCAGCTTGTAGATAACGTGAGGAAATCCAAACATCTGACTCAAGAATTGCTGTGTTTGGTATGCAGCAGCAGTAACTCTCTCAGCTTCTGCTCTTCTGGCTTCATACTGTCTCGCTAACTCCTGTTGTCTTTGGATCTCCAATTGCCTTATAGCTTCTTGCCTTTGTATCTCTTGTTGCCTGTATTCTTCCTGTCTTCTTTCGGCCTCTTTTCTTTGTTTTTCTCTTTGTCTTTCTGCTTCCTTTCTTTGTCTTTCCAATTCTCTGCGCCTTTCTTCTTGCCTAGCCTGTTCTCTTTTCCTTTCTAATTCTTGTCTCTCGAGCTCTCTGTTAAATTCCAATTCTCTTTGTTTCTTCAACTCCTTTCTATGTCTGTCTTCAGCTCTCTTGTGCTCTCTCTTTCTCTCCTTTTCTTCTCTTCTCAACTTCTTGTAGTGAGAAGAGTCAAGTGCGACGTTGAGGAATCCTGGTAATCCATAATAGTCAAAACATTTACTCTTTTTAGGTATGGTCAAAACAAGAACATTATGCTCTCTGAGCCACTCCATCTGCAAATCTTGTAACTCAACCTCGTTGAAATTTACCTGGAACACCTTCTTAAAATTATCAGCTTCAGAGAATAACACCAAATTGACAATATCACCTTGAGGGTGCTTCACTGCCTTGATCTCATACCTGTCAAAGTTACCATATTCTTTGAAAAGATAAACCTGGAAGCTATCCTCGGTCTCAACTTTCTTTAAGATCCTGGGCTTCGATGGTTTCAACTCATCAAAGTACGATAAGATCATAGGTACCTGAGGTACTTGATACACTGGATTATATGCAAACATGATATGATTGAAGTTTATATTATAGAAATAATATTGCAAACTCTTTCCATCTTCAAACTGGTTCCTTATTTATACTAAGTTGCCTCCCTAATAGGTCCTTCTAGAAGATAGCTTTTTGCAGCCATGTAGAAGATGCTAGAAGATCATGTCGGGATATTCTATCACGATGTCGTGACATTGTCGCGGTAGCTATCTTCTAGAACATTCGCGAACTTCCCAGCGTCCTCCTGGCTGCCCCTGGCCAATGCTGCGTAACTTTCGTTAAATGGTTATGAGATAGCGTTCGTGCGCTGTTTTATAAATAAATAAACCAACAACACCACGAGATCCATTAATCACCTTTTTATTGTAATTCGCTTTTCTACCCTATATTTTAGCTGAAGTTCACCTTTCTCCATCTCTCCTGTTCCCGTAGTGAGACCTACTTAGCTAGAAGACCAGTAAGCCTCTGGACAGGCTTAGCGAGCCTGTCGCAGTTTCGTGTTTGTCTTGGGCCAGAATCTCGTGTAACGTTCCGCATAAAAATTTTTACCCACATTTATTTTTATCTCGTCACGAAAACATAAAACCAAATCGTCATCCGCTAATATCGACATTCCTTCATTATGCTGGAGATGGAGAAGAAACAGACGTCGTTGAAAGGCCGGTCTATCAAGACGTTGTTGATCTTGTTTGTCGTTGGTGTTATATCATTGGGAATCTATCACCAACGGGATAATATCTGGTCCAAAAATGATATAACTGAACTCGTTACCTTCGTTCCTAGTCAAGTCGATAAAGAGTTCCAATTGTTTTTAGAAAAAAAAGATACTAATAATAATGATAATAATAATAATAATGGCAATAACAACAATAATAATACCACCGGTGGTAGTGCCACCAGTACTTCGTATGGGGGTACAAGCTTTGAGTCTCCTAGCTCAGCTCAAATAACTTCCACACAGTTCTCGGCTCTGACTTCGGGTGTAACTTCTAGTGCTGGTGGAACTTCCAGTGATGGCTTTACAAGCTCTGCTAATGTGGATACCTCAAGCTCGCTGAGTAGTCGTTCGAGACACTCTGGTACCACCACATCTACCTCAACTTCGTCATCTGATGATACCACGAGTAATACCCAATTTTCAACCTCCTCCTCGACTAGCTCGACCTACTCGCCCAGTTCATCCGACGATACTAGCTCCTCCAGTTCATCCAGCTCATCTACCGGGGGAAACCCATCCGGAACTACAACGGACTCATCTAGCTCCAGTTCGGATTCGTCCAGTGCCACTGATGCGGATACTTCTTCAACCTCTGGATCGCTGTCAGGCTCTTCACAACCTTCAAGAACAAGACACAGAACCAGTGATTCTTCATCTACAGACAATTCTAGTTCCACCGATAGCTCTGATTCCTCCAGTTCATCAGATGGTAGTCGTACCACATCAAAGGCTTCATCGAGACTCGTGAATAAATTGACTACGACTTCAAATGGTGAGACAGTGGTGGTGACTAGAACTTCGCTCGTCTCAGAATCAGCTACAGGCACTGACGGAGGTGATAGCAATAAAAACGGCGGCGGCGGTGGCGGCGGCGGATTGTCGCACACTAATAGAATCGTCGTTGGTGTTGTAGTCGGTGTAGGTGGTGCCATTTTAATTGGTATAGCTGCGTTCCTCTTTTTCTTGAAAAAGAGATCTTCTAGTAGTGGCTACGAACACAAAGGTTGGACTTTCTGGAGAAAAGATGAAAAGAATGGTAGTAAAGATTTCCTTGATGATGAATTAGGAGTGAGAGATAGACATATCAACCAGGGTTCGAACTTTTAGTAGGGCATCTACTAGAGCATGCAACAAATATAGAAAAGTATTATATGTCACGTGAATAAAACGAATTTATACCAAACCCCCACAAGCACGGGACCACTCACGTGGATCAACTGAGTAGAGAAATTGAGCAATTGAGTGCACATTGGCACAAAGACCAAAGTTGTGTAGGCTCATTATTGTTGCGGGGAGAAGCATCGATCACTTTACTATGGGGTTAATACTTTTGTGGTCTCGACCCCACGAGCGTCCGAAATAGGCTATTACAGACTCCACCGGTAAGTGGCTCACCTACATATCCGATTAATTGTTTAGACGTCTGGTCCTGGGGTCCACCACTTAGAATTGAAAGGCCACTTTCCGGTGGTGTCTCACTTTCGCGAGGCATTGTTTGTTTTGTGTTTCAAATTCTGCGGGTACTTCCTGCATGACATTCCGGTCGCCGTCCTTCCGGTGGTCTCATTTTTCCGTTTTGGGGCCGGTTTACCAATTGGCCTCCTTCCAATCATCAACGGTGCCCCCTTAATCTCAGATGAGCGTCACCACTCCTTCTACCAATAGCAATGACGACCCTGTCATTTCCGGTCTAATCGTTGAAAATAAGATGTGTTGAGATCTACGATGCAATCTTCAATTGTCATCTGTGTTAATTTTCTTCCAATTCTCATTAGCTCCTCACCCATGTATCCGATCTATCAGTCCAATTATCCCCTCCATCCCTTTCTTCCCTTGTTGGTCTTGCCATGTCACTTACCGAACGTTGTCAGCCAGCCGCAAGGACGTATTTATGTGTTTGAGAGCAAGCCTCAGATATGCGCATGTGCAATACTCCCGGAAGTGTTTTTTTTTCTTATATGACTTCTCATGTCTCACATTTCCCTTGCTTCCGATGTTAAATTATACCTGTTGTAGTCAATTATTTGCTCCCTTTCCAGGACTTCCGTGATTGCTCACTGTCTAAATCAACTGTATTTGTTATCTTATCCTTTGCATTTGAGCCCAACTCCCCAGAATTTGCCCCAATTCTAATTCCGATCTACTTATGTGAGACCATTTGCGTCAGCCTACATAGAAACAAAAACAAAAAGGATCGTAAGTCGGGCAATATCTTAGACATACATAATCAAGTCAAAAGTGTATCCAAGTTAAATTCTTTCGCTAAATATAAGGGGCAAAAGATTACCCTACCAGTTAATTCTTAGTGAAGTGAAGGGAATATTAATACCTCTTTTAAGTGATAGATATCCCTTGTCAAAAATTTTTAAAGTTGTCGCCAAAAAGTTTCTCGCCATCGTATTGGCGTCAATTTCCACTATCATTCATTAGTTTCCGCCATGGTAGGAATTTCACTGCTTTTAAATTATGGCGATAGTTCTTCAGAGTGGAAAGAGTCTGATAATGGCCAAAAATCTGGAGCGTCGGGTAGCGCTAGCCCTATGAAAATGAATTTGGGAATCGAAAACTCCCCTGGTTCAAATGATTCGATGGACAAAGAAGATAAAAATGAAGAGAATGACGCGTTAGGAAGTGGACTGAATAGTTCTATGGAAAGTGTCAATGATCTGGCTGCATCATCTAGTGAATCCGGTAGTACCAGTAGACTGACTTCAAGCTCAGTTATGGATAATCCTAAGGGCAGTAAAAAGAACTCGACGGGGCTGCTTGATTCTAGATCTTCAAGCTCTCTCTCTGGAAACACCACTCCTCTGGATTCTTCAGATCTGAAAGCCGAACCAAAGTCTGGCAAAAGACTACCTTCACCCGTTACTGAGCAACCTGATTTCGGCGATATTACAGCGAAATTACCTCATCCCAAGATTAAAAAGAAGTTTTTGGTGGGGAGAAAATTGGTAAAAATTGCTCTTAGAAGAAAACTGGTCCCCAAAAAGTCGGCCGCTGATAACCATGTTAATTCCAAACTTCATGTAAGATCGTTAGAAGCAGGGTTAAGAGTCAAATTGACAATGGCCCCTTCGATATCGGCCCTTTATAAGTCTCTCATTCCTCACACAAACAAAAGACAAGTAGAACCTGTGGTAAATTCTGATTTCCAACGGTCTAAAAATGATCTTGGTAGTCCCTATCAGCCTTCCGATAAAGTGGTATCGAAATTGGTACAATTGATAGATAATAATTTGGTAAATTTATCCGGATTTTCCAATAAGGTTCTTCAAAATTACAGTTTAAATGGGAAAAATGATTCAGATAATCGAGATGGAAGTAAATCAACATTCCCAACTTTTAATTCTTTGGACACTGCCGTGAGCGCCTTATTTGGTCATAAGGAATATACTCTAGTGCGAGTCACTCGTTCTACTACTGACGATTTAGGAGGCTCAGTTCTTTTAAAATTGGAGACTGCTAGATTGGGAGACTACAAGTTAATTGATGATGAAGAATTTTTCGATGAAATGTTTTGCAGTATAGGGAACCCAAAGGACCCTCCGAATAGTTTATTTATTAAAAAAGTTGTCGCAAGACCAAGGTATAAATCAAACATGAAAATTTATGTTGTCCCTGGAAATGTGAATTGCTCACTTTATACTGATGAGCGAATGTTGGAGAGAGATTTAATTAATGGTGTGATAGATTTTGATGACTTAGACGATAAAGCCATTTATGCTACTTTCTCTCATAAGGAAATAATCAGCGATTTTAAATCATTAGTTAGTGCTAGTGAAGCATCCGCAGCTAATGAACCTCCTTTTGAAGATATACCAGAAGAGAAATCGGAATATTCCCCCACTAAGATTGAAGACCGAGTGTCTGGTACACTCAAAGAGCCATCCGAAGATGGTACCCTAGGAAGAGGACCAGGACCACCTTCGGTATCGAGGAAACATAGTTTGAGTGAACCTTCAAGACCTAATTTGGTAACCAACAGACAACCTACTTTTGTTCCACGGCTCACGAGTTCAGGAGTTAAATCCAAAATCATTCTCCCTAATCCGTCTGGTGCTAATCCCTTTATAACCCCAGCATTTCGAGACTCATACTCTGAACGTTACCCACCAGAGAAATCTACCAAACCTCGAAAATCTTAAAGTAGCATTAAATAGTGAACTGTGATAGTATAGTTACAATGGGATATGACACGTTGGGATGTTACATTTTATGAAAAGTTATATTATGTATATAATCAAACATTTAAACTGACTACTTTCTCATCAATCAAATCCTTGTATGGTGCGAGGGCTTTAGCAACATCATTATTTATGAATTTTTCTGTTTGTTGAGGAGCTCTTCCCACAAACGTAGTAGGGTCTAATAATTTGTCAAGATCGTTCCATATAGGTTTGAAGTATTCTGTATCCTTGATTCTTTGAATTAAATCGTTATCGAGACCAGATTGTTTCACCACAGCACTAGCTTGATGGGATAAAACTCTGATTTGTTCATGTACTTCTTGTCTAGATTCACCCTTCTCCACCATGGCCATAATGATGTTTTCAGTAGCCATGAAGGGGAGTTCAGAATTGATTCTTCTTTCGATGACCTTGGGATACACCACTAACCCACTACAGATGTTGTTTAAAGTGGACAACAAGATGTCGGCCGTCAAAAAGGCAGAGGGTAAGGAGATTCTTCTGATGGCAGAATCATCTAAAGTTCTTTCGAACCATTGCACTGAGGCAGTCTGAACAGCATCATTAAACAATCCTCCTAAATGTCTTGCCAAAGAGCAAACTCTTTCGCATCTCATTGGGTTTCTCTTATAAGCCATTGCAGAAGAACCGATCTGCGATTTCTCAAAAGGTTCTTCTATTTCTTTCAAATTAGCAAGTAATCTGATATCGGTGGCAAGTTTGTGACAAGTAGCTCCTAAAGATGCCAATGGAGCCAAAACGTCAATATCGATCTTTCTTGAATAAGTTTGTCCAGTTACAGGGTAAAGAATATCGAATCCCAACAATTTCACTACAGTCTCATCAAGTTTTTCAACTTTATCGTGATCACCATGGAACAAAGACAAAAAAGAAGCCTGAGTACCGGTGGTACCCTTGACACCTCTTAAACCAATATCGTTTCTAGCTCTAACGAAATTTCTCAAATCCCAAAGCAATTCTTGGATCCATAAAGTGGCTCTCTTACCCACGGTAGTCAATTGAGCTGGTTGGAAATGGGTCCATCCTAACACGGGCAAGTCCTTATATTCCATTGCAAATTTACTCAATCTTTCAATCACATTTACAAGCTTAGGAATAATAATGTCATAAGCATCTCTCAAGAAGATCAAATCAGCGTTATCAGTGACATAACATGAGGTGGCACCCAAATGAATGATCCCAGCAGCAGCAGGGCACGTTTTACCAAAAGTATGAACATGGGCCATAACATCATGTCTCACGATTGCTTCTTCTTTCGAAGCGTCCTCGATCTCCTTATCGGTGATTTCCAAATGTTTTTGCATTTGTTGAATAGCCTCTTCAGTGACAACATCTAACCCAACCTGTTTTTCAGCGATGGCCAAGTTCAACCAAAGCTTTCTCCAAGTGGAAAATCTGTTCCTTAAGGAGAAGATCTTCGACATCTCCTCTGAGGCGTACCTCGAAGATAATGGTGTAGAATATTTATCGTATGACATTGAAACTAATACCTATAGTATAAGAAGAGAGATATCGGAGAGATTTACAGATGTATATTAAAGGTAATTTGACTCTGTTCATGGCTCAATATTTTTTGCGGTTATATGCAGTGCATTTGACTGAGTCTGCTAATATACACTATTATACAAGAAAGAATCAGAAGTCAGTCGATACCTTATGGGCGTGGCGGCCTCAAGTGCTCCGTAGTTCGTGCTACAGATATCTGACTGCTGACTTCAAGATTCAGGATGTCGATCATATGGCTTGGTCACTCTGTTGAGCCCGATCGATGACTTATACGCGCAGTGACATTACTCCTGTCTGCTGCTTGGCTGTTGTTTAGCCCTGGATGTGGCTGTTGGCTAACCCCATATGATGCTGGTAATGCTGACCCTAGGGTTGTGGTGGAATGTTTCTGGTGTGTTGGTCTTAGCTTATTAGTACTCAACCTGTTAGTTTCAGCCTGTTAGCACCCAACTGTTAGTGATCAAAATTAATCTACGTTTTGATTATCATTATTCCCCCTCATCTACCTCCTCTGGCTCTTCTTCATCTTCTGCATCTTCTGCCTCCTCTGTCTCTCCTTCTTGCTCACTCTCAAACTCCTCCGCATCTTGGGCATTGTCTTGTTCGTTGTCCAAAAACAACGAATATACCGCTCCTTTAAACAAGGTATACACTAGTCCAATTTTCATCTCCAAATTCCGAAGATTCTCTAAAAGCTCTCCGACCACACCTTCAGACCCCGTCTCCGGCACTTGCTCCAAGGTTACTTCATTATTGGTGATGCTCAATTGTCTGATCTCCTTTGCCAACGTATTCAACTGCACGGCAAGAAATTGATATTGACTCAATATCTCTGCCTCCACGTCGGACAATTGGGTCGACTTCGTGTAATCTATCTCATATATCTCCTTAGAACCCATAATTTGATATCATAACACGGTTTGTTTTCTTTAAAAAAAAAACGGTGTGCATATTAAAAAGGGCTCTGTAAAACCACGAATTTCATTTACAGCAATCAACATTGACGGCAGTGTTTTAAGAAAACTTAGTAGAGAAACAATGGCTAGCACAACTAATGGAACTCAAGTCATTGAAAATGGCAAGGCTGTGGACAGTAAAGAGAAAGAAGCTGAATTGAGCTTAGACCCACTCCCTGAAGACTATAAAGAAAAGAAACTTGTCCGGAAAAATCTTGGACCAAACCCATTGAAATACAAGGCGTGGTTAGCGGGACATGCCTCTATGGTTGGTTTTGGATCTATCTCTTTTATCTTTTTGATTTTTTGGTTACCCAATAAATTTTACATCAATTCAATCGCTTATAGACTTGCTCTCTTGGGGTCAGCTATAGCATTAGGTGCTACCGTTTCCCATAAATTTGGATTCACCTATTTACCTCCTATAGCAACCTTAGTGGCTCAGCAAAACTTCCAATATTTAATATTGTCCGTGGTATGGCTTTTCACTTTCAAGTCTGTGTTCAAGATCATTCCATACTTCCTCATTGCTATTTTGCATTTGGGTCACCAACATGGCATACAACAAGTCAACGATCAAGCTCCATTCTTGGCGCAGTTGATTGCCTATGATGAACTCTTCTTGGTGGGGTATTTGTTGATCAGAACCTTGTTTTTCCGTAACACTTCAGGTTTCCAATTGGTTCTCTTTTTGATTTTTTACTGGTTACGTATCTTATACAATGATGAAACAAAGGCTCTTTTTGAAGCCATCATTGAAAGGTTGGATGGAAAATTATCCAATGTCAAGAACCCAAAGGTGCAACACATCTGGTTAAGAACCAAAGAGACCGTATTGTCAAAGGAAGAAAGTGGAAGCTTAAACTAGTCAATTCAAAAGGGCTATTAACAGTAACATAGATTTCACTACAAACTATTTCCTTGCCAATATCCCTCTACGATCACATCATTGACTATTGATTTAATATGTATTTGTATTGTTTTAATATACTGAGTGTATATAAGATCTAGGATTTCTGCGAAACAAATCGACTTGTCCTTACTATTCTTCTCCTTATTCTTGCGGTAGAGTCGACTCCTGCAAAAATGTCCGAACCTATAGTGTATCAATTGGGCCATGAGCCTATCAAAGACCATGTCTTTTCACCGGATCGGAAAGTTTTGGCGGTGACAAAGAGTAATAAGGTGGAAATTTATCTCGTGGACAACTTAAGCTCCAAGCCAAAATTCTTTACAAGTTTGGAGGGCCATGATAAAACCGTTACATCAGTGGACATCTCTCCAGATGGATCAAGGATCTTGACTTGTTCTCAAGATAGAAATGCCTTGGTGTGGGAGTATAATCAATCAGAGAGGAAATATAAGCCTACTTTGGTGTTATTGAGAATCAGTAGGGCAGCCACCGTATGTAAATGGTCACCATTGGGCAACAAATTTGCTGTGGGGTCAGCAGACAGAATCATTGCTGTTTGTTATTATGAGCCAGAGAATGATTGGTGGGTATCGAAGCATTTGAAAAAGACTTTAAAATCTACCGTCACCAGCTTGCTGTGGCATCCCAACAATGTCTTGTTGGCTTCTGGATCCACTGATGGCCACGCTAGAGTGTTTTCCGCCTATATTAAGGGATTAGACGAGAAACCTGAGCCTTCGGTATGGGGGTCCAAGTTACCGTTCCAGACATTAACTGGCGATTACACTCAAGAGACTGGTGCTTGGGTGGAAGACGTGGCATTCAGTCCTGATGGTGATGCCTTGGCATTCGTTAGCCATGATTCTTCCTTAGGTATAATTTACCCAGAGGGCGAAGAATTACCTCCTAAGGCATTCTACAATGTCACCACCAAGTACCTTCCTTACACTTCACTCGCTTTCTTGACCGGTAACAAGATTGTCGCGGGGGGTTATAACTGTAACCTAGTGGTTTATGAGGGTAATGAAAGTGGATGGGGAGAGTCTCATCAAGTAGAAACACAAAAGAATTTGATCAAAGACGTACCTCCTGCTCAAGGGGAAGATCAAGAGATCTCGTCACATGACGCGCTCAATATGTTCAAACAATTAGATCTTAAAGGAAGAGTCAACAAACCAGACGCTGGTGGTAGAGCTCTCACTACTATCCACCAGAATACTATTTCTAGTATATTTGTTTTGGCCCCAAATAAGGTCGCTACTTCGGGTATCGATGGAAAAGTTGTCGTGTTTAGTATTTAATGTATATTGAATAATCTATAGAACGTTAGTGTCAAATGTCTAAGCATATAATGCTAGAATAGATTTGCGAATCAGTGTAATTCTAGAGCTTGGTAATTTGTATCTTCAGATAATTTTGGTTCAGAAGCAGAACTGATAACATTGGTTTTCATCATTGCAAACTTATTCTAGCTAGTAAATAAAACTTACAGTCACCTATTTTTGTTAGTCATTGTCCATAAACTTTATCGACTTGTCAGATGGTGATGCATGTTTGTCGGGCTCAGGTTTCACCGTGACATATGTGAGAACAAATCATCATTAGTCGTTAGTCAAGTAACTTACTTTATGGCCCTTGCGGCCGGAGACCTGCTCCGTGAGTTATACAAATATTTTCTCTATATTTTCCAAATTTTTTCTCTTTTGAACCAATTTGCGGGTAACAACAAATTATGATGAAGATTCAATTGATTCCTGAATTCTTGTTTCTTCTCATCCTCTTCTTCATCAAGGCATTTACCTTTATCTTCGTCACTACTGGCGTCTTCTCATCACCCAGTTCACATCAATTAACTCACTCAAGTCAACGCATCCTTTTTTGGTAGCTCTGCTTAAGTATAGAGTCACGTGATTAGTGAATCTGCACCCTTCGCCATCGTGACCTGCTTCAACTCTTGTGCTAGATAGGGAGTCGTCTGCCATCAGTTGACACCGATATTACCAGAACTTGAGATCTTCCTTGCAATATTTTGCTATGACTTCTTAGCTTTGACGTCGTAATTTTATCTCATCGCGTAACCATTTTTGCTGATATCTCCACAAACGGTATCGAGACATCTGTGTATCCAACTTAAACCTATTGCTTTATTTGCTATCGATATGGCCAAACTGGACTCCAGATTGGATAAATCTGTTGGTGAGACCACGTCTTTGCTTGACACAAACGCTAATGGAAACGGCAATGGAAATGCTCATGGGATCCCTAGATCTTATTCTTCGCCTAGGTTCACTAGCTTTAATGACTCGCCCAGCTTTGCATCCCGAAGCTCCTCGAGAGATAGAGGAGACACGAGCAGTGATACGATGTTTTTCAAACCTTTCAAACGAAGCAATTCCCTAAGCTTGGCTGATTTGACTAGAATCAATCCTCAGAGACCCTTGTTCCGTCAGCTTCTTAGTGCCCTGTACTCGGTGACAAACCCAACTTCTGCAGACCCTTCAAACTTCATCAGCTTCAACTTGCAACAGGGAATGAATGAAAACCCCAACCATAATGACTTGGACTATGAGGACCATGCAAAGAGGCTAAACATGATGAATACAATAAGATCTTATAAACTTATAGGAAATTATCGATCTTTGGCGAATTGGGACGATGGTTACGTTGAACTTTCAAAGGTTAAAAACAAGAAATTGAAACGCTACTATAAAAACCAAAACTATTTGATAAGAAGGTTTAAAGAGATTGACTCGTTTTTGGATGCGGGAAAGATTCATTTGAGTATGCTCAATAATTATGGAGAACATTCAAGAAGGGAACAATTGTCTCTGATATCTGAAGAAGAGTATCCTAGTGATACTGTCAATTCCAAGCATACAAAGCTAAATGATGTCCCGGGGAACCTCGGTACCAATGGGGCCCAGTTTCTTGGGTACGATGAGGAACTGGATAATCGTGGAGTACTAGTTGCTATTTTGGTGAATTTTTTCATCAATATTCTCTTGCTTGTGGGGAAGATCGTTGTTGCAATATTGACTAGTTCCATGTCAATGATCGCCTCCTTGGTCGACTCAGTCTTGGACTTCTTGTCCACTTTCATTATATTCATTGCTAACCAGTTGTCTACTACCAAGAATTCATATGTAGAGCATGCTTACCCTATAGGAAGGTCGAGACTAGAGCCTTTAGGGGTATTGATCTTTTCGGTAATCATCATACTTTCATTCTTCCAAGTGGGACAAGAGTCATTCAAGAGACTCTTTTTTAGTAGTGACGATGATAAGGTAACCACCAAGATCGGAACTCAATCTATTCTCATTATGATTTCCACCATCGTGGCAAAGGTAGGATGCTGGGTATGGTGTGCTCACTCTAAGTCTAGTGCTGTCCAAGCCTTAGCGCAGGATGCAAAGACAGACGTCATCTTTAACACCGTCTCGTTATTAGTGCCTACGGTAGGTCACTTTTTCGATATCTGGTGGCTTGATTCGCTTGGCGCCTTGGCGTTGTCGGTGTATATCATTGTGTCGTGGTCCTGTACTGCCTTTGAACATATCGATAATTTAACCGGCGCCGTTGCTGGACCTTTGGATTATCAGGTGATCTTATATTTGGCTTACAGGTTTGCCGAATCTATTAAACTGATCACTTCGTTAAAAGCATATCACGCAGGAGATTTTTTGATGGTGGAAATCGACGTTGTCTTTGATAATGAAGCGTTCAATTTATCGCTAAAAGATTGTCATGACATTGCCGAAGCACTACAATATGCCATAGAGTCTTTACCCATGGTGGAAAGAGCTTTCGTTCACATCGATTATATGGAAGGTAATTTCAAAGGTCATTTGAAGTAATCTAGCTTACAAATATATTTTATTATACATCTAATCCGATTCATTATTCTCCTTAAGATCTTGCTTTAAAAGATCCTCTAATCCTAATTTATATTTTATGGCGATATCATCGTCATTATCCTGCCCAATTTTCCCGAATTTTTTGATTAAGCTCTTCAAATCTTTAACAAACTCCATCTCTAGGCTCTGGAACGAGGTATTCTCAACCTGTTCCAACAAATATGTCTTCGAAGTGACTTTTACAAACCGCAGGATTTTGATCAACATAACAGCCCCGAAATAGAAGCAGAAATGGATCTGGTCAGATAAATAAGCAAAATAAGAATCATTATCTATAAGGTGAATATATTTCACCACTTTATGCGAATGCTCAATTAGTTTTATGATATCTTCATCACTAGAATGACTTAACACCAACGCAACATTACTTTCTTTAAAAAGATCAGGCTCCTTTGATCCCAAAGTCACGTTGTTCTCCTTAGTCATTATAGAATATTTCTGATAATTATAGGTATAGTAGATTGTCACCAAGCAAAACTCGTAGCAAAACTGTACAAACTGTAGCGAAGGCTGGTGGAATAGATGATCCCATTGGTCGTACCAAAGTCTCACATCATCCACAACGGCAGCAAAATTTGTCTCACAATCTTTGAAGTCCGTAGACAGGGCATTTGAGCATACTTGAATATAGTTATACGTGATTAATAAGATGGAGATCTCGCTGATCATTCTACCATCAAAGTTTGTTGCGCTAGGTAAGTTTAACGTCGAGGTACAGTAATTGAGTCTTATTTCATCAAGAACGCACATTCTGCCTGAAAATATGCAATTAATCAAATGTACCAAGGTTAAATGATTATATATTCTCATAAAGGTTAACATCTGGTAGTCATCTGTATCCATGTTGTCGTAAAGAATGGTAAAGGGAGACCGCGGGTCTTCCATAATTTCATTAGATGGTGAAGACTTTTTAGAATCAAAAAGCGAACCAGTGGTTGTCTTCAGCAAGAATGTTGTCAATCCTATCCCAGACATGAACCAAGGGTCTAGTCCAATCTTCTTTAGGTCGATATCATCATTTGTTTCAGTATGGTTATCTTCGTTATCAATGGCTGAAGCCACTGAAGAGAGTGATAACAGGTAAATCGATAGGATCACTAGAGCCTGAAGAAATTCGATGTCACCACTGTTATCTGAAGACCGCTGGAAGGCAGTGTAAATCATTACTGACTTGCTCAAGTTTTTCACCAACTGATTGAATAAAAGTTTATAGGTTTTTTTCCTTCTTCTCAAGTTGTCTACGTCACTAGGACTAGCATTGAGAGAGTATCTTAGTGAAAGGACACAGCAGGTAATTAAAAGCAAGGGAGATTTGAATCTTATACGATTGATCAACTCTGCGGTGTCCACATTTTGAGGGAAACTCACCCACCTCCCGTAGTTTCTCCTGAAGTCTGTCATCAAGTCAATGGCTTCAGATTGTGACAAATACCCCAAACTTAATATATCCTCTTTAGGGTCTACCATACTTCCACTTTCACCTACGGTGCTTAAATTCAACAAATTGTCTATAGGCTTAGGTATAAACGACTCGTTCACCTGGTACTTCACTATGGAGAATGGTGATACCCTTGAGGAGTCTGCCGGCGACTGGATAAAGTATTGAGTATCTTCATTATCTTCATTATCGGCCAAGTGATGTTGAATCAGATTCAATAAAGATGATCCAGTGACCGGGGTATCATGACCCTTTTGTTCAAATTCGCTATCATCGGTACCCTTCTTCATCGAGCTAGCAGCATCCAAAAGAAGCTTTGCGTCACTATTCAAGAGTCCCACTTGGCCGTTATTCGTCTTCAATAGTGTTAGGATCTCATTGACCCCGCTGTAAATAAGATCGAGTTTCATCTTTCCCTCATTCAGCTCAACTTCTGTACCGTTTGCAGCATTGGTGGGTTGACCATTAAAGTGCACCGGTTCAGGGTTAGTCTCAAACGAGCAAGTCTTGTTCAAAAACGTACATCGCAAGCACGATAATGGGTTTTCTGGCGACCGGAAACATCGAGTCTTTTGACGTCGACAGAGTTCACACGCTTTTAATGTCCTTGAAGCTTGGGCACTTTTTCTATTTTGATGCAGCATAGGGTCACTTCGAGGCTTATTCACCTTCTTCTGTCGCAGTTTATCTTTATCGTTGCCATGTTTCCTTGCTGGAGAATATTCTTGCATAGTTAAAAGAGTATTCAATAGATAGAAACTACAATTATCGGTGATGATTTTGTGCTCAGCAGAACCGAAAATTTGGAGGATATAAATTGTGTATGTAAGCCCATAAAGTCATAATATTTTATATTTTGTACTCTCGTTTGTTGATTTAGAGTTCACCAAGAGATCGACACTAGTGATCTTAACACCTCTGTGGATTGCCAAATGGTCAAGATCAATTGTACCCTGGTAAATCAAGAGACCATGATTATAATCTTTATTATCTTGGATTGATAAACGACCGGAAAATACAATGCGATAATTTTTGGTGCCACCGTAACCCGTTGATGTATTACGATTTGCTTTGGCAACTTCATGGTACCTGCCACTTGCTTTTTCTGAGATTTTGTTATGGGCATCACTATTGCCTAGTCTATCTAGACCCATCCCCACACTTGATAATACGTCATTTATCCAGGAATTGAAATCAATGACACTTATATACCACGAAGGAACGACAGAGCCAGTGTCCTTAGGGAGATCTATTCTTAAACCGGAGATCGTTGAATGGTCAGATTGCACCCATATTTTAAAGTGGGAATCATCATGATTGATCACGGTGAATGGTAACCCAAAGATCGATCTCACATAGCTATTCAATGACACTTCTTCCACCACCCTAAATTCCACATCTTCTTTCTGCAAGATCCTGACGTAGTTGTCGATGTCAGAATCTTGGGAGCTGTTCAATTGGCTGATCTCCTTGGTGAAGTACCTGTAGAAGTGGTCGTCAAAGTATTTCAACCCTTTCAAGAGCGAGTATTTGGACGTGTAGAAATAGTTTAGATTCACCCAAAGAGGCAAAAATAATGACCGGTTCGTGGGTTCCTTACCACTCCTCTCTGCCTGTTTGATTTGGTCAATCTCTACTATTACATAGAGTCCCATAGTAAGACTCATGGTGATAAAGATTGCTAAAAATGTGGTCCTTAAAGGCATTCTTTTCTTCACAATGCTGGAGGTGTTAAGAATCTCCGGGTTTGTCTCAATGGATCTCATAATCTTGGCCCTCTGATTGTCATAATTCTGTCTCTCTAGTTCCTCATCGATACGGCTACTATATGATCTGACTCTGTTGGCATTTCCGTTAAATTGGGTAAATGCCAGTGTGGCTCGTGGACACCTTACTAGGTTTCTCAGCAAATTCCCCGAGACCAAGTGATGTCCAAAGTATTGTAATCTACTCCGAAGAATCATCGTTGGTGAATCCCATTGCCAGTAATTAATTGGTGCATCTAATCATAATTCATATATGTTTATTCCTGCATATTAATACTACATTACACTACAGCTCGTCTTCCAAGTCTGCCCAGCTTCTTCCAGTATCTTCCAATCTATCAAACATTTCCTTGACTTCTTTGTTTATTTTCTCTTCATCAGCCCTCTTTGAGTCATATTTGTCTTTCTTTGGAACTTCGTATCTTTGGATTCTCTTTGGGGCTTCGTATTTCTTTTGGTCTCTCTTTGTGTCTTTCTTCAGATCTCTCTTTGGGTTTGCGTCTCTCCTTTGAGTTGCATCTTTCTTTGAAGTTGCATCTTTCTTTGGGGTCGAATCCCTCTTTAGACCCTTCTCGCTTTCTTTAGACCCTACGTTCATCATTCCTAGTCTCTGGGCAAGGCTCTTGCCCGCGTCACTCATGGGCTCCTCCAGAGGGCCCTCGTCGACTTCTTCTTCGTATGTCACCTCTTCGTCTGTCACTTCTTCGTCTGTGGTCACAAAGTCGTCACTGTTTTCAGTTGGGGTGCTAGAACCTACGCCTAGTCTCGCAGCAAAAGACTTAGCGGCATTAGTCATCGCAGGAAGATCTTCTTCCTCTTCTCCCTCATCCTCTTGCTGTACTTCCTGTGTCTGTTCTATTTTCTGAGGCTTCTCAATGTGACGTCTACCCTTTCTATCGTGATTCCACCTATTCTTTCCAGCACTCAGAGGTGGTGTAGCCAACTGCGATTGTAGTTTTTTGTTCTTTGCTACGGGCTCACTCGTTGCCCATTTACTAGGCAATGGATCAGATTTACCTGTATTCGACTTGGACTGTGGCTTCTTGTCCTGGTCATTGGCCTTGTCCACTAACGATTCATCTGTGGCCCATTTGGACGGTAAACCAGTCATGATGTTCACACAAGGGTGATGGCATTGAATTTTGAGATGGGAGTTATATGCACGACAAAACTGTTGAAAATTATATCACGTCGAGATTCTTGTCTTTCGTCGCTTGCACTCGTTTAGTTACAAGTATATGGTCTCTATTCTATCAAAAAGCAGCATTTGCAGCATGTTATACCACCCCCATTGATGCTGTGTAGATGTGATAATGCCAGTCAGCATGCCCTGTAACAACTCCTAATAACCAGGATCTCCTGCACAATGCCGAAGTCGTCTGCTTGCTCCGCTTGAGCCACCTGGTCAACTTTCGGTCGCACTCCCAAGTCTCGAAACCCGGTTTCGGAACTTCAGCCATGAAGACTTCGAGAGGGTGGTGGGTAGCAATGGAGTCCATGCTAATGCTTACCATTCCCTTCACCGCAACCAATTGACCATTGGTTCCATTTCGGAAAATTTCCCCTGTCACAAAACCGCTTACTAACATTTACTAAGCATTTTGGTCTATACCGAGACTATTTCAGGGGACACCAAAAGGGCCGAGCACACCCAAAAGTCGGAACTTCAATTTGTAAGTATTAAAAGGTGATCGGGTGCTACCATTAATTTTAGTCACCAAAATTTGCTAAGGGTGGAAATTATCAACTATGTCAGCTAACACATTCTCAGATTTCAAACTTGCAACTGAATTGCCTGCTTGGAAGACCCTTGAACAGGTTTATGAAAAGGAAGGTAAGAAATTGAATGTTAAGGAGGCCTTTGAAAAAGATCCAAAGAGATTCGAAGAATTCTCCAAAACTTTTGATAACTTTGACGGTTCAAAGATCTTGTTCGATTTCTCTAAGAACTTGATAAATGAGGAAATCTTCAAAGATTTATTAGAATTGGCCAAGGAAGCAAAGGTTGAAAAATTGAGAGATGCTTTATTTTCTGGTGAACATATAAATTTTACCGAAGACAGAGCTGTTTATCATGTTGCTTTGAGAAATAGATCACACAAGAAGATGGCCGTCGATGGTAAGGATGTTACAAAGGAAGTTGATGATGTTTTGGACCACATGAAGGAATTCTCCGATGAAGTCAGATCGGGTAAGTGGACCGGTTACACCGGTAAAGCCATTACCGATGTTGTCAACATCGGTATTGGTGGGTCCGATTTGGGTCCCGTCATGGTCACTGAAGCATTGAAGTCTTATGCTAAACCAGGCTTGCATGTTCATTTTGTGTCCAACATTGATGGAACTCATTTGGCCGAGACCCTCAAGGAATTGAACCCAGAGACTACCTTGTTTTTGGTTGCCTCTAAGACTTTCACTACCGCTGAAACAATCACCAATGCTACTTCTGCTAAGCACTGGTTCTTGAAGACTGCTAAAGATGACAAGTACATTGCTAAGCATTTCGCTGCTTTATCTACTAACGAAAAGGAAGTCGAGAAATTCGGCATCGACACCAAAAACATGTTTGGTTTCGAAAGCTGGGTCGGTGGACGTTACTCAGTTTGGTCTGCCATTGGATTATCAGTTGCCATTTACATCGGTTTTGAGAATTTCGATAACTTCTTAAAAGGTGCTGAAGCTGTGGATAAGCACTTCACCGAGGCAAAATTGGAAGAAAACATCCCCGTGATTGGTGCCTTACTCTCAGTTTGGTACAACAACTTCTTTGGTGCTCAAACCCACTTGGTTGCTCCATTCGATCAATACTTGCACAGATTCCCTGCTTACTTGCAACAATTGTCTATGGAATCCAATGGTAAATCTGTCACCAGAGGTAATGTATTTACTAACTACCAAACTGGTGCCATCTTGTTTGGTGAGCCAACTACCAACGCTCAACACTCTTTCTTCCAACTTGTTCACCAAGGTACCAAGTTGATTCCAACTGATTTCATCTTGGCTGCCAAGTCCCATAACCCAATTGAACACAACTTGCACCAAAGAATGTTGGCATCAAACTTCTTTGCTCAAGCTGAAGCGTTGATGGTCGGGAAAGACGAAAATAAGGTAAAATCCGAAGGTGCCACCGGGGGGTTGGTTCCTCACAAAGTTTTCACAGGTAACAGACCAACCACTTCTATTTTGGCTCAAGAGATTACCCCAGCTACTCTTGGTTCTTTGATAGCTTACTACGAGCACCTCACCTTTGTTGAAGGGGCAATCTGGAACATCAACTCTTTTGACCAATGGGGTGTCGAATTGGGTAAAGTTTTGGCCAAGGTTATTGGAAATGAGTTGAATGACAAGAACGAAGTCAAGACTCACGATCCTTCTACTAGAGGGTTGATTAACCAATTTAAGAAATGGTCAGATTAGTTAAATAGTGAATTGAATGATCTTGAGGATTGCTGTAGTGTATATAATATTACTATAGGATGAAGAGATGAGAAGAGATTTGATAGTCAATAAAGTGAACAATTTTATCCTTCGATATGTCGGAGACATTGGAGAATCCTATGAGGGTTTTGGCTGTGGTGAATAGTCCAGAGCATCCAGAGGGCGATCTTGAAGAAAGAGTCGTCGAAAGTGTCCAGACTTTTGATGAGATGAATAAATTCTTTGATGAGTTCGATGAGACCGTCGCCATTCCTAACGAAGGCCACATTAAGTATGAGGTGGGAAGCGATGGCCTAGTGGTAGTTATAGTGGATACTTTAGAGTTGAGAGACAAGGCACTTGGCTTTATTGACGATTTTGCGAGGAGGTGAGATGTACAGACCACAGCCATAGTCTTAAACAGCTATAAGCACAAAATAGTCATAAACATGAACCTAAAACATAAAAAGTAACAATATTGATAAACTTCGGCCTGAATCCATAAACCATAAACTTAGCTATAAGCCGTAAACCATAATCCATAATCCATAATCCATGATCTATAATCAACCATTATACATTATACAGATTAGTCCAATCACAAATACCTATGTAAGTAAGAATAGCCAAAGATCCAGCCATAGTCTGCACGAAGCCAATTATTATCTATTTCTTATCTTCTTTTTTTCACTGCTTGTCCCTGTGTTTGCTTTTGTCCCACTTTACCCTGTACACAAAGTCCATATTAATCTAACCGAGTGAATTACACGGATAACGACCAACACCCTTGACCATGGAAGATTGGAGAAGAATTGATATTGATGCTTTAGAGCCAGAGAATCATCTCTCTAAGGAAGATTTGATTCCTGATTTACCTCCGACCTCGCATGAGGAGATAGTGGCACTTTCAAAGCAAGTGAGATCTGCTTTGTCACTGGGGCAATTTTTGGAAGCATTAACATTGGCTGTGGATAGTCCACCTTATGTCGCTAGTCCAGAGACAAAGAATTTGCATGCGGAAACGGTATTTGAGACTTTATGTTCTATCAAAAATAATCATAGTTTCAACGACATATCGGGATTCGTCAAGCAATTGAATCAAACTCAACAAGAAAATTTGGTTAAATACTTGTATAAGAACTTATCTACTAGCTACGGTGCTAACCAGGGGGCTCTTTTATTAAACTGGTTTGAGAAGACCGTTGAAATTACTGGGTTGGGGGCTATAGTGAGATATATGACCGATAGAAGAACCGTTTGAATAAAAAAGTGAAATGTATAAGTACATATATTACATAAAACATTGAATATTAAAATTAGACTAAGGTACTCCGTACGCTTTTTTCCCGTATTTTGCCACGTTCGACACTTTGATTAGCTCTTTTCGAAGGTGTGAGTGGCTTCAGTCTGAAGGGTGTGAGTGGAGCTGGGCTGCTCATTATTAAGTTCTCAAATATCGACCGATCATCCAATAAACTGTCTTCAAGAACTCTGAATTTGGGTGGAGACATGAGTTTCATTGGTGTCTGAGTAGGCTTAGGCATTGAGTGAACAATTGTCGTCAAGTCTTCATTTCTCTGTAATGAAGATTCCACGGACTGATTCACTCTCTTTGGCGTATTCGACATTTTTTCTTTGATAGAGGCGTTGTCTTTTTTAAGTTCTATGGTATCCTGTTTGAGTGCTGCATTATCTGACTTTAGTTTTGAGTTTTCCTGTCTAAGGATCACATTCTCCCCTTTCAATCTCGAGTTTTCCTGATTGAGCGACGCATTGTCTGCTTTTGACTCGGTTATCTTAACTTGCAAGTCATTTATTCTGGACTCACTTTCAGCGAATCGCTCAAGACTTTTCAGGACTTCTTTCTTAAGGTGTGTTCTTTCTTGGACAATATCATCAAGTTGGCTTTGTTTCTCCTTAACTGTGTCACCATGCTCTTTCTCTTTCATTAAAATCCTATTTTCAAGATTCTTGTTCTCCTTTTTTAAGTGGCAGACGGCGTCTTCTGTTTCCTTGACCCTCAGTTGAAACCGATTGTTTTCTGTGCGGAGACTTTCCACGTCGCTAGCCATTGTGTCAAGGGTCCTTTCTTTGCTGGCCAATTCATTTATGGCGTTCTTCAAGGCATTTTCCGTCTGTTCGGAGGATATCGTCGACGCCTTGAAAAAAGTGATCCTCTCACGAAGCTTCTTCTGCTCTCCCTTGAGAAGGGAGATTTCTTCCTTCAAGCTCTGTAGCTCATTCATTCTTGGTGAGCTTTTTCTGAGCACCTTCCGAACCATGTCCTTTTTCAGTTTTAAAGAGGCTCCTAGGTTCGGAACCATAGCCTTTCTTCGGGTAGGTGAGGTAAGTTTCAGATTTAAGTGTCTCCGGTTTCTCAGTGGGCTCAATGACGATACTGTGGGGTTGGCATAGTGAGGTAAGTTCGGATGCGTCGTAGTTGTCTTTGAGACGATGTTTCGCAACTTGAATTTCGCAACAAGATCGGCGATATTCCAAAAAGTCGATCTGATCAAGGTAGCATCTCCATGAGGATTCAAATGAAGAACCAAGCTTATGTTGTTTGAATCGGTGGCATCTTTAAAGATCAAGTTGGTGATTAAATTGGAAGACCGACCACCAGAATCCTTTCTGGTGAGCATTTGTGTAATGGACGACATATTCATGTTGGCAAACACGTTGGAATTTTCAATAGAATCATGGAACCTTTCATTTCCAATCAAATCGATATAGGATACTTTTGTATTGCCCTCGAAAAAGGAAAGTACAAGACAAGATCTGCTCGACAGATCATTATACGATGTTTTCTTGGTTTTTCTTCGAGAAAAGATTTTATCTATCAAATTAGAGGAAGTAGTGGTCAAAGTTTTTTTAGTCACTTGTTGTTCTATGGGAACCGTACTCAAATACTCTCGTTTCACTCTTTGGCCATGTAGAAGATCTTCTATGAATTTGTTTTCGCTGACTTCAAAGGCAGTGATTTCAGTATCAACATTACGTCCCTGCAACCTCGCTAACTGAAGATTCGCAACCTTTTTCACCGTGGTGGTTTTTCCCGCACCCGTAGGCCCCATAAAGATAAAAGACAGAGTAGTATCATTTGGAACATTGATCAAATCATCAAATTGTGTATTAGGGGAATTGTCATGAAAGATCTTGGAAAACGTGTACTCCTTTGTCTCAAACGAGACCTTCCGATCGGAGACCTGTCCAAACACTCCGGCACCATTATCTTCGCCCTTAATCTTCAAATACAAGGGAATGGTCATCGTGAGACTATTACGTGGTATTGACAATTAAATGTTTGAGGAGTTTGAGTTAGAGTCGATCTATACTATCTTGTTTAAGCATAGTGATCAGACGATGTGGACTATTTACAAATAAGCTCGTTTAGGAAGGCTTTAATCAAACGCGGCTAAATAGCCCTTACTTCGCACCTCCGCGAACTCCACTGGGGTCAGGTCGGCAAAGTGCAGGTCCGAATGGCTAAGGTCTAGCGCGAACATGGCGTCCCCGACAGGTCCTCGCGAACCACAGTGGTGTAGGTTACGGAACTCTAATGGTTATGACCCCTGCAACGGGTCGACCTGCCAGAAAATCGAAACATCATTAGCACAATTCGCACGAGTCCCCAGACTTTGTCTCTAGCTCCCTCTATCTATCACTCTACATCACTTTGTAATGTCTTGATTTCAATTTCTAATACTTTTCTACCTTTTCTACCTTTTCTAATCACTTGCAAGGTTGTCTTTGTTGACTCATGTGGGGTCCACAGTTGCTTTTTTAATCCCTACTCCATTTGGATCCACCTTCCTCAAAATTGGATTCCGTCATATAGGAGGTGACAAATTTGTCAGACCTGCGGGAAGTTGCTCCACTCCCGACTATATAAGTGGGGCTGTTCCAACAGTTGGCGCTATCAATTGAATCATCAACTAAGGTTAATAATTCTAAATATGTCAATTAAATTAAACTCAGGACACTCTATGCCCTTAGTGGGTTTTGGCTGCTGGCAATTGGATACCAAGATCGCAGCCAGCCAAATCTATAACGCCATCAAGGTAGGTTACAGATTATTCGATCTTGCAGCAGATTACGGTAACGATAAGCAAATTGGTGAAGGTATAAATAAGGCCATTAAGGATGGTTTGGTTAAGAGAGAGGAATTGTTCATCACTTCAAAATTGTGGAACACTTACCACCACCCAAAGAATGTTGGTCCTGCTTTACAAAAAGTCTTGGACGATTTGCAATTGGATTACATTGACTTGTTTTTGATCCACTTCCCAATTGCTTTGAAGTTTGTTCCATTTGAGGTGAAATACCCAGCAAATTTGTACAAGGGTGACAGTGATCGTTTGCAATTTGAAGATGTCACCGTGGCTCAAACCTGGGGTGCTTTGGAAGAAGAAGTTAAATTGGGTAAGACCAAATCTATTGGTATCTCCAACTTTAACGGTGCTTTGATCTTTGATCTCTTAAAGGCTGCTAAGATTAAGCCTGCTGTTCTTCAAATTGAACACCACCCTTACTTACAACAACCAAAATTGATTGAATACGTTCAATCTCAAGATATTGCTGTTACTGCTTACTCTTCATTTGGTCCTCAATCTTACCAAGCTGCTGAAGCACATGCCCCAACCTTGTTTGAACACAAGACTATCAAGTCAATCGGTGAAAAGCACAAGAAGACCGCTGCTCAAGTCTTGCTTAGATGGGCCACTCAAAGAAGTATTGCTGTCATTCCAAAGTCTAACAACCCAGACAGATTGAAACTGAACTTGGAAGTCAATGATTTCGACTTGACTAAGGAAGAGATTGACCAAATAAGTAAGTTGGATATCGGATTTAGATTCAACGACCCTTGGGACTGGGATGAAAAGAGCCGTATTCCAATCTTCGTTTAGATGGCTTATATACGTGCGATAATGCACTAGAGCTTTTAATACTAAAATGTAAGACTTTTAATTAAAACTTTTAATTACTTTTATCATTAGAGAGAATCAAGAACGGCTTTTCTTCCTACGGTCAACAACTTGAGACGAGAAAGAAAGTCATCTCTGTTCAAATAAGCACCACATAAGCGTCTCTTACCGGTAAACTCTGTTCTCGAATGAAAACATCTCCAGTTATCAAACAAAAGAGCCTGGCCCGGCTTCATTTGGTAAAAGAATTCATTGTCCTTGTCAGAGATTATCTTGTACCAATTCTTGATTGCCTTATAAAATTTAGGTACGTCGTTAGGATCCGCCCAGTTGTCCATCGTGGACCTATCTGATTGGTTCCAACGCACTTGAATGAGTTCCCCTTGATCATCCAACTTGAATATTGGCTGAGGAATATCAGGTTGAATGCATACATGCTCTTCACCAGCTGAATGCGCAGGAACCCTGATCTTGGTTAAAAGGTCAAAATCTTCTGGGTGTCTCTCCTTTAACAATTTGGCACAATAGAAGGCATCAACCAATGAGGTTGTCCCTCCAGTTCCATCGTGATAAAGCAAATGGAACAATTGGAGCCCCGGGGTGTCAGACCAATAAGTACCATCAGTGTGTGATGAGATATCGAAATTAGTGTACGCGGTATCATTTTTCGATAAATCACTAGTGAAATCCCAGAATCCCCCGTAATGGGTGGGTCTTATGTAGGTGATTTGCTCACAAAGCTTCTCTGTATCCTCTGGGTTAACAGGCACATTATCTACTAAGGTGAACCCATATTTGTGAGTTTTCAAGCACCAATCGGCGATTGCCGAAGGGTTTTTGTCACTAGCAGCCATAACTTCATTATAATCAACATGAGGGAGGTTCTTTTTGATGTAATCAACAGTCCAATATTGTCTCTCTAATTTTTCAGCCTCGCCATTTACCTTTGCCGAAATGGGCACAAATTTAGGGTTATAGGAATGTAAACGCAACCAATCGGCCCCATAACTACTACGGTGGTTCGCTTGACTCCAAGTGATTTTAACACTGTCACCATCGGTAGATAATTCTACCGGGTGGATGTCATCGTCGATAGTGCTAGAGTTGAATAATCTTTGCTTGGTGACGTCAAAGTAACATTCACTGCATCTGCAATTGTCTCGAAGCCAAACGTTATGGAACTTCGATAATTCACCGTCGTCCCAGCTCACTTGAGTCTCTTGTTTGTCACCTTTTACGTTTTGAATTGATGCTGTCATGATGAGTGTAATATAATCAAGTATGATCTAACAAGCTAGAGGATTCCGGGGAAATGTTTTCGACGTTTAGCGCAATATGCCGAGGCTCGGCGCCCCGTGCCGACTATCCTCGCTAATTTTCCCCGTAAAATTTCACCGCTAGTGCCTGTAGATAAATCCGCTTATCTACGCAAAGTTCGGCAAGTTGAGGATGAGGAAAGCAAAATAAAAGTCCTCATTTGCTACTAGGTCATAGGGATATTGACCATCATAACAATACATTAATGGATGAGATATAACCCATATTGAGTCCTTAACTATATCTAAGCTAAACGGGCGATAATTGATATCTTTTCCTTTATTGCTCGGTTGCAGGGTTTGCCATCCATGACTATAGCAGATACCGACAACACCGAGTCTCACCGGCCCAGTATTGTTAGTAATGGAAGTTTCACCCAATTACAACACCCAGACTGGGTGTCTATGGATGTATGTCAATTGAGTAAATCGTTGTATAATAGTGAAGAACAACCCCTTAACGAGGCTGCAAGAGACTTGAAAGTCAAGGCATTAAATGAAGCGGTAAATAATCGGCAGTATGACATATTTGTTGAATACCTGCGCTCATCGGAAGGATTAGTGGATAATGATCTCAGACGGAAGATTTGGCCCATACTATTAGGGGTCGATACTAAGCAAGAGTCACAATCAACAGATAACACAGAGTCTGAAGTAACTGCTAAAAAGTCGTCAGTGTTGAGCGATGAGGGCATTTGTTCATTAGTAGATTCACTCGATAACCCTCCTCATAAGGATGAGGATCAAGTGATGTTGGATATTCAACGATCCTATGTCATGTGGACACATTTGCAGTCGTTACTGCAACCGAACGTCGATTCATACACCAATATCTACTCCAAATCTGACCTTGACAGGTTAAGAAAATCATTAGCGAGCTTGATTATTCAAATGCTTAGAAATTATCCCATGCTAAATTATTACCAGGGGTATCATGATATCGCCAGTGTGGTGTTAATCGTATGCTCTCATCATGAGGGGAAGCTTGATATAGCTAATGATTCTTTAGCGTTCAAGGTCTTGGAAAAATTGACCATTTCTCATTTAAGAGACTTTATGATTAATGATATCAATCTTTCTGTAAGTCATTTGAAGTTGATCCCTTCAATATTGGAAGTTGCAGACCCAACTTTTTTCGAGCTAATTAAGCAAACCAGCACAATGTATTCAATGACAAATTTCGTGTATTATGATTATAATTTTTTTCAAGGTTTATCTTCTATTTTAACTATTTTCAGCCATGATATCACGAACATGCGCCAAGTGTTGTTAATTTGGGATTTTTTTATGAGTTACGGTTCGATTTCAGTGGATCTTTACATTTACGCTGCGTCATTATTATATTTCAAAAACGATATTTATTTAAAATTAGCGGTGGATTTAGACGATGATCAAAATTTTGATGAAGTAGATAAAGATTTATTACATTCATTAGTGTCACCTTCCAATTTATATGGCAGTATAACTGATCTGGATCTTATCAAGATTTTGAATAAAGCCAAAGAGCTCATTGAGCAGTTTCCCTATGACAGGAGTGAGAATTCAGAGAGAACTTTCGACATTTGGTTTAAAGAGTATTGTCGAAACTCCGTATTGATGAACACTTCGTCCTTGTCCAAACCAGGTGCATTGGAAGCTATGGGGAATACCCTTGATACTAATACAGCATTGGATGAGTTGATGAAGGTGCAAGAACAAGAAATCACCCAATTCCAAGCATACGCTGCTTCCTTGAGCAACAAAATCATGGAACAACAAGAAACTCTCAATAGTTCATTGATCTCCGATGGCTCTCAGTTAAATCTGTTATCATCATCAATATCTAGCGTCAATTCTGATTCGTCCATCAACACGAAAATTGCCAATACTTCATCCATGGTATTGAAAAAACTCATGGAGCTCTCTAAAACTAGATCATCAGATAAAGAGACCACAAGAGAAGGGGGTAGTTTTCCCAGTATATACAAAATAAGTTGCACTGTTGGTATCATTGGATTCATGATCCATTTTATTTTCTTAAAAGATCTGAACTACAACATATTTAGACATCTAGGGAAGCTAAAAATTAGCGGAGACACATTACATTTATTTTTACAAGAATTTTTAAGAATTACCGGTGGAGTTAAGCATGAAGCAACCCTTCTTCTTCAAGGTGTATTTGGAACCATAAGTGGTCTGGTACCTAGTGGGTCTGGAGTGGGCCAAGTTGGTTTAGGAACCATGAGAGATTCCATCTACGGAAGTGTATAAAAATATCTCTATTTCTGTATTCTTGATATATATACGTTTGAAGAATGTTATCACTTTTGCTCAATCTCGTATATGAGAACAGCATCAGTGTATGCCGAACGTCCCCAACCTCTATTACCACTTGCACTTACCATGAATCTTCCTGTTTCATCCACATAAAGGTTACTCAAGATTCCCCCATGGTGACCGGGAATGATGGTAAATGGGGTGGCCGGTTTTTTGCTATTAGTTGATCCTCCGGTAAAGTCATTGTAAAGCTTTAAATTGTATAATCTGATATTATCATTAGATCCACAAAGTATGTAGTCGCTGTTAGGCATGGTAGAAATGGCACTCACTGGACCAGAGATCTTGGGGAACAGTAAAAGTCTTGACACGTTCGGTATCATTATTGGCTTTCTTCCACTTGTATCTCTTTTATGAGGTTTCTTAATGGAAAACTCCTCCACGGTGCTATTTCTGCGACCTGCGTAGATAAACTCTCCACAACCAGACCATTTGGCAGACATACACCAAGGAGGAGTCCCCGGTGTGGTACCTAGTTGTAAGATAGGAGCATCGGTTCTTGAGTCCCAAAGCCTTATGGTCCCATCAATACTGGAACTTAAAAATACATTATCATTAGTGAATGTTTGATTTTTTATGGTTGAACTGTCAGTTTGCAATTTCGGAGGCGCCTTATCGGATCTTTCACTAGCTTTTCTCTTCTCATCGTCATTAACATCACCATCATTATCACTATCACCGAACAAAGAGTCTATATCACTTTTATTATCTTCAGCTTTGGGTGCATCATCTTGTTCAAATGAAAGGCTCAAATCCGTTAATCCCATGGGTCTATATTCTATACTGGACACTTGACCTGAGCTTCCACGGAATACTTTAGTACAGTCACCGGTATTGAGATCCCAACTTCTTATAGTTTTATCCCATGAACCTGATAAAAAGCTATCTTGCAGATTATTGATCTTGATTACAGAAACGGCATCGGTATGTCCATTGCTTTTATTGCCATCACGGAAATAATGATGAATAGCACCCTCATTGTACCTCATAGTGTATAGTGATATCCCGCCAGAGAGAACTCCAGAGAGACACCAATTACCATTTCTTTCCACTCCAAGAGAATACACGGGGTTTACTTTTGGTTCATAAGTAGCAGACCCGGAAATAAAATCATTTACTTTGATTTTGGGTTGCTCTTTCATCAATTGTTCTTTGGTCAATGGTTGTTCATTCTCCCAATAAGATGAAATCACACCGGCCTTGGTTATGGTATCGACCATATTATGCTTTTGCGCCATTGTCAATGGTGATTTACCCTCCACAGATGCTATGAAATCATACTTTCTTATGAACCCATCTTCACCTCCAGTGAGAATCCATTTTGGTCCATAACTAAATGCAAGTGAATGACATTGTGAGGTATATGGTAGAGCCACCGATGGTACAATGTCAAAATTAGCGCCAGTCTTTGCTTTGGCGATTATCTCCTCTCGAGTTTCCTCCTTGACTTGGTGATCTATTTTATCGCCATTCTCCTTCTCTTTCGACTCACCGTCAGATTTTTCCAGTAAAGTATCTTTAGCATCAGTGAACTTGTCTTCTTTTCCATCGTCAACCATAGCATCTAGATCCGGCGCATCGTGTTCAACTTCTTTTTTATTCTCTTTGACATTTTTCTTCCGAGGAGAATCATCACCACCTTTGACTTCGTCGACTTTCTTCTCATTGTCTACCTCCATATCATCTGCATCTTCATCTTCATTGTCTTCTTCACCTTCATCTTCGTCTTCTTCACCATCATCATCATCCTCCTCGTCATCATCCTCATCACCATCTTCTTCATCTTCATCGTCGTCTTCTTCCTCGCCTTCTTCTTCATTAGTGCCCTGAGTACCTTCCTCTCCATTGCCGGTATCATCGTCCTCGGCATCGTTGTCCTCTGCACCTTCGTAATCGTTTTCTCCTACGTCTTGTTCTTCATCGTCGTCGTTCGCATCCAGTGTCTCTTTGTTATCATGAACATCGAATATATCCTCTTCCAACGACATCTCTACTCCTGAGACATAAGATGTTTAGTTAAGATATGTTCATAATCTCCATTTGATGTGCGTTTTCGATTATATGCCTGATACCAATATTGTCGACCTACTCCAAACAAGTTAATAATCGAGAAAAGAGAGCTACACCGCATCAATTGGGCTGCAATTGGGAGCTTTTGATATCAATAGAACTACAGAGCTACAGGCCAATCTTAGTTAAAAATTTATTGACATCTACATGACTAATCACGAAGGATTTATTCATAGATCCAAGAGAATAAAGCTGGCTTGTAATCAACCAATTCTTCCTTCTTGAACCACAAGCCGATTTCCTTGTTGGCAGATTCAACCGAATCAGAACCGTGAGCGATGTTTCTACCGACATCAATGGCGTAGTCACCTCTGATGGTACCTGGAGCAGAAGCCAATGGGTTAGTGGCACCCAAGATAGCTCTACCTTGCTTGACAACGTCCTTACCTTCCCAGACAGTAGCCAAAACTGGACCAGACAACATGTACTTCAAAAGACCACCGAAGAATGGCTTGGATTGTAAGTCAGCGTAGTGTTCTCTCAACAAACCTTCACTTGGTTGAACCAATTTGATTCCAACCAATTTGAAACCTCTGTTTTCAAATCTACCCAAGATTGGGGAGATTAAACCTCTTTGGACACCATCTGGCTTGATAGCAATGAAAGTTCTTTCGTCAGACATATTTGATACTAATAGCTGTTGGACTTCTGAAATTGAATCCGACCGCTGAAAAAATTCTTCCAACAGAAAAAATTCAGGTGCGGTAGAGACACGTACACGTGGATTAAGCAATATAACGATAAAAGGAATATGGCTGAAGAGGCAACAATTAAAAGAGAATAGCCAAAGGTATTATCTAGCAACAGTGGCTTAATGTACTAGACAAATTCATATTAAGAAAAGCATGTCTTATAATGCTTCTGTATGCTCATAGTGTGGAATATGCTCTAAGTTGTGGCTCAAAGCCATGGTTCTGCACTCGACTTCATTGGCTTGATGCAGTTCGTCAATGATAGAAGTAGCATAATTCAATTGCATGATAATACTGAATCGTGAACTCTCTTTCCTTTACTTTTTTCTTTACTCTTTCCTTTGTTCTTCCTTTTACGATTGCAAAAATGGCCTGCATATTCGCATTATTGGATTGATGTTTACAAACAAATTTGGCGCATCGTGTACTTTAATATCAGTGCAATGGTTCTGGAAACAAATGATACAATGCAAGAAAAGAAAGATCAAAGCAGTCCTTTGAAGGCGAGTAACATTGAAAACATAGATCCAGATGCTAAGGGTAACAAAAGAGGCGCGAATACTCCTTTGAGCAGTGTGAAAAGAAGTAGCAAGAGAAAGCTTGTTGAAGACTCGAGAAAGAAAAACATCAAGTATATAAATGTCAACTCTAATGACAAGGAAGAGATTCTTGACTTGCATTTCCAAAATTGGATGAACCAAGAGAATTTAAAAAAATCAAATCAGCTTTTAGACTTTATGAGCCTTGAAAGGAAATTCACTAAAGAAGCAATAAACGACCAAAACAGCATTTAAGACATTCAGCATATATCCATATATTTAAATATATCTATCTTTGACTTAACCTTTCCTTTTCCTCTTGTCTTGTACCTCTTTTGAGCAAATCGTTTCTGAGCCAATGAAGAGCCAATGGGTGTAACGACTCTGCCAACGGTATTCTTATCTCTGAAGTGGACTCATCGATATAAACTCCTTCAGTATCCGTAAATTTAATATCGTTCTGCGATTTTTTATCATGTATTTCACCATTATTAATGTGGTACACTGTATTACACCATTGCTTCCCCAAGCCGTCAAAAATATGGGTGGCATAAACTACACAGCAGTTTCTTTCCACACACTCGTTCTTCAAAAACAGAAGCAATTGCAGTCTCACGACAACATCAAGATCAATTGTCACTTCGTCAAGCAAAAGTAACCTCCATGGCTTAAGTAACCCCATGCATATTTGTACCCGTCTTCTTTCTCCATCAGAAATCTTAGTCATGCTCCATTCAGGGTCTATATCTAATATATTGATCAAATTATCTCTTCTATCTGTAAACACATTACCTCCCACTGAAGCGATCAATTCCAGAACTGGTATGTCTCTCTTGACCACTGAACTAGCGGCCCACTCGGTTCCCAAATAGGTGATGAAATTATTTATATCAGAATTGTGCTGAATATGTCTTTCAGGAGAAAACTCAAAAGGGTCAAACCCCCCAAGCTTTAAACTTCCCTTTTTAATAAGGCTCTTTCCTGCTAAAATCCTCAATAATGTTGATTTACCTGCACCATTTGGTCCCACCAAAAGATTTGTAGAACCCCAAGGGATTTCTAAGCTGACCTTCTCGAGTCCTGTCTTTGACGATGACGCGTACTTGTAGTTCAAGTCTTTGGTCTCAATTGCTAACGTTCGGTCATCTAAGAAGTTTCTGGTCATATTTAATCCCCAATTCCAAAGTCTACCTTTTAATTTTTTAACTACGTTATCTGCGAATAGACATAACATGTGACAAGATTACGTACTTTATACACTTCATTCGAGCTCCTTAAGCCACACAAGAACTTCCTCCTTTATAGGATCGTTCTCAAGGTTGCCAAAGGCTTTCTCTAAAGTTTCTCGGTAATTAGCATGATGATGCTTTATGAACTTCCTAAGACAAGTTTTAAGAAATCCCTTATACTCATAGAAAAGCCATTGGAGATCCACCTCAGTTAACTCTTCAATATTCCCTTCATTAAATTCTTTCTTTATGATTACTTTTGAATCATGAGGGACATCTAATTTTTGTGAAATTGCATTCAAATTTGCAACTATACTTTCAAATAATGTCAAAATCAAACTTTCAAACTTTTCATTATCAGCAAAATTCGTCAATACTCTATTAACGGACTCCATACAAGCAACATTCCTGATGATTAAATTGTGGCTCCTATCTACGGAGTTGATGATTAGATACTTTGGATCAAGAATTTCAAACTCAATCAAATATTCTAAAAATAAAAATACCACTTGTGGTTGATGAGACCAGATTCTAAGTACTGCTTCTACTATCCAATTCTGCCTATGGGCAATTTGCTCTTCCGTGAGATTCAATGCATCCATTTGAGGCTCCTCAGGACCATATTCAATGGGGGACCCACTCAAATATTTCAACTTTTTCTGGTCCCTTGATAAAATACTGACAACAGAATAAATGGATCTTGACCCAATATAGGCATAAGTAGCAAAGAATAAGTTGATGAGGAACCTATCACTATTAATTTCTTCTTTCTCATTCAAAATCAAAATCACTTCTTTATAAAACTCATTGAACTCTTGATTAGTCTTCCAAGTGGCCACTATGAAATCATAAACTCTAGTCGCAAGCTCACTGAATGGGAGTTCATTATCGGAAAAGACATAACACAACTCATCCTGTGGAGAAGGGTTAGGCTTCGACAAAAGTGAAGCTCTTTTATCATTATGGAATTTCTCTATCTCCTCTCTAGATCCTTCACCAAACAAGGAAGTATCATATTCTATGAGATATTTCAATTCGTTGTCAAATAAACTGATATCAAGATACTGATTGAATTCATCAAGGGATACAATGTCATTCGTTTCTGGGTCGACGGTCACAAAACTTTCTTTTATTCTATTCTTGTTTGATAATCTTACTTCCTTGGCGATCAAGTTCTTGATAAAAGTCTTTTTCGGATGTGAACTTAACCCACTAAGCTTTTTCGAATCATTTATCCATTCATCCCATTTCCAACTAAACTCAAAATTTGAAATCTGCGTAGTCATCCAGTCCAAAAATCTAACCTTCAACTCGTAATCCAATGTCTCTAAGTTTCTGTAAAGATACCTGATAGCTCTTCCAAAGACAGGAGCAATTGATTCTGGTGATTCTTTGCAACAGGCAATCAAGACTGTGTAATAGTAAATCTCGTGATTCAAAGTATTTGGAAGTTGATATATCATAGTTAATATACTTTCCACGGCGATATCTTCAATTTTCCATGTAGACAATGGTGGCGCATTTTCTCCAGACTTGTTATCCTTGTCAATGAGAGACAACTGATCTATTGAAGAGCCAGGGGGAGCGAATAGATCTTTATGGAAATAAAGATCCAAAATCGACAATTGAATCGAAGTTTCATTCTTGTTGAATGACAAATTGGTCAAAATATCAAACGCCAAATCCTTAAAGAATAACCCGAAGTAAGAGCCTATCGCGGGAACGGTTTCGAATTCCGTCGAGTTGTAAACTTGGAATAACAAACGGGCGTCATTATACCATAATTCATCAATTGACCCCGTAGGAATGTACTGCTTTAATACTTCAGTATTTGGAATAGAGAATTGGGGCAACTGATGTTTGACAAGTTCATTTGAAATAGGATTGTTTTTCAATGCCAAATCAATGATTGGGTTAAGATGTTCTGAGAAATCGAGAAACAACTTATTTTTCAAACCACTCCAATCCTTTCCTGGGCCTTGAAGTTCAACCAACGATGGAAGGATCAAATCTATGAGTGCCTGAGGTTTATAAGGAAGTTCGAAATTTCCCAATCTGCTATCAAACGGTTGTAAAAGTAAAATTGAAGATGGTGAAAGAATCTTAAAATCATGAGCTCTGTGCACTAAGGCATTAACTTGTTCTTCTATATCTTCTGAGATGTGGTTACTGAATAAGTATGGAACAGATATTAGGACATTAAAAAAAATCTCTTCAGCAATACCATTTCTTTTTTCTGAGTCAGTATTCTGTAATTCAATAGCAGTCTCCAAAAACTGATTTAATACTTTAATAATTCCATTATTTTCGATAATGGGAGACAAAGTTGCCAAAAACTTCAAAATTGACTTTATATTGTTGAAGACGCCTGCACTCTCTGTTTTTTCTTCCCCGTACGGTTTGCTAACATCATTTTTCATTTCCACATTAGAAATCTGGTCAGTGATAGAATCAAGCATCTGCTGGATCTTTGCATGGAAAAACTCAATCACATACTTTGCCACGACAAAGTTTTTGGAGTTGCAAATAAGTACTAAGTTACTCAATGACGTTATTTTCTGAGGCTGTTCTATCACCAACGCATAGAAGGTATCCAAGATAGCTGCTCTTAAGTTGTCGATTTTTTCGAATTCAGCGACAATTGGGTTTGAGATATATGAGATATCATCAACTTGAGCAGCCAAATTGGCATTTTCACCTATTCTTCTGACATCTTTACAAACATTGGATATAAGTTCTTTCACTGGATCCATATGCTGTTTTTTGGTGTCCATGGGGAAACCATCCCCCATGGGACCAATATCAGCTTCGAACTCATCTCTAGTTCTCTTACCAGAACTAGCGAAACTCATTTTCAATATATTGTTAAGTTTGAGCTGATATATTTTAAAGCAGTTATTATCAATTTTTCATTACACAATACTCGCACTCAATGCTCGCGAAAAGTTACGCACAAAGATATACTCTTCGATCGTCAGATCTACTCAACGAATGAATAGGAAAAATGACTCTTAAAGATGATATAGACCAAGGGATAGTGCTCATGGATGGAGCTTTGGGCACGGAGCTAGAAGAGATCATCTCAAAAAATTCCAAGATCCAGCCACACCGCCATCCGTTGTGGTCGGGAATCGTGCTCATGAATGAAAGTGACTTGATAAAAGAGGTCCACAAACGTTATTTGGATGCAGGGGCTAAGATTTTATTGACTAGTAGTTATCAGTTATCGTTAGGGGGACTAAAGGAGTTTGCTGGACTCAATTTACAAGATGCTGAAAAGCTTTGGACTTTATCAGTAGATGTGGCTGCTAATGCAATCAAAGAATACTCAGACGGTAAGGACAGTAATAATATCTACATATTGGGATCTGTGGGTCCCTATGGTGCATATCTTCATAATGGAGCAGAATATACTGGGGATTATAACTCTTCCAGCGAGCAAACTTTGATAGAGCATCATGTGGATTTGGTGGAGACATTCATGAAAGATGATAGGGTAGAAGCATTAGCTTTCGAAACAATTCCCAATTATGTTGAGCTCAAGGCAATATTTAGTATTCTTAAACTCCAATTTGCCAAACATGGTCCTAAGCAATTCTATATTTGCTTTACATTCCGTGATGCAAATCATATTTCAGATGGCACAAATGTGAAGGAAGTCGTTACTTTTTTCGATGAAAACTTCAAAAAGGACACGGATTTATATAAATCGTTCATCGGCTTTGGTGTCAATTGTATGGATTATGACTTGGTCAAAGACACTCTCCTTTCAATTAATGATGTAAATGTCAATAGTTACTCACTCATCGTATATCCTAACCTTGGGTTTGACTATTTTAATGATGAAGACGGTTATGAAGCTTACAGAAATCTAGATAAATGGAACAAGCTCGCCGCAGAATGGCTTTCTCAGCCTAATGTAAAAATAATTGGCGGTTGTTGCTCAACTGGACCAGAAGAAATAAGAGCCCTCTCAAAGTTATTAAGTTTATAGACTCCTAGATACTACAATTGAATTATAATCTTTAATGATTCATTAAAATTATTATTTGATTAGCTAGATTTGATAGCAACTTATTATTATTCTAGCATCCTCAATAAATTAATCTATCATATTTTAGCATTAACTCATAGTACGTATGCAAAACAGTTTTCTTCATTAAAAAAAAAAATCTGGATATTAAGTAGTTACTTTTTAAGCCTTAAGCCAATCACGTAAAGACATTAAAGACATTTGCCATCCCATGTATAATGTAACCATTCCAAGAGAAACATTCAAGACAAACATTGTGCTGAATCCATTCAACTCCAAAGTCTGAACCACAGGATCGGTTGATTCCATGAAAACTAATCCTCCACAGATTAATGAGAAACTCACTAACAACTCCATAAATGGTCTGCCAGGTTGATTCATAGTCTTCGTAACAGGAGACATTATAAGCAACATATAGGTAGCTAATCTGAAGAAGCAACCAAACATAAACATTGATCCCCACAACATGTGAATTTCTGAAGAAAGCATCAGCTCCTGAGCGTGCTTGGACATAAGATATCCAGTCCAGAATATGGTTAACACGGGAAAGGGGTTTGGAGAGAATCCAGGAGAAGCCTTGCACACTCTTTCAATGTCGACATCAGATTCTGGCTCCTCTTTTAGATAGTACTCCAAATGAGAGAGTGCCCGTTCCCTACGCCATTGATTTGATTTGGCCTCGGTCAAAACACCACAAAGACCACAACCGATGTAAATGAAGGCAATTGAAGCATGTTGAAGATCCTTAGCGGAGAATGCATTACCTGCATTAGATAAATGTTCCAAGAACACATTAGTTGTACCGTAAAATAAAATCAACGAGCTTTCCACCATTTCCATAGTGCAAAGTCCCGACGATTGTAGTCTATTCCAACGAGACCTTATGAGATCATTTTTGGTGACGAATTTATGATTCCATGCCCAACCAAGATTGGTAAACCCACCACAATAACGAGAAAGAGTGAGTATTCCATATAAAATGAACACCCCACCCTTAATGAAATGGGCCAAAAGATTAAAGACAGCTTTACCCTTTCCTAATGCTAAAAAGGTTGCCACCCCTGTTGGCATGTATACCCAGAAATAAACCATAAGCCCCCATTGAATTAAGCTGAAACCAATGGAAGAAACAGATCCTAAATACTGTACCACTGAAGCTACCGCATAATTACGTGACATATTTTCAAGTATGGACGAAGGTATGATCATTGGTTTATTAGATCTTTTCAAACGATGCAGAGGTAATTCATCAAGTGAGTCATTGTCTGTATGAGTACTTTCAGAATCTCTTGATTCCTCAAAATCATGGTAAAACTCTGGCAGATTATGACGGGATAGATCATAAAGGGTGATATTAGATGCATCATCATTGATACTATCATAAGAATCCTTTTGGTTTTTATGAACTATTTGATGAATGTAGCGGACGAAAGCAAATATTATGCTCATTATGTTGCCAGCAAACAACAAGAAAGTCATTTTATGATAAACATTTCCAGGGTATAATTGCTCAGGGAGTGTACCCATAAATATCCAGTAACAGAAGACACCTACGCATATTGATGCACTGTGAAGAAACAATACTCCCAAGTGTAGAGAAAATCTTTTCGCATTGTTTAAAACCAAAGTCAAAGGATATGAGAAAATAAATGCCCCCCATACCAACACGATATGAGCCCAAAGCCAGCCAGTGGATCCACCACCATTGAAATAAGACTTCTGTGCTTTAAAGTCTTCCCACCATATCCGTTCTTCAGGAAGTAAATCTGTTTCCATTATGGGCATGCCATGATGATTATGTTCCACGTGAGGAACCGGAGTGGCCGAAGGATGTTCCTCATCTACGGAAGTCATTGAACCCATATCTTGATGAACATGTTCATGCTCATCTCTCGAAAGAACATCATTGTTATGGTCAACTAATTCTATATTGCCTCTCTTCACGGGAGCAGTTTGCAGCAATGTTACATGTCCTTTTTTCACGATTTTGAAGTTTCGAGTGTTGTCGAGCTCATCTAAACCCAATGAGACGTTAACAAACCACACAAGTGCAATTAATGCTTGACTTAAAAGCATTTGTATAAAAGTTCTCCTCCTGGTAAGTAGTTAATGAAAATGAATAAAAGCTATTGGCATTACAAGACATATATACGATGAGGATCGGCAACCCCGGCCCAAACGGAAATAACTAATCACGTTAGTATAAAGGGTCGTATGGGCGGCTAAACGTATTAGCGCCGCATTTGTTCTTTACGGCAGGTTCCGGCCGAATCCTATTCTTGCTTAGTTATTGGCAAGAGTGCAGATGACTACAGGTGGAAGGTCATGCGAGAAAACTAGTAATTATAAGACAACTGCTTGAGCTAAGAAATTTACACGAGGTTCCATACAATCTTAACGAGCAACTCCAACATTTAAATACCACACGATTAGAGACAATTCATCAGTATCATCTATTCGGTGATCATTTCCTGGTGATTATGAAATATCCGGTTATGACTACATGGTAATCATAACTGTACTCCCATTGACTCGTGCATATTAAATCCGCAGAGGAGTATGTACACATTCTTTACTAGAATTTTCTTGCTACCGACGGAAGATAGCACCCCATTTTAACTAATTTTTCACTATGGGAATCGGCAGCCAAGGGTTGAGACACGTACTTATCGGAATGGTTAATAACACGTTCCTACTTGATCTCTTGTATCCATTCTTCAGTAACCGGTAAAATACGTTAAATGCGTTAAAGCTGCTTACCACCTTCAGTTTTAGGGAAAGAACAAAGTTTCAGCAGCGCTCATTATCCCGTGCTGAGTCTTGGCAGGAAAAACCGGATACCTAGAAATTTGTTCCGCATGGTCCTCCTTACCTCAATACATGTTCCAAAAGGCTAAACGTTAGATCCTCATAGGGACGTTGTCCTTGCAACGGATAATGTGAGACATATGACCATTTGTAAAGGAGTTAAGAGCAAGCATTCCTACGACCTCATCTTTTTTTTTTCATGTAACTCACCCTTTTTTTTCCTGCAACTTATTATTTACTTACTAAAAGGGATTAATGCGTTAGCAATCCTTCCTGAGCTAACCATAATAATTGGCGGACGAACTAGGAGCAAGTTACCCTGCATCGCACAATTAAGTTTTAAGTACGGAACGACGGCAAAATTTTCCTGAATGTCTTACTAGCCATAAAAGGTGCATGCAAATCTTTCTCGTTTCCCAATACAGTAATAGGTCTCACAGACGTGCAGTCTCTCATCTAGACTTATTGCTAAGCTCATTGCAACGCAAAAGGTTTATCATTGTCGTGCATTTCTATACAAGTATCCCTATAATGCATTTCTTCTTGTGAGGTAATCAAATCTCGAATAAGTGTATCCAATAAAGGGTAAGTCTGCTTTGACTTTTTCATCCTTCTGCTCATGAGCTCTCTTGAGAGCAGGCGAGTCCGGTACATTCTCCAACTCATCGGTGGGGAAAAATCTAGTATCGGTAATAGATCTTAACTTGGGAATAAATGGGGCATCGACATTTCTTATAGTATCCCAATCGACTCCTCGGAAAAATGGATGATTCTTGATTTCATCAGCCCCTCCAAATCTACCTAATCTATTCTCAGCATTTGTTAACAACTTTCTGATCAAATCTTCACTCTCTGGTGACAAATGTATATCTTCTGGTATTTGAAGAGTCTCTCTCCAGTTCAAAATCTTTCTGTAAGTATCATGAGGTGTCTCTGAGCAGAACGGTGGCCAACCAATCAAACACTCAAACATAATAGCACCCAAGGACCACCAATCACATTCTTGTCCATATCCTTGATGAATGAATATCTCAGGTGCAATATAATCTGGTGTACCCACAGTAGAGTATGCCATAAGTCTTCTGGACTTTCTCCAAGTTTGCATTTGTTGTCTGTTGGACATGGTCAAGTTAATAACATCTACCATCATGGAGTTTCTACCGTTGGTAGTGGCCATCCCAGAATTTGGATGCAAATGTTGATTATCACTCGGTGGTCCCTTTTCTAAAAGTTTCTTGTAATAATTGGAATCGTGAGATTTATGAAAACCTGTGGAAAGACCAAAATCCGTCAATTTGATATGTCCTCTGATATCAATCAAAATATTATCAGGCTTGATATCTCTGTGAATAAAGCCCAACTTATGAATGGCTTCAATGGCTAAAACACATTCTGCCATGTAAAACCGGGTTATATCCTCAGTAAAGATTTGCCATCTAATAAGCATAGTCATCAAATCCCCCCCAGGTAGAAATTCCATAATCAAGTATAAATACTGCAAATCTTGGAAGGAATAATATAATGAAACAACCCATGGCGAATCACTCCCTGCTAATACATCTCTCTCAGACTTGACATGAGCCAATTGATCCTTCTTGTACATTTCAGATTTTAATAAAGTCTTCATAGCATATATCTTACCCGTGTCCTTCTTTTGTACCAATCTAACTTCTCCAAAAGCACCTTTACCTATAACCTTAACCGTTATGAAATCTTCCAATGATAATTTTGTACGTCTTAACCTCAAAAATTGGGATTCTTTCCTTCCCAAATTCTGAAGTTGACGGTTCTTCCTTTCTTCACTAGATCCAGCACCTTCATTCATCACCTTATGTTCCAAATCGAGTCTCCTCTGATTTCTTTCAATGGCATGACTCACAAGCATTTGATAACAATTTTCAATCTTCAACTTCACCGCTGCTGCCTTATCCTGAACAATATTGTCTAGCTTACTGGGTTGCCTGTTAAAATACATGTAATTTGGGTTATCTTCCTTGGTAATCTGTCTATCTGAGGTTCCTAGCTGACTACTGGCTTGAAGTGGTTTGGCAGAGTGTGCTTTGATTGGCAGGCCTGAAGATCGCAATGGCAGCTGTTGTGCTTGCTGTGTTTTCTTCTGTGGAGATGTATTGAAAGTTTGCATTTGAGGTTCAGCCTGTTGTGCTCTCTGAGGAGAATATTGAGGTGTAAGATCTGGGGCCACTGGTAAAGGTTGTCTTTGAGAAAACTGTTGAACGCCTACTGTTTCTTGTTTTTGTTGCATCTGTTTAAGCATTTCTTGTGATGAAATCAGATTCGACGATGGGGCAAACTTTTCATTAGAAGCAATAGAGTTCGCAGCAGATCCATTGCTAAATTCAGATAAGTTTGCACTGCTATTATTATTCAACTGAGTGAAGTTCGATGTTGGAGGCCTGAAGTTCAACGAATCTATCGATTGAAGTTTGCCTCCACCAAAGTCACCGGTGTTAAAAGTAGGAGATCCGTTAGGAAACGTGTCGTATTGATTTATAGTATCATCATCCATATAACTGTCGTTAGGAACAAATTCTTGTGCCGCCAAGTTATTATTATGGATTCCAAATACGTTGCCATTTTGAGAATAGTCTCCATGATTCAAAGGAGTGAAAGTTGGGTGACTTTGGAACTGGGGCGATGGGCGCAGTTGTTGTTGTTGATACTGCTGATACTGCTGATATTGTTGATATTGTTGATATTGGTCGAATTGACGTTGACCATGTTGCCCTCGCTGTTGTTGTTCTTGCATTTGTTGGTAATATAATTGTTGTTTCTGATGATCGGTTAAGTATTCAAAGTCCATTTTTGGGAATGAGTGACTCCTCTATGTTAAAATCCAAGTAAAAGAGTGAATAAAGATTGAACGGGTTAATATACCCTAGTTAAATGAAACCTATCTTTACGATGGTTGTATCAGTTCTTTAGATCAAATCAAAGATACGAATGTTTGTCTTTGATCCAGAATGATCCACGTTGAATCTTACTCAGCTTCAAATCCCAGATAGTAGACTAAGTAAGATTTTTTGTCCCGCCAACGTGTTTAGTCGTATGAGTTCCTTGTGATGGCCTCTTACGGTGTTAAATAGGATAAAAAGAAAAGGTTGTTTTGTTTAGATTTTGAAACGAAAAAGTGACAGGCGATAAATTATCGGCTAGCGCGCGAGATTTTTTTTTTTCCAATGTTAGCATTGCTTTATGGAAGGTTTGTAGTGTGTCTTCACCGTAGAATTGGGGCGACTCTCGGTAAGTCATCAGTACCGTTTGTGATTACTCGGTATTCCTAGGTTTGCAGGTTTGCACAGCTCAGTATAATTTATAGTTTGCTCGGTACGTCTAAAGGCTGAGGAAATTTCGATGCACTACAGTGTAATAGGGGCAACGACAGGATGACAGTCTTACCATAATATTCAAGCTCATATGTTTATTAATAAACAAAAGAAGTAGTTTTAAACCCCAATTTCTCAGCTATATATATGTGTAAAGTATACAGATCATTAGAAAGTATGAGAAGCTTAAAATTGTAAGGCTTGACCCTTTTGTTTCTTTTCACCACCCAATTCGAAGTGCTTACATCTCTTCAAAGACAATTGAGCCTTAGTTTTACAAGCAACACATTCCAATCTTAAGACAACCTTCTTGGTGGTCTTAGCTCTCTTGTGGAAAATAGGCTTGGTTTGACCACCATAACCTCTTTGCTTACGGTCATATCTTCTCTTACCTTGAGCGAACAATGAAGCCTTACCGGTCTTGTATTGAGTGACCTTGTGCACAGTGTGCTTACGGCAGTTCTTACCCTTACAATAGGTCTTTCTAGTCTTTGGGACGTTAACTATATTTGTTAGTACATGCCATGGGATGCTTTTTAAGTAATTTGAAGACGTAGCATGGACAATAATTGGTTAACATGAAAATAAATCAACAATATGAACTGGTACAATATAGAAAAATATGGTCCAATATTTAATCTCTCAACTATTATTCGTTTGCTATCCACAATTAGCTCTTTTTTTATTCCCTTTTTCTAACCATCCCCTTGGATCAAACGTAATCTTCATGCTCTTTTGATGACATGTCCACGTCTTATGCTATCTCTCAAACCTTAACCTAGATTCTAATTATTACATACCCATCTTGTTAGTCAAAAAGTCTTACTAAGAAAAGTCTATTCCTGAACTTCGTGAACCTAAAAGATAATTAGTTCGTGAAAAATTTTGGGGCGTGGGTACGTGAGAAAAGAAAAAATGTCACAAAAACTAAATCATGTGATTATCCCAGATTTCGTGGTACAAGCCCTGAATTCAAATACACTCTAGACAGAATCTTCGGCACGTGAGATAACAAAGCTACGGTAATCTTTTAGTGCCTCGTGCTGTAATACCTGGTAATTTCTTAAATACTATACGTAAGGAACGCAATTACGTCTGTTTATGTTCAGAATCAATTTTCAGTGTAACATTAAAATTATACGATTTATAAAACAACGTGGATGCATTAAGCCAGGGTCACTGTAGCATAGACAGTGGAGGTTGATGTAGTAACCACAGATCCATCTTCAGAAGCAGCGTAGTAGTCGTAGTCAACTCTGCAAACACCGTTCAGGTTGGTAGAAGTCTGGACATTTGTGATAATCCATGAGTTTACAGAGCTTGGGATTGAATTGACGTTGGTGATAGATGGACCATCTTGACTGGAAGTTGTTGAAGAAGTAGAAGAAGAAGAGGAGGAGGAAGTTGTTGGTGCTGGGACTTCACTTGATTGAGAATCACTTGAAGCTGGTGGATTCCCTGTAGCTTGAGCAGTCTGCTGAGTGCTGGAACCTGGTTGTGGTTCATTGGTCAGTGAACTCTCTGAATCACTGGAGCTTGTTGGAGCAGCAGATGCAGATGTAACTGGGGCTTGAGAACTTGAAGCGTCATCTGGGGATGATGTGGAAGTTGTAGTAGTCTCAGCAGATGGCTGAGGAGCATTTTCAGTTGGCGAAGATGAACTATCTTCGGTGCTGCTTTCATCTTCTGGGGATGATGTGGAAGTTGTAGTAGTCTCAGCAGATGTTTGAGGAGCATTTTGATTTCCTGTTGGCGAAGATGAACTATCTTCGGTGTTACTTCCATCGTCCTCTGAACTTGGAGCAGCATTGGTAACTGGAGTATTTATAAGTGTTGTGTAGGTTGTTGGAGTACCAAAAACAGTTGAAGTCACTGTGGCAGTGTAACTTGTAGTGGTAGTAGTGGATGTATGTGTGTTCCAGTGTGTGTAAGTTGATTCCTGACCTGACACCACATCAGTATTAGTGTGAACATCAGTTACCGTCTTTTGGAGATGTACTATGACAGGGTCATCTCTCTTTCGTTCAATAGCTGCACCAGAAACGAGACTGGAAGCGAGTAAAAAAGTTGACCACGATGTTAATTGCATTGTAGATAAACGAGTGACTTTTCAGTAGGATAAACCAAAAGGAATGACTGAGTATTAAAGCAAGAAGTTAAGTTAACACTTTTTTTTTTAACGAAAGTCTAGTTTAGTGGCCAAGATTTTCTCCAAGGTCAGATAAGCTAGAATATATAAATCATTTAAAACTGACATAAATTGCTGGTAAAAGTTGAAACAAGTAAGTTACTCCGCATATAGAGCTTAAAAGAGTTAATTTCAGTCCTAAACCAGTTTCCTTTTGACTTGACATAATTGAAGTATGTCGTATTCAGCTGGCTAATTGACAGTTTAAGATTTTTGCTGGCTGCGAAAAAGTCAAAAACGGTTACGGGCGCGCGTCCCAAAGTAGCAAGTACCGGAAACTACCATTTTATGCTTGTTAACTAACTAATTAGGAGACTTTCCGAAGAGGAGGATTAGGCATAAGAACTAACGGTTTTAAGGCATGTTGACGTTGCTCACTATGAGTGCTTGCGTACATTAAAGCTTAAAATAGAATGACAGGTTTAAATTAAAGATGTCAAGTTAAATCATCCGGTAGCCTTCAATGATTTAAAAATCTCTCCACATAACACGGATAGACGTATTACTGGAAATATGGTTAGAACTATGGTTAGAACTACGACCAGAACTATGGCTAGAAACGCTACAACTATGGCTAGATATTGACCTAGGAATATAACATTTTAGCCTTGCAAAGACCTTGGAGATACGATAGAGTATAATATTGTGATTTACTGTCTTGTTCAGTGCTGTATTATCATTATATAGTTAAGTCAACGTTAAGGTTACGCATACGGAAGAGCAAGCACCAGTCCGGAAGGGGCGCATATTAATTCAAGTCGCACCGTACAAACAGTTCGCACCGGACTCCACAATACCGGTGAGACGGTTACAGGTCTCTTCACGAGGGACCCTTTGCAAAAAAGGTGTCAAGCGTATGTTTAAAGCATACATAAAATTTCAGAAAGTCGGTCAACTTTCATTTTATTTCGAAATTTATAGACGGTGATATTATGGAGGTAATGATGGCATTAGTTTATCATGATGGCATTAGTTTATCACGTGTAAACTCTCTGTAAACCTTCTAATCTAAAACACTAAGCCCAAAACATTATGTGCAGTTCCTGTTCACCACAATCTAGAATTTTCAGGAGATAGATGAAGCCAGTGCCCAAAGATAAGCTCTTTGAGTGACAAGAAGTAATCATGAGCTGTTAAGCTTAAGTTCATACAGGTGCTACGAATTTGAACGTGAAGGGCTATTTTGTTTGATCTCGCATTACGTTTCGCAAAATCTGAAACCGGAAGTTTACAGTTTCCGTCTACCGTTAACCGTGCTCATCATATAGGAGGCTTTGAAATCTATTTCCCCTCAATCTAATGGTGTATAATCTACTTTGAACAGGTCAGCGTAAACGCCACCCTCAATGCACTCTATCATTCGAGCGATGCCATAGCTTAATCCTTTAGCAACTCGCGATCAGTGTGCAACCGTATGCCGGACCAGACCACAAGCAAAGAGGTTGGCACAAATAAAGATAAAGGCTTGGAAGTTACATTCGCATAGAAGCGGAGGCACGATGTTATGATGAGAGTGTTAGATGAGGGCATTTTGTGGAGAATTCATCTCTATGTAATTATCAATTGCTGTAAAATTATTTCTTCTGCCATCAGATATCTTCAAATACCCGGTCACGACCCACCCACGCCGGTCACCCGACAGTTTTATCGACCACCCGCAACTCCCTCGAAAAATTCCGACTTGTTTATATTCTTTATCCACATATCTACAACTCGGTAGCTGATCTCCAAAGTAACTTTAGCTACCTTACTTACGACACAGAACTACCGTCACATCATATTGAAGTCTGCTACTCATAAGAGTAGTCCAAAGTCTATTGTTTAAACGGTATTCCTTTTCCTTAGAAACCTGTTTAAGGGGGTTGTTATTGATTCTTTTTGCACAAGGGTCTCAAAGCACCTTAGTTATAAATAACAAGGCACTTTTCGAATTTACATCCGACTCAGAAAATCATTAGCTGATCTGGTAACTTGTTTAACCTGTCGTATCTTTACAAGCTGTACTGTTGTTGTTTCAGTAATTCAGTTTTATTGTTAAACATAGGTCTCCAGTCTGACCGTAATTGAATCAAAGCAACATATACAATGAGTTACTTCTCAAATCATAGTAACCCGCTATCATTTTCGTCTTATGGACAAAGCCAAATTCCTCAGCGAAGCTTGGGGAACTTGGGATCATTAGGTCATCCAAGTCAGTTGGGTCACATTGCGGGTCAGCCACCTCAAGCAGATCCCAACTCTGCTGCTGCAGCTGCCGCTGCCGCGCAACAACAGGTTGTTCATCATGCTCAACCACAACCAGATGGAACTTCTGTGTCTCCCAACTCACAGGCGTCTCAAGCTGCTCATCTGGGAAAGAAAGAACGTAAAAATCGTCCAGGTCAAAAATTTGGCGCCAAAAAGAAATCCTGGGTATGGTCTTGGTTTGTTCAAGACTCTCAAGATCCTAATATTGCCGCTTGTGACTACTGCGGGAAAATAATAACTAGACTTCCCTCGGATAAAGGTTCACCTAAAAAGCTCAGCGAGCATCTTAAGACTCATAAACTCACCAAAGATTCAATAAACAATTCAAGGCCTATACCAATAGATGGTAATGGTATAACTTATGCTCCAAATGGGATTCCGTTGGGCTATCCTTCTAATTTCCAACATCATGGTCCATCGGCGACACCTAATGATCCAAACGTTAACCCTGATGCAGGTGATGAATTAGGGCATGTCAAGAAACCTGCTGCCATAGGGTCGGTCGGTCCAGGCATGAAAAATTACAAAAATAGAACTCAATTGAGTAATATTGATGCTTCTTTAGCCCCGTTTGGGATATCGTCAAATAGAAGGTTTCTTTCGACAGAATTTGATAACTCGCCTTATTCAGCAATGAAATTTCATAAGCATCTTATGAAGTTCTTAACCGAAAATAAGCTTTCGATAAATGTGATAAAATCACATTCTTTCCAGCAACTTATTTATGATTTGCGTTCGGATTCTGTTACTGAGTTGCTAGAGTTGACAGGACTTTACAGTTCACTTCTTGAAGTGAGTAGGTTCGATGGTGCACCAGGGCAATCATCTGCTGATGGTTCACATGAGCCGGGTAGCTCATTGGCTTCAGTTAACGAAGCCAGTGTTGTTAATACACTAGCTCAGGCGGTAGAACAAAAAGTTAATGCTGCCAGTGGAACTTGAAGGTATCTACCATTGATACATTGACCAATCGATTATGTTCAGAATATCGCAAATGACTATCTGTTAGTTTACTTCTTAAGGATACGGTGATTTTATTATGACCGTTTTCGCTTGTCTCGCTTTCATATCTGTGGCGGCTTACTTGCTACGAAGACGGTATCTAGAAAGGTTTTTAACTTTTAAGAGTAAGCAAACGAGTAGTATGAAAGAGTTAAACGTTTCTCTGTGTACAAATAGACACAAATTACCTCAAAAGCCTCGCTATCACTGCATTACGAACTTCTATCTGGAAAGTGAAGATCATTGCTTTATCTAATATTATCTAACTATCTATTGTCAACTTTGAATGTTATTCATAGACGGTAAGCTACTTGTAAATTAAGTTATTTTAAATAAAAGCTCAATGAATGAATTCTATTGTAAGACGCTGTATAATGCTAAATTAGATCACTACGAGAATTCTATAGATTAATCACTATATAAAGTCATTGGTTTCTATTGGTTTCCAGTCTGGCTGGACCTAAACCAGTAAATGAATCTTGATTAGGCACCAGTGTAAGAGGATCGCCTTCCACAATGCCTTCAATAACTTCGGGCGTACGTAAAGATTCCAAGTCATTAGGATGAAACGACGGCGAAGGTGTTGGCATTGAATTCAACCTAGGTATAACCAAGGGGGTATTTTGTCCCGAAGAAGCTTCCGAATAATTGGGAGGACTTAAGGCACTGACAAGATTATAAGTAGGGGGGACTTCACTATCCCAAGCGATACCCAAACCTGAGCGCTCGGTGAGTTTGAGTTTAAATTGCATTCTAAACACTCTTGCGACTCCAGTGAGAGTTCCCAATTTGGTGTGAATTTCTCTTGACTGGTTAGAAAAAGATGAGGCATGAGAATCCACAGGACGTATAGAAGGAGATTCTGAATATTTTCCGAATCTTCCTCTGTCGCTGCTGTTAGAAGGTACAGTTACTATTGAAACTGTGCTTGGTACTGCCTCTTCAATAACCACGAATTCAAAGATAAGTGTATGGTCAACAAAGACCCCTAAGTTAGGGTCATCTATGTCACAAGACACATTACTACCGGGGTGAATCGAATCGTCCAATGGTCGAGAATCACTTGATATTTTACTAACATTATTGGTAGAGCCAGTGGAGAATAGTGAAGCATTAATTTGGGCCACGAGCTCCACTCTCCCAGACGAAGAGAAATCAGACTTCCATCCTGATCTCATTTCTCCATTGCTTACGGTTCTAACTTCTTCGAGGTATATATCTTCTTTCCTTTCATCAAATGCAGGGTTCCGTTGTGTAGTCAACAGGGGGGTTACTTGAATAGAGTTTGTACCCGTAATAAGCTGTTCAAGAGGATCTAAAGACTCATTTTGTGTATCACCATTCTGTTCACAACGTTCGTCAATATCTGCTTCAGAATCCCCCACAATTGCGTCTTCGCTATCACCCATACTAGATTGATTTTCTATACTGGCAGGGTTCTCATTGACATTCATCGACAGAAACCCAGGATAGGTCGAAAGCGCCAAAGATGTAGTGATTGTACTGTGATGCTGAACTGGTTTTGAATGAGAAGCCTGGGTTTTTTTATTAGAATTACGAAGTTTTCTTTCAGAATTTTCCAAAGCGACTAGTTTCGGTCTATGCTTTTCACATGTATTAGCTCTAATTTTCACGCATTCTTCAATTCTCCAATTTGCCTTTCTCATTCGCCAGCGTCTGTCACCCTTCTTATTGACCAAATTATCTAGAGTGAACTCTATGGCAAACATTGACTTTGGATATACAACATGAGGCAAAACTGCCTTTGCCGTTATGTCCGTGGTGGGAAAAATACGAAGTGAATTTCTATCAGGTCCTCTCAATATCAGCCTGCTGATATTTATGGGGAGTATGACTTCTTTATTAGGGATTCCAGTCCTCTTTGGAGTAGTAGCCGTAGCGACAATTTGATATTTTATCCAAGATCCAGATTGCAGCGATCCTAACCTTGTTGTAGCAGGTAACGACCCGGGAACTAAATGACTGAAAGGATAAGCATGTTTCCCCAGTAAGAATTTAGTCTCTGAGGTCACAACATCCCATCTGGCAAGTACATTTTGCTTCTTCGTGCAATTCTTGCAGTTACTCGCGGCAGAAGAAGGGAGTATAAATGGCTTGGTATATTTTATGTTTTGCACCAACGATAATGTAACGGTATCTAGATCCACTTCTTTCTGTGCAGCGTCCACTTCGAGTAATAGGAGTCCAGATAATATGAATCCGGTTGAATCGCATGGTTCCCCGTATAATGTCACCGGTGGTGACTCTAGTTCGATTGTAAGTTTGTAGGGGGGATTCGTACGACTGGAATCCAGATTCCCACTACGACTCCCAACTGACAGATAACTAGCATGTGGACGTAAGGTATCTCCCTCGCCTTTTGCATTATTATGTCTATCATTTGAATCACGTCTTGCCCGATCACCATGGCGCAAAAAATTTGTCAAGATGGTCATTATATAAATTATGACTATTATTTACAATGAGACAATACTTGAGGCACTCTTTATAATCGATCGAGCCTGTTTTTTGCCGTTAATCTCCCACCCCTATAATCTCTTTCACGTCACTGTATCTCCTCGATACTTTCTGACACGTCTATCTCAACGGTCCTAATAGTATGTGATACGTTTCACTTCTGGAAAATATATCCACTCGATACTCTTGTGATCTGTCTCCTTGGCTGACTTTTCAAAGGACAAATTTTTCACTTGGCTTGGTTTATTCTGTAGCCAAAAAAAAAAAAATATCAGCTGTGCGATATCTTGCTGCCACTCATCATCTACAAAATTAGGGTAAAGAATCTATAGCGTTTTGAATCCGTATGAATAGTAGGAGCTAGAATCGGAAATATTTGATACAAATAGCACTATTAATATGGAAAAACGTTTGGTGGTGGACAATGGGTCCTATAACATCAAAGCGGGCTTCTCAGGTGAACCTCTAAAAGTCCAGAATGTTATCAGTAAAACAAGAGATGGTGGGTTACACATAGGGAACGATTATTTAGAGCAAGCCAACAATTACTCGGCTATTCAATTCAAAAGACCATTCGATCAGGGTCATTTGGTCTCTTGGGAAACTGAGAAGCCGATATGGGACTCGACACTTGACCATTTGCATTTAAAGAGTGATGACTATTCTAGTACACACTTAACGTTGACGGAGACACCCTTCCAGCTTCCTCAATTATCAATCAACACTGATCTGATTGTTTTTGAAGAATATGGCTTTGGAGAGTACTACCGTTGTCTTGCTGCTTCACTTGTTCCTTGGAGTTATGGGAGCGAATCTGACGTGAAAAGTGAGTCTTTCTACAAACCAGACTACAATTTAGTCGTGGACTCGGGTTACTACTCCACTTGGATTATTCCTGTAATTTATCAAAAGGTGTATTGGAAGGGAGTTAAAAAACTTCCCATCGGAGGAAACCTTTTGAATGGACTTTTACGCGAAATGATTTCATTTCGTCATTATGATGTAACTAACGAACCTATCTTGATCAATACCATCAAGGAAAATACTTGCTTTGTTGCCGAAGATTTCTCTTCTACTCTTAAAAATAAAGAGAAACATGTGACCGAGTTTATTCTACCAGATTTCAAGACTACAGCTACTGGTTATGTTAGGGACAAGAATTCCAAGGTATCTCCTGAGGCACAGTCGCTTGTACTTAGTGACGAAAGATTTACAGTTCCTGAGTCGTTTTATCATCCAGAAATAGTGTTTGATAATAATACTTCTCAGGCTAATTCGAATTTGTTGTACACTGCTTCGATGAAAAACTTGGTGGACTTAATGGTAGATTCGATCAAAAGTTGTCCTGAAATTGTCCAACCTCTCTTACTGGCTAATATAAGTGTAGTAGGAGGTACTGCAAACTTACCAAATTTCGAAAATCGTCTTATTAATGAACTTAGACGTGAGCTCCCTCTGGACTGGACGGTAAAATCAACACGATCAAAAACCAACCTGAATGATCAAAGAGACGTGACAGCATGGTATGGCGGTGTGAGCTTGGCTTCGAGTGATATACTTCCCAATATAAGTATAACAAAGCAGGAGTATTTTGAGCATGGTGCCAACTGGTGCCAAAAACAATTTGGATTCAAAAACCAATCATTTAAATAGATAATGAGCATGATGTATTAGTATATTAGATATGAATATATAATTTTCAGTGATACTTCTTCTCTATGCAACCTGAAACAAGTGATTTGCGTTCAAGTAACGAGAAAAACAGAGCCAGCCATAACGGAACCATACCATTTGACTATAATGTCCGTAAGCCATTGCAGCATAGCTGGCACTGAGCATGTTAAGATCAGAATATATCTTGAGTGATGATCCAAGAGCAGTACCTTTATTTGCAAGCTTGATATGGATATTAACTCGAAAAAACTTTCTGATCACGGTAGTGAAATGGTCCAAGAAAAGCTCTATATTTGTCACCAATGTAAAGGAGTACTTTTCCCAAAAGTTAAGACTTTTTAACGCAAACATTTTGATGGGTTGACTTGCTCTTCTATTATGTATCGTCACAAACTTCCTTGATCCATGATGTAACGCTATATGGTTTGGGTGGTTTGACACACCTTTACTGTCAAAGGTTATAATCATCTTTGGTGCTTTGGACTTATCACGGGATAGATGTGAAGTCAAAATGTTCACAATCTTATCTGTATTCCATGCTTCATTCATGCCATCCTTGAATTCAGATAACACGGTGATATGCTGAGGTTGGAATCCCAAGATCCGGGCACTGCTATACAATTCATTTTCTCTGATGACGCCCAATGACTGATCTATCGCATCACCGTTTGAAAGACACACTAAATGTACCTGGTTGCTGTTTTTAGGCTTGAGACTCTCAAGAATCGTAGGGGAAAAGAACATCACCTCATCATCTGGATGAGCAATGACAAAATACACAGAACTATTTTGGATAGGATTCTCAGTGGGCCATACTAGTGAATTATAAGGGTAGCTGGAATCATGAAACCGGCTGCTCTGTATTTGCTTATCAGCATATCTGACATAAATCTGGGGAATTATGGTTGAAGAAACAATCCATAATGCAAAGGACCCCCCTATGACACGAAATATCACACTTGGAAACGTTGAAAACATTCTAATGTTCCAAAAGATGGCCCAATGCCTTTAAGTTTTTGAGCTTCAGCTGAAATATCTTTCATAGTCTAGTCCTGTAGATAAGGTTCACGGCTTTGGTGTTGGTTGCATAAACCAATTCGGATTTACAATTTATACACTCAAACGCTCTATAAATTTAAGCTCTATGCAATATCTTATATCATAATATTGATTGTAAACTACTTTTTCGACACGAATGTGTAACCAGTGTTCCAAACGACATCAAACTTGGTGTCGGAAGTCCAGCCAAGTTCGGTTTCCAATTCCTCAAGGAAGAGCTTGATCACATCTACCTTTCCATCGGTGGCATCTACAAAGGCTCTATAGTTACTATAAGTTCTCAAATATCCCACGAATTGTTCTAAGGTGCTATCAAGCTTCTCGATACTCAAGTCATTGGTTGATGGATGTTTTTTCGTTTCATAAGGTTCGAAAGCATTAATGACAATTCTGTTGAAGAGCTCCTTTGGAATTGCCTTATTGACTACTTCTAATTTGTCTCTGATAATACCTCTTCCAGGATATTCCCAATGGGGACCCATATACCTGTTGTCATCATAAATGTACTTGTTATATATTTCTCTTGCCTTTTTCAATGACTGCTCCTTGGGAATGCCCTTAGCGGGTCCCCGAAAGTCAACCACTACTGGATCAAGATAATACCAATATGCTATAGTACCTCCAGGTCTTAACAACTCATAAGAGCTTTTAAAGAATAGATTGAAATCTTTGAACCAATGGATAGCCTGAGCCACCGTTATCAAGTCATATGACCCCTTGTGAGCTTTCGATGAATCTCCATAAAGGAAATCCTCGGCGTTACCAATTTCAAATTCAACTCGCCCTCGGGCACCTTCACCATAAGCCTCGATATTTTTATCAATCGATGACCTCGCCGTCTTAATCATATTTGTTGAAGGATCGAGGCCAGTAACCTTTTGTGAAATATCTAGTAACAGATAGGTAGCTTTACCAGTACCACATCCTAAATCAATTGCTCGTGGAACAGGCACTTTTGTTCCTTTTGATTGGATATAGTCTCCTAAGATGCGATAAAAAGATCTAGGGTAGTGAGGTCGGAAGGCATCATATTCAAAACTCTTGAATGTAGCTCTTGAAAAAGTGGACATAACGTATGATATTACATTCAAAACAAACCAGGATTAATACAATTATAGTGGACAATTCTACGATTAGCAGCCTTTTATATGACTTCTATAATATTTTCGGTTCCGGGTTTCGGCACTCCTGTACCGTTTTTGGCTTACAGAATGTGTCAAAATCGTGATGTTACTTAGTTATATTCATTAAAAAGTAACTGAGAACTAAATATTCCTCAAAGGAACATCCTAGGCAGATAGATAAAATTACATTATGTACAAAGGGGCCCTCATGGACGCTGAGACAAAGAATCATCAAATGAAAACCCCCGCGAACCATTGTCATCGAGGAATGGGACCAACCCCAAGGATCCATCGGTCACAAACTCATCAGGCATGCCTTGGAAGTCGACCTTGAACGGATCAAACATCAATATATCTTCAATATTGTCATTTTCGAAGGCATAATTATCATATTCAACGTTACTGGCATTATTGGTGTTATCATTAATCAAGTTCATCAGATTATCATTCGTCGGACTAATATTCATAGGAACCTCAGTTTTTATTGATGTCTGTCTCTTACTCTCAATTGGTGTGAATTGTCGTGGCGAAACTTGACGTGAAATATGAGTATCTTTTTGATTATTGGGTTCATTGCCATTCAATGATGACGAATTTATAACCTCATTGGCCAATTGAGAAGTAGGTCCTCTTCTATCAACTGCGGGTCTAAGAACTGGCTGCCTTGCAGGAGCTGGAGACTTCTTTTTAACGGCTTTGGTGACATTCAAATCTAGAATGGTTAACACTGCCAAATCCATCAACTTTATCGAACTCTTTTTCATTCTTCCTGGCAGATAAGAATTTGACTCGGCAACCATGTGTGACAAGCAATCGAGTAACAATTGCTTCAGATGCTGGAAGAGTGTACCTCCTCGTATGTAGTCTAAACTACCTTGAGCCACAAGCAAGGTGTAGCGTGCCATCTCTCGAGATACATTAAGGGGGATAGGCAACCCCACTGCACCAACTTTGCTATTTACCCCTTCAGTCGACAGAGCATGAAGACATTCCAAAAGTTGAATCGACAGCTGTTGAATCATAGCACCTCCTTTCATCAAAGTTTCAGAGGCTGAATGTAGCGTCTCATTCTTCAAGTCTTCATGCTTCAAATTCTCATACTTCAAGTCCTCATGCACCAAGCCATCACGTAAGTCCTCACTATTTTCCTTTCTGCGAGGCCTAATTGGCACATACTTGCCTTCACTATGCCGTTGAAGAGCACTATCCCGTGATATTTTTTCTTTTGCTGAAAGCATGACATCATGATGATCACCATATTGTGAGATCAACGGGAGATATATAAGGATTTTTGCATGGTAATAAAGAAACATTAATACAAGTTGGTTTCTAGAGAGTTTGGAAAGTTCAGAAGATGGTTTGGAGAATCCATTGGTGTCAATCTCGAATTTCAAGTCACTAGGAAGTTCACGACGCCAACTTTCAAGAATTCCATCTCTAGCTAAAGCTTCATTCTGGAAATCTGATGCATCGAATCTTGAAAAAATTGCATCCAATATCCCCGCTAATACTTTACAATAACGCATATAACTCAATGCAAGTTTCGATACTTTACCGACAATGGCCAACCTTGTATTATTCACAACCAAAACACTTTCCAGAACATCGTCATCATCTCGATCACCAGAGAATGGCATGGCACACTCTACTTCAAAGTCCTTAAGCAACCTGGGGACACCAAGATTGAGTGAAGAATATACATCAAGACAGTAAATGCACCAAAATAATATACGACGTTCACCCTGGCGAAAGTTGCGTATGTTGGCACTTTCTGTGCTAGAACTTATCCCCAAAACTGCCGCAGGGCACCTATGAAGTCTCAATTGTTGAGCCATGGAGATTGCCCTACCACGAAGCTCATAACATGTAGTCAAATCACCAATGGCTAAACAGTATTGAAGTGCCAATGTGAGGATTTGAAGAGATTGAACCGAGCAATATCTTGATATTATACAATTAGGACGAACAAATTCATGAATAAGATGGTCAAAATATTCTAGTTGGTGACTTTTAACATTGAAATCACTGTCGCCTACATTAACCTCATCTTCGCCCAGTGACAACATACTCAAACTCACCACTAAAACGATTATAGCACCGAATTTCTCCACCAGATCATACAACGCTGGGGGGTTATTCCCACTGACCACAAATCCCTGTTCAAGGTAAGATACCCAAGTATCGTATTGTTTTAAAAATGTCTGTTTATCTATTACGGGTAAGATATTGCCCCATTCACTAAAATAAACCATTATTAATTTATCTAGATCGATTCTGGAGTGAGGCAAATGAAGCAAATGAGTGATGAAATACGAGGCTTCGTCATCTTTCAACCGTATTACATCTTCACGATCCATTAATAATTTATGCAAAACATCCAGATCTTTGATTTTGCTCTTGGGAGTCCTTTCTGGAGCCTCTTTAAGCAACGCTAACGAATTTGCAGCTAATATAGCTGGTTTCAGGTTGTACCCATAAGCTTGGCACACTTTCGCTAAAAGAGTAGGAATGAATAAAGTTTCTTCAGTCAGTCGAGGAACTGACATTGCTACTAATGAAGTAAGCATCTGTTGTTTATTTTGTAGTTCATGCTTCGTTTGCATTTTAGCAATAGCCGTTGCAGCAGCAAAAGCACCAGGGGCCGGGTCGACCTCTTCTGAAGAAGCCCCAAACGTGAGTGGCTTGGTATGCGAACTTACCAGCAGATCATCTCTAATACCTGCTAGACTGTCCGTAGCACTCACAAGGCTATCATTATCATCACTGAAATTAACAGAACTCGCTAACTCTCTCCCACCTTCATGGACAGAACCTATCACAGATACAGGCCTATCATGCAAAGAATGAGGGTGGTCGGCACATCCACAAGGACAACCATCTTCGTGAAGCTTCTTTTGAAGACGAGATAGATTAGAAGAAGTTAAAGAGTCGTTAAAACTACCTTTTCCACCTTTACCGTTTGCCATCTCTAGTTGTTCATCTCTCAAATCCACTAAGCCAACTAGCCGTCTATTTTCAGCCTCAAGTTGACGTATCCTCTCCTCCAAGGTCTCGGTGTATCCCTTGGGGAAAGCCCTTCTCGAAAGCCGATCGGACACAATACACTGAATGCCAATGGCAGCACATGAAGAACATGTGGGTTTTTTTCCATCACACTTGGTTTTCTTTGCTCTACACCTATCACAAGCCTGTGCTACCCTCTCTATGGAACTCCCCGGGGTTTTTATAGTCTTGGTATTTGTCGTTGAACTTCGTCTCTTGATGTCCATAGCTACTGATACCTAAATTTTTCAACAAAAGAAAGCTTTGGCACCAAGTGCTTCTAAAAATATTTTGCTTAAGGTTTAACCCAGTGCTTTTGGATTATATAGGGCCCTTTTGGTTTTAATACCTTTTTCCGTATGATTTTTCAACAAAATAACCTCTGATGGTTGTGATAACGTCGCAGTAGCAGCTAATGCGATCTGACTCACTGCTTGGCACACGACCAAATCACACGTCAAAATGCATTGTAAGCCTTATTGCACAATAGAATAGAGTGATAGGTTTGCTGTTGTCTAGCCTGAAGACATTTTCGATGGCGAAGCGAGGTAGGGTGGCCAGAACACCCAGGAAAAGGATAAAGGTTGAAGTGAAGGAAGATGTCGAGGAAGGGAAGCTAGAAAACGAGAAGAAAGATGTGAAGGAAGAATCCGGTCTGGAACTGGAAACTAGCGTCAAGGCAGAAACCGAAAGAGACTTGACTCCTTCTACTGATATAGAATTAGCAGAAGACAAAAAAGATGTTGCGTCCAATATATTTAAAGAGGCACAACCAGGAGAAGGTCCTGATGGATGGTGGAAAATATACAATGAAGTCGCAAGAATGAGAGCTAAGATTACTACTCCGGTGGATACCCAGGGTTGCGAAAGAATGCCCGAAAGTATTTGTCCTGGAATAAGAAAGTTTGATCCTAAACGTTATCGATTTCAACTTCTCGTATCGTTAATGCTCTCATCACAGACTAAAGATGAAGTTACTTTTGCAACAATGAAGATCCTTAATGATTATTATCATATATATGGCGGTCTTTGCATAGAAGGAATATTGGCTACAGATGAGAGACAATTGGATACTCTCATTGGAAAAGTAGGGTTCCATAATCGAAAGTCCGTCTACATCAAAAAGACATGTGAAATTCTTTTGGAGAGGTACGATGGAGATGTTCCGAAGACTATTGAAGCTATTGTGGGACTTCCTGGGATTGGACCAAAAATGGGTTACTTATTGCTTCAAAATGCTTGGAGAATAAATCTGGGGATAGGTGTAGATGTCCATCTTCATCGTTTAGCCCAGATGTGGGGGTGGGCACCCAAGTCTAATAATCCTGAGCAGACTCGAGCCGCTCTTGAAAAGTGGCTACCACAAGAGTACTGGGCTGATGTCAATCCACTCATAGTAGGATTCGGTCAGGTTGTATGTGTTCCTCGAGCATCCAATTGTGATATATGCCTGTTATCCAACGGGTTATGTAAAGGAAGGAATAGAAAACTCAAGCCTCCCATAAGTGAAGAAAGGAGATCAAAATTGATGAAGCAGAGAGGTGATTTATCGGCATTGATAGAAGAGGCGAATAATTGGTAGCATCATGGAACTTGTGAATAGAGTAATATAGATAAACAGTTTCATGTTTATGTAGTAGCTGGCGTATAATGTGCTGGTCGTTCGTTTTGCAGTTTGAGATGCGTTCGTAGCCTAAATTCGTTATCTCACATGGGTCTTAAGTCATAAAGCAAAAATGTCAAATATGACACGATCTTGCGACTAAAGTGAATTTCACCGAGGTCGAAGCGCTCGTTAGCTTCCGATCTGTCAGTCTTTAACTCAAGCCTGCATCTCACACGTCAATAATCTTTGGATTGACCTTACACAATAATGGCATTCATAAGCAATTATACCTTCCAACAGTTGCAATTTACTTAATTAACCCATTGAAAGTCCAACGTAGAGTTAACTATCGATTCACAACTCTAAGCTATTTCACAGGAAAGCATTATGCTGGCTGCAACCTGGGAAAGCATGTTAGTACTAGTGACTACATGGACCTAAACCTTGCGACCCCACATTTCGCGCTTATCAAGCCCTCGGTGTCCTCACCGCGGACGATGTTGAAAGCGAAAGAGAAAGTCGTGTGGGAAATCAAAGCATGCTCAAAGAACTTTGGGCTTCACAAATTTCCAGCGCCATCTTCTCGCTAACTTTGCGCCTCGTGTCACTATGAAGGGTCGCTACGCACACCACCCCGCGCAAGGATATCTTTTTTCAGAAATGAAACCCCTCTCCCGCAAAGTCCTCGGCCACAATTATCACATGAGCGTGAATTTTATTAACAGTCCTTGTATATAATGCAACAGCGATCCTCAAGTTGAAAATAATTATAAGATTACTTAGTTAATTGAAGTAGCTCAATATAACAAAATTTTGATACAATGTCTGACGTTACTGCTGATGGATTCAATGCCTCTCCATTATTCAAGGAGTTGGCCGATGGTTTAAACGACCCAGCCTTGAAGAAGAAGGCCATCGATGGTGTTAAGGCCAGTATCGTCTTAACTTTGAAGAACAAGGAAGGTAAGGATCAATCATGGTTATTGGACTTGAAGAATGCTGGTTCATTGACCAAGGTTGACAGCGTTCCAAAGGCTGATGTCCAATTGCTTTTAAAAGATGCTGACTTTGTTAAGTTGGCTAACGGTAAGGCTAACGGTCAAAAGTTATTCATGAACGGTAAGTTGAAGGTTAAGGGTAACATGATGAAGGCTACTGCTATTGAGTCTGTCTTCAAGTCTATTGACCCAAGAGCAAAGTTGTGAATGTTATTCTGGGTCATTGCTTTTATTTATAGGTCAGGAACTGCAAATATACTTATGAACGACTTCACAATGAATAAAGGATCGCATGCGACAAGGTTGACGTGCTTTGTAATTTTCTCTATTTCTCTATCTTTTGCGGATTATTATGTTCTCTAAATATCGAAGAAGGCTATACACTCCTCTGTTGTTATGGCAATGCCGTTTGATCGTTCAATATTCTGAACTTTAAACATCTCAGGGAATCCCACAAGTTGTTCTATCTTGTTATCAAAAGTAGATACAAATAAATTTTCTGGCCCGGCATAAACTAGTTCACTAAGGGCTCCACTTTTAAGTCCCACAATCTTTATACGCAATACGGTGTCAAATTTTGTTTTATGAACTAGCTTCTTAGTTTCCAAGTCCCAAATAATCAAGTCACCGTTTGAATGACCCGTCACCAAAAACTTATCAGCAATGTCAATTGATTCGACGCTAAATTCACTTTTAAACTTGACACCTGTAGATGTGTGGTTCATTATATCATATTGCTGTATAACTCCGCTCTCGTAACCAACATATAATGCCTTTCCTTCTGTTTCGAACTCCAATTCTGATTGCTTCGTTCCATTTTGCGACATCATACCAACAGTGAAACAATTTGCAGCATCTTCGACCACCCTTCTAAACAGATATATTATCTTTCCCGAACCGGTTTCTGATAAGGCAACACTTCCATCTTTTGAGCTAGTCAAAAAATTACGTCCTGTAGACCCTAGTAACTTCACATCAGTTATTTCTTGTGTCTGCCCAGTAATTGTTCTCACAGGTTCAGTGGCATCAATGGGCCAAATTTTACATTTCATATCTAACCCGACTGACAAGATCACTTTATTAGAAGGGAATATTCGAATGTGAATGACATCAGAGAAATGTGCTCCTTTTATTTCATGAATCATCTTGGAATCACTGATGCTATACACTAATATGTCGCCATCATTTATTCCTAAAACAACAAAATCTCCATATAGAGATACTGCCGACGCCGTAATCTTAGATGTCCCCTGATTTTTCTTTATATCACGTAAGGTTATTCTGCTTTTAGGGGTAATCAATACATATTTATTTTCATATTCATACTTGCAATCTGATATGCGCTTAAATTTGTCCTTGTCATAACTGACCTCTCTGAGATCCTGGTCGCCTTCTTGAGTCCTTTTTGCTATCCAAAACTTCTCATCAGCCACATCTCCTGATTCTATATCCTTGATTACCTCATCAAAGCTATCTTGTATGGTGATGAATTCCATTTCGTGATCTTTATGTTACATACGAATGTTGAGAATTATCGAGATCTCAGCTACAACTACATTTAATATTTTAATGAATAAACTATCCACTGAATAAAATTTCCATCATGGCTGAAAATGATGAGATACTTTCTATGTTTTTCAATGACTCCTTCTCTTCCACAGAATACGTAGATGCCTTTCTACAATCGATTTTGGGGAAGCTGCTGGGGAATCAATACGATGAGAAGTACTTGAATGAAGCTTCCAATAAGTGTGCTAACTTAGTATCCCATATAGACTATTACACTGATGAGCTAACAGAGCAGTTGGATAAGAACTTGGAGACTCTAGAGAATGCAAAGTCCTCGGTACTCAATGATTTTTCGAATACGGAGGTTAAAAGAATTGATTACTACGTGAATATCCTCAATAATTCGGTATCATCATTACACTCAGACTTGGCGTCTGTCAATGAAAAACTCTCTGGAGAGGAAGATCAAGTAATATTGAATATAACTCAACTAAAGATGGTACGAAAAAACTTAATAGATGTGTTGGGAGTATTCGAACTTATTCATAGTATTTTACCAGGTGAAGGTTACGAAGTCAAAATAGAAGCTTTTCAGAATACCTTAGACGTATTGCTAGAAGACTTCAAAAATAACAAATCGAAGGATATGGGAAAATACATCGACGATTTGGTCAATATCTTGCCCTTGTTTAAAAATATCACTCATTTCTATCCAATCTACAGAAAATTCACCAACGATCTTCAGCAAGATGTCAAAACATAAGGAACAACCATAGTTTGAAAATATGTATTTACAATATATTATTTCTTCCAAAAACTTTTGCTATGAAATATACAGTATCACATACGAAAAAACATGCCATTATTAATCGTTATTATTCTCATATTTCATTATTCAGTTATCATTTTTGTGGTCTTCATCTACAGTCGGACCCCCTAACTCCAAATCCTCACTTTTCTTCTTACGCTTCAAGAAGGAAAAGCCAGCATAATAGATAAAAGTATTAAATGCCTTCGTTGGGAAGATTTTCTCGACCCAAATATTGGGAATGATTCTAATAACGACACCAACTGGCAACGAAATAAACCCACACAATATAGCAGTTGCCCACATACCAGGAGTTTGTCTTGCAATAGAAAAGGCAGCACCACCCACAAACATGATAAGAACTTGACATCCACCAATCAATAATGCAATGCCTAAGAAATACCAGTTTCTGAATAAATGTTGGAAAAAGTTCAAATTTTCCATAGTAACTCTACCCTTGACGGTTTGTATTTCATCAGCCTCATCCAACTTTCTTGTAACAATTAACTTGAAAAATTGCAACCACACAAAAGTATTAAATGTCATCGCATCCAATCGCTCTTCCTGGTGATTATCAATATCAACACCTGGATAAAATAATCTCTGTCCAGCAAAGTGCAAGATGAATGTGATAATCAATTGGGTGGTCGATTGACCCAAGATCATTTTCCACATTGAGGTGGAAATCAAAGGTGTATTTCTACCAGCAGGTTTTCTCTTAAGAAACTCTTCATCTGGTTTATCAGTAGCTAAAGCTAATGCCGCCAATGTATCCATAATCAAGTTAACCCACAATAACTGCACTGCCGTCAAGACCGACTGATTATTCGAAGATGCAACAGCTGAGACAAATGTCAAGACACATGCAGTGATATTAACCGTCAATTGAAACTGAATAAACTTTTTAATTGACGTTGCGACAGTTCTACCCCATTTTATAGCTTCAACAATATCATTGAAATCATCGGTCATCAAAATGATATCAGAAGCTTCTCTGGCCACTTCAGTACCGGCGATACCCATAGAAAATCCAACATCAGCGAGTTTCAAAGCAGGTGCATCATTTGTACCATCACCAGTCACGGCAACAACTTCGCCCGATTTCCTGAGAGTATCAACTAATATTCTCTTATCCTCCGGTGAAGATCTTGCTAGTACTCTCAACTGAGGTGCAACTTTGAGTTTTTCTTCTAAAGAGAGCTTCCTGAAATCAGGTCCCTCCATGAATGCGTATTCATTTGATAAATCGTCCGAAGTCAATATATTACATCCTTTTGAAATTGCCTTTGCAGTGATTAGATTATCTCCGGTGACCATTTTCACGGAAACGCCCGCAGTCTTACACCTTAACACAGATTCTGCAACACCTGGCTTCAAAGGATCTTGAATACCCACTAAACAGTCAAATACCGACTTTTTTGAAGCTTCATATGAGTTCTTTGTATTAACTAATGTATCAGGAAGTGCTTCATGTGGGTTATCAGGGTCTGCATTTTCTCTTGGAGGCCAGGTGGTGACATCGGGAAAATCCAAATGAGCATTGGCAATTGCTCTTAATGCATCATTAGCATACCCGTCAATTTTCTCCAAGACAGCGTCACGAGATCCCCTTTCCATGGCGACACTCTCTCCTTGATCGTTGCATTGGTAGCCACAATTTTTAAAAACAATTTCTGCAGCCCCCTTATAGTACAACCTATAACCATTGCTAACTCTAATAACAATACCAGACCATTTACGAGAACTTTCAAAGGGGATAACTTGTACCACTTTGCCCGATGCTTCACTTCTTTGTTCGTCCAAGTTTTTTTCAGCGAAAAGATTCAATGTTTTTTTACCTAAAATTAACAATGCAGATTCGGTCTTGTTACCCAAGTAAGGTTCACCGGCTATTTGGGTCAAGGCTCTTTCCTTAGAATCGGAGTCTTGTTTTTGAAGCATCAGCATTATAAAGTTTTTCTTTTCAGGTTTCAGTCTGGCTTTTTGATACAACTCTTCGTCAAAATCAACATTTTCGAAAGCTGTAGAGTTCACGACAACATTTGTAATGAAATGTGATTTGATTTTCTCATTCAATTGGGACATGACTTCCTGTGAATGCTTGATTGTGCTTTTCTCAGTGTCATCGAAATCATCAGTGGAATTAAAATAACCTTTGACAACTCTCATCTTATTTTCAGTCAAAGTACCTGTTTTGTCGGAGCAAATGGACGTTGCGCCTCCCATGGTTTCACAGGACTTCAACACTCTAACTAAGTTCCCATTTTGGGCCATTCTAATCGTTGCAAAAGCCAATGCTAAAGTCACGGCCAAGGGTAAACCTTCAGGAACAGCAACAACGACAATTGTGATAGATGTAATTAATATATCCACAAATCCCTTACCCTTCTGAGTACTCGGTTGGTTATGAAGTCTGCCTCCAGGTGCAATTTCAACACAGAATCTAATAAATAACACAATAAAAAGAATCAATGCAGCAAGAAATCCATATTTTGAAATTCCTTCGGCCAAACCATCCAATCTTGATTGTAAGGGAGTCACTTCAGGCTCATGATGCAAACTTTTAATGGTTCTACCATGGATAGAGTTGTTACCCACTGCCGTTACCAAAGCAGTACCATAACCAGACAATATTTTGGCATCAGATATCAAAAAAGGATCGAGAATAGAATCATTACCATCTGAATTGTTCAGTTCTTTGAATTCTTTTAATGCATCTGAAGCTGGAACTTTTATTAAGGCGTCAGATTCACCGGTTAAAGACGATTCATCACTTTCGACTTCTCCCGTCAATAGCACTGAATCTGCTGGTATAATATCACCAGTTTGTACATTGATTATATCACCAACATGCAAGTCATAGATAGAAACCAATACTTGAGATCCATTTCGTATTGCAATTAATTCACGGTCTTCTTTCTTTCCATTCAATTTTGCAAACTGTCTTTCCTTTTGATAGTCATTACCTGCTCCTACCACAACGACAATGATGACAGCTACTATAATTGCAACACCTTCAACCCAGTCCACACGAGGTAAAGGTTTCCCCTCATCGTCATAATATTGTTGCTGTGATTCATAAATTCCTAATGCAAGAGACACCACTGCAGCTACTGACAATAGTATCAAGACTTTGTCTTTCATTGCTTCATATGCTAGACGAAAAAATGATTTTTGAGGTTTCTGGGGTATTTTATTCGAGCCGAACTGTTTGAGTCTATCATTTAAATCACCCTCATCATGGCCATTCAAACCCTTTTTAGCATTGGTACGCAAGAGATTTATTAATCCATCGATTTCTCCAAGTTTTATTAATTCCTCCAACGATTTAGGATCGTGAAGCTTTGTGAGGTCATCAGGAGTGACTTCCCAATATCCGCCACTTAGAGGCGATGCTGAACTCTCAGATACATTTGAAGCTCTTGGCTGTAGATGTCCGTTCATATTGAATAGAATGCGGTCGATGCTTGATAGATGCTCGAGCGCAAGGTATCCAAAAGCCTCTAAGAATACTGCTTACGAGAATGAAATTGTTCTTGTAACAGGCTATTAATTCTAGGGCAAATTCTTCAATAATTAGCTTTCTTCAGACCAGTTTTGGTTCCAGTGACTATCAACTGCAGCGATAAGAAATGATATAGAATAACTTGCACAGAATTGCTCTTTAAAAAATGATTTGGGGGCTTATAGCTCGCAAATCTTATTTATCCGATCAGATCTAATGACTAAGTCACACCAGTGTTTGGTCAGCCATAAAGCAATAATGAAAATTCCAAAAAAATGCAAAGATACTAAGGTCAACAAGATAACAGTGACAAATGTTCTGATAATAGAACCTAAATACTAGTACTGTCTATGACTTAGTTTAAGAAGCACGTACGTATATGTTCCAGTAGCAGTCCTGAGCTTTGTATTGCCATCTTAGGTATATTTATTGAAGAGGGCTGTGGGCTGTGTTATCGGATGCCGCGCACCTGAGAGATTCATTTTTACAGGTAGGACTGAATTGGGCGCCGCATGAAAGGTTAAGGAAGCTGCGTGGAGGTACTTCTCTCTTATGTTATCAGCGATATTGGTATGCTCGACATTGCCTCATTGCAAACTAGCTGATCGTCAAATTGAGTAGAGTAGATTGAGACAAGCAAAAGTAAAAGACAAAAGTTGCTTTGGTGACCGCGTTTCCGTAAGGTTAGACGGCCGCGCAGCGTAATCTTGACGAGAGTAGTGCTATAGGGTAACGCGACAGAAGAAGGAAGGAAAAAGTTGGAGCTCTTGGAGCGCAACGAACGCTATGGGACCCTAGGGAGCCGACCTGCACTTTTCGGCGATAAAAGGTATGTTTAGACTCAGAAAATAAATTAAAATAGGGAGGGAGACGAAGAAACTGTGTGACAAGTTGACTATCATCAACGTTGTAGAAAATATATTGAGGCGAAGCTTCTTATGACTTCTGTCCGGAATAGGATATTTGTATCAGATGAGCTTAATGTAATAAATGTAGATGATGTGTATCGGGGGCTACATCCGTGACGTGCGACTGGCAAAAGGATGCTGCTGAACTGGGCTATTGTAGTACCGTCGGCTATGAAAACTTCCGAATTAGCATATAGTACTTACTCAAGAAAATTGCCCAAGAAAGTCAGTAAAACTATGACTGACACGGCTGGTAACAATTTAACCCACTCAAAAGAACGGCCCTTTTTCGTTGAGGGCCAAGAATTTCATGATGCTATTACAAGTTTATTTTTTTGTGCTGCGAAAAATGGTGGTCTCATACTAGTAGCCTGTATCCAGTATTAGAAGTCATGGCAAAGTTCTTGCCGAAGACAATGGACAGGGTCTTGTGATTGTGAATGACATTGTATTGTCAATCAGTGCATTTGATGTTTTTTAGAGATTCATTCAACATCGCACACTGATTTGTACGCGCTGATGTCAGAGTAGTAGGCCCTAAACGCTCAATCCCTCGGAATCTTTGTGGCGTGAGTTTTGGTCTCATCGATAGTCTTTACTTTGCGTTCGCATTATCGGATAACATGGTAGTATGTTGTAACTGATATTTCGCAGCTTGCGCCTCTAAGCCTGTATCGCAAAATTTTGCAAAGGTTAGCCAAAAAAGCGAAAAACCCTTTTACATGCAACCAGCAAATTCACAACATACATAAATAGCAAAGATATAATTCTCTAACTTTAAGCAATACCTAGGAAAGCGTATGTGAATCTAAACTAAAGAAGGTTTTTCACTTCAATGTCGTTTATAGTCGTCGTTTCAAAATTTGCCCGGTGCCCAAAAAAATTCTTGTGAGCTACACTTGCTGTAAGATATGGGAAATAACTTCAGTTAATGAATGACTAACTATATTCCCGTTTTTAAAACATGTAACACGTAGTCTCTTTAATTTTAGACAACTTACTTGTCTTTATTAGGCTTATTTCGATACCTCTTAAAACACCAGTAAATCAAAAAGACATTGATTAGCCCTGCTGGCCAAACGGTTAAGGCATCCGCCTCCTAAGTGGAAGATTCCGGGTTCGAGTCCCGGGTAGGGTTTGACTTTAAAGTGGTAAATCCACATTCGCGTTTTTTTGTTAACCTGGATTGTCTTCGGATATTGGAATAGCAGGCACTTCTTTTTTGATTATCAGGATCGAGTTTACGCGTAGGATTAAGACCTTCGAAAGCTCATCATTTACGACACGAAAAAAGTTAGTGTTCGAAGATAGCGTTCTATTTCCTATTAAATTACTGACTATGCAATCAAGTTAATCGAATGCATTAATTGATTTGAGTTGATCAGAAATAGATTGGAAACATGATGCTGCTTTACAATGATATCAAGTTTCTTTTAACATTTGCACTCACACCTTTAGTGTCTATGACACTAATGGCTTACTTTGTCACTCCATCTATGGTACTGAAGGTAAAACAAGACTTCAGTATTGCAGTATTATCCCCTCAATTCTGTGAATTGAGACCAGCAGAATGTAAGAGATTGCTAGAACTTTCACATGACGATTCCCAAGTTTTGAAGCGTAAGGAATTCATGTCATATCATATCATCTATGTTCGCCATTACCTAATTGAATTTTGGGACAGAATTGTGTTCACATGTTTTGGCTGGATATTGAAAGTTATATTTTTCTTTAAAATGGAAAGAGGTAAAGATTTGTGGAGCTCTTATCAGGAAAAGTTGGAACTAATTACGGCAATTAGTAATGCAATGATTTTCGAAACTATTAAAGGTACTATGTTAACGCGTTTGTGGGTGTTTTTCTTTCTTGGCATTGTAATAACATTGATCGAATCTTGGTCTCCATTCGTCGATCTTTTGCTAAATATCTTCAATTCTGAAAAAAGTTATGTAGTATGAGTATTTATGAATATGAATAATATGATATATGTATTATAAAAACTATGTATTATTTGGAAGCCGTTAAAAATATCCGATCACTCCCTTAAATGCTTTTTAATGATCATTATGGCGAGGACCTCGACCTTAAAATCCAAAATCAAATGCACTCATATCAGGTTCCTCAAATGCAGTTTGTGGTGGAGGCTGTTGGAAACTCGTTTGACTATTGTCTTTCTCCTCAGACTCCTTTTTAGATGTATCCCATTCCACCTTATTTTGATCCTTATCAAATTTGACAAATTTCCAGTCACGAATGAGCTTAACAGCCAAGACATCGCAACCCATTCTATTGTAAATTAAACTTACCCTTGCTAAAAAGTCAAATTCTTCTGCCGGACTTATTACCAAAGATCCCTGTAAGTATTTAACGGCTCTTCTCCTTAAATTACGGAACATAATAGCTAAAAGAGGATCATCATTAGAGTATAAATGTAGCTTACTCCCCAAATGAGCAAGTTCCCCAAAGTAATGAGCTTGACAAATATCGGAAAATAAATGCCTATTGGCATCGAATATGTCACCTGGGTTCTTCACTAACGCTTGAATTGAAATCTCCTTGTGACCCAACTCCCAAAACATCCAACTAGTTGTCCATCTGTCCCCACTTTGAAGTACTTCAGGCACCAAATAATTTTCAATTATTGTGGTGAGGCCTTTATTCTCACCATCATTGTTTCCTCCACTGACTTCATAAACTTTTGCAATGGTTATTGCCAACGGTATATTTTTATATCTTCCGGCCAAAGTGTTACAGCAATCTTTAAGGGAGTCCCCAAGTAAAAAGAAGTAGGCAGCATCCAAAAATCTATGTTTACTCAAGAGAGCAAAGGCATTTTTAAGAGCTGCTGATTTCCAACGAGGTTCATTAAAGTTATGACTCAAAAAGGTTAACATCTTTTGTTTCTCAGGATGGCTTACTGTTTTCCAAAGACCAATGAGTAATTGCTTCTTTCTAATGGCAGAATAGAAAAGTGAAACAAGGCCCGAAGGATCTCGTTCCTCACTGAATTCATTCCTTGCACATGACTCTAATAGCTCTGATAATCTCATACCTTCTAGCCAATACATAAGGCGACACTCTTCAAAGTTGGTCCACCTAAGCCTATTTCGATAATACGAATTGACAGAATCAAGCAAAAATTCTCTATTATCACTATGCAAGGCCCAATTGATATCTCTCATTGTTAACTGAGTTTGTTTTGCAGAATTCTGAAACAATTTGAACCCAGCCAAAAATCTTAAACCACTTTCATCGGTAGCGTTCGCATACTTTTTCCTATCCTTTATTATTGAAATCAACGAGATTAAGGTGATTTGCTGATGTCTCGTAAGTAATGGCAAAGAAACTTCTGTTAGCATCTTTGTCAAAATGTCTGCTACCCCATCATTAAATTTTTCAAATACTTCTAACTCTCCTCCTCCATTAGTTTGTGGGGTTGGATTTATTTGACCACCAAAGATCTCTCCAACTAGATCAATAGAGAGATCCCATTCTATTGCACTCGTCTTTCGGATGGATTTAAATAAACGTAATAACACATCTTCTATCAAAGGGACAATGCCAACAAAAAGACATTGAATCAAGAATTGCGGGTGGTATAAGGGAAGTGGACCATTTAACAACCTTACCAAATTTAAGATGTCATAAGTAACATCTTTAGTGGCTTTCATCCTCGCACTGCTATCATTAGACTTTGTATCAACATATCCTATCAAAAGTTGTTGTATGATACTGTCTATTATCTGATTATACCCCAATCGGAACCTTCTATCATCAACAAAAAATTGATTTCCTGACCCTATGACAAGGTGGGCATTATCTAGCCAAATAGAGTCCCCTATTTCATGAGGGGTGAAATCACTAACATCAATATTCTTCAAAATTGAATATGATGGAATCTTGTTAGTATAATCATAACGAAGAGATGTATACAAAAACACTTGTCTATTAAATCCAACTGATAACACAGCATTTGTAGTCAGCCTCAATTCAGAGGCATCGATGAATGTCCAGTCGAGATCACGCACTGGGCCTAGCAGCTCAGGATAGGCTTCCTCGTATTCAAGGAACCTTAATTTAGTGTCCCATATCGAAAGTTTGAAGCCAGATTCATCAACCACAGCAAATTTGTGAATAGAAGCTGAACCGTGTATTTTACTAGCATTTGAAACGTCAGTTTGGAAAGTGAATCGTTTCTGCCAGCTGAGCCTACTGCCATCCGTTACCAAAGCATATAACGTAACACAGCCACCTTTGTCAATTACCGCAATCCTTCGTTCCTCGTCATCAGTTGATCCCATCTCATTATTAGATATAAGGTGAAAGCCACCGTCTAAAGGAATATCTGATATAGCAAAAGGCTTCAATTCAAAATCTGAGGTTACAAGCCATGCCTGAGACAAATTATTGTGATACACTGCAATAACAAACTTTTCTTCCTCAAAAACGACCGAAAATACAGTTGCAGGCTCCAGTTTCATGATAGAATTATCTCTACCCTTTACTTGTAACTTGAACTTAAGTTCAGCTTCATCCTCTGCAACTTGTTTCGCTCCGTCAGCATCATATAATAAAATATTGCCAGATTTATCAAATACAATAGCAAGGTGATGCCTATGGAGCCAATCGCGCTTTTCAACGTCATTAAACAATACAGCTGTCCATATACCCTGCGAACTCTCTTCATCTGAGGCAACATTGACCTTGAACTTCTTTGCCACAGTTAAACCCACATTCTTATTCCATTCTTGAGGTTCCCATATATAGTTATATTGTGGAAAATTCAGGATCGATAAAAGGATGTTATCTTTACAAGAATGGGATCTCACAAGTTTTCTAATTGACTTGGAATGGCCCTGAAACTTTCTTATCAATTCTGTGCATCCAAATTTATCATTATTATCAAGAAGCTTATGGTAATTTAAAGCTTCAAACCTCATGGACTTTTTGATTCGATCTTGAACCAAAAAAAATATTCTAGACTCATTCACATCATTAGGCAACAATGAAATTCCTGGAAAAATTACAGGACGGTTCATTACGTCGAATTCCTTTGACAATAAATATTCTACGGACGGATCCTTGGTTAATGAACCTTCCAGGTTTTGAGGAAGACAACCAGAACCGAAAAAGTTGTTTGTTGTACTGATCTCTTCGAATTTGATTTGATTAGGTGGAGTTGTCTTTAAATTTACAATTGCATACACTTTGACCTGATTAGAAGGACTCACCACGAACAACAAATCAACGTCATCCAATCTGGAACCGAGCGAGGTTATAGCTTTGTTTTTGAACCTTGCAACAGACTGTCTATCGATACAGTGATTATCTATAATAAACATGTTCCGGATACACCCATCAGGAAAGCTTTTTTTTAAATCCATTGATGCCCAAACTTTGATGTGACTATGACCAGCATATTCGAACGATGCCCATATTCTGAGTATAAAATCATTTGTTAATGAATATAAGATGTCACTATCCTCTTCAAGATTATGTATGTATCCCCGGATATTCTTGATGTTGGCCATAGACCCATCAATTTCCCCGTTAGAATCGTCTCCTACATTTCGATACCTCCATAAGAAATCAGTAACGTAGGAACCTTTAGGATGATTTAAGTATGTCAACTCAAAGGAGCTATTGAAATCCTCATAGCTATTTCTCGACCATACCTTGATTAGACAATCAAAATTTCCACTTTGCGATACGATTCTGTTGGCACTGAATGTTATTTTCAAATCAGTGACGGGACTTCCTTGTTCAGAGTGCCATCTTTGGCGATGATGCCATTCACCGAATTCTTCGTAAATATACGACAAAGCGAGTGATTTGTCAGAACCAATAGCAAGCTCACTTTCTGAAACTGCCCACTTAATAACATTTATAGAAGACTCGTCTTCGTTATCAAATTCAAGGCACTCAGTCCATTGTGGTTTCCTCATGAACTCATATAGAGGTTTGTAAACAATAACCTTTGATCCTAAAGCTACTGCAATTAGCCCATTTACTATATTGAAATCCACAGAAACAGGGTCAGACTTTAAGTACACTGTTTGTAAATGATTAATATCGTCATCATTTGTGGTTTTTGTGCAGCTATATATGATCAAATTATTGCCAGAACCATATATAATTAAATGATGGTCTTTCCACAATCCTTGAACCACAGAGTTACGGCCCTCATTAACATCTCCAGGGACAAATGAGATCGTCATAGAGACCGGGCTACACAAGTCTTTGACTCGAGGTTTTTATTCTTTACGAAGTTAACGCCAGTCTTGAGTTATATTCCTGCACATCAGTTCTCAAGGCCAGTATCAGATCATGCTCAAAATGCAAACGATGGAAGCCGACAGGATGCTTGGAACACCAAGATGGGTGCAAGGTATGTGACAAAGAGCTAAAATACAAAATTCTTACGTCTTATTGAAGTTAGGAATCCTGGATTTCATGTTCCTTTCGAAAGGAGTATACATGACTATTTAGTCGTAAAGGATTTTTTTTTTTTTTTGACCTAAGGTGTACATTACTAAATGTGACAATCTTTTGCACATACTAACGAATCTAGTTGTCAGGATCAGAAGAAAGCATTAGCTATATGCTTGCAGAGGTCTCCATGTGTTTTAATACAACGTAATACACCGAAAGATTGTTTGACCAAGCCAGAATTAAAAAAGGATTTACCTGAGTTATGTGTTGCACAACTCAGAGACTTCATGGAATGTAAGAATGGGATGTTTGATATGAGAAAGAGAATGAGAGGAAACGCTCCGATATCAACAGGGAAGTATGACGATACCTATGAGAAACTTTCCTCAGGAGATTTCAATGCTCGTGATGAGTTGAGAAAGTTGGAGATGTTGAACAAAAACTTAGCTCAAAATAGGAGGGAGTGAATTATGGACGACTTTTGTAATGCATTCGTCAAGACTTTTCAGGTTTTATGTATTTTATCAACCTACCAACTTTTAACCATCATTGGACCTAAAATCTTTAATTTATCACTCAGATTACCCTAAGATCATCACTTCAAGATGACTTGGATGATACATGAGTGAAAATATGTGCAGATTGTATCGTTTTGTAAATAGGCGTCTTTATTGAGGTGCAACGTATAGCTTTAGTAGCTAGGATTGTACAATACTGCATCTTGAAAACTAATTGTCGTCTAAACTAAAGAAGAGGCATACTATTCATGATAATAAGGTGCTCCTATATGGTCTTATAAAAGAGTTCCTGTTAGTTTCTTTGTGTAGCATTTTTTAGTAGTACTTTCCGGAGGTCGCAGCTTTCGCCAACAAATTGCGAAATGTCATCCGAGGACAAGACAGGAAAAATTACCTACTCACTTGACAAGTCTCTTACTGGCAAATATGACATTAAAGACAGAATTAGAGAGTAATAAGGCTAAGGAAGCCGAATTATTGTTGGAGCTTGTTCAACCCAAGATTATTGATTACATAAAGAAAGCTGATCCAGAATCACCACTGTATGAAGCTGATTCATTAGGAAAGTATCACGAACCAAGTTTCCTTAAGTCACAATTTCAAAGTGAAAACTTGGATGATGGTATAAAAGGTGATGATGCAAAGCTTGGACAAGTGTTGGACAAGGTATTAAAGTATTCCGTCAATACCTGGAATCCAGGGTTTTTGGATAAGCTATATGCATCGAATAACCCTATAGGTTTAATATCTGATTTGATTTTATCTACTTTAAACACCAATTCCCATGTATACACAGTTTCACCAGTTTTATCTGTATTGGAGAACTATATTGGGAAAAAGTACGCCAGTCTTTTCTATGATGATAGCCAAGACACTTGTGGAGGACTCACATTTCCTGGTGGTTCTTGGTCCAATATAACTTCGTTGCATGTTGCAAGATCGATAAAATTTCCTGAAACTAAAGAAAAAGGTAATGGCTCCTACAAGTTTGCAGTGTATGCTTCTTCTCATTCGCACTATTCAGTGGAGAAGGCAGCTATTTTGTTAGGTTTTGGATCATCAAGTGTATTCAAGGTACCTGCTTTGAACGATGGAAGATTGGATACTAAGGCTCTCGAAGAGAAGATTCAGGAGACAATAGAGCAAGGTTACACTCCTCTTTATATCAACGCAACTGCAGGAACTACAGTGTTTGGTTCTTACGATGATTTAAATATCATTGCTGCTATTGCTCAGAAGCACAACACCTGGTTCCACGTTGATGGATCTTGGGGAGGAAACGTTGTTTTTTCACCTAAGCATAGGATAAAGCTTGCTGGTATCAAAAAGGCAGACTCTATCACAGTGAATCCTCACAAAATGTTGGGAGTTCCAAATACTTGTTCATTCTTACTTCTTCCTCATGTACTGACGTTTCAAAAAGCTATGTCTCATAGTGCTCCTTATTTATTCCACGGAAAAAGAGATGATGATGTTGATGAGAACTTCGACTTAGCTGATGGTACCATGGGATGTGGAAGAAGAGCAGATGCCTTTAAATTCTATATGACTTGGTTATACTATGGGTCTAAGGGTCTCGCAGAAAGAGTAGATCATGCATTCGCAATTGTTGAGTATTTTATTGAAAGGATCAGTAAGATACCAGAGTTCTCTTTGGTATTTGGAACAAGAGATGATCTCCCTCCTTGTTTACAAGTTTGCTTTTACTACCATCCAAAAGGCTTTACTGAAACTGATTATACTCCAGTGACTAGATTCATATCAAGAGAATTACATAAGAAAGGTAAATATTTAGTCGACTTCTCACCCCCGCCATGGAAGGGATCTGGAAATGGAGAGTTTTTCAGAGCGGTGTTTAATTCTCCGGTTTTATCCAGTAAGACGGTCGATGATCTTATTAATGAGATAATCTCTTCAGGAAACGATTTTTTGAAGCAGAAATAGAATTTAAAGAATTTCACAAAACACAATCTTCAAAAGGTATTTAGAGTCACGAAAAATAGAGTCTTTAGAGACGAAAATCAATAATGTGCACATTTTCTTCGGTAACTTTATGTAGATGTTGCATTCATATTGCAAGAATATGGATGCTGAAGGCAATATTTAGGAGCCAATATTGATGCACTGTATCCCTTTGCTACCAACAACTCTCTGTAATTGAGAATTCTAGGTCCCATCTCATTCAAACGGATATGTCCTGAGGAGTCCTTATTTCCACTCCATGATAACTCTGCTAAAGCACCAGCCCGGGGCCACAAGGTGGTACTTAGAGATAAACTATCGATTTGTTCTGACCATAATGGTGCTTCGATACCTACGACTCTTTTAGATTCTTCCTCAGTAAGATCTTCAAGAGGATCAAAAAAGTACACCCTTTGCCATGTTTTATAAGGTCCGCACCAGGAACCTCCTTGGCCTTCATTGAACCAGTCATTCGATTTGTTGCCTCCATATCTCCAATCATTAGTCACAAAACCACCTTTACCGCAATCTAAGTACAAATAGTCAGCATTGGAAGCGATCACTTTATATCCTTGAGATGTTAAGTTTTTGATACTTCCAGACACAGCCCAAGTTTGCATAACAATGTCCTTAGGTACTGATTTTGCTGCTATATCTGATAAAACAATATCTTCCCACATTGTGAGTTTACGATCTTGCGTGTTTCTAAACATTGGAACAGCAACTTCTATCCAGTGCAGAACCAAATCACTGACTGATGTTGAATTTCGTTGCTTGAGCCAGTTTCTCACATTCTTCGATTGCATGTAACAGTTTGCGTTCACTTCATCGGCACCAACATGAAAAACATTATCTTTGAAAAGTGAACTTATTTCATCATAAACGTTTTTAATAACATCTAATGCTCCATCTTGTAAGAAATCCAACTGTCCTGGGGGAGGTTCAGCCGCGGATGTGAGCCAGTCGCTTCCTGGACAAGCATCAAACTTCTGATTAATTTGCACCCACCCTGCGCTTGAATGACCTGGCATATCTACTTCAGGAATAACCCTAACACCTCTCATCATTGCATATTCAACAATATACTGGACTTCTTCTTTGGTGAAGATCTCGTGCTTTGAAAAAGCATCCTTGATCATTTGGGGATACCCTGTTAATTTAAGGGCCCATGACGCAGTGTCTGATATATGCCAATGTAACGAGTTCAATTTAGAAAGAGCCATCATATCAATTTGACTTATTATAGCTTCAACTGACAAATAGTTTCTTGCACTATCTATCATGATTCCTCTGTGGGGATATAAAGGCTCATCTTCAACGTCAACAGAAGCTTCAATATAGTGATTCTGTTTCAATTCGTCGTATATAAAAAGCTGTTCAAGTGTGGAAAAAGCGTGGAGTGCACCCCAAATTGTTTGAGCATTGACAACTACAACGTTCGATTCCTCATCAATTTTCAATGAATAACTTTCATTGACTCCAAATTGTAAAGGTGACTTGTCGTCGCTAACATTGACTCTAATCATAGATAACTGGTTCAAATACTTACTAAAATTTTGTTTCGATCCTCTCATATTGTCATCACTGATAATAAGAGGTTCAGGCGCCCAATAAGTACTTCGAATACTTTTTAATGTCCTAGAGAAACCTTCTTTAATGATAATACTATCCACATTCGATTGCAAATTAACTTGAGGCGCTAAGAATTTTGTCCCCAGCTTTCCCCACTTAATTGATCTTGGAGCTGGAAGTGGATTGACATTAGCTGCCAACAGAGCAGTAAACATCAAAAGAAAAAGAAAGAAAGATCTCATAATATGTATTGAAGTATCTTTGCACCTTATTTTAGCTCTAATGAAGCAGATCATCGTGCTTTTTAACTTTCGAGGATCTGTTTATGATGTTACAACTGATGCATGAAACAATAATAGGGATAAAAAAGAAGGATTATCAGTGCCGCTATGTTTCATTGTAGTATTATGGCACGAAATTGTAAACCTTTAAGGCCCACATAAGTGGTTACATCCGGTGACTTAATGAACCATTGTCAAAGGTTTCTTTTAGAGATTCCGTACACCTTTAGCTATGTTTGTATACAGTACAATAGATAAGATCTCAGGTAATTACAGATATTGACAAAACATAATTCTTGACTAGAAGTTGAGTGCCCCCTTTATTCACTCTCAGTATCTATCCTACCTTTAGTAACCTAATTATAGAGTAACCGCAAATCCTTACTTTTTTTTTCGGAGTTCCCTTATCCTAAGAATCGTAGGTATCTATCAAAAAGTGAATGCTAACATGACGTTACATTTTTTTCGCAGTGATAGGAAGCACTTATCTATGAAAGTTACTCTAAAGAACGCTCTAGCTTAAAAGCGACGATCCATGTGGATACCTTCGGTTGTTACTAGTAAATATTCAAAAAAAGCCACTAAACAAATTATGGATTAAATCGTGTACATTTTTTGATGAAACTTCCACTGAAGAGAAGACCGAATTTGAATTTAGTGGAGCCTCAGAGGAGAATAATTAAAAGGTGATCAGTGAGACAAGCAAATATGAAAGCATATAAAAGCCTTGATTCAATTCCAATCGTCGGAGGAAGATCAGCACTTTCTATTTAACTTTCTTTGTGCCTTTCTTGTCATTCCCTTTTCTCTTTTTGATTTTATGTTTAACCAAAGGATTTTACGGTTTTGAATAAATTTAATTTAAATGGAGATCCCCTCTGCTAATACTCAACTTTATCTATAGATTGTTTTATACAAGTTTAGCTTTGAAAACAGTACTGATTAGAACAACGTTTGCTTAAATACAGCATACGCTAGCTCAGTTCTAATCTTTCAACGTGAGCTTAGACTCGTTTCTGACAACACATTAATTAAATTCAATAGAAATCACTATTCTAATCGAAAACCTTTCAGCTCATTTCAAGAATTATTCCAAGAGTTAGGCAGTCATCAGTGGCAAAAAATTAAAGACTTCAAGAATAGATGAAAAGTATTTGATCGAACATCATGATGTCATACTATCTCAAGAGATAAAAGACTTTAAGACGGACTTTAATTTCTTGCTGATATCTCAAATGTAACCTGCTGAGTATTCGTTTCCCATAAGAAACTATGGGTGCGAAAATTCACGTTACATATACTACCCCAACTTTTTTACCTACGATGAAAAATCAAAATCAACTCTTGAGCTCAAACGAGGAATATCTCAATTCCGGATTTAATCCGTTAGCTGCTACGAGATTTCCTCGGCCTTATCTGAATTCTTGATAGGCCTTGTCACTGAGCGCGATGCTGTATCCTTATTATCTGAGATACGATCTTATGACTATGTAGAGCTTTTGATTTTCAGTATGTAAAAATAGAGAAAAGAGTACAACTACACTAATTCTTTTAAAAAAAGTAATATAACCTACCAATACCTTTCATAGGTTCAGTTAACAACTAGTCCTTGCATATAGGATCATTTTATTCGGAATAATACATTTTGCAGCATTGTTCATAGTTCTGTTCGTCAATACCCGAGGCAAAGGGGCATGGCCGTTCGGTTTAAATTTAAATTCCGGGATGTCAATATTCGACCCCACTATCTCAGAATATAGCTAAATTTGATGTAACGTTACAATACTTCAACAAAAAGCCTCTTCCAAGAACATACAAAACTTGTAGAAGGCTTTCCAGGCACATATCTCCCTATCTACCGACCATGTAAAGTCCTGTTTCCAAGATTTTATTTTTTCTAACTTCTTACGGTGATATTACTGTCACTACTGTATTCCAAATTGCGCTCCTCACTCCATTTAAATTTGGTAAACGACACGATCTTTCAGCCGTCTCTAATTTCAATGAATTGCCCTATCCAATGAAATCAATTAGTGGATAGTCTTCCAAAACGTAGCCTGATTTCCTCAAGAAAGACTCTTGTCTGTTCCAAATGTATATCACGCCTATGATGCGTCTGATCTTGTTGCTGATAAGTGGCGTACTTAGACCGGCTTTTCGACAGAAAAAAAAAGAATAGATAGCGAATTCCGACTTTCCATTTCCGGGATAATGGCATGATAAATGATATTCCCCGTTAGGGTTCACTACGAGATACTATGTGTCAACGGCAATTTGAGGCGTACGGTAACCCGACATATGAGCGGCACAATGATATAAAAGTATTCGATTTTCCCAATAGTTAGATTCAGTGATCTATAGGACATATAGCGAAGGACTAGTGTTGGTTAGTAGGTGTTAGTTAGTGACAAAGACTAACTTGCATACTTCAATATATTACATTACTAGAAGTCTCAAAAACGTATCTAAAGAGATATTGGAAATTTCTGTTGAATATCAATCAATTTTGTAATAGTCTTAAGAAGAGTGATGTCAGAAGAAGATAAAGCTCAATCTCAAGTTGAGGTAAATCCAAAGGATTCTACAGAATCCAATAAGGTCGTCGAAAGAGATTCTTCTCTGGACCCTTTAGAGCATGATGAAAAAAATGCCAAACATTATACTGAAAGTGAAATAGCTGCTAGTGGAAAGTGGTATGACAGAAGAATAATTCCAGGATTACCAAGTTATTCAAACTCAATGATTCAGGTTGTCATGGTCGCATTCGTTATTTTCATGACCCCCGGTATGTATAATGCATTAACAGGTATTGGTGCTTCAATTACCAATCCGCACAACCCAGATGCTGGAAAAAGTGCTCAGAACAATTCTTATATTGCTTTATACACCGTTTTTGCAGTTGTAGGTTTTTTTGCAGGGTCAGTTTGTAATATTATTGGTGCTAAGGCGTGCTTAATCTTTGGAGGAACGGGATATGCAGTTTATTCTGGATCACTTTTAAGTTACCAACACAATTACAACACAGGATTTGTGATTTTTGCTGGTGCATATTTGGGTGTTTGTGCTTCTTGTCTTTGGGCAGCTCAGGGTTCTATTATTATGTCTTACCCAACAGAAGATAAGAAAGGCACTGGTATTATGATTTTCTGGATGATCTTCAATTTTGGAGCAGTTATCGGAGCTATTATTCCTTTGGCTAATAACTTGCATTCAGATAACTCTTCTGTAAATGACGGTACTTATATTGCCTTCTTGGTCTTGATGATATCAGGTATTGTTATTGCTGCTTTCACGTTACCACCAAAGAAGGTATGGAAGTCAGATGGTACTAAGATCCCAGATCAAAAGTACCCAAGTTGGCAACATGAGATTCTTGGTTGTTTTTATACTATTAAGGATGAACCGTGGATTCTCTTTTTGTTCCCATTGTTTTTCTCTTCCAACTGGTTTTACACATATCAATTTAACGAGTTTAACGCTGGTCGTTTTAACGTGAGAACCAGATCTTTGAATTCCTTACTTTATTGGCTCTTTCAAATGATTGGAGCCGCTGTCATGGGTCTTTTGTTAGACTTAAAATCAGTCAATAGAAGAAACCGTGCTAGACTTGGATGGCTTGTTATGTTCGTTATAACGTTCCCAATTTGGGGAGGTGGATATAAGTTTCAAAAAAGTTACACAAGAGCAGATGTTAATCCAGTGGACCCCAAAATTAAACTTATGGACTTTAAGGATAGTGGGTATGTAGGACCCATGTTCCTTTATATTTTTTATGGTATTTATGATGCAATGTTTCAAAGTTATTGTTTATGGATTATGGGTGCTCTTTCAAACAGCTTGAAAAAGACAGCTTATTACGCCGGATTTTATAAGGGCTTGCAGTCAGCTGGTGCCGCAGTTGGGTGGGCAATTGACAATAAGGGCATCAAATACATGTCTTTTTTGATCAGTTGCTGGGCTTTGACCGCTGGATCTTTGTTAATCGCTTTGCCAGTAATTGTTTGGAGAGTGAAAGATCATACTGAGGAGGAAAATGTGGATGATGTTTTGGATGATCCTGATATGGAACCTGTGGTTGCTCTTGCTTCTGGAGAAGGCAGAATTGTATGATTAGGTATTGTCATATGGGGTTCAATCTCTTAATTGGTGTGAGAGAATAAGGTAAGAAGTGTTTATAGTCACACGTTTAATAAATTATCTTTAATGCCGTCATTTTATCGTTGTATTTGTATTTGTATATGAATGTATAATACGTGTGACATTAATATACTATTGATTACAGTCAGTATTCTTCTGATTATACTCAAATTGTGTGCAGGCCAAAAAGTCATTACCCACAGGAATATTAAACTAAAAAGCTCATCGTAGTGTTATTGTTGATAAGGCTCAGATTGATACTAGCCAGCAGAATGTTGATCGACGATGAGTCCTTGTATCTTTACAATATCACGTTAAAGCCACCTACTCTGTCAATTGGTACTGCTTTGGGGCTGTTCATAGGACAAAAGAAGTCGCAAGAAATCGTCATAGCTAGCTCAACTGTTTTTGAGCTCTGGAAACCAGATACTTCAACTGGAAAGCTTCAGAAAGTGTGTCTGCAGAATGCCTTTGGAGTCATTCAAAGTATTTCTAAATTAAGCAGTTTTGATTCTCAAAAGGACTTTCTCGTGGTAACTTCTGATTCAGGAAATATCAGTATATTAAGTTTCGAACCAGTAATAAACTTATTTGTACCGATTGTTCAAGAACCTCATTCGAAAAATGGATTGAGAAGAAATTCTCCTGGTGAATACCTCGCAGTTGATCCATATAACAGGGCCATTTTCATTGGGGCAATAGAGAGGAACAAATTGGTGTACAAAGTGCAAACAAGTGAAGAAAATAATCTAGAGTTATCATCACCTTTAGAGATCTTGACTAAACAAACATTAACTCTTAAAGTAGTGGCATTAGAGACAGATTTTGAAAATCCATTGTTTGTGGCAATCGAGATAGATTACAGCCAATATGAAGACACTAAGGTATTTGATATAGACAAATCACCATTGTTACTCAACTATTATGAGTTAGACCTAGGGTTGAACTATGTTTCCAAAAAGCTTAGCAAGGAAGTTCCAGCATCAGCCAATCATTTAATTGCACTACCCTCCCATATTGGGGGTGTCTTGATTGCTTGTCGTTCTTATTTCATATATGAACAAACTAATGGTAAAAGAAAATATTTGGCTATACCCATTCGAAAGGGAACTTTTGAAACGATAATCATAAGCAGCATTGTCCATAAGCTTAAGAACAAGGACTTTTTCATTTTGGCACAAAGCACATTCGGTGATCTATTCAAATTGCATTTCACTTTTAATAATGAACTAGAGACCGTTGATGACATTTTTATAACATACTTTGATACCATTCCAGTTACTAAATCTCTTAGCATCTTCAAAAGTGGTTTTCTTTTTGCAGATGTGGCAAATGATAATAGACTATTTTACCAATTCGAGAATTTGGGAGCAAATGAAGATCACACAACTTTGAAAGCTAGTGACTTTGAGGATGAACAGTCGGCCGCAGAGTATTATGAAAATAAAAAAACTTTTGACGTGAGGGCCCTTGACAATTTAGCCTTAGTTGACTTAATTGACTTGGTCGATCCTATAGTCGATGGGAGAGTATTAGAGTCCCAAGATTCGGAAACTCAAGATCCTTTGAAAGAATTGGTGATGCTCACATCACAAGCCAATATTAGTACATTAACATACGGAATCCCGACCTCTAGCTTGATATCCTCTCCTTTACCAGTTCACCCTACAAGCATTTTCACAACGAAGCTATTCGAAGATTCTGAAAATGATGAATACTTAGTGATATCATCGTCATTAGCATCGAAAACATTAATTCTTTCAATTGGAGAAGTCGTTGAAGAGATTACAGATACTGAGTTCATACTTAGTGAGCCAACTATATCGGTTCGACAAGTTGGAAAGTCCTCGATCGTTCAAGTTTATACTAACGGTGTAAGACATATCAGGCATAACCGCCTAGCAAATGGACTGACGGAAAAGAAAGCGACAGACTGGTTCCCACCAGCAGGGATATCAATTCTTCATGCGAGTGCTAACCTGAATCAGGTGGTAATAGGTTTATCAAACCGTGAAATTCGCTACTTCGCTGTTGATCCTGATGATGACCAGCTTAACGAATATCAAGACTCTCTCGAGATGCCTGCAAGTATAACATCGTTGGCAATCCTAGGTTTTGAAAGAATGAGTCCTTTTGCAGTTATAGGATGCTCTGATGAGTCTATTCAAGTTGTTTCTTTACAAGAGCATAACTGCCTTGAGATTCTTTCATTTCAGGTTCTATCAGCCAATGCATCATCTCTTGTTTTGCTTCTGGAGGGTAATTCAATCTCAGTCCATATTGGGATGGAAAACGGGTTGTATGTAAGAACTACTTTGGATGAATTTTCAGGGAAACTCTCAGACACAAGAATAAAGTATATCGGTTCGAAGCCTGTAAAAATGTCTGTTATTAAATTAGCGACTGGGCTAGCTACACTTGCGGTATCATCGAGACCATATATCGGCCACTCATATAAAAGTGACTTCAAAGTCAAGCCTCTATTAGGTTCTGCGATTAGTGGTGGTACTTCTTTTCAATCAGAAGATATTGAAGGAGATGCTATTGTAGGAATTCAGGGAGTTAATTTGGTTATATTCACTTTGGGTACAGAAGAGACTGGTTTCAATCCGAATGAAGATTTTCAAATACATAAATCTCAACTTCGTTATAGCCCTAGAAAGATTGATACCAATAAAAAAATGGGCAGAGCATATATAATTGAGTCACAATATGGCATTGATGGTCCCTATAAACCCTATGATTTTGGCGAAAGGGTAAAAGATGAAAAGATAGAAATCGAGGACGCTGATAAAGAAATCGATCTAGATTACTTCAAGGCTTTTGGTTACCCTAAGAAGAAAAACTGCTGGTCTTCTGCACTTGAGGTTTATGACTTGACGAACAAGGTGATCTTACAGTCCGTTGAATTGCCGAGGAATGAAAGGCCAGTGTCTGTTTGTAGCCTTTCTTTTGAGTCTCCTCAGGAATATGTTGTGATTGGAGTTAGTAAGAGTGATCAGGGCTTACCTTCGCCAAATTCCGAGTCCAAATTTTACACCTTCAAATTGACTAAGTCTGGAGAATTAGAATTCTTCCATAAGACAGAGTTAGACCATTTGCCTACGGCATTGCTTCCTTTCGGAGGTAAGCTTTTGGCTGGTATGGGCAACCATTTACGTCTTTACGACTTAGGGAGAAAGCAATTACTCAGGAAAGCCTCTTCAACAATAGAGTACTTGAGGCGGATAGTGAAGCTTACCTATCAAGGAGGCGACAGAATTGTTGCGGGTGATTCAGACAATTCAGCTACTTTCGTTAAATACCAAGTCCTTGATAATCAATTTGTCCCATTATCTGACGATGTTATGAAAAGACAGATCACCTCATTGGTTCTGTTGGACTATGATACGGTTATGGGAGGTGACAAGTTTGGAAATATCTTTGTCTCAAGGATTCCTGAGAGAATTTCGAAGATTAGCGACGAGGATTGGAATAAATTCTTAGAATCATTCTTAAATGGCTCTGGTTCGAGAGAGAGGAACATGTGCGAGTTCTACTTGCAAGATATCCCAACATCTTTGACTAAGACCAGCTTGGTTGTGGGTGGAAGGGACCTAATTGTGTATACAGGTATTCAAGGAACGGTGGGGACGCTTTTGCCTCTTGCTTCGAAACAAGAAATAGAGTTCATATCTGCTCTAGAGCTATCATTAAGGAAATATTTTGATCCTAACTTTGACGACTTCGATAAAAATGAGAGAGGTTACAACACCCTAGGGAAAGATCATTTAAAGTTCAGAAGCTATTACAATCCAGTGAAGAATGTTATTGATGGGGACTTTATTGAAAAATTCTACGAACTTCCCATTCTGGTTAAGATTAAAGTCAGTGGAAAACTTGATAGGACTCCGAAGGAGATAGAGAGGAAGATATCTGACCTTCGAACAAGGGGATCATTTTAGCCAAATATATATATGTATTAATAACTTATAATTTAGCAGTCTCATCATTTTGATGAAGGAAGCTTTTCCAACTGAATTTTACAATCATAGTACTTAATATATACTTAGTTGCCTTATATTTCAATTCCTATAAAGTCAAACAAGAAAGATTATTGACACTTTAGAAGTCTTTAATTCGAAATTCCTTGAAAGCTTCACAATAAGAAACATATGAAATAATAATAAAAAAAATAGTAATGTAAGACATGAGGTTAGACCACTTATTTTGGCATTATGATGACTCTGCAACAGTTAAGAAAGTAGCCATTATTTAAATACATTTTTTACATAATACATTTTGAAATCTAGCTGGCAATCTCGCTTTTCTTATTCTTAGTGTCTTCTTTTTCCAAATCACTTTTTTCCTTAAGATCAATTGCCTTTTCATCTCTTCTATGTCTAAGGGGGGAATCTTCCTTAGAGTTCTGGTATTTTCTATTCAACGTCGGACTCCCATGCCCATTTACGTCCTCGTTATTATCTCTGCCTGGCGTCTGACCATTGGGAGTACTGAACTGAACAAAATTCCAAAAGGCGGGTGATGATTGGCTTGTACTCATTCTACTCGGAATATTCAATTTGCTAGCATCTTGAGGCTTAGAACCTCGTTCTGGCGTGAAAGCCTCTAGTGGGAGAATCTTCTTAGGACTTGTAAAACCTAATGCGTCTGAGTTCGTACTGGGTGCGGTAGAATTAGAGTTATTTGATTCACTAGTATGAGTATTGTTCCCTGACGAATAGTTTTGATTATCATTGAAAGTATTGGGATGTGGGTGCTGATTGGAAGATGCAGGACCAATTGGGTTATTGGACGATGATGCCGGTGGTGGGAAACCAAATAAATTGTTCCCACCAACCTTGGGCAACCTTGGGGTAGTCCCACTAACATCACCATACTGTCTAATTGGAGAAGCTAACTCAGGCTTTCCCAAATTCAAGCCATGTGCCATCAGTTGGTTTACCAGTCCAGGCACCATACTGTTACCATACATCATATGAGGAGGATGGGCTGGATGTTGATATCCATAAGAACGAGATGGATTAATAAATCCATTCACCGGCTGTTGAGGCATGTAGGCAATGGGTGGAGACATATTGGAAGGCATACCTTGGTATGGCATGGACCCAAATTTAGAAAGACTATCTGTTCTTTGATGATCAAATTGATTGACTCCTTCCTTTGGAAATTCCCTCTGAGATTCTGGAAGCTGTTGATAGGTTGCTAAATGCAACTGCAACTGTCTTGAAACCGATGACCCTCTTCTTGATTTCAGTAAAGATCCACTTTGAATCTTATTCATAAACTCCTCTTTATATGACTCACTTATTCTCCATTTCATACCTTTACCTGGTTCATTTGGTCTTCTAGGAACTTTCTCAAAAGCTTTATTCAATGATAAGTTATGTCTGATTGAATTTTGCCAACCAGTCTTTGAAAACTTATAATAAGCGTAATGCGAAGCTATCCAATTATATATTTCAGACAAGGACATAACACCTTCCTGATTCGAAAGGATAGCTTGGGTGATCATTGTAGCATAAGAATACGGTGGTTTAATATCTTTGGCCTCCTCTTTGGATAAATCTTGGTCCAAGTTGTTTTGCAACGAAGTTGCAGACACCGAAGAGGGGGAGTGAGAGAGCTGAGCTTTGTCAAACATTTGAAAGCTCTTAATTTGCGAACCATTGTTAACACTCATAGGATGGGCTTGAGGAAAAGATGATTGAGAAGATTTCCTAGATTTATTCTGATATCTAGCAAGACACTGATGCAAGATTTTTCGGGGTATATCTGGTGGTGAGTCAGGTAAGATAAACATCATTTGGGTTCCTCCTATATCCAAAATAGCTCCTGAGTGCAAAGAAGTAGCAGATGATTCCCCAACAGGCACTTTTTGACCATCAACTCTTGCACCATTTCTCCCAAATACTTTCAATTCCCAACATCTCAAGTCCAAGTTATAAGCAATTGCGGCATGCAGCCTTGAGACGACCTTAGCAGGCCCCAAATCTATATCTATTGCAATTTGAGATGCAGACTGATTGTCTGTATTCCTTCCTATAGAGACCGCAAGTGACTTAACATAAAATGTCCAACTTTGGCCTGCAATTTTAGCATAAGCCTGCACCTCTGAAGCTATATTTTTCTCGTTAGAGTAAGTTGCTGATACATTGGTTTTGTCGTCAGGTTGCTGGAGAGCAGATATTACAGCATTGACCATATCAGCAGGATCATCAAATGTGGGGAAATCTTCATTATGGTCAACACTCCTTTTACGAGGTGTTGCCGCTGACATTTTAATTCAGCACGACCCCTTTTTCTCTTAAAGTATTCTTTTCCGGTTTTCCAAAAAAAAAGAACGCCAAAATCTATAAACAGTAATGATCTGAATGCAATACTATATGTGAAATGAAGTCGAGCTAGTCTTATGGCTTAAGCTTAGCTTCCTTCTTCCGAAATTTTGTTTGTCTTTCTCGCTTCAGAGAAATTACTATTTATGCCCAGAGCGAAAATGACCAAGACTTTAATTGGGTTGACACTAGATTGGATGCAATTTTAAACCTTAAATTATGTCAACAAAGTTGGTGATATTCCTCGATAATTGTTAAAATGTGGTGAAGCAAATCACACTCAACACGGTGCTCCACTTTCCGGAAATTTTAGCAATTGAATATTAGTAACACCCAAAACTCGTAAAACTGGCTTTTCAAAACAGTTCTTTGTAGTTACAGCTATTATAGAGCACTTTCATGCGAACCCTGTTATCGAAAAGTCCAAAAGTCTCTGTTGTAGATGACTCTGTTATTTGGCTTTTTGTTTACAAAATAGAGATTTTGTTTTGGTTTTTTCATACATTCAGAAAAAAAAAAAAATCACCAAAATTACATACAGTACGGGAGAAGCGGAAACGAGACTCGTTTTGGAGAGCCTTGAAAAGTGACAGAGAAGCGCTAAAAGGGTCGTGTTAGAATACAGCCCAGGAAACCTCAATTACTTGCTTCTAAATGAATTGAAATACTATTATATTACGTTTATATTTAAGCCAAACATTGCCATTACTGTACAGATGACGACCTTCTATAATACATTTTAACCATTGGTAAATAGTGACTAATGACTACTCCGCATAGGTGAATTCGTAATTAATGGGAATTACAAAAGACTCTTCGTTAATGTCAAACCCTCTAGCGTCAAACTTTTCTTTGGTGATTATATCTACATCATGATCTTCAGCTTCCCTCCGCTTTTTTATAAGTGCATCTTCGTCTATGATATCAAATTCGTCCTCCTTTTCTTCATACTCGACATTTTCCTCTACCTCAACAAAATCTGGAGCCAAAGCACTCCATTTAGGGGGGAATATAATCAGCCAAAGGTACACCGTTCCCGAGTCTAGTCCTACGGATCCAATCATGCACCGAGGATAATTCCACTTAACATCCACAAGTTCTTCATTACTCCCTTCCAAGATTTTGATAAGCGATCCCAATGACGTCTCCCATACATATAAATCATGCGAAGACTGCCCAAAGGTAGAAGCAACAAGGAATTCTGCATTATGATTAAATGATACAGAATTCCATTGAAGTCTATTGACAACGTCTTGATATTTATGCTCCACATCAAATTCCCATTGATCAGGCGAATCTACGTTGACTAAATCTGGTAAATTAACTTGGCGAATGATTCTATCGGATGAGTTCACTGCCAATTTTCTTCCATTTGGTGAAATAATCAAATTCTTGATATTTGAGTTAGATACTTTGAATGAATGTAAGAGTTCTAAAGTATCCGTTCGGAATATATTTATCCAGCCTTTACTGGTTCCTGAGAACAAATATATGCCTTCATTGGGGGTAAACATGCAAATTAACGTCATATGTTTATCTTTTTTCCGTTTTTTCCTTTTTTCATCCTCGTAATCGTCTTCAATGCCATTCTCTTGAGTTCCTACTTTAGGTTCGGTCGTTAGAGTTCTAATTTTGATGTTCTTTTCGTCAGTCATATCCACGAAAACGGGCTCATCTTCAAATAACGAAGCAGTAAATTTGAAATGATCTTGGGGAAACATCGAAGCCATCCAGATGGGACCATCGAATTTGACACTTCTTATCATTGCCAGATCTTCATCATCTTGATTGACCTTGCTCAAGTCCCACAATATACACATCCAATCTTGCGATGAAGACAACAAATAGCGACCGCATTTCGACCAACTTAGAGATGTTATTGGTCTCGTGTGACCATCCTTGTAAAGATGTGCAATCACACTTCCATTCGTCACTAAGTCATATATGATTATTGATCCGTCCCCCATTCCTGATGCAAGGTAATCACCTTTATGATTAAACTGAATTACCACTGATTGGCCATATTGAAGAGTATTGACAAGAGTCTCTGGGTACTCTTTCGCTACTGCAAAAGGGTCATGCAAGGAAAGATTCATCGCATCCAGATATCACAAGATCTCACCAACTACGTCTATAAATAACTGGCATTTAATGATAGCTCGCCGATTTCATGAATGATTATCTTTTTTTTTTTTCTTTGTTTGACAACTCGTATATTTTTAATCTACATGCATGCAAACAACGCGACCACTTTTTCTTTCGTGTGATGTGTATTACTTCATTACATTTCATACGAAACTAGTAGGTGAGGACAGGGCAGGGCAACCATACCGACATCAGAATAGACACTTTCACCAAAGAAGAGGGTCTTACCTGCCACTTGAGTCTCAATGAAGCTACCCATTACAACTTTTTTGTTTTGTTTGCAGGCATCTTTTTTTATTTCAATAGTTCTTTGTTCTGTGGCAGATGCTATGATACATTTTTATACGGAGCCAGGCGGCAGAAAATGCTTCTATAAGTCATTGCGTCAGGATACTTTGTTAATCGGTCGATATAAGATGGAGATACGTGATAAAGATGACGTTTACTTTTACCCACCTAGGGACAGAACATCAACCGGAGTAGTAATTGACGTTGAGGAAGTATTCAATTCTAATGCACGAAAGATACATCAGAGGGGGTCTGCGAGTGGTCAGTTCGTTTATAATGCATTACAAGCTGGAGAGCATAGACTATGCTTGACACCACGTTCGTTTTTAAAGAGGCTGTGGACGGGTTATTCAGCGAATGATGAACCTGCCGTAATGGATCTGAAATTCACAGAAGCAAAGATTTACATCGACATAGAAGTGGGTGATGGACAGTTGTTTGACGTAAAGCATAACCACAAGATGCAGTCACTTACAGACCAAGTGAATCGCTTAAATGACAAGCTTACCGAAATAAGAAACGAACAACAGTTTATAAGACATAAGGAGGAATCTTTCAGAGATCTATCAGAGAGAGCAAATGAAGGTGTTGTCAGATGGCTGTTGTTTCAACTTGGAGCACTTGTCATTATTGGTCTTTACCAATTATTCAAATTCAAGAGGATTGTTTCGAAAGTGAAAGTTGAGTAAGAAGCATAAAAGTTAGAGACAAAGATAAGAACAAAAAAAGTTAGAAAAGTTCCAGGATGATCAACATATTGACCGCAAGAATGAATAATCGCCGTCCTATTCATCACTTTTAGAAATCGCTTACAAAAGTGAAAAGCCCGTAAACAGAAGAAGGAAGTCCTTGTAGTCAATCTGCATTTTAAAAGAATCAAATAATATCAAGTTTATTCAGTTTAATCATCAGATCATTTAATATCTAAAACTTATGCATTAATAGTACTATACTAATATACAGGAAATAAAATTATATCTATCAGTAACTGCTGCTCTATCGATATATTTCACAACTCGTGTGCTACAAGTTATGACAAATCTAGGTGATGAGCAGAGCATTAAGGAGAGAGATAATATCTTTGATTTGCGATTCAGTAGCGTGTCACCAATTGCTACCACAGATTCGAGTGATTCGATATCAGCACCTATAAAGAAGCAAAGGTTTGATGACAGAGCCGAGACAAGGTTGAGCTTAATGCTACAAACTGGCCACACGAAGCCAGCGAGGAAAAAGGTTCATAAGCGACTATCACTGGAGGAACTGGTTGGAAGTTTGGTTAAATGGGCAGATGCACAGGAAATTTCCCAGTATATTAATTCTGATAGATTTATTTCTCAGTTTGGACAAGTTGTAGTTTTACGCTCTTCTCCTGTTCAAATAATCATGGGGACAGCAAAAGGCTATTTAGTTGGGTTCAACTATCGTCAAGAATTAGAATTCACACTTGTGCCGTGGCCAGAAGAGGAAGACGAGGAAGATGATGAACGTCTTAGTGAGAGCATTATAACGTCAATTGCATCGTCACCCGACTCATTATTTGTGGCCGCAGGGTATTCAAATGGTAAAATTATATTATGGGATTTATCAAAAAGCAATGACAGTTACTGTGGACCTTCCTACATTATAAAACCTGTTACAGGAGAAGAGCGGCTTGCTGAGAACAAAGAAGGTCATTTAATTGGTGTTCCCATAACTTCAGTGCAATTTCTTTATACCCTGAACTTGCAAATTTTAACATGTGATGAATCTGGATTGGTCATATATAGTCATGGGTTTACAAGATTACTCAAGAAGTATTTTAAGTCTCAAAAAGTCATTGGAAAAGACAATGCTCAGCGTGATAATATTGTGCATTCGTGTGAAATACTACCAATGGGTGATTCTCATCAAATAACGGACCAGCTAGTAGTTGCTGCAGTTATAACTAACAAGCAATTATCCATATTCTCGGTGTTATCGTTGAACGACCCTCTGATTATGAACTTACGAAGTCATTGCAATTTAGCTAAACCTAAAAATATTCCTGAAGATTTGGAATTTTCGGCTTGTCTAAGTTGGTATCCTTGCATGAATGAGAAAAATGAGATAATTAATGCAAGACTTGCTTTCTCTTGGTGCAATACTTTGTCGGTAGTAGAAATCGAAAATGATACCTTACCATCTAACCTATTATCAGTGATTGCTGATCTCAAAGAAAAGGATAAGGCAATTTCCACAATACCAATTGGAAACCCAACGGTATGGTCCATTAAAGAAAAGGCAAATATCATAATAGACTTGAAGTGGTTAAGTCCTTCTCTATTAGTTGTATTCTCAAAGGATACTCTGCAAGGAGAAGTAGTCCTTTCAATACTCCATTACACTAAACTTGGTAGAAGAGGTAGGATAAGTTCTGTTGGTAGTCAAAGTATTAAGGAACTTGGAGCATCCTTAGGATCTATCATTGGGAATAGCTCTTGGAACTATCTGTACACTAATATAATTACTCTTTTGAAAAGAAAATTCATTATTATGTTTGATTCTGGAGCTGAAATGAGGCTATCCATAGGAAGACCTCTAAATTGGGCGGAGAGACTTATGAGCCATTTGTCGGAGCAGGACTATGCAAGTGCCTTTATGTTAGCAGCGGATTTCTATAACTCCAGTGATGTAGGTAAGGGTGCTTTATTTGGATTTCCTAAAGATCCAGTTGAAAAGAAGAATCTCATAAGGCCCTATTTGACAGAAATATTGAAAACTTCATCTTTAAATTTGTTTAATGAAGAAGCTACAGATAAAGGCTTTTATTTGAACGTTTTCTTTAGTCTAATAGGTGATCTTAAAGAGGATCATCCATCCGAAGATTATGACACCATAGTAGAACAGGTATATGAATCCTTAGACAATGACGATCTCTTTTTCCGCACAGTGGAACCATACATCTTGTCTGAGAGGATCACAGTGTTTACTCCCACTGTGTTAAAGAATTTGATAAACTTTTATATTGATCTACAGAGACGGGATTTATTCACACAAATTATCTGTCTTCTTGATGTTGCTTCACTTGACATTGACTTGACAATTCTGTTGTGTGTCAAATATAATTTGAGAGATTGTTTAATTTACATCTGGAACACGATCCTAAATGACTATTTAACGCCCTTGATGCAATTCATTGAAGAGATTGTGGAATCAAATAATAAGGCATCAACTATGACTGTTTTCGCATATATGTCATTTGTTTTAACAGGGAGACAATACCCAACCAGCAGATTTATTAATCCCGAAAAAGAACTTGAAGCAAAAAAGGCCATCTGTGACGTCCTTTTCAGTTCCAGAACTCTTGAATGGCCAAGGGGTAGCTCAAATTTTCTTGGGGAAGATGGGATCTTTCCGTACTTGCATCTATTTTTAAACTATAATTCATTTGAATTGCTTTCAACTTTGAATGAATTCTTTGAAGATAGCTTACTAAATGAAGATGTGCATCTTAATCGCCAGTACATTATCGAAGCATTATTGGATGTGTTTGAAGAGGGTGACTTTAAGGAGGGCGACTTTGAGCAGTTGAGTATATTTATTGCTAGAAATTATCCTAAATACTGTCAGTTCATAAGAATATCTGACTCTGTTGTTGAAAAAGTGACTGAATCATTATGTTCAAGTGCAAATCTAGGAACCAGAAGAGATAGAGAATTAGCGTTGCAAAGCATAATTCCTTATGTTGAGAGGGAAAATAATACTTATCTAATTCAACAACTCAAGGCTGCAAAATTTTTTGATGTGCTCATAAGCATCTACGTCATGGATGGTGAAAAGGCGAAGGCAATTGCAACTTGTCTCTTGAAGGAACAAGAAAATGATCCCAAAGATAATGAATTGCAATCAAATTTCTTCAGCTCATACTTTTCCGAGGCTTTTCAAACTTGTAAGAGTAAAAAAGAAAGGTCTGAACTCATTTCAGTAATTGAAAAGAATTTTGAAACATTGGCTTCGAAAGATACTCGCAGTTTCGCTAATGTCGTTTCTAAGTACGTTCCCGAATTGCACAAGCATGTACTTCTTTTGGATGAAAGGGAAGTTGTTCAAAACTACATGAAGGCTTTCTTTGAGATATACAAGACTGAAAAGTCTACCGCAGTTGATAAAATTTACCCAGACTTAGTGAGTAGATATGTGGAAAATGATCAAAACGATGTACAGTTTATCAAGGACCATGTCGATGTTCTTTCAGAGGATAACGAGAGATTTTACCACACTGTGGAAGTTTTGAAAGAAGCTAAAGCAATAGAGAGCTTGGTAATTCTTTATATTCATAAAGGGGAGTACAAAACAGCTCTCGCCGTTGTGGTGCAAAATATAAGAAAGATTTCGGAGGATTCTTTGACACAAGAGGATACAGAGAAATTCCAATGGCTTCTAGGCATTGGAATGAAAGTAAGTGAATCTTTGGACGCCCGGAACATGAGTTCCCCAGACAAAGAACTTAATTTGAGTGAATGGATGTGGTTGGAGTTGATAGAGACTCTGGTTTCAATTGCCAACTCCAGAGAAGGTAAAGATCGCATAATATTCAACAATGCAGTCTACACTTGCTTCAGAAGGATTAGTGTATCTGATCCTTACTCATCTGAGAGAAGAGATCCGTCATTCTTACTAATTTTTAACAAGTTTTTAACGTCTTCTACTGAGACAGCTGTGCTATCGAACATTAGATCTATTCTACAGGACGTCTTCATTTCATATTACTATGAAACTGAGATGCATAAATTGTCTCTTAAGATGTTAGATTATAGCATCTACAAAAGTATGGTGCTTGTGCGCTTAGATAATGCTAGAGGTTGGGATATCAAGAGTAAGACATGCGCATCTTGCGGTAAAAAACTATGGGGCAGCACGATAAATGAACTGCATTATGACGCTTGGGAAGATCGTCAATGGCTAATATTGCATCCCAAAAAGCCAGGTCCCGCTAATATTGTTAACGCTTTTGAGAAAGAAATTTCTCTTGACCGCTACCATCAATTAGGTTTAGTATTTTTCAAGTGTACCCATGGGTATCATATCGGTTGCTTAGAGAATCTAGGATTCCAGCATAATAGAGAGTGTGTTTTATGCGTGAAGGAACCGCAAAACTAGTCATATAAAATTGAACTTCAAAATCAATATAAGCTTACGAAGCAAGGGTGATTACGACCTCGTCTTAAGTTTAAAATATTATACCTCTGCTATCAAAACACCTGTTCTATTCTCTCCCTTTTTGCTTTTCCTGACGCCGCAGTATGCATGTCTTGGCGCAAGCGAATTTTTATCGAGCCTTTTTTGGAACGAAGACTGTCCCTTTTTGGGCCCAGCCTTTGCTATTCAAATATGAGGTTTCTACATTGCTGTAGGGAAGAAACGTACAACCTACTATTGCTTTAAGACGATGGTAGCACAACTACAAAGGATGGGAGAAATTATCCGGTTCTTGGTTTGCAACCCAAACCACTAAGCCGAGTTCGATATGTGCGAAAAAGTCAGTGCTCCACGCGAATTTGGTTAGTACCTTAGAAGTACTCCTTCTCTCCAACTTACTTGCTCTAATATCCTGAAACCTGCGGCTAGTCTAACTGTGATTTTGTCGCAACCTATGGGCAAGCCACATACCATGGTACTGATTAGAAGGGCTCTGTGCAAGATCGAGCATTCTATCCCTTAAAGTGAACCTCAAACGTCAAATAGCCATCCAAAAAGGTGGGATTGTAGTGAATCCCATCCCCAGCGTAAATAATAAATTATCAGCATGTCATGTTCCGCCTTTATTAGTGTTGCCTGGACTATTGCAACCTCCTAAGGGGGCTTTTGAGTACCAGATCAACCGACCTCGAATTGCATACTCGTGCCTTCCTGATTAGGAGGTAATATAAACAAGGTGAACTTACCAAGAATAGAATCTGAAAAATCAACTAGGGCTCATCATCTCAGTTTCACTAGGAAAATCAGGTTATACTAAAAGTAAATATATTTGCGTTTTTGTAAAGTAACATTTGACGATTCAGGAATTTGATTTTAATCAAAGCAGTTTGGAGATTAAAATAAAAAATAAGATCAGTTTGACGTCAAAGCACCATATTTCGACAGTGCCTAAGCTAGACCGAATCAGATTTGACCTACATTGATCTTAGTCAGACTTGGCATATTTACCAGTAAGCTCAGATTATCTTGAGATTACAAAAACCAAAAAAAAAGCATCAGAGGAAGGTGGCACAAGTGATCCTAACTTGAACTTGACAAAATGAGTGGTCAGGAGGATCGTAACTCTTCTTCAATGGAGCAATTGAATGGACCTCTACCAAATGTTGATGTAAATCAAAATACACCAGATCATCTGAAAACCGAATCAAAGCCAGCATTCGGATCAATGGACGAGCTTCCTAGTGATGACGATGATCTTTTTGATGATGACGACTTCACCAATAAGGCCTATGAAGGGCGTCCACAATCACATACTTATCCCTACAATAGATACAACGCATCACCCCATAGAAGAAGCTCTTTCTACCAAAACAGTTTTTCTCAACTTCAGCTGCCTCAACAATCATATCCATTAATTTCACCAGGTGAAGGATTTCATCTGCCTTACCAAGCTCCATACGGGGCAAGACATTACAGAACATCTACCTTCAGCAACAAACTCCCTGACGAATATCTTTATGAAAGGCAAATAAGTGGATCTCCTTCAGTTGCTACATTGCCTAGCCATCACCATAACAACAGTGGTTCGTTCGCCGGAAGGGAATTAGATTTCCCCGATAATGCTTACAGCCCAGTGATGAACCATTACAGTCAATATTCACCTTATAATCCGGCTTTTCTTGGCCACCATGCTTTCCAAGATCCTAATTCTCCAATGATGACATTCAGTGGAGAAGATTACAATACTAATCCATTAGAAGATATTGAAGAAGATATGGATCCCTTCGGTGATGATGATTCGCTTTATTCAGAAACAGGAGAAGATATTGCAAGAAAAGCTACCATTAAAAGGCAAGTGTCTATTGAAGAATCAGAGACAGATAAGAAGAAGAATAAAAAGAATAAGAAAAAGAACAAGAAGAAGGAAGCCGAGAAAAAGGACTTGGAGAAAGTTGGTTTTGAAGACGAAGATGACGAAGATGATTATAAACCAGCATTGAGATACACTAAGACTGTAAAGAAGGCAAGATTAGTCAATGGTAATTATATAATAGATGCTCCGGTTCCAAATTCTCTTTTGAATGATTATGGTGGAAAGATCACAGATGGAGGAAAGGAAATGTCTCTTTTGAGATACACGGCTTGTATCTGTGGTCCATCTAACTATACAGGATATGGGTATGGGCTTCGTCAAGCGTTATATAACCCACCAAGACAAACTGAGATTTTGGTTTGTATCACTATGTATAACGAAGATGAAATGGCATTGGGAAGAACTTTGAAAGGGGTTTTCGATAACATTGAAAATCTTACAAAGAGGAGAGATCCTACATGGGGCGAAGAGTCTTGGAAAAAAATAGTTGTTTGTATCATTAGTGATGGTAGAGCAGCATTCAACGAGAGATCCGAGAACCTTTTGGCCGCCTTGGGTGTATACCAAGGAGGATATGCTAAATCAAGGATTAATGACAAAGGAGTTAAGGCACATATATATGAATACACTTCTACAGTTGGTATTGAAAAGATCAATGATAGAGTACATTTATGTTCAAATACTTCACCAGTGCAGCTTATCTTTTGTTTGAAAGAAAACAATGCTAAGAAAATCAATTCTCATCGTTGGTGTTTCCAGTCATTTTCGCCTATTTTGAACCCCCGAGTAGTGATGTTGTTAGACTGTGGGACACTGCCTTCGTATGATGCTTTCTATCATTTATGGAAAGCATTCCGTGATCCAAATGTCGCCGGAGCATGTGGAGAAATCAAAGTTGCTCTTGGTTCTGGTAAAAGAGAACTTAAGAATCCATTGGTGGCTGCCCAAAACTTTGAGTATAAAATTGCTAATATTTTGGATAAGCCTATGGAATCTGCTTTCGGATTTATTTCGGTGCTTCCGGGTGCATTTTCCGCTTATAGGTATGAAGCGCTCTTAAATGTTGATGGAAAGGGACCTTTGGAAAAATACTTTAAAGGTGAATTTTTACATCAAGACAATAGGATTGGGGATGCCAAAGAAGATGACGAAAAAGAGTTGAAAGAAAGAAACTATCATGATGCTGGTATATTCTCTTCAAATATGTACTTAGCAGAAGATAGAATATTGTGTTTTGAATTAGTATCCAAAAAACACCATAGTTATATCTTGAGATATGTGAATGAAGCAACTGCAGAAACTGATGCACCTGATAGGATAGAAAACTTTATTCTTCAAAGAAGAAGATGGCTTAATGGTTCATTGTTCGCAGCCGCATACTCTGTGGTTCATTGGACTCAAATCTGGAAGTCTAATCATTCATTATTAAGAAAGTTGGTTTTACAATTAGAATTTTACTATCAAATGGTAACATTATTGGTTTCTTGGTTTTCCATGGCATCTTTCTTCCTTGTGTTTAGAATTTTGACTGCTAATGTTGGTGCTCTGGATATGCATTTTTCAGCTGGTAAATATATTGGAGTGATTGTATTGTGGGTATATTTGGCTTCATTGGTGTGTACTTTTGTGTTAGCATTTGGTAATACTCCAAGAGGTACAAGAAAATTTTATACTGTTATTACAGTGATTTTCGCAATACTTATGGCATATATGATGTTTGCAACCATCTTCCTTGCAGTTCACACCACAGTTTCTGTCATCAAGTCACACAAGCACGATTTCCATGCATCATTGTTGATGACAGATTATAAATTTAGAGATTTGGTGGTTTCTGTGGCTTCAACATATTGTTTATACTTCATTGGTGCATTCATGTATGGACAGCCAAGCTTCATGTTTACATCTTTCTTGCAATACCTTGCCCTTTCTCCTTCTTACATCAATGTTCTCAACATATACTCTTTCTGTAACATTCATGATGTTTCTTGGGGTACGAGAGAAATAGAAAAGGCCAAAGATCTTGGTACAGCGAAATCAACAGGTCCTAAGAAGGATGAGTTATTGATGGTTGCTCCAGGTGATGCACATGAACTTGAAGAAACCTACTGGGAAAATATGGAGAAGTTGAAAGTAGTTCCGATGAAACCGGTACGTGCCAATGATAAGAAACAAACCGATGATGATTATTATGCCTTTATAAGAACGATTACAGTCTTAATATGGTTATTGACTAATGTTATCCTTATCGCCATCGTGTTAAAAATCTTAGGGGTATCAACATTGGTTGATGACGGAGATAGTGAAGAAAATAGAGATGGCTCGATTGGAGGTAATTCTACTGTCTTTTTGACAGTAATTTTATGGATTGTGGCCGGATTAGCTGCCTTTAGATTCATTGGTAGTACCGCTTACTTACTTCTCAAGCTCTTCCGTCCTCTTAAATGGAAGATGCGTTCCAACAAAAACTGATTAATACATCATTGTTTCTGTTTTCCCTAATGTGTGGTAAATAGGGATATCTTTCTAAAAAAAGAAGGGTGGTTTTTTATATAATATAATATTCAATGAATCAGAATTTTTTCATATATCAATTCATATCATATCACACCAAATCATAGGTGCATCGATAGTATTATTTTTGACAATTCTCATTAACTATTCTGAGCTCTTGTCTTATCAATTTATTTTTTTGACTAATCTGAAATTCTATGCCGGTTGCATCTAATTTAGTAACGTAGTGCATGAACGGCTCAGTCGGTAGTAGAGCCCTGAAGAATATTTTCTCTTATATCCGATGAAGTGGTATATCCGCTTAAGCAGTTGAAAGAAATCCGGGATCGGTCCGATGGTTGCCGAAATATCCTTATATAACCGTTTCTCTCCCTACAGCGCTATACTAACCCGATCGCAAGCAACCAATGGACAGCAAACTATACTAACATGAGAAGTAGTTTAATGGTTAATACTGACCATTAGAGTCGTATTATGTTATGAGACGATGAAAATTAACAGATATCAATTCTTTCCAAGGTCGACACCTTCTTGGACCTTACTATGGCTTGTAGATTTGACCATATTTACCGACTTATCCAGTTCGGACCGAAAGTAGTTACAGTATTACATATTACGTCAGCCATTTTAAGCCAATAACAATCACTGCATTTTGGACCTCCGGTTGGGATCCTGCAAGTTAGCCGATGGGTTTCAGAAGTTCATGTAGAGTAGACAGGCGTAACTGAGACAGGGAGAATAGATATCCATACCGACTCCACTTTGTTTTCGTCCCAGTGATAAAGCCCTCTCAGCACTTGGCATTCTACAGTTAGTCCTATTTAGGTGTCAATTCTCTTTCTCTGACAAGTTTTAACAAAGAGACAATGGGTTTGCACAACATGAGCGCAGGAAATGTCACCCGCCGTTTTTGCGAGGATATCGCCAGGGGTATTACTAGCGTCCTCAGTAGACAAGGGAAACAAACATTTCATTAACCTTGAGGCATTTATTTGGTACAAGCCAAAGAATATGCCAGATGCAGATTTCTTTTTCTCCTGAAAGGGAAAAAAAATTAATGGAAAACCTAAATTAGAGACATTTCACATAGATAGTAGATGCTAAGACATTTTTATTTCTTTTTGTTTTGGTTTTGAGAGAACTCCCATCGCGTCGAACCACGCGCTTCTAGGCGGGGTTAAGGCAAACAAGCTCATAATTCAATTGTTGGGAACAGTAATTGCTGAAAATATGTTCTAACTTTTAGAAGTGACAGCACTTGTACTTCATACATTTGTTCATCCTATCTTCTTTAATACGATACTTTACTTTATAAGCTTTCAAGAATCATATTTACATCCGACAATTCGCAAACCCCTGGCCCGCATATTTCAGCTATTATGAGGCTGTCTACCTACCGGAAGGTGCGCAAACGAACTAACGGGCCGTACTATATACGTTAACTGGAAATATTCATGAGACATTGACGCGTAAACCAGCAGAGAATAGCGCCATTCACATACCAAATATATCCTATTGTTCAATTTTAAGTTTTTCTTTTTTGCTTACCTTTGGAGATAATGTCAATTTAGTAGCTATCTTTATATCCATTTCCCTTTCGGCAGTAACCTCCAGCAACCTAGCACGCCTCCACACCACCCATTCCCTAATGTCTCCACTGAGGCTGGTAGCCTCCCAGAACTGGAACCATTATCTACATATACTACAAGGGAGTTTAGAAATCAACATTGCTTCAAAGCCCTCTGGGTCTTGTAACCAAGCAAAGTAAAGGGAGATAACGATTACTTTATTATTTACCGCACCTTAAAACACCTCTTATGGACAAAAAGCCGAATATTCCGTGGATCTACAAACGGACTCTAGAAGTGGCCCCTCAACCCAACTCCCCGGAAAACCTAAATATAGAGGCCGAAAGGCTGGAAAAGGTTCGGTATAGCGAGATAATGCCGCTACTTAGCGTCGGCTTGTAGGGCTGGTATTTCCACCCATAATCCGCTAGGACTGCTTTACATCTTGTCTCCGATGCAGGTCATATGCCCGCTTATGCTCATTGCCGTAGATCGTCTACTATACGCTGGCCAATTCCGACAAGAGTGGGTATATTGCAGCCATCCTTATGTTTATTCCCATGAAGCCGACCGGAAGCACTGGCGAAATCCTTAAAGTATCTAACCAATAGTCTAATACAATTGGAGGTTCGAGGGACGAGCCGACTGAATGCTTGAAAAGGATATGCTACGTTTACTATTTCCATTAGCATTAATCGAAATTTTCTTCGTAATGTTATGTTTTTACCTTATCGCATTGTTCGGAGATTTACCGAACCCTCGAACCTCGGAACATGAAAAATTTTCATTTTACCTTCTCTGTACCCCATCCACTCTCTTTTCCTAATTTTCTTTTTACCTAGCCAGTAGATCCTGCATGTTATTCATGTGCCAATTTGTCAGTTACCTAATTCGCATGTTTGTATACAAACTATATGGGTGAAAATTCCCTCATGTCGCTATCTTTATTGGAAGAAGAGAAGTGGACGAAATGCATGCCTAATAAAATCCTCCCGGGTATAAAAAAAGGGATTTTTCCTTTGCTAATCTAATTATTAGAAATAACTCTTTGTTTAACTCTTCGTTAGAATAGGTATAGAAACCAGTTCTCCTTAAAGTATATCACTAAAGCATCGTGCTGGAACCGTGGTGTCTATATTGAACGGACTCTATAATATTAACCGAAGATGAGTGCTACTGAGCCAACTAACGAAAAGCCAGTAAAAGGCGCTGAAGAAGAAGATGAAGATGAAGATATCGATCAATTGATTATAGATCTTCAATCTAACCACAACATTGATGATGATGAAGAAGAAGAAGGTGCTGACGATAGCTCTTTCAAGGCAGTTCCTGAGGAATTGTTGAAGACCGACCCAACAGTTGGTTTGTCTGAAGATGAAGTCCACAAAAGAAGAAAGAGATATGGTTTGAATCAAATGAAAGAAGAATCTGAGAACTTGGTTTTGAAGTTTGTTATGTTCTTCGTCGGTCCAATTCAATTCGTTATGGAAGCCGCTGCTATCTTAGCTGCAGGTTTGGAAGATTGGGTTGATTTCGGTGTTATCTGTGGTTTATTGATGTTGAACGCTTTCGTCGGTTTTGTTCAAGAATTCCAAGCCGGTTCTATTGTCGATGAATTGAAGAAAACTTTAGCTAACACCGCGTTGGTTATCAGAAATGGTTCCTTGGTTGAGGTTCCAGCTAATGAAATTGTTCCAGGTGATATTTTGCAATTGGAAGATGGTACTGTTATTCCTTCCGATGGTAGAATTGTCTCCGAAGACTGTTTGTTGCAAGTTGATCAATCCGCTATTACCGGTGAATCATTGGCTGTTGATAAGAGAAATGGTGACTCCACTTACTCTTCTTCTACAGTTAAGACTGGGGAAGCTTTCATGATTGTTACTGCTACTGGTGACTCCACTTTCGTTGGTAGAGCTGCGGCTTTGGTTAATAAGGCTGGTTCTGGTACCGGTCACTTCACTGAAGTTTTGAACGGTATTGGTATCACTTTGTTGGTTTTCGTCATGTTGACCTTGTTGGTTGTCTGGACCGCATGTTTGTACCGTACTGACAAGATCGTTAAGATTCTTAGATTCTCCTTGGGTATCACTATCATTGGTGTTCCAGTCGGTTTACCAGCTGTCGTTACCACAACTATGGCTGTTGGTGCTGCTTACTTGGCTAAGAAGCAAGCTATTGTTCAAAAATTGTCTGCTATTGAATCATTGGCTGGTGTCGAAATCTTGTGTTCCGATAAGACCGGTACTTTGACTAAGAACAAGTTGTCCTTGCATGAGCCATATACTGTCGAAGGTGTTGAACCAGATGACTTGATGTTGACTGCTACTTTGGCTGCCTCCAGAAAGAAGAAGGGTTTGGATGCTATTGATAAGGCTTTCTTGAAATCTTTGGTTAACTACCCAAGAGCCAAGTCTGCTTTGACCAAATACAAGGTCATTGAATTCCAACCTTTCGATCCTGTTTCCAAGAAGGTTACTGCTATCGTCGAATCTCCAGAAGGTGAGAGAATTGTTTGTGTTAAGGGTGCACCATTATTCGTCTTGAAGACTGTTGAGGATGACCACCCAATTCCAGAAGATGTCCGTGAAAACTACGAAAACACTGTCGCTGAATTTGCTTCCAGAGGTTTCAGATCTTTGGGTGTTGCTAGAAAGAGAGGTGAAGGTCACTGGGAAATTTTGGGTATTATGCCATTGATGGATCCACCAAGAGAAGATACTGCTGCCACTGTTAACGAAGCCAGAAGATTAGGTTTGAAAGTTAAGATGTTGACTGGTGATGCCGTCGGTATTGCTAAGGAGACTTGTCGTCAATTAGGTTTAGGTGTCAACATCTACGATGCTGACAGATTAGGTTTATCCGGTGGTGGTGACATGGCTGGTTCTGAAATAGCCGATTTCGTTGAAGCCGCTGATGGTTTCGCCGAAGTTTTCCCACAACATAAGTTTAACGCTGTTGAAATTTTACAATCTAGAGGTTACTTAGTTGCTATGACTGGTGATGGTGTTAACGATGCTCCATCATTGAAGAAAGCTGATACCGGTATTGCTGTCGAAGGTGCTACTGATGCTGCACGTTCCGCTGCTGATATCGTTTTCTTGGCTCCAGGTTTGTCTGCTATTATTGATGCTTTGAAGACTTCTAGACAAATTTTCCACAGAATGTACTCTTATGTTGTTTACCGTATCGCTTTGTCCTTGCACTTGGAACTTTTCTTAGGTTTGTGGATTGCTATTTTGGACACTTCTTTGGACATTGACTTGATCGTCTTTATTGCCATTTTCGCAGATGTTGCTACTTTGGCTATTGCTTATGATAATGCTCCTTTCGATCCTAAGCCAGTTAAATGGAACACTCCAAGATTATGGGGTATGTCAATTATCTTGGGTATCATTTTGGCTATCGGATCCTGGATTACATTGACTACTATGTTCTTGCCAAAGGGTGGTATTATCCAGAACTTCGGTGCTATTGATGGTGTTATGTTCTTGGAAATCTCCTTGACTGAGAATTGGTTAATTTTCATCACCAGAGCACAAGGTCCATTCTGGTCTTCTATTCCATCATGGCAATTGGCTGGTGCCGTTTTTATTGTCGATATCATTGCCACAATGTTTACCTTATTCGGCTGGTGGTCACAAAACTGGACTGATATCGTCACTGTGGTCAGAGTTTACGTTTACTCTTTCGGTGTATTCTGTGTTATGGGTGGTGCTTACTACATAATGTCTCATTCTCAAGCTTTTGATGATATAATGAACGGTAGAAGCAGAGGCCCAAGCAAAGACTCCAGATCTCTCGAAGATTTCTTGGTTTCCATGCAAAGAGTTTCTACTCAACACGAAAAGTCTAGTTAAGTTGATTAAGCTTACTGCATAGAGCTACAATTTTTACAAAGCTTTTCGGTGTGGATGTTAAATCAAATTTTCAATCTTCACTCATTATAATATTGACTTTTATTCCCGCATTATTTGATTCCCGTCTGATATAATATTTAATTTCGTATTATAGTTTATAGATAATATTATTGATAATCAAATTTCATATGTAGAATTTGAACGTAGTTTAAAGAAATGAGGTTTTTGTGAATTGCTAGTTCAAATTAATATGTTAAGCAGATGAGAAAAGTGAAGCCTTAGCCAAAAGAAGAATAACATGCTTATTAAATCTATGCATTTAAAATGCTTACCTTCAATATTATTAGAGACTGGTTTTAACCTGTAAGAGGATTTTCTTCGATTCCGGGAGAAATTTACAAAATCTATCGCCTGAGACTGTTGTCAAGCAAACTACTTTATCATGCTATCTCATATATAATATATATGATCCTATGTGGGTATCAAGTATATATGTGTTAAGTATGTTTTATAGTTCTCTTGAGAACTCAAAATACGTAAATCCACTTATGGTTTATCTTGGCGTTTTACTAGTTTTGATGATGTAATTTATAAATTATTTTTATGCTGCGAAAAGAAACCAAGGTGTGAGCAACCCTCTTCTATGCACTTGAGTCCATTTTTAGAAATACATAAATGGTTAGAACCCTTTACAAAATGAGGTTTGTGGACTTTATATCAGAATTATATAAAAGCTGAACTAAGAAATGTAAGTGAATGTTGGTATTGTAAGTTAGTGTCCAGGTGTGCGTAAAAGAACTTCACGCTTGAGGGGTCAACACTCAGAAGAGGTGTCATTATCCTGCTTAGACAGCCTGGGAAGAAACTTTTTTTTTTTTTTCACAAAATTTTTTTCATATCATTCTTCATTCAACTATCAATTCTTATCCTTTGTTGTTGTTACTCAAGAGTCAACTAAGCATAGCAAACTTCTCTCCTGAAGCTTTGTGTTATATAGTTTCTTAATCTTTTAGCGAAGTCAAACGTGTAGAATTAGCGAGGAAACACAAAAGTGCTCGAAAATTTAATTCGGGAAGGAGCATAGATCAATTTTTTGCCCAAGGAATCTTAAATTTTTACTGCCATCGTCATTTTATAAATTGAAACAAACACACGAGGTTAAAGATCGCTAGCTGCTGTGTGATTTTGTTGACATTAGCATTAAATCTGTTGGAAAGGTTCTTTCCAGTGTACATTATTTGAGATCTGCGTACTACTGTTCGTATTCATTTTTTTATCACATATAACTCTCGTTGGTAATCGTTTTGCTTTGAACGTCATTTATTTTATTGTTACTGATAATTGAGGCACTTGCAGATTGAATAATAAAGGACGTCAAACAAGAGTTAATTTTGACGTACAAGGTTTCCATATTAATTATTTTTGAGATTACTTTCTGAGATTTTACTTTTACGTTGTTTTAGCTGCCATTAGACGGAGCTTATAGCTCATATCAAAAAAAATTTTAGAGATTACGAAGTTATTTTTGCATTTGTTTTATTTAAATTACTGTTGTTTGTTACTAGCATTTTAATTCGTCATGACAAAAGAGTTACATGCACGGGAAACATCTATACCGAATCCTATGTCTGATGATACAAGATTTATTCAGAATGGTAAGACTACCGACTTTGAGTCAAGATCTCTTGATGGAAGAGTAAGGGACCAAAGAATTGGTGGCTCGAGATTTACTTCCAATGGATCAGTAGGAGGAATTGGTAACGCATCACATTTCTTCCAGAAAGATACCTTGGATTTGTTGGCGCATGATTCTCCCTTCGGTACCCCTTCTGAAAATATTCAAAATGCAAAAAACAACTCATTAGCAGATAATCATGGTGGTTCAGAGTTGGATCTTGTTGGAGCTTTAGGTAGTTTGGATTTGGATGACGATTTTGAAATCTCAAGAGATAGTAAGGAAAGCTTTGGCTCCTCTGATGAGCATGAAACTTCTGATTTTAACAATCAGAATTTCAACAACCAGAGTTTCAGCAAAGAAACATATGGTGACCCAAATAGCCATTTTGAGTATGCTTCAAGAGCACAAGGTGGTTCATTGACTCCAAATCCTTCTATGGGGTCGTTCAATCATTCAGCCTTAGGACAAGTAAGCACTCCTACGTCAACATGGGGAAATTTTGTTCCTTCCTCTGCACCTCCTTTGTCATATCAAAGAAAAGTCGATGGTAATTCGTTGAAAAATACAGACAGAGATTTTTCTTTCTCAAGCAAGCCATTTGAACTTCCTGAACATGAGAAGGATTTCATTGTTCCTCATGCGTACGATGTGAATGTCGGTCATGGTTCCATGATGCAATCATTCAACTTGAGCTCGACTACTTCGCCAAGGAATTATGGTAACTTTGAACAGCCATTTGCCCCCTTAAGTGGCTTTTTTGGAACTCCAACAACAGATCTTTCTCGTAAGCTTGATGGAAGCTCATCAGAGAGTGATTTAGATACAACGCAAACAGATTTCAATGCTTCGGGTGCTATCCCTAATCTTTCTACGAAAAACGTATCTGTGAACAATACTCCAACTTCGAATTTTGATTTTCCTATGTTCTCCAGGGTTGGAACTATACCGGGCCCTGGTAGTGTTCCGATGCCAATAACTGGACCTCTACCAGCCCAAGTGTCCGATATTCCAACTATGACAGATGCCAAACAGATTAACAATGTGTTCCCAACTGCAGACTCAAACAAACATATCCTACACGATAATTACGGTGTCCAATATCAGCCTGTTTCTTCGCCTCCAATCATGCCTATGGGAGCATGGAGTCAACAATTCCCAAAGCCACGTCAAGGTTCTTCTGCTACGAGGGGTCTTCGTCCCCAGCAAGTGGTTTCCCGGAGTTCACCAATGAATTCAAATGTGAATTCATACTACAGTGATGTTGCGAGAGTTAACAATGTGGGTAATAATGGAAGTGGTGGTCAAAACCGTTTTGGAGTTAATAGGAGAAATGCGAACATTTCGACCACTGTTCATTCGAAAGGTCACAATCATAACAGAAGGAAGGGAGATGATTCTAAGTATGTTAATGCATCCTTAGATGAATTCACAGGTAACATTTTCAACCTTTGCAAAGATCAGCATGGATGTCGATTTTTACAGCGTCAATTGGATTTGGCTAAGACAACCTCAAATGAAAGCAAGAACAAAAGTGAGATTGCTTCAACGTTGATCTTTAATGAGGTTTATTTGAAGATTGTCGAATTAATGTCGGATCCCTTTGGCAATTATTTGGTACAAAAGTTATTCGAAAGTGTTACCACCGATCAGAGAATCATTTTGGTTAGAAATGCAGCCCCATCCTTTATCAAAGTTGCCATGAATCCACATGGCACGCGTGCATTACAGAAATTAGTAGAATGTGTTTCTACCCCTGAGGAGTCTAAAATTATTATTGATACATTTGCTCCTCATATTGTAGCTCTTTCGACAGACTTGAATGGGAATCATGTTATTCAAAAATGTTTACTGAAATTCAGTAAAGCAAACAATCAATTTATCTTTGATGCTGCCTCAAAATATTGTGACCAAATTGCTACTCATAGACATGGTTGTTGTGTTCTTCAAAGATGTATCGATTATGGTAGTCCTAACCAGAGGAAGCAATTGGCACAGAGAGTATCTGTGAACACTACTGGGCTTTCATTAGATCCATTTGGGAACTATGTTGTACAATATGTGTTGAGTAAAGGTGATCCTGAATCAGTTAGTTCGATTTTGCAAAATATAAGATCAAATATTTATTCATTATCGTTGCATAAATTTGGTTCAAATGTCATCGAAAAATCACTTCACAGAGATCTGCTCAGTGAACCTTTAATTGATGAGCTTCTTCAGCATAAGGAGAAGTTATCTACTTTATTGAATGATCCCTTCGGAAATTACGTATTGCAAACTAGTTTGGATGTGGCGAATCAAGAGCAGTCATTGAAATTATCAGAAGCTCTCCAACCTTTATTAGTTAACATAAAGAATACACCTCATGGCAGGAGAATTTCAGCAAAGATTCAAAATCTACTTTAAGTTTAGAAACGATAGTGATACCCATTTCGTGTGTTTACTAGGTATGGACGACATGTAAGTGTCTATGTGTCACCGGTAGCACGGACTTTCTACTGAGGGGATAGCTGTATGCGAAGAAGGAAAGATGCAGCCTTATGCGCGCCGCGCGACCGAGCAATCGCTGGATTTACCAATACGAATTTGCTCGTTTTTTTTTTGGCACTTTTCGATGCAGGTATCGGTCGTTAAACTTTTTTAAACATTCAAAGCGGAGATTGCCTTAGTATATGCTGAGCTAAGAAAGGGCAAATTCGGCCTCCCGAAGTCGCACGTAACCTTGTGGTACACGAAAGCTTTGTTCTAGCCTGTGTGATGAAATATTTGCCACAGTCAACCCTTCAATTGTAGTATACTTCGTGCGGTCAAATTGACATCGATAACTATTAAATTGACTTCACATGTCATGCATTTAGTTGTACATTAGTTTAAAGCTTTCAAATTACATAACTTTTCTGAGTGTAAGCCGATTGAATTTCAAGTTTAACATCCTATATTTTTGCTAACGGCATTTTCCTTTGCAGTCTATCATATGACCGATAATTTTATTTTGGTAAGTATGGTTGGTTTTACATACAGGAGGAGCAGCTAATGCTTGATGCTAACATGGAGAGAAGACTAAAACAAAATACTTACGTAAACACAGTTTCATAAACAGTATTCATCCCAAGAGATTTGATTTGATTACTGTCAGCTAATAATCATGAATACAGGAGGCTTTAGGCCCCCTGGCCCGCTGTCTAATGAACGACTAAATAATCTGGAGAATGATATAAGCAAATCCAAAAAACCAATGAAAAAGAGAAAATACAGCCGGGGAGGATGTCAAGAATGTAAAAGAAGGAAAATGAAATGTGATGAAGGCAAACCCTTTTGCTACAACTGTACGAAGCTATCAAAGCAATGCGTCTATGAGCTGAAGAAGTATAGATTTGAAAATGTCAATGGATCGATGCCTTCTCATCCCGGATTTGATAGACTGTTTGTGAGTTTTAGTGATCAAAATAAGAAAGGAAGCAACCATTTTAAAACACCTCATGCAATGCAAATGAGGTTTTACGAGCCTCCTGAACACACAGAAAGGAGAACTGAGTGGTATCCAAATGACCTTAATGTAAATTATCGCAAATTAAATACTTCGGCATCCCCGACGGAGAGTACTTTTGATTTTAAACCACAAAATATCCACGGGTTGGGAGATCCTAAACCCCAATTTAACAAACAATATGGAGATCAAATGTCATATTTAATGCCGGATCAAAGAAATGTTACCAGTCCGACGACTTCATACGCAAATTCAATTCATCACATTAATCAAAATTTAAGACCAAATCACCCGGATCCTTCGGCCACACAAAATAATATGGATCCAGCAGTGACCATTCATCTCGACCCAGTAAATAATGATGTTCAGCAAAATAATGGAAATACTAATGCTGATTCCAATGTTAATATGAACTTAAATCTCTCCTTGAACCAAGGTCTTCAACAAGGTTTCACTCCAACTCTCAATCAAGATGTGACCCACAACATATCTCCCATCCCCAATGCTAAATCGAACGTCAATGAAATCCCAGGGACTCTGAATGCACTTGTTGGACCTTCTAGTGAATCCGTCGGTCCTGAAGAACTTCCCGGCAATTATTTGGATAATGATTTAAAGGAAATTTTTGATGAAGCCTTAACATTGGTCAATGACTTGAATGTATTTTTTGAATCTGAGTCAAGTTTTTCAGGCTCTGAAATCAATCGGGATAGTGTGTCCTATGCTCCACCAGCTGCCTCTGGCTTCCGTGAAAATCCTGATAAGACAACTAATCCTTCATTATCTGGCGCTTTTGCAGTCGATGAGTTTCAAGAATCTTTAGTCGCCAACTCCAATGTTGGTTTCGAAGAGGAGAAGTTGGAAGATATTGATACACCTCACTCAGTTCTTATTAATGAAATTGCATCTCGCTATAGGCTAACTCCCACTCATTATTCATACTTAATTGCTCTTGTTTCAACTAGATGCTCCTTCCATATCTTTCCATTCGCATCATCTATCAATACAAATGAGGTTATTAATTTACTCTTAAGATATCTGCAAGCGTGCGCTTTTTTGCTAACCGCATTATTGACGTTATCCGCTACTTTCCAATATAATTTAACTCTGCAGAAGATACACAAGGAAGCAAGGAAAAGTTATCTTTCTTTAAGTGTCAAATTATTAGGTGAAGCTTTCCCTCCCAATGGAAAAATCAGATCTTCACACATGTCACAAATGATAGAGAGGCTTCTTCTCACTGATCTTCTTTTGGCATCCAACTTCACCGCAGTATATGCTGCTGATAGAAAGAACATGGACACTTGGAATACGCATATTGGACACGCGAGACAACTATTGGTAACGTATTTAAGCTGGTCCTCTTCCCTGAACACTAACCATTCATGTGGACTAGCTTTAGCAAAGACATGGTTCTACGCCATCGATTCTTTAGCACGACTTAACATGATCAGTCTGAAAGGACAGATAGATAGTAATTTTCATCTTGAATCTGTCATGGAACTGAACAAAGTGAGAAATGAGATATTACGAAAGACAGGTTATTCCTCCAAAGAAGCTAACCCTAAATTCAATTATGCTTTGCGTAGACTGAGACTTATCATAGTTGGTTCAGTAGAGTTCAATCTTTTTCTCGGATATACAATGAACGTTGTGCTTTTAGAAGAACAGTTAGTTGAAGTAATGGATGCTCTTTCTACTGATCCTCATAGTCAATTTACTTCAGACCAGTTGGCGAGTTTATTGAATTTAGTTCACAAAGGAAAGGATACTAGTATCATTCCCCAGGTATGTAAAAAAACTTTCATAATCCCAGAAAGTAGCCCTGCCTATCCTGAAAATCAAAATAGTACGATAAAGCTCCCTCCAAGTGCTTTTGGGAGGTTTGTCGATGAGCACTATAATGTCCAATATTATTCTTGGTACGATTTATCAGAGCAAATACATTTGGATGTTCTATATATTAAAATTTTGACGGACAGGGATCTATTAAACTTACCCATTGGCCATCCTCTTGTTCAGAATATGAAAGAGAGATTAATGAAATATCTAATCTTTGTTCGGCCCAAAGACTCACCAATCTTTGAAAAAGCTAAGCCAAATATCCTTGCAGAAAGTGAAAACTATTATATTACACATGAAGAGTTTGATATTCGTTGTACAATGATACAATCAATATTTAGAATATGTTTTCATTTGGTATCGGATGAAGCTAGTTTTGAACCACTAGAACTATTTTTCCAAGGATTAGTGAAGCTAGGGAATGGAAGCTCAACAAATGCTCTTAAATCCTTGCAATTGAAGAAGGAAAGGATACGTCAAGAACCTTTTGACAGTGATCGTCACATTTCCTACGAGGACAATGAGGTTGATAGCCTCTTATTTTGCTGAACTTGCAATTTATGCAAGTGCTCGGATTTATTTCAATTTTAGGAGTGCAACCCACTTTTTAACCCCACTCTATGACGCAGACCGTCGAATTAGGCAAAACTGTCTAAATCGGGAACGCTGCTAATGTACAAGACAGAAAAGGGCTAAAAAAATCACAAGAATGCGCATATTCACTTTTACCTATCCAACATCCCAACATAGCTAGATCAACCCCTTAGTTTAATGACAAAGTAAGCGAAAAAAATGACAGAGTGAGCACACGAGATAACTTGTATTTCTTCGAAGAATAATGGGAAAAATCTCGTTCGTCAATTAGACCTAGTGAAACCAATTATCTTACGTTCACATATATTGGATATATCTATCGTTTACAGAAGCATTTTAGAATGGTGTTAAATTCAAGTATGCAAGAAAGCCTTTAAGCATAGACGACGTGTGACTTGCATAAAGTGCCAACTTTTAATGTTCAACGAAACATAACACACAGTCCTATCTTCAAATGCAACCGTCTTCGAGACAAAATGAAGTCTATGGAAGACATAGAGCTTGGCTCACAGTAATACAATTTTCACATATATAATCTATGAACTCAGCGTAAACTGTCACTAAACGAATTATGTGCAGGACGAAGTTAATCTATTTGTTTACCGCTGTTGGGTCAATTTTTTTTTTTTTTTGACGAAGTTTATTAGAATATAGCAAGTATGGCTGAAGAAGTTGGATCGAGAGATAATAGCGATATTGGTAGTGATACCGGATCTATTGAAGATGTTTCTGAACTTCAAATTGAATCAAAGGAGCCAAGAGATCCAAGATACTTGTCAAAAAATGAGATCGAATATGAGTTTGGAGGTCCATTAGGCGCAATTGGAATGATGGTGGGATTCCCATTATTGATGTGGTACATGTGGATCAGTGCTGAGTTCTATAATGGTTCATTGGCTAAACCCGATATAAATGAAAGCTGGACATTTTTCATCAAAAAGTTGATCCATTACTTTTTGGATTATGGAATTCCATCATTCAAGACTTGGTTCATATTCCTTTTTTTCGTGGTACTTCAGGGATTCTTTTACTTGTCTTTGCCAGGTATTTGGACTAAAGGACAACCGTTGGAACACAAAAAGGGCAAGCAGTTATTGTACTATTGTGATGCCGTGTGGTCATTTTATACCACTATTGTTATTTCGTTAATACTCCATTTCACTGGTATTTTTAGGTTGACATATCTCATTTCTTACTTCGGAGAGATCATGACTGCAGCTATTATCACAGGGGTGGTATTTTCTCTTGGATTGTATGTTTATTGCTTGAAAGTGGGTGATTATTATCGTATGACAGGTAATCATATTTATGATTTGTTCATGGGCGCCCCATTGAATCCTAGAATCGGAAAATACTTGGATCTTAAAATGTTTTTCGAAGTCAGACTTCCTTGGTTTACTTTGTTTTTCTTGTCTTTGGCTTTATGCTTGAAGCAATTCTCGGAATACGGATATGTTACTCCTCAAGCCTTGTTCGTGTTATACGCTCACTGGTTATACGCCAATGCCTGTGCCAAAGGTGAAGAGTTGATTGTTCCCACTTGGGATATGGCTTACGAAAAGTTCGGTTTCATGTTGATTTTCTGGAATATTGCTGGTGTACCTTACACTTATTGTCATTGTACTCTATTCTTAGCATACCATGACCCATCTGAGTATCAATGGTCCATTGGATACAACGCTTTCTTATTTGCCTTTTTAACTGTGGCATATTACTTCTTTGACACAGGAAACCGTCAAAAGAACTCTTTTAGAAAGCAAATGTCAGGAATCACTGAGCTTCGTCGCACTTTCCCCTATTTGCCATACTCAGACTTAGTGAATCCCAAGTATATTAGAACCCAAAATGGATCTACTTTGTTGACTGATGGGTGGTATGTATATGCTAGGAAAATGCATTACACTGCTGACTACTGTCAGGCCTTGTCATGGGGATTAATTTGTGGGTTTGCTTCACCATTTCCTTGGTTTTTTCCTGTGTTTTTCTTTATTGTCTTAGTTCATAGGGCTTACAGAGATCAAAGAAAATGCCAGAAAAAGTATGGTCAGGATTGGGAAAGATACCTCGAAGCTTGTCCGTACATGTTCATCCCCTATGTATGGTAAAATTACATAGATTTAGTCCCATAGATTTAGTCCCATAGAACGGACCAAAAAAAGAAGGTGATCAAAAATTTAAGATTATTTTTTTCTAAACTCGATAGTCGTTAAAATTGAATACGTAGTTTCTATTGATATAAAAATACCTCTTTAATCTTTTTCTGCAATAGCTACTAACCTTTCATCTATCTCATCGGGAGTCAAGATAACAAAGCCATCTTTAGTAGCAACTCCTACTTCAATATCATTCTTTCTGAAATCCGTTCCCACTACGGTACCCAAAGCTGTAATTGCGAATTCAGCAGTTTCCTTCCAGTTACCCTTCACATGATCATTCTTCTTGAACTTCTTCTCCAAATGTGTGGTAGCCTCTTGCTGCTTCGGACCAGTCGCCACGGCTTTATAGCTAGTATAATAACCAGCAGGATCACACCTATAAATTTGTGGTCCTCTATTTTCTTCAACATCAAATTGAGCAAAGGTTAAAGCTACTCCCAATGGTCTCATGTAAGCTCTCTGAGTATATAATTGTGACAAATTTGCCATTCTCTTGGCTAAACTTTCTACGGGCATTTCATACCCATATTTGTAACGAAATTCAGCTGCTTCAGCACGAGCCCTTAATGCTTGAGCTCTTGCATCAGCTATTGACCCAGTGGCCACTAATCCGATCGAAGGAGTGACCTTGAAAATATATGAAATTGTCTTTGGATCTAACAATTTATCAGGGATTTTCTTTTGTGAGATTAATACAGCAGAGTCTTCTCCACTAACACCTAAGGAGGTGATTGCCGATGAGTTGATTGCCTTGAATGCATATTCAACCTGATATAACCTTCCATCGGGAGAGAAAATAGTGATATGTCTATCGAATCCAGCGGAACCTATAATTGGTTAGTTTCACACTTTACACTATTACCATGACATCTAATAGTAAGGACTAGTGTTAATTAATTAGAAAGATTACTTACTCATTATAGCCGATTTTATAAAGAGTTCCAGTGTACTTCTTCTGTTATCTATCAACAGTGGCAAGAAATATCTTTCCCACTGTAGTCGTCGCTCAATTTGCGACATTTGGAATTTGAGTGGTGCGTCGTGTATATCAAAAAGACCAAATATGCGACATTATTTTGAATTAAATGTTCTCTAGAACTTTTGCTAGACTAAAATTCAAAATTCTACTGTAACACTAGTTTTTTTTCGGATCTGATGGTGGCTTGATTATGACTATTCCAATTAGCGAGACATCCACATTCACAACGGATGCCAAAACAAAGGAGGAAGCTCCAAACTACTTCTTGAATACGTCACAAACTCTTAAGAATGTCTCATACCATTTTAATCCAGAGGTGAGTCAATTTCACTTTGGACCTCATCATCCCATGAAGCCTTTCAGACTTTTGCTCACCGATAATTTGATGATATCATACAAGCTTTATGAACTAATGGACTTATATCTGCCAAGAAAAGCCACAAAAGAAGAGTTGTTACAATTCCACTCAGATGACTACATAGATTTTTTACAAAGCATTTCACCAGAGAAGACTACCAAACTTAAAGATAGCGTTTTGGCGAAGTTTAATATTGGTGACGACTGCCCTGTATTTGATGGTATGTACGATCACTCCTCGATACATGCGGGTGCTTCGTTGGATGCTTCCCGTAAACTTATTAGTGGTATGTCTGATATAGCCATTAACTGGTCCGGAGGATTACATCATGCTAAGAAGTCAGAGCCAAGTGGGTTCTGTTACGTCAATGACATAGTGTTAAGTATTTTGAACTTGTTAAGAGTTCATCCCAGAGTCATGTATATTGATATTGACTTGCATCATGGAGATGGGGTTCAAGAGGCATTTTATTTAACCGATAGGGTAATGACCGTTTCCTTCCATAAGTATAATGGAGAATTCTTCCCCGGAACAGGTTCTGTTGAAGAAAATGGGTTGGGAAAAGGTAAAAAGTATGCAGTAAATGTTCCTTTAAGAGATGGGATAGACGATGAGTCTTATATCAGATTATTCAAATCTATAGTAGACCCCTTGATCACCAAGTTCCGCCCCACATGTATAGTTCAACAATGTGGTGCTGATTCTTTGGGGATGGATAGATTGGGATGTTTCAATTTGAATATTAGAGCTCATGGAGAATGTGTTAAGTTTGTGAAATCATTTAATATTCCAATGTTAGTGGTCGGTGGTGGTGGATATACCCCAAGAAATGTCTCACGATTATGGTGTTATGAAACTTCAGTTTTGAATGATGTTACCCTCGATCCAAAAATCCCTAATTATATTCCATCATATGAATGGTTTGGACCTGATTATTCCCTACACCCACAACTAGAAGGACGAGTAGATAATAAGAATACTAAAAAGTATCTAGAAAGTGTTAGTCAGACGATTTTTGAACAATTAAGATACCTTAATCATGCACCTTCTGTTCAAATGTCAGAAATTCCCCCTGATATATCAGGTTTAACTGAAGAAGAGGAAGAGATAATAAAGGAACTCAATGAGGGAACTGAAGAGACTAGGAGACTTAATAAGGCAAAGGATGAAGCAAGAACTAACGAAATGATAGATGTATAATATGACTATGTATAGTAATCAAATGTAATATAGATTATGATACTGAAAGCACTAAAAAAATCTAAATTTTCACCCCTCGGCAGAGATTACAATTCGCGCAACGGTTAAAATCTATATTCGATATTTAGCAATTGGCTGAGCTGAATTCTAATTTAAGCTTAAATAGTGGAGAATATTAAAAAGTGAACATCGTTGAAGAACTTGGGTTGAAAGTTTGTAGGGTACGACTGTTACGTACGTTAAAGGTGAAGAATTAGGCAAAGAAGTATTAAATGGATGTCTCCACACTAACGATTAATAACGATAATGGTAAAAAGATTATAAATGACACCTTCAGAATTGTGACAAAAATAGGACAGGGGCAATATGGGAAAGTGTTTTTGACGGAGGATGTAAAACATAATAATAAGCATGTAGCAATAAAGACAATTAACAGAATAGATAGAACCAAGTTGATAACAAAAACTTATTTAAGTCATGCTACCAAGATCAAAAGGGAGATTCAAATAATGAAAGAATCAAATCATCCAAATGTAGTGAAATTATACCAAGTTATCGATGATTTAAAATACGATAAAATCTTATTAGTACTAGAATACTGCAAATTTGGTGAAATTAATTGGCGAAACTATAACCATTACTATGAAAGATATCAGAACGATAATCGACTCACCTTGAATCGTATTCTAAGAGACGTGATAAATGGCTTGGAATATTTGCATCAATACAAAGGCATAATTCATCGGGACTTGAAGCCCTCGAATCTACTTATAGATGAAAATTATGGCATCAAGATATCTGATTTTGGTGTCAGTTTAATTCTTGAGAATAATGCGAATGATGACATAGAACTTGGTAAGACGATGGGTACTCCGGCATTTTTTGCTCCTGAACTTTGTCAATTTGTCAACAATAGATATTCGATGATAAAAGATTTAGACAAAAAGGTAAAAATAGATTCAAGGATAGATATATGGTCACTAGGCGTAACTTTATATGCTTTAGCATTTAATGCTATGCCATTCGATGGATGTAATGAGTTTGACTTATTCAAGAAAATAGTGAATGATAAGGTGACGTTTCCTAACATAAAAAAGAGTTCCAGGGCTCTGGAATCAGACTTAAGAGAATTTAAGTATTTAAAGGACCTTATACTTCATGCGCTAGAAAAGGATTCAAGTAAAAGAATCACTATAGATCAAATTAAAGAACACGAGTTTACATTATTTGACCTTAATGAAAAGGAAAAAAAGGCATTTCAAAATTTTAATAAAAATCTCATTGAAAAACAGCATAATGAGGATTTCAGTCTCGCAGGTAGAATCAAGCATTTCTTTACTGGTAAGAATTCGGAATCACATGAGCTATCAAAAAAGGTTCAGAAAAGTACAGAAGTTACAAGATCTGAGCGTACAGATCCAAGGAAGTTAATTGACTTGGAGCCTGTTGACGACATATTGGATTCTTACTTCGACGAATCATCATTCATAGAGAGTGATGATGATGCAGAAGAATACAACCCATCAGCATTAAATAATGATGTTGCCTGGTCTTCGACTAGAGATAGTAAACAATCAGAAGTTGCCAAGAATCGGCCATCACCTTTATTATTGCAGACAAATCTGTTTGAAAAAAGACCTTCGCTACACTCAAGACAAAGTGATGCAACGAGTCAAAATAGTTCGGTACGGGATTCGCCTCATACTCCATTAAGCTCACATACTGCAATCATAGGTGCAAGCACTCCCAAATCTTCGACCTCATTTTTTAGTCCTTCAAAGAAGTTTTTTTCACGTAAGAAGAAGTCCGATAAATCCCCGGTACAAAAGCATACTATTGGATCACTTTATTCACTAGATGATAATCCTGCTACGTTTATGGAACCGCCACCACCACCTATATTTAGTGAAGCTGCGAATATGGGGCCTCCTGCTGGTCAGATTGCGTCGCATTCAGACACCAGAAAAAATTCCGTGACTTCCTCTTTCAACAGTCTTTCAAGAATTACGAGCTCAAGTTCTTCATTAAATCTCAATGCGTACCTTACCGAGGAGAGTCCAAAGGCGGAGTCATTTTCTTCCAAGAATCTGCTTAGTCGCACCCAGACAGGGAAATTCCATTTGCAAGATCTGGGAAGTGCATCTTCGGAAATCTGCTCTGTTAATGATGAGACAAATGATCCGAGAGAAGGTGATAGAGATGAATCTTTTGATGATACGGCTCGTGTTGGCGATAATGAGTACGCCGATGAAACGTTTATTGTCGGGGACGATAGGCGGCTCTCAAAATTTAAAGGCATGCATGAGTACTTAGATGAATTAGTATAGTGTCTTTCAATTATTGGAATACCTAGGAACTTGGCTCCCAATATTAGAAAGTATTTTGCATTAGACCTATGCAAATAGGACGCAATGGAAGTGGGCGCGATGCACAGCGCGGCAATTACACAGGAGATACCTAAGCACAAAGTGAGCCAGCCGCTAGTTGTTACCGCTGTTATTGACATACACAATCCTATTGTCCTATCGATGTTGGAGATATTGATTTGTGACGTAATGAATAATGAATTAAGGAGATAGTAATTAAATCACTGTATTGTTACAGAATGGGCTGATTTAGATATCGATAATACATTCCATAGATATAAATTTTCAATACTGCGACGAATGAAGCACAATGCTGTCAAATTCAATGTCTATGTAAAGATAACAAGGTAATAGATAGTGGACCTAGTGAGTATCGGTCTTTACAACTACTCAGCCCTTTAGACACAATGGCAATCCAAAGTGAGGTTATGGTGTACCACAAACCAAGCTTCTCCTCAAGATTATCTCGGTGTTTTCGCCTAACGCAATTTCATCTATTGTAACGCACCTCATATCCGAGGGGCAACTAAGAAAGAATCTCAAGCACGTAAGAACCTGTTACAGATTTCGTTGCACTTCAAACACATGGCCTACACTAAAGTAAGACAGCATCAGATGAGTAAAAGAAGAGCTTAATGAAATCAACGTCGATCCTTTAAATAATGTAAAGCCTAAGTAATAGAATTTTTTTTCGGTATATTGTATAAGCTTTTTTTTAGCGTTCGTGTACATGGGGTGTGTATGCTTAAGATAAAAAGTGGACTCAACTTCCCCCGCGCAGAGATGGTTACTTACTTTTGACCGCCGAGATCATCTATTGGCTTCTTCCAGTTGCGCTCATACAGTATCAGCGCTGAAGGCTTATTTTTACATGATCACTCCTGTTTCCCGCTTGCCATTTTCATCATGTATTTACTTTTTTGATGTAAATAAAAACAAAGAAGATTGAGCGCGCCGCGTAGTAATGCCAGGAATAGCAACCAAATTAATTTAACGTAGGTGAAATCTGACATAATGAAACTGTAACTTTGAAACGCACCTCTCTAATTGCTTTGTTGCTATTTGATTTAAAAATAATAGTTAGCCAACGATTCATCTAGCTCTCAAAAGTCTGCTGTGTGACTTTGCACTTTCAAGTCAAGTGTCCTTCGGCTCCATAATTACCTATTATTGGGATTCCTGGGTCATTACCTCACTTGTCGATCGCTCTTTCCCTGACGTGACCCCAGAGCTGATAGCATTACAACGAAAGAAGTATAATTAAGGGTTACCTACTATTCTAATAATTATCATATTGACTCGATAAGGAACATTACTTCGACGTTTCGAGGGTCGAGAATTATCTACTTGTTTAATATAATTTCATATCAAGACATTAGAACCCTAATCATATAACGGGATCATTTAATTTATGCATTCAACACCTATTAACTAATACTTGCATTTAACAGTTTTACTCGCTTAATCGCTTTGTTTGCACCATTTTGTTTGACAGACTAAGAGAATCTGTCATTTTTAAGCTTGTTTTTCACTCAAGTCATTCATTCTATAAAAGTGAAGACACTGCCTCCCACACATTGAGCTACCCTATTCACTCGTTTTAGCAGTCAATCACAATTGCTTATCCTAACGCCGTTCCTAAAAATCTATCGAACACGCTAACTGTCAGTAGGTAGTCACTTAGCTTTCTTAACCATGTTGAGAAATAATAACGGAACATCACACACACTTGACGTGCCTACTAGATTAGAGCACAAGAAAAGAGATCGTCCATTGAGCTCTTACTTCGATACCCCCTGTGAAGAAATCAACAACGAGATTGAGGTACCTTCAAAAGTGTCCTCACCAACAGGTAATGGAAGATCGTTACGAAATATTTCTAATTTAGTATTTCCTCATATGAAGAAATGGACTGCAAAAGGTTTGACTAGATCGATGAGTGCAGTATCTGAAACATCAAAGTTTTTTACCTCATCTCCAATTAATGGAACTGAAAAGGTTTCGCACGATGACAGAACTTCACCACAAATGCGCGATCGCGCTGAGAATACTCATAATAGCACTGCATCAAAATTGAGTTGCAGCCTGTTCTCTTTGAATTCCATTAACGATTTCCAAGACACAAAAGAGTCCCCAGTCATGAACAAGACATTCAAATTGGATCTTGAAGCAGATCGAGAAGATGATCACAGCGGTGATTCTGAAGATAGTGATTTGATCTCTTCTCCAACACAAGTGAGACACGCTGGAGTCAGGCCAGGTCTTCGAGGCAGTTTTCGTAGAACTCATTCCTTGTTTGAAACAACTAAGGAGAAAGAAAACTTCTGCATGGATGACAACTCTCATCTCAAAAATACATCAATCAAGTCTTTCAAAGTGGTCAATGACTTACTTCCAAGGATTGACGACGAGGAGATGATTTCCATTTTAAATGGCAATAAAAAAGATGACTTTGATGAATTCATAATCATAGATTGCAGGTTCAATTACGAATATGAAGGCGGCCATATTGAAGGAGCAATAAATCTCTCTAGTCAAGAAGACTTAGAGTCAAGATTTTTATCTAATCATCTCCCTAACGGCCTGAAGAAACAACTTCTAATTTTCCATTGTGAGTTTAGTAGTTGTAGAGGTCCTAAGTTAGCAAACCATCTCCGCAAATGTGACCGTAAGATAAACAGTAATAATTATCCAATGTTGTCATACCCAGATGTCGTGATCCTATCTGGTGGTTATAAGAGATTCTATGATAAGTTCAAACAAAAATGCGTACCTCAAGGGTATATTGAAATGAATGATGTCAAATTCCAAGACACCTGTGAAAATGAAATGCACAAGGTTAGACAAGCAAATAAATTAACGAGAGTAAAGTCGAACAACCATTCATTTCCGGAGAATGCTCTTATTAACACTCATTTAAGGTCACATTCTTACTCAATAACAAAAAGTCACACTCAGAATTTGAAGATTTTGAAGAGACACAAATCAACTTTGGAAGACTTCGAATCGTCAGTTTCACCACCAACAGACTTGTCATCAAGATCTTCCTCACAGATTGAAATTTCCAAATCGAGATTCCCGGGACCATCACCTTTCTTCAATGATGACGACACGAGCTCAACCAAGTCTGACCAAAGACAAAGCTCTGGCTTGTTTTCTACGTCATTTTCATGTAATTCTTCGTTTTCTTCAATTGGTGTTGATTCGGTATTTTCATCATCAGATTCGTTGTTGTCGGCTACTTCTAACGAACAAGAAGATTTTGAATTGAAATCTTCTAATCTTAATACCATGAAAGGTAGACGTGAATCCACCTCATCCTCGCCTTCCCTTCCTAAGTCCTCATTATTGAAACCTATGCCAAGGAAGCCTAGAGCTTTACCACCTCCCTTACCAAGGGTTGGTCATTCTATGCAAGCCTCGAAACCACTTAAGATTTCAAATGGTGCGGCTACTGGAAAAGCAAATACTCCATCCGCTTTTAAGTTCCCTAATGATGCATGTGGTAATGGCAAGCGTGGCATTCAAGTTCTTAGTATGCCACCATTATCCAAACCAACTATCCCCTTAACTTCTCCGACCGTCAGCTCACCACTCTCAACAGCAACTCCTATTTGTAATGGGAGTTCATCATCTTTGTTTGACCCAATCAATGATACAGCAGGGGATTTCAATGTTCCTTATCCTAATTTCTTCAACTCAGAGTCAGAATCTGATTCATTGTTTCCCTCAGGTAGAGAAAATTATTTGTTAGATTTCAATGATTCATAAATCGGTAATTGAGTTACCGTTCTCTTAGTTTGTTTAGCAGCATATGAAAATTTAGTTTTCACTAATTAGTTCATATTAATATCACATTTCGTTTGTCTCTAGTTTCATGACTACAGTAATTAATATTTGAAATTGTTTATTTTATAAAGCTAGAAAATCATAACAAAGTAATCATTTGAATCACGTCAATTAAAGGTTTGCCTTTTCAGTGATCAACTTGATAGCAGCGTTGTTGATACAAATAGTCTTTCTTTCGATGACATGAACTTGGAAAATCACAGTGTCACCTTGTTTCCAAGCGAAAAGCCTCAAAGTCTCACCAGGGAAGACAATACCAGTAAATCTTGCCTTGATTTCATTGAAAGGTCCATACTGATCCAACAAAGCCTTAGCAGAAAGACCATAAGTACACATACCGTGCAAAATTGGCTTGTCAAAGCCTGCACCGGATGCAAAGGCCGGGTCAATGTGCAATGGGTTTCTGTCACCAGATAATCTGTATAAAGCAGCTTGATCAACAGAAATTTTGATTTCCTTGACGAATTCAGGTTCAGACTTTGGAGCAGTGAATGGTTGAGTAGCAAAAGTCCTTCTTTGAGTGTACTGCTTAGTTTCACCTTCAGCCTTTCTGATGAAGAAAGTTGCCTCATTGGAAAAAACAGGTTCCCTAGTATTAACATCGACGGTGTTAGAACCTTGGACCACAATAGCATTAGTACCCTTTTGAGTAACTTGCATAGGAGTGAACTTGGTCTCGAATGTAGCTTCGGTTGGGATAGGGTACTTTTCAACTCTGAGATAGTGTTCACCATGTAACAAAAACATAGGGTTAAAGTTCTTCAATAATTTGGCGAAAGAATATTGACCTGGGCCCGAATTGAAAGTTGGTAAGTGTGCAAAAGTCGGAATAACTTGGAAATCGCTATCATTCTCATAAACATACTTCAATTCCTTAGAAGTTGCACCAAGTCCAAGGTTATACAAAATGACATCTCTGTCATTATATGAGAAAATAGGAGGCTGTTCCTCTTCTTCCTCTTCATCCTCTTCTTCATCTTCATCCTCATCATCATCATCGTCATCACCTCCAACTGCAGACAAAATAGCCATTGAGGATTCGGTTGTGCTCTTAGGGTTTTCGGTGTCTTGTGAGAAGTCAGTGATGTCAGCTAAGCTGCTTTTAACAAATTCAGGAGTAACATCCTCTTCTTTAGAGACAGCACCCTTAGCTCTTTGCCATCTGGTGTTACCGATCCAGCCACCACCAGCCTCAAAGGTTTCACCATTGACCTTAACTTCATCAGAAGCCAAGTAAACCAACAATGGGGCAACATAATGAGGAGGATAAAGCTTAACATCCTCTTCTTGGAAAACTGTCAAAGTCATAGCAGTCGTTGCGTGAGGGGCAACAACGTTAGTCTTGATGTTGTATTTAGCACCTTCGATGGCAAGAGTCTTGGTAAAACCCAAGATAGCTGCCTTGGCTGTAGCATAGTTGGCTTGACCGAAGTTACCATAAATACCTGAAGTAGATGTGATGTTAATAATTCTACCACCGTTTTTCTTTATAAAGTGAGGGAAGGCCAATCTTGCTAAGTTGGCAGAACCTGTCAAGTGAAGTTTAAGAACACTGTACCAATCACTGTCAGTCAACTTAAGGAAAGATTTGTCTCTCAAGATACCAGCATTGTTAACCAAAACATCGATGGTACCGTATTTGTTGATGACGTTATCAATAATGGCTTGTGAATCATTAGCAACATCGTGTTGATCACCATGTGCTTCGCCACCTGCCTTCTTAATTTCTTCAACAACACTAGATGGATCCTTGAAGTCATTAACAACGACTTTAGCACCATACTTTGCGAAGAACAAAGCGTAGTCTCTACCTAAACCAGCACCAGCACCAGTAATCAAGACAACCTTGTCCTTCAAAGAAATAGTTGGAGCATTTGAGTTGTCATTAGGTGGTAATTTATGAGCTTCTTGAACTAAAGTCTTATAATCATTCAACATGAATGGGTGTTGATTCTTTAAATATTCTGGTTTCTTTGAGTCATCAAAGTCCAAGATGTCTTCAATTCTCTTTGCAACTGCTTCAGGAGTAAAAGTCTCATCTGGCTTGAACAATACACCACCAGATCTTTCCCATCTGATTTGAGCAAAGAAACCTGCAGCAACTTCAAAAATTTGACCACTGAGTTCATTAGATTCATGGGTCAAGTACAAGACCAATGGAGCAATCTTACTTGGGGACAATCTTTCCAAGATTGGAGGAGGTAAGACTGTCTCAGTCATTCTTGATCTTGCTAATGGAGCAATGGCGTTAGCCTTGATATTGTATTTATCACCTTCCTTGGCTAAAGTTTCCGAGAAACCAATTAAACCAGACTTAGCAGCAGAGTAATTGGCTTGACCAAAGTTACCATACAACCCAGCTGGGGAACAAGTGTTAATGATTCTACCATACTTTTGGTCTCTAAAGTAAGGCCATGCTGCCTTAGTAACCTTATAAGCACCATTGACATGAACATCAAGGACCAATTGGAAATCCTTTTCGGTCAAATTCTTGAAGGCAGCATCTCTTAAGATACCAGCATTATTTATCACAATGTGAACGGTACCAAAGCTCTTTACAGCAGTTTCAACAATTTTATCACCATCCAAGACGTTATTGTAGTCTGGAACTGCGGAACCACCGGCAGCTTTAATTTCTTCAACCACAAGGTCTGCAGCTTTAGATCCACCACCTTGACCACTCAATGATCCACCCAAGTCATTGACAACGACTTTGGCTCCTCTTTTGGCATATTCCAAACAGTAATATTTACCCAAACCACCACCAGCTCCGGTGACGATAACAACCTTGTCTTTAAAATCCAATGCCGACATTTCTTTACTAAATACCAGTATCTTTACTGAAGTATCCGCACTCGCAATTAAGTGAAATATATTTCATCGGAAATTATCCCAGTTTATATCAAATTGATTGCGGGGTCGCTGTGGAATCACTGGCTTGCGCCTGTGATAGCGGAGACCGAGGTGCTAACACTTAATTCCCAGCCAAAAAAAAATTACGAGAATTTAGTCAAAGAAAAGATATTACTACAATGATAACTTACAATTCATAGAGAATTATTCAATTGAGTTCATTGATATGCCTATATTCATCAAGCTTAATTGAAAACTTCCCCTCTTTGAAAACTTGTAAACGTGAAGCGAATGTCTAGAAAGATGTCGATCCCCCTGACTAGCGAATTAGTGCGCTTTTCTCAGCGAAACAGCATTGTGGGCAGCCCGACAACTACAAGAGTTATTCCACGCATCTTGATGCGACGTAACCCCTAAGAGTTTGACTTAACATGGAAGGAATGAAAACTACAAAACATGAAATCTTAGCTTAGGATCAAAGTGAGTATCCAAAAGGCTCCATTGATGCGCAAGCTTTAAGAGGTTGTTCACCCGACACTCTTGGGACGATCCAGTCAATAGTTACTAGTGGCGCAATTATTTTCTTCAGCGACCCCAGATTTGACGCTTACTTTCCTGTATTATGACGACCTCTCATAGTGAGCATTCCATCAAGCCGAGGTTAGGTACCTAGGAGCCGATTTGTTCCCGAGGACTGAGGGACTAAATTTACGTGTAAGTTTCAATTGTAGTCTATCCACTACTCTTTGAACTTTTTCCAAATCACCTGATATCTTGCGTGATGTTCACTATTGCGACATCTATGCGACACCAAACGACATCTTGATACTCTTCTATTACGCAAATGACCAATAGTACATAGATAGTAAACGCGTTACTACTTCAAGCATCTTTATCAAAAAAAAAAAGCACAAGTAAATATTTTCCGTGAGTCTTATTCACCTCCAAATTTCTCGTACTGCAAAGAAACAATAGCCTATGACTGGCGACTCAGGTGAACTGTGGAATGACCTGAAGTCACGGCTTCCTCTAGATACACAAATGGTTGATTCTGTACACAAGTCAGACGTAAGTTCTACAAGCACAAATAAAAGCAAGTCGATAGACTTCACAAGTTCCCCTAAGGAAAAAGATGACTCGTCCTATGAGCCTCTCCCATGGTATCGTCTTTGGATGTATGATTTTGTTCTCTGGATGCTCACCGTCATAATTGATTGCTTTTTCCGTGAAATTAGACCGAGAGGTGCTTTCAGACTTCCCCGTACGGAACCTGTTATCTTTGTTGCTGCTCCTCATGCGAATCAGTTTGTGGATCCATATATTCTTATGAATCAAGTTAAGAGAGAGAGTAAAAGAAGAATTCTGTTTTTGATAGCTGAAAAATCTGCCAAGCAAAGAGTTATTGGCTTACTTTCAAAATTTCAATTATCAATTCCTGTTGTAAGAGCGCAAGATACGCTAGCACCGGCTACAGGTAAAATTTATGTAGACCTTGACAAGGACAAGCTTTTAGTTAAAGGGAGGAACACAAAGTTCACAACTGAATGTATGGTGAGGGGTATGATTGCCCTTCCAAAGTCATTAGGTGCTACAGAAATTACGGAAATAATTTCAGACGTTGAATTAAGAATTAAAAAGGAATTTAAGGATACTGACAATATAAGAAAGCTTTTGACACAAGGAACTAGTTTCAAAAAGGCCGATAAAATCGACCAGAAGAGTGTTTTCAAAAGAGTATTCAAGCATTTGTCTGCGGGTAATTGTCTCGGGATCTTTCCTGAAGGTGGATCTCATGACAGACCGGATTTATTACCTTTGAAGGCAGGCGTTGCGATAATGGCGTTAGGTGCTATGAGTTATGACCCTAATGCTAATGTTAAGATTGTTCCCTGTGGTATGAATTATTTTAATGCCCATAAGTTTCGGTCAAGAGCCGTAATTGAATTCGGAAAACCTTTGGATATTCCTAAAGCACTAGTTGCAAAATACAATCGACCCGAGTCGCAGCGGGAGGCAGTCAAGGAGCTTTTGGAAATGATAACTACTGGGTTAAAGGCTGTAACTGTAACCTGTGAAGATTACGAAACCTTGATGGTGATTCAAGCCGCTAGACGCTTGTACGCACGCAACTTAGCCCATTCATTGCCTTTGCCTCTCATTGTTGAAATGAACAGACGTCTTGTTTTGGGTTATCAAACTTATAAGAATGAGCCTCGGGTTCAAGAAATTAAAGAGAAGATTTTAGTTTACAATAAGAAATTGAAACAATTATATTTGCCTGACCACAGTGTTGAGGATTGTGATGAAACACACAAAGTGAGGCTCGTTCCAGTTTTGATTTATAGAGTTGTTAAGATCACCATTTTAATGCTTCTAGCACTTCCTGGAGCCACGCTTTTTTCCCCAGTATTTTTGAGTGCTAAAATAATATCCAAGAAGAAGGCAACCGCAGCATTAGCAAACTCCGTGGTGAAAATTAAGGCAAATGATGTTGTGGCTACCTGGAAGATCTTGATAGGTATGGGTATCGCTCCTTTGGTTTATAGTTTTTATGCAACCTTGGGTACGTGGTACTGTTTTCGTTATAGTTCGCTCTACTTCGGAACAAGAATTGTGACCAACTTCCTTGCCTTATATATGCTAGGTGTTTTGGTGACATATGCTGCATTGATTACAGGAGAACAAGGATTGGATATCTTCAAATCACTCAGGCCACTCTACCTTTCAATTACTTCTGGTTCCTCAATCAAGGAATTAAAAGAATTCAGAAGAGAATTGGCAACTGAAATCACCGATCTTGTCAATACCTATGGTCCTCAATTGTTTGTTGATGACTTCAACTTGTTAGAAATGAAAGATACACTTAACATATCTGACAATACGCATTACGAGAACAGTGATGACGAAGAAGAGGCCAAAACTAGAGAATTGAAGGCAAGGAGGGCAAATAGACGCAAGATTGAAAGGAAGGCAGCCAGGCAGAAAACAGATGAAGCAGAAACCGACAAGAAGGAGTCAGATAACTCTTCGTTTAATGGAAAACAGCAGCCACAAGAGCAGCTCACGAGTGAATCGGCTGATAATCTAGAATTACAAGAGAGAAGTTCTTCTTCTCTTTCAGATACCTTCTCAGGACTGAATTCTGAAAACTCATTTATCAACATTCCTATGTTCTCTGACTACCATCTTCATAAGAATATCAATGAAAACATGTCCCCGCTTTCTGCGTCGACATCTAGTACATCGATTTCTGATGATTATAATTTCAATAAAGCGTCTCCAGTAATATCAAGGAGGAGTTCAAATTCTCATCTTGAGTTAAATTTTACTTCAGGTTCCAGTACCTCTGTTGGTGATAAAATTAGAAGCAAGCTAATGGAGAATAGAAAGAGAAATCATTAATTTCAAACTTATTCTGTTGCATTTATTGAATGGTAGTTGCCCTCTGTTTACTTTTTTTTGAGACTGCCATAGTAATACTTGAAACTTTAGCATCCCTAATATATAAATGTCATAAATCAATAACTGCATTATTATTATCTAATAGTTTCTTTATGAAATATTCATATTTTGGTTTTCGTAAAACTCAGCAACCTGTGTGGAGGTCGTTCCATCTTCGATGGCCTTATCGTCCCTAACTCTAATAAATCTAGGAAATCTCAAAGATATGCCTCTTCCATACTCTTGGTGTGCAGCTTTGTATATTGGACTCAAAGAAAGGTCTGCTGTCAACACTTCGAAAACCATCGACGGCTCGAACCAAATATCGGGAACTGCATTTGAATTCGACGTATCATAGACAAAATAAGGCTTTGGCTTAGAAATTTCTGTTGGCTTCAATTTCTCATATAAGTCTGATAAAGCTTCTTCTGAGAATCCGGTACCTATTTTACAAGTTGTCTCATATTCACCAGTGTCATCATTATAGGATGCCAACAAAAATCCACCATAAGTTCCTGTTCTTTTTCCCTTTCCAATATAAGCTCCAACTACCACTAAATCAAGGGAATCACCGACGCCTGCCAAATAGTCTTTCTTTAATTTCAACCAATTTCTTGATCTTTTAGAAGGTTCATAGTAAGATTCTGATCCATTAAGCATTTTCACCATTAAACCTTCGCAAGAATCTTTAACAGACTGGTCTAAAAATTGTTGTAATTCGTCAATATTACTGGAGTTTTTGGCAGTTGCAAATTGAAATTTACCCTCAATTTCATCGAACTGATCATGCATAACCTCCCTTCTTTCTTTTAGCGACTTTGTTATCAAAGACTCATTAAAATATAGTAAATCGAAGGCAAAGAGGCAAATATGCACCTTGATATCTTTCTCATCAACATCTTTACGTTTTCTAGTGGAAAGGACTTGAAAAGGTAAGATCTTTTTATTTTCTCTGTCCCAAGCTACTGCTTCACAATCCAAAATCATACTAGTCTTTGAGTGATCTGCATGGTCCTTGAATAGACCATTAACAATTGACACTAAGTCAGGATATCTTTGAGACATATCTTCAGAGTTTCTTGAGTATATTCTGACTTTGCCACCAGACATAAGGTGCACTTGGGCCCTTTCACCATCATACTTATACTCTGAAGTGAACTGCTCATCCTGAAATCTGTCAAGAACCTCACTAATCGACTTAGTAGGCTTTGCCAACATAGGCTTTAACGGTATCCCTGGTGTAATTTGACAGTATTGTAACAAATTAGAAACCCCATGCTCATAAGCAGCTTTTATGATAAATTCATAGTTTGGCAATTGAGAGAATGCTTCCCTGAATTGATCCTCAGCTTTTGCCAACTTCTCAGGTGAAGTCTTATTCGAGTTCTTTTCCAGTTCATAGGAAACAAAAGCATTTGCTAAACCAATTAACACAGTCTTTTCGGCTAATCCAATACGAAGTTTACCTTCTAGAGAACGTATAAGAAATTTAGCTTCACTTGATTTTGGATCGCAAGCTGTTAACATCTTGTTGATCAAGGAAATCTTTTTAGATTGAGAATCCTTCCCAGTTGATTTAGCAATCTTTGTTAAGTTGTCAAATACAGTATCGATGTCAAGGCGAGCAGGCTTAAACATAGTCCTTTGACTCGACCTAGACTTTTGGGCTACAATTCCCAAGTCACCTACTTCTTGGAAGTCTTTCTTTATCTTTGTAGTAGGGCGACCATATCCTTCACTTATTGCCTTAATGAGAAGAGTTTCACCCAAACCTAGCTCCAAGTCAGGTTCGTAATCAGGTCCCAATCTATTAATAAACAAATATACCACTTTGACGACATTATCTATTGTTGAATGATTCAAGATCTCCAAGAAGAATAATGATATTAAAGACGTAATTTTGAGTCTAGATGATTCAGTCTCTATTTTATCGAATACTTCAGCCAACTTTGAATAGTATATCTTCTGTGAGTCTAAATGTATATGTGACTTTTTTCCCTCTAGGTCTGTATTGATGAGCTGTTTAGCTTCTTGCACCTTATTTTCCCCGTCGCTATCACTTATGTCGCTCCCATCATGTCTGTTTAATGAAATGGGGTTTTCTCTATCGTCTATATTGGAGTTCTGTAAACCATTAGGTTGGCCAACTATATCTTGGGACTTTTCCGCTTCTTTGTTGATATTCAAAACTTCAGTCTTAATCTTTTTCAGTGTCGATTCAGGTACACCATTTTTCCTCTTTTGCAACTGTTGGTTTCCCCCGAAAAACCTAGCTATACTTTGCTGTTGTGGCATTCTATAAACTGATGAAAGCCTAATTGCCGAGATATTTATAGCTTTTACACGAGCGAGCTTCGTTAGCATAAACCCTTATCAGACTTGCAAAAGGCTAAATAGATGAAAGTCATTTTTTGTTTTACGAAACGCGACTTTTCAATCGCGACAGCATTGCTTTGATAATTCAGTGATCCAATAGTTTACAAATTAAAATATAAAATACATAAGAGTAAATCTCTTCGGGATTCAAATAGAGACGTCCCAAATTCCTTGGGGCCCTTGCTCTTCATAAATATCAGAATCTATAAACATTTCACGACCATGATTGGAGTTAGCACCAAATATTTGTTTGGAATAAATGGAACCACCCAAGAAGTATATCACATCCCATGATGATTCGTTTTCCGCAGTTTGCTTCCACTCAGGAAAGTATTCGGGGAACTTTGACAATCTGACAGAAGTAGGAACCTGTGTAACGTTTGAACTATCATTTGAATCACTTGCTTCTTCGGCTTGTTGGTATGCTGCAATTGCCGAATTTATGGCTTCCAGAGGATCAGTATTCTCATCATCCATGGGCCGTACTACAAGTTCACTATGAAGTTTTATCAAGAGCGCGTCCTTGATTCCCGGGATTCTGAAAGTTGAACCAGTGAGGATTAAGTTATCGTAACATTCTTGTCTCTTTTCCAAGTCAGGGATTTGTAATAAAGAATTATAGACTGTATTTGTGATTGCAGCTATTAATTCTTCAGCTCCGCTAAATCTCTCCTTCCCAACAAATATTTTTTCTTTTGTTTTTGAGTCGATGAAATAATTCTTATCTAATTCACTGTTCTTTTTCGATTTCACTTTGTTTTCATCTTCTCCATCTTCAGCTTTCAACTCGGCAGGATCTTTGCCTTCAGCAACCAACTTTGCAACATCTAAGCCCTCATCTTCGGTATTATTTAGTTCAAATGAATGGAAAACACCATCGTGATTATTTAATATTTCAAAAATGCCCGAAATCTTCAAATCCTCTATTTGTTGATCATTAAGTTCTGGTAAAGATTTTTTCAATGCTTCATTTATGGAATTACCACCGGTCTGGATATACTTTGTTGCAAATTTTATCGTTTGATTATTCACTACTGGGCAAATTTCGGTAGTTTCCAGTCCCACATTTATCACCAAAGAGCTTGATGAAGAGCCAATTCCGAAATTTGAGGCGATAGAAATATCTAAGATATTAAAAGCAGTTAACTCGAGTGTTTCGAAAACATACTTTGTAATATGTTCTATACTTGCTCTAGACCATGTTGAAGATACTATAAGTAGTAAAGGAATTTCGTTTATCGTAACTATAGGGTTTTTTGATATCAAACTTTGTAATATAACTTTCAAGAAAAAATTAAAAGCATCCAAGTTATCAATTTTACCCTTACTTATCGGATGAATTGATATAAGACCTTCCTCCTCTTTGGCTCTGAATTCTTTTGTTGTTGGGTCCTGATACACAACTGTAGGTACTTTGAATTGAGGAGGAGACAAAGAGTCCTTCAACCCGAACGAGAAAATCGTATATTGAGAACCTGGATGAACTATCAAGAAATTATCTTCTCGGAACAAAGGCATTACTGATAATCGAAGTAGTTTGTTAGTTCGTGTTGCAGCGTTTGTGGTTTAATTTTGACTTCGTTAATCGACAGAATTTTTGTGTCCAGGTACACGACTCATATCTGAACCAGACAAACAGTAAAACAAAATATCAAATATATCAATATATACCTATATAATTGAATGAGGAATTGAATCAATAATAAAGCTGTTTAAGTAGTATGAGCCCTATAGTAGTGTATGAATTGTGTTGCCTGTCTGAAGATCCAGATGCAAGATAATATCTTTTAAATGACTTTTAGTATTTTCGAGATCGAGTTTAATTTCAAGCCAAGTTACCCTAGGTTTGGCATAGAATATTGAAAAAAGTTTACTCTAGATATATGCATGTTCAGTTGCCTGCATTTGCTAAGAACTTGCTATAATTGGCACGAGTTCCGAGAACTGATTTTTTACTCATGACACTTGCATTCCTCTTTATATCAGACATTTCGTCGGAAGGTCCTTCATAGTCGATTGGTTCATCATTGGACATGAGTTTGATTTCGTTGATGAGTGGGAGATCATCCGATTCTAAAGGATCAGGGGGTAGTCTTTTGTCGAGCAGATACATGCTGGTTTGACTACCTGACTCCCCAGAGCTTGTCGAGAATCCACGACTCTTGGTGGGACTTTGCCTCATTTTTCTGGGTATATTCTTGAAATCTGTCAGAACTCTATTAAGCTTTGGGACCACGGGTCTAGGATTAAGAGAGAGATCACTTGTGCTTTTGTTTTTTTGCTCTCTCTGGGGAAAAAGCTTTGTAGGTACTACTCTCGTTAAGGTGTTTCTCCTTTCTTTGGGTGGAGAAGCAGATCTGTCAGATCTTCCAGACTTTTCTGAATCTCCAGATCCTCTATGACGCCTGCTAGGTACTTCCATATCTTCCGTAATAGGATATTCATGTTCATCGATGACACTTTCATACCCATCGAGCTTGGTCTGTTCAGCATTCCCGAATCTGAGTTGAAGTTCACTTAAAAACTTGTTGATATCTCCCGTTTTTAAAACACCAGCATACCATAGAATTCCTCCAATTATAAGTCCCCATAAGACACCTGCCTTCATTACGTTAATCATTATAAATGCATAGTGTAAAATTAATGGTTGAAAAGACTGTGAAGCTAATGCTATTATTATACCGATAGCAAAGCTAGGCAAATGAAAGCCCGACATTTTTTGAGTGCTTGAATCAAAAAAATCTAAAATGTTATAACTACTTATCGCAGGATTAGATTTTTTGGGATGTTCCTGTTGATGTTTTGATAGATCTCGATTAGGAAGTTTTGTGTCTCTCACTTTATCTTTTTCGCCTGCGGCCGATTTCTCAGATTTAGAAGCGGCTGGTGGTTCGCGGGGATCTGGCTCCTCGTGAACTTTGTATGAGCAATCTGATAATTCGTTAAGGTAGTTGTCTATCTCCTTGTCAGACTCTGAAGTTTCAGCATTTGCATCCTCTCTCTTGAGCCGAAAGATTCCATCGGCATCTTGTTTGTACACCAACTTCTTTTTGCCGATTGTAGTGGTAGTAGCCATTATTTTAGAGCCAGTAGAAACTCAGCACTGACAAATAAACAATCTTAAGTCAAAAGATGCTAAATAATAGTTCAAAATGTAAAAGAATTGAATCAATATTTATCTGAATTGATGACGGTAAAATCTACGCTCAGTTTAATCTTGTTCTCCTTAGAAAACAAGAAAAATTCTTATCAGAACACACCTGTACGTACTTTGTTATCTTGATTTTGTAGTCTGATATTTGAATTTCACGTCTATGGAGCCTCGAAAACTCAATTTCCTTTTCCCTTAGAAATCTCGTGCCCTTAATATTCCATAATGAGATAGAACACAAGAATAAAGTTGAAATTTATTTAGCTTTATTTATTAGTATAATAACTATCTCATAATTTCGTAGCGAATTCACCTGACATGCTGGATCGTCTAAAGGTTGTCAACAGAACGACTCAAAGGTGAGATTCCTGTCTAAGTTTCTAGCATGACTGGGTCTTTTGTTGACTGTTTTCCCTTAACAGATAACAATGTAGTACAGCACTCAATTTCCTAATTTGGATAAATTGAGCTTCCAGTAACTAAAAAATATAGCCGACAAAAAATGTAAAATGCATTAAATTTATATAATGAGGGATTGACAAAATAGAACATGATGTGAGCTCTTTTAAATATAACCTCTTATTCTTCGAGCTAGTTGGATATCTTTCTGCATAATTGTCACACGCTTCGCATGTATGGCACAGAGATTGGTATCCTCTAATAAATGAATTAAGTAGGCTTCAGAGGCCTCTTGTAATGCTAATACAGCGTTGGATTGCCAACGTATACCATAGTCTACCCCTACGTAATTTTCAGTAACTTCTTTTACTAGTCTAGCAAAAGGAAGCTTTCTCAAAAGTAAATCTGTAGATCTTTGGTATTGTCTTATTTCCCTTAACGCCTTTGTTCCCGGTCTATATCTTCTTTTAAGTACTGCGTTTCCCCTCCTATTTACAGGAGGATCCCCTGGTTGATTTCTATATAACCCTGTTTCTTGTTGTCTCGAATTCGTCGACGGTTGACGTGGTGCATTAGTATTTGTGGTTCCTCTAGTGTCTTCTTGTTCACGCTGCCGCCTCAATACAGATAATGAGTCTAAAGGACGACTTCCTCCGGTCGATATTCTCGCCATAGCTCATAAATTATGTTTAATATGTGATGATAACTGATTCGCGTACGATAATGTGTCTTCTGTAGCACGTAGTAGAGTTCCGCAATTTTCAATGGATAGGAGTTTTGAGAATGTTTACCCTTACGAGGAATGAAATATTTAGCCTTATAGGGAAGAAATACAGAATATAATATTAATTATTATTTATGAATTTAAGTAGTAACCAGCCCTCTGTAAGTTTTAATGAGGCTATATGCAGGCTTCAACTAACGCCATACATTATTTAACGATAAAGACAAAAAGGTATCAGTTCTTGTGACATATGTTGTAAGTTACTTATTGACTTTCCATTAAAAAGAATATTTACACTATTTACAGGTTTCGCTGATTAGAAATTGCCCGTTAACTGTCAACTTAATATGTACATAATCCCATTATAGACACGCTTTGAAAAAAATGTATCATCTAAGTTCTTTTATTTGTCATTTTCTTCTTTAGAGTCGTATCTTCCTTCCAAGAGATCATTTATTCCATCTTGAATGGTGGCACTTTCATCATCCATTGGAATTTGGCTTAAAAGCTTTTGTTTATCATATCCACCTAATATGGTGTTCATTTTCCATCCAAATTCCTTGAATGAGGATACGTCTGCCACCCAACAGAACCCAAAAGTGATCATAGATGCAACAGATCCACAGAGTAGAGTACCTGTTCCTACAGCAACAGCGGCATCCATAGTGAAATTGTAGCTTTGAGGAGGCATATGGTTTCCTTGAAACAAGGTGGGAACGTATTGCCTTGATAATGTAGCCCTATAAGCAAATCTAGATGCCAAAATGGTTAAACTTGCTGATGAGAAAAAGAGTAGCATTTGTCTCTTTCTCCTTTGCTTATACTCCTCTGACGCATCTGCTAGCTTGAACTTATTTTTCAAAAGGACATCGTCCAAGAATGACCTTGATTTCGTCTGAATGTCACTCATTTCCTATGACTCTTTCTCATAGATGGTTAATTATCAAACCTAATCTTCAGTTCATTTCAATTTAGCTTAGCACACGAAAAAAACATCTCACAATCCAAGAATGCATATCTTGCGCACATGAAGTTCTTTTTCAAGAGCGGGCTACACATCTTAGGAACAATAGTTTCTTGATTACTAGACTAAGATAAAATGAAGTTAACTAAATAAAACATTAGTGAGAATGATAACTAACTATATGGATTATGAGATAATAATTAAATCTCTTCTTTGAATAACCCCCCTTGATTCTTACTCTTATCTAACGAAAGTTCATCGTCGAAGTCGTTGCTGACTTCTGACCCTTCTTTAGAAACAGCTGGCTTAGAGGGCTTTTTCTCCTCCTTGGCTGCAGCCTTGGTTACTTGACCAGGTGTGGAGCTTTTGGTTTGTGGTTTAGTTGCTGGAGTGGATGAAGAATCCTTCGATGATGATCTCAAGAAACTAGTGAATCTTCTGAAACCCTTCTTTTTGGTATCAGTAGCAGCTTTCTTAGCAGTCTGATACTTGGGATTAGTAGGCACAACGTGAACAGGTTGTTTCTTTGGTGCTGAGGTTTCCTTAGCTGGGGCTGCTTGTTTGACCTCAGCCTCAGTTTCGGTGGCTTTTGGTTCAGCTTCCTTTTTATTTATTAATGGAACTTGTTTAACAGCTGGTTCCTCAACTGAGAATAAAGACCCAGTATCTCTTAATTTGTCCTCATCTATATCACTTCTCAAGTGTTCGGGCAATTCATTATTAATTTGATGCTCCTCCTTCACTTTAGTGTCGAGTTCTTTCTTTATCTCATCCTTTTTAGCGGCCTTGCTGGCTAAATGTTGCTCCTTCTGCTTTTCCAACTCCTTGATTTTCTCGTCATAATCTTTGTGTGATTGTTCAGCTTCTTGAAGTTCAGAAGCTGACTTCTTATGCGATTCATCAACTTGAGCAGTAGATTCCTCATGCTCCTTTTCCGCTTCTTCCAATTTAGTAGTATACTCTTCGATTTCTGCTTTAGTTGAATCCAACTTCTCATTCAATTCTTTCAATTGGGTTTCATAATCACTATTGAGCTTCTCTGCTGCTTCCACTTCACCTTTGACAGCATCTCTTGCGTCAGTGAGTTCTTTCAATTTAGCAGTCTCTTCCTTTAAGCTGTCTAAGGTAGGTTTGATGATTTCATCCTTCTCAGACTGCATTTGAGCCAATTCATCTTCTCTTTCCTTGATGAGTTTACTTTCTTCCTCATCAATTCTATCTTGGTTAGCTTGCTTTTCAGCCAAGAGTTCTTCCCTTTCTTCGGCGTATTTGGTTTCAGCTTCTCTCAATTCAGCAACCTTATCTTCAACCTCTTTATTTCTTGTAGACTTATGGTTTTCGAGATCAGTTTCGGTTCCCTTCATCTTTTCGTCGTTAGCCTTGATTCTGTCTAATTTGGCTAATTCGATATCGGCCCTATCTTGACTCTTTTTCAATGCCTCATCCTCCTTTGCTTGCTTGTGCTTTGAAGCTAATTCATCATACTTTTTCTTAAAGACAATGTCATGTTCTCTTTGATCTTTAGCCTTTGCACCTATATCTGCTATAACTGGTTGAACGATCAAAGATGCCATTTTATCCAATTCGGCTTGAGTGGTCGTTAAACCGCCACCCAACTGAATAAGTCCACTTTGATTGTCCTTTATTCTTGCGTCACTGTTCTTTTGGGCGATAGCTAAGGCATTGGCATAAGCTTGAGCTTGTGACTTGAAATCGGCTGGTGTGGTTGAATTGAATGTTTTCAAACGATCTTGTGCTCTCTCGGTAGCTGCAGACAACAAAGATGGGTAGGCAACATCAGAAGATTTGAAAGTCTGAGATCTGCGTTGCGTAGCAACTTGGGTCGAGTAACCCGCGCCATGTTTCAAAGATGCTTCAGCCCCTTCAGCAGCCAATTCCTCTTCTTCATTGTTCAAATATTCTGCCGGTTTTATCTTGAGACCGTGTCTCTTTACATCGGCCTCAGGATTGAATCTTGAGTTAAGAGTTTTAGTAGAATTTTTGTTTGCCAACTTTGAAATTTTATCAATGTTAAGGGATGTGGATGAAGATTGGGTAGGTTTGAGCGAACCACCCGATACTTTGCTAGTCAAAGAGCTAGTGGCAGCAGCATCAGCATAAGCCGAAGTCTTATCTTTTTTCCAAATACTGATACTTTCGGATCTAGCTGCTAGAGCTGCAGTGTGTGCTTCTTGAGCTACTGTTCTTTCATAAGTAGGCTTCACCGTCAAATCAGAAGATGCCGCCAAAAGAGCAGCAGTATCAGAAGCATTAGAATTGACTCCTACTGTAGGACCTCCGGGACCTCCGAAGACCCCTTGTTTTAATCTTTGTTGGTATATTGCTTGTTGTGATAATGGTTTCCCATTACTTTGATAAATTGAGTGGGACATTTTATTACCCTTGCGCTTTCAGTCCTTTTGAAATTTATATAGCACACAATGATCAATGCCAACTTTTAAAGGACCCTTAAGACAATGTTCCTTCGAAGAGCGCTTTCAACTGTTTTAAACCCCCTAGAGAATGAGAACGGGCAAATTAGCGATTTTATCCTGAAATAGGGCGCTCACTGCTACTGTCTGCATAGAAGCTGAGCTTGCTACTAATGCAGGTAAGAAATTCCTGTACATATTCCAGGAATAAATACTCACTTGCCTATTTGAATCGAGAAGAGCTACTACGAATGCATTGATGCAGTGACCTCATTTCATCATCAAAAGATGTCATAGAATATGTAATTGTTGCACTACTTGCCGTGTCTCCAGTCCTGTGTACCTCTGAAAGATTGAGAGCTAATAATTGACGCTTATCATGAAACTCTTCTCACCTGTCATAGTAATATCTGAATAACGTCCATCTTGGTAAGTGAGAGTTCTCACATGTTTTGCCAATAGAATTTCAAGCACTGAGTTATTCCTGCCTCGGGCCCAGTCTGCGCTGAGGGTAGCACCCTTACCACAATGGGGAAATTAGTATACACTTTGGGAAATAAAAATGCAGGAATTGTTGTGACACAAAATAGTCACTAGATGAAAAAATTATCGCGAATACGACATGTTGAATATTTTGAGCGGTACGGGAATCGAACCCATGTCTCCTGCTTGGAAGGCAGAAATGTTAACCACTACACCAACCGCCCAACTCTTAGAAATATCTTTTTACTTGGTCGTTTCTACGGCATAGAGAAATGACATACCTCAATTTTTGATTTACGTTGATCTCCCTTTTATGGCGAATTGCCTTCTCTTATTCTAGCTCGAAAGGTCTTTAGTTTTCTTTCTAAATACACTTGTATTCGAGCATAAGTTGCGACTACTTCAGTTGCATGATTTATTAGATTTTTTTTGCAGTCACTTCTAAGAGAAACAATGCTATATGATGTAGGTCGACTAAGGCTCTTTTGGCGCCATATGACTTTATGGTTGGGAAAGCTTGAAGTTAATTTAAAGCTGTGTTGGAAGAATTATATTGCATTTATCGCCAATCTGAGAACAGATCTTAAAAGCACTTTTTTAAAAAATACTCAATTTCTTAAAAATTGAGTCAGTGACCTCAAATGATACCATAAATATTGACATGAATCTACCCAAACTTACTACAATGAACTTGTGACCTACATTCCTTTCTCTTACTCTGGAGTTCTGTTATTTATCCTCTGAAAAGTTATGCTGTTAAATATTTGTGATAGGGAAACCATGATGAACTAGTCTTGATTCTATTGAAGAAGTTCATTTTGTTAATTCTGTGAAACACACTACGTGGGTTATTCTAAGCTTTGCAGTATCTTCATGGGAGGAGGAAAATGGGAGATCACTTTATGAGTGTATTACAAGATTCAATTTTTTTCAAAGTACCTTCGTAACTAACACCATAATTCGATAAAATATTTGACATCAACCCAAGCTTTATGAAGAGATTAAAAGAAGTATTTCTCTTACTTTGTTTCTTTTTAAATCTCAGCAATATTTTGAAAATCATTCATAATTGAAATATTGCAGCAGATAAATCGGATAAAATTGAGTGAGATTATTTCAGCAATATAGATACTCCATTATTTAGGTATCTTTACATTCAAATAACTCTACTATACAAACACCCATAAAAAGTTCTGAGCTATAGCAATATGCCACGTCTAGAAAATTGGGAGATCTCCAAATACTGGCAAATATTTCAAGGGTTAAACCCAGTGGATAACAAGCTTACTAGTGACAAGGTGTCTCCAGTACTCAAAAATTCCAGGTTGAAAGACGAACAATTGGCGAGAATATGGGACCTCAGTGATATTGACGTTGATGGGAAATTAGATTTTGAAGAGTTCTGTATAACTATGAGATTGATTTTTGATTTGGTTAATGGATCGATTACTGAAATACCAAATGAACTTCCAAATTGGTTAATTCCATCGTCCAAAGCACATTTGATTCAAGCAAACAAAGCTGTCTCATCCAACGCCAATGATTATCAGGCTGGAAGTGGGGACAGTTTTGATGAAGAAGATACTCTAAGTGACGATTTTGATTGGTATATAACTCCTACGGATAAACTGACTTATGAAACGATCTATGCACAAAATAGTGATTCCTATGGTAGAATTAAATTCAATTCATTGAGTCTGTTATACAACACTTTGACCAGAGTCCCGAAAAGTGATATCTCTTCCGCCTGGAATCTTGTTAATCCAAAATCTTTTGAGACGATAGACAAGGACCAAGTCCTTGTTTTCTTGCACATTTTGAATCAAAGAGAAAATGGAAGAAGAATCCCTAGAGGTGTTCCCGCATCTTTGAGAGCAACATTTTCGAAAGAACAACCAAACTACGACATCAACTCCGTTACTCAATTGCTGCCTCAAAAAAGTAGCGAAAACACTGGCAAAAAGTCCTTTGCCAGTGATTATTTAAATAAAATCGGACAAGCTAATAACATAAAAGATAAGGGCACCGACTTTTCAGCCACTCAAGGTACTGACTGGGAGGAAGTAAGATTAAGACGAGAACTTAATGATCTCGATAATTTATTGTCTAAAGCTCAACAGAATACTAAGGAGGAGAAAGATAACTCCACTTCGATTGTCAAATATGAATTTGAACAATTGCTTAAATTCAAGGAGAACCAATTGTCACGTTTAAGCTCAGAAGATTCAAGACTTAAAGATACTTCTAATGTGAAAAGCGATATTGATTTGATTGAGACTCAAGTGAATACGTTAGAAGAATTTTTAAAAGAAAAGGCACAGGAGTTATCCAAATTACGTGAAGAGACTAATGCTTTACACGCGTAATTTAGTTTATTCTCTTCATTGTACTTTATTCAACTATATAGGACAGATTTGAAAGATAATAAAGGTTTAAGAGAAAGGAACATTGTAATCTTGAATGCAAATAGTTAGATGTGTCTTATCAACTCCCTTCTCGCGATTATACTTTTCTATGCCATGAGAAACGAAGAATCTTGCTTCATTCCCTCAAAGAAACTATTGCTTCTTACTTTCGTCCTCTTTTGGTTCAGGTTCAGGTGTAGGTAACTTAAAAGATTCCGGGGTGAAATCTTGACCATCTCCAACTTGTTCCCAGACAGATGACCCAACGGTGAAATTTCTCCAAGCTTGGGTCAACTCTAATGGTTCATAAACAATTCTCTTTTTCTCTTCATCATATCTAAGTTCAGTGTATCCTGTTGTCGGGAAATCCTTTCTCAATGGATGACCTTCGAAACCATAATCAGTCATAATTCTTCTTAAATCTGGATGGCCTTCAAAAAAAATTCCGAAAAGATCGTAGACTTCTCTTTCATACCAATTAGCACCTTGAAATAATGGTACGACTGAAGGAACGGGAGTGACTTCACTAGCATAAGTCTTAACCCTAATTCTTGAATTATGTCTAACCGATAACAAATTATATACAACGTCGAATCTATTAGTTCTAGAAGGGTAGTCTGCAGCGGTAACATCCATAACGGCCTTAAACTGAGCAGATGTATGATTTTTTAAGTAAAGCAAGACAGGTCTTAATGCAGATGGGGCAACGTAAATTGTCAACTCGTCCTTCCATACAGAAAATTGTTGGATATACTTGGGCAAACAAGCCATGATATATCTTCCAAACTTGTGCAATTCTTCCGATTTTTCTTTATAATGTTCTGCAGGGTTTACTAAAGGTTTATGAACTTCTTTAGAATACTTTCTCGGTAACTTACTCAAATCTTGAAGCTCATGTTGCTTTGTGCATCTAGTATTTGAAAATTGTCTAACACATCCCTGAACAGCACCTCTTTTCAATACTTGAGCCGCTCTCAGACACAAAGCTCTTGTTACTGGAGCTGGAATTCCCAACATATTTTTAGTTTGTAAAGTCTTTTTAACCACAAATAGTTTGAAGTTCTCGGATACTTACGATATGCCTACATAATAAAAAATTGGTAGTATACAATTGGACAACATGAAAAATAGATTACACACGACAAAAACTTTGAAGCTTCTACGATTTTGTGTAATTCTCCAATCTTCAGTCAAACGAAGTCCTACATAAACATTAACCGAAACAGAACATTGCGTTCTCCGATTCATACTGGGCGTAAACTCATTAAAAGAGTTAGAATGGAATTTTAGATTACAACCGGGAGTTGAATTATAGGATTAAGCTAGAGTAAACCAATCTCATTGTTCATAGTTAGGCATATTTTTGACGTAAACACTTGAGTTTTGGGTGACCAAACTATATTCAAATCAAATTTAAAAACCCAGAATTCCATATGGTTGGTCCAAAAAAACCTAGAAGGCAAAGGAGAACTTATAGTTGTGGGCAATGTAAAATTTACAAGATAAAGTGTGACTTGGGATTGCCATGTCAATCATGTAAAAAGTTCAATAGAATTGAACAATGCATTCAAGACCCTCCAAATCCACCTTCAGAAACAGAGTTGGCCAAAATAAGACAGAGGCAAAGAAGAGTGGAAATTAGAAAATTGCAAAAACAAAATGGACCAGATATTTCCGACGATTCAGAAGCTAATAGAGTATCAACACCCAATAGCTCCACGCTGCCAGCACCTTTTGTCACTACACCTGAAGATATAACCAAGATTGAATTGAACCTTTCAGAATTAACAATGATCCACAAATTTCTACCGAGGAATACCAATATAATCAAGGAAATATTTAATGCGGCTAAAAAAGCTATCGGGTTTCATTTAACAACAATTATAGATTTGGATTCATTGTGTGAAGAGTTCCAAAAAATCCATGGGAAACTTGACTCAACTCCGATGAGATATTCAATATTCCTTACTATGAATGAAGTGCGACTTGCGTGCTATAGCTTTGTGATCATTGCTATAGGACTGTATTCTTTCAACTTTGACAACACAATGCTTCACCGGATGCCTCCTAACCAGAGACAGGATGACATAAGGTCAACTTGGCTTTCGACTTCTGACTTTTTATTCACGAAAGCCGCAGGACAAAATGATGTTTTGGATGTCATTTTTCATATATCGCTCTACTTCATCAAGAGCTTCTACTACTTTTTTGCGTCTGAGATTCATTTTTGTTTCTTTGATTACAACAAATTATTGAATTATCTTATTAATAGTGGAAGAGTACGACCTATCTTAGAAAAGCTTCCTGAATATGTTCTGAATCCCGTTCATAGAAAATTAGCCCAATATGCTGTATTTTTGAGGATGGCAACTGCAAAAACTCCTTATTTTCACTCAAAAGCACCTCATCAAATGGAGTATTTACTTGAACCGAGCAAGAAAACAATCAGAGCAGTTTTTGGTGATGAGATTTTCCGGACTGGAAATTTTCTTAGCTATCAACTTAGAATCACTTCGTCTTATTTCCAAACTATTGAATCAGTGTCTACAACAATTGATATCTTGTCAAGGTTTTACCATATGTGGGAGGACTGGCAAAGTTTACTAGCGGAGGATATTGAACTCTTTGAATCACGGTCAAGGGCATCACTGTATAGAATACAGCCTAAGGATCTTGAGTTACTTCATATACATCAAAGGGTTCTTTTCAAGGTGGTAAAAAAGACAGGGTTTCTTAAACTAGAGAGAAATCACTTTCCTTCTCTATATTTCATTCTGTATGCTTCAACAATGTTGTGTCAATTTAATCACTTCTTTTATATGATAGAATTGGCCAAACGTGAAGACAACAATCAACAAACTTTGTTGGAAAAGTTTACCATTGAGCGTGGAGTTTTTTCGCTAGAATCATTTTATTCGTCAGTTGTATACCTTGGGGTTTTTGTATTAACATTAAAGAGCTTCTTACCACACGCTAAAAATTATCATCATGATTTGCAAAACCTTTTCACATTGGTTGCTGATCGATTCAGAAAAGCTGTTGATATATTATTATCTGATCCGTCAACTAAACCATTGCATAAAGCTTATCCATGGTTTCGGCAAGCAATTAGTGTGCTGCAGACTATGAAAGATAAAATTAACGATCAAAATCTCATCATAAATGATCCCATTCATTTGAAGAATAGCATTTATTCTTTTATTAATAGAAGAATATGGGATTTTTTTGTCAATAATTGGTTTGGGAATAGTGAGGTTTTTAAACTGTATTTAGAACAGTTATGGGGATTATTATCTGGTTTGTGCATGATACCATCATCAGAACCAATACCCATTACCAGCAAGCTTAATTTTGACTTCCCAACCCTTTTCACAAGTTCTGATTCTTTGACTGGATTCAAAATATCTCATGATCTTGTAGAAGGCTACATTAACGATGTCGTAAGGCCCGTTTGCTGATGTAAGTCGTGACAATTTAAAATTTTTGCAATCGATTTCCTTATCAGTTAACAACTTTTTTTTTCTTGTTTTTAAACGGCAACTGGTCTAAAAGAGCATGACAATCGGTTGCATGCATGAAATTATGTAGAACATCATGTAGAGCCCTTTCACTTTTATGAATTTTACGAGTTTTGATTTGGTTGGCGAAGGTATGAGACCCTTTTTTAATAGTATCTCTCAGTATCGTCAATAAATCTAGGAATAAAGAATGTAGTACGTAGTACTATAACTTTTCGCTGCCAAAGGATTAATGTAATGGCGAACTAGTATAAAGCCCTTGGGCTATTTACCAAGGATCCCGAAGAAATAGAGAAACACAGTCTGCGGCCGAGATATTAGCTCAGAAGAAAAAAACCACAAAGAACAAAAGTCAGTTACTTTTATCCTCATGTTACTCATATAGCATTCACCGAGACTTCGAACCTTTAACAGTCATATACAAAGTAATACTAGAATTTGCCAGTTTTTCATGCCACACGCAGATGCGTCAATGGGAGTGCCAAGAAGCGGTCGCATTAAATCCGCCGCTTTAAATGCGAACAAGTATCCTCTGTCATCTTTTGGGTTTGCAATATAGATCAATTGAAATGGAATTGACTGCCGAATTCTTAGAACGCAACTATATCAAGTATGAGAAGGACCAAAAGTTGATTGACCATGTCAGATCTAATTTTAAAAATATTCCTTCTGACATGAATCAAGACAATTATGAACGAATGATTAGTGGCATGATGTAAGTAATGACGATCTCCAAGAATCTATACATACTGACATTTTGAAGTTATGAACCGGGTGAAAAAACATTAGAGGATACAAGATTGAAGACTAGAGATATGGTAATAGATTTCGCATCAATTAAAAGGAGAGACTTTTCAACGACAGAAGAGTACAAAAAAGCAAAGCATGACCAATTGAGTAAGAGCTTGGGAAACTATGGAGAAAATTCGTATTGTGAACCACCCGTTCAGTTTGATTATGGGTTTAACACTTATATTGGAGACAATTTTTACAGTAACTTTAATCTTACTCTTATTGACACGGGAGTCGTTATAATTGGAAATCGGGTTTTCTGTGGACCAAACGTTTCATTAATAACAGCAACGCATCCATCTGATCCTACCTTACGTGGAGCAGCTATAGAGACTACAGCACCAATTAAAATCGAGGATAATGTTTGGCTCTGCGGAAATTGTACAATTCTTCCAGGAGTCACAGTTGGAGAAGGAAGTGTAATTGCTGCAGGTGCTATAGTCAACAAAGATATCGAGAAAAATTCGTTGGTGGTTGGAGTTCCCGGGAGAAGTATTAGAAAATTAGATCCCGAAAACAGAGGTATTAACGTGTGGGAACTTTTAAAGAAAAATCACTTTACATGAAACAAGGGGACGTGGAATACATAGTAGGCTTTTAGAAGTAGATAATAAGCGTTTGTCTTCGCAGCTATTGTACTTTTACCGTTCTTTGTTCTAATTTCTAGCCGAATACTGCTGTTGAGAGGCTTACACTTGGAGCTAATGTTAGAGGCTTACGCTTGGAGCTCATGTTAGAGGCTTAAATCAGGGGCTTACACTAGGGGCTACGAAATCACTCATGATCTATTTTTATATTGCCCAATAAAATTGTGAGCTGTTTGTCTCTTGGTGTGAGAGGCTCAACGGTAAAACGCAAAGTTATCGAAAACTATTGCTAAAAGGAAACATGTTTGATCATGTATACGTCAAATTGATGCGCCGGCATACAACAAAGTAGAAAACAGGGGTCTAGTTATTGATTCTTTCGATACCAAGAATACGTACCAACCGTAGCTGTAGATGCTTTACGACGTTATTTCAAAATTATTGATTTTGAAATCTCTTTTTTAGTGTGTTCAACGGCAACGACACTGCCCGATGAGGGTAATAAAATGATAGTTTACCGCAGTCGATTGCTTTCCAATTCTTGGCTTAGTGACTAGTGCGCCAGGAGGCTCTTCCCTGTCATTACAAATTGGTGGGGAGATCAGCGAATCCGCGACGGCCATCATGCTTTTCTCGGCAGGAAAGTTTCGACGCACTTATCACAGCCTCGAGGTTTCAGCAAAGTTACCAAAGGTGCATCGAGGGATGACACATAATTTAAGTAGAGAATTAATTTAGTTGTGTACATCACCTACATCTTTTCCGTTCTAGCTTCTGTGGGTTTAAATATATCTTATTTCTCTTTATTATTGGAAAAATCCCGAGTTTTATACGCTATTAGAGTTTTAATATTTAGAGGATTGAACCGGAATATTGCCATCTATTCGGATATTTCAAAGCAGCGACCGACGCCTATTAAAATAAATTTCAAAATTCTCGAGCAGTTACATAATTACTATACTTCATTATAACGATGAGGGATACATTTCTTTTGTTGGCTAGCTTTGTTGTTTGGGCAGTTGGTTCATACGCCAGCAAGAATGTTGATGGGGTAGTTAGATTCGATTTTGACATTGAAAGAGGAAATAGTAAATCCGAGATGAGTAGAGATAATCCCACTGTTATTAGTAAAAGAAATGATGGGTCTTTGTCTGTTGAGATTGCCAATAGGCAAACGTTCTACACCATTCCTCTTGAGATTGGCTCGAATCAAGAGAAAGTTTCTGTACTTTTAGATACGGGATCATCAGATTTGTGGGTGAATTCACATGACGCCAGATGTTTAAGTTCTTCTTCTTCAAGTTCTAATGGCCAGCTCGCGAATATAAAGATTTTAGACAGTCTAAAAGGTAGTCCGACTACAGATGATAAACTCTCCCCGAATAAAACCATTGTCAATGATGCACAGGAAACTGCAGTTACTATTTTGGTTAGTCCAAGTGAATACGCTAGTCTTCTTCCTAGTAATTTTCCTGGTGGGCCCCTTGAATCTGGAGGCGGTGGTTCAGGATCAGGTTCAGGCACCGGCACTTCATCAGGGTCAGGATCAGGATCAGGCTCCTCACCATCTTGTGATCAATACGGGTCATTCAATACCGGTAAATCTTCTTCTTTCCGAAGGAATGATTCTGCTCCAGTATTCTCTATTCAATATGCCGACAACTCTCAAGCACAAGGGATTTGGGGGACTGACACTATAGCCTTTTCTGGAGTAAAAATCGAAGATATGTCCTTTGCCGTTGCTAATGTCAGTTCGTCAAATATTGGCGTGTTAGGAATAGGTCTTGCGGAATTAGAGACAACATTTGCGGGTTCAAGCTCAATGAGACTGGCATATTCTTATCAAAATCTTCCTATAAAAATGAAAGATGAAGGAATCATTAAAAAGGTAGCATATTCTTTATATCTAGGTGATATTGATTCTAAACTGGGCACTATCTTGTTTGGTGCTGTTGACAGCGCAAAATATTCTGGAGATTTACAAACTGTACCGGTGATAAACACTTATGCTGGAATGTTGAATAGTCCTTTAAGACTCGAGGTTGCTCTTGACTCTTTCTCATTTAATGGTGGTGGCTCGAATTCAGTAATCACTAATAACAAATATCCCACTTTGCTTGATAGTGGGTCAACAATGAGTCATATGCCAGCAAGCGTGGTGGAAAAACTTGGTGAAATGCTTTCGGGAAGCTATTCATCAGATGTGGGTGCTTACGTTGTTGACTGTACTTCTGATTCCTCTTACACTTTTGAGTTCAACTTTAGTGGATTAAAGATCAAGGTTCCATTGACCAATTTCTTATTTAGTCTTAACTCAGGATCAAGTACATGTCTTCTTGGTATTCTTCCCCAAAATGATGCAAGTTCAATGTCTTTAGGTGATAATTTTTTGAGAAGTGTGTACACTGTCTACGACTTAGAAGACTACGAGATTTCTATGGCACAGGTTAAATACACTAACAAAGAAGACGTTAAAGTCATTTCCAATTCTGTCCCTGGTGCAAGCAAGGCAGCATCTTACTCTGCTACTTCTGGGTTTGCACTGACTTACGACGAAGGAAGCGCAAAAACCACAATACAATACTCCACTGGCACACTTACCAATTCCGGTGCTGCATTAGGAATAGGCTCTGTTGCAACTGGCGGGAGCCCAACTGGAGGAAGTAGTGATGGGGGGCATTCTGGCTCTAAGCAAGGAGCTGCCACTCACTTGTATTCCATTTCAATATTTTCTATACTCATGACAGTTTTTGGCTCAACGTTCATATTTCTTTGATTTAATTCACTATTTATCAGGTTCTATATAAAAAGCAAGGATTGCCTTAAATTACTGACCCATGCGACAAATCATGTAGTCTTGGTACGATGGTAGGATATAGGTTCTTTTCATGATGTACTCCTAAATCAAGCTATCTTGCAAAAAAGTAACCCACCAAAGTTCATTGAATTACCCCTTTTCAAAATAATATGTTGTTGGATGATCAATTTTATTAATGTTTTCAAGCTTCAAGGTCATTTCTTCAAGGTCATTTGGGACAGAAGTCGAAAAAACAAGACTCGATAAAAGTTATCTTGTGGTCATTTCACACTTTTTCCCTTCCAATCTCGTTAGCATTTCGATAAACACTAAAGTCCAAATATTTAGTTATCATTTAACAGAAGTATCATCATCCTATGTTCTTCACATATAACTCTTTTCCAGTAATGACTCGTCTCCTTTATGAATTCCAAAAGTTACGATTATATTAAGCATTTTCATGGAGTATTGTAGATAGGGTATATATAACGGCAAAGCGCGGTCGCAAATTTGCAACAATTAAAATGTACCAATCCAAGTGAAAAGTAGCTACATTCTTTTAACTATCTTTGTCTGGTACTGGTAAGGGTATGGAAATTAACTCCCAACATTGATAGACCTTTAAAGTTAGACTTTGATGTTTGTAGAAGAGACGTTGCAAATAACTTGAGTCAAGACATGCATCCCAAAGCCTTTTAGAAATAGATATGATAATGGACCGAGTTTTACCTTACTGTTTCTCAAAATCGGATATTAAGCAGAATTTTGATACGTTATTGAGTACTGTATCTGAAGAGAAGCAGATTGAAAGAGACTAACAAAAATAACGCTAGAATACAGCCACTTAACACGAAATTCTGATTCTGACAACTTGCCGTTACTTGACTTAAATACTATCGATATAGGGATATCTGATTCTTTCAAGTTAGTTAAATTGTACCAACAATTAATTGATGTCGAACTCATTGATTTTTCGTTTGATGATGTGATTAAAAGCACTTCCATCAAAGAGGTTTTAAGGCAGGTAGTCCGGTATATCGATTGAAAGTATCAAATTAGAACATTCTCAGGTTTCATTACATCAAAAATCTATTATTAGATTCTTTGCTCCTTTGCTAATCTGGCTTATCGTTCCTAGGATAGCTTTGAACGAATAAATAGTAAACCAAGAATTTACTTCACTCGTCTCTTGAATATCACCCGTACATATACACTATAAAGGAATAGCTAGTAAATTAAATGAGGTGATTAGTTAAGTATAGTAGTAGATAGCTATGTAGATCTACAAAAAGGAATTGATGTAGATATCGTTTGGGGTATAAAGGCTAAATTAATATTATTTAGAGATGCGGCACTTCATTCTTCAAAAATGTCACAGAACAAACAGACCTTGCACTTAAATACGGAAGGGGAAATTTCTTGCCCCTTAATTTAGTGGTTTTTACATGAAGACTTTTGAATTGTTTCACCAGTGGTTAAATCTCGATTAATAGTCTTGCCATCCTTTTGCAGACTGCTAGAAGTTACTGTAGAAAAGACCACGTGAATCAGAATAAAATGTCCATCAATTCTCGTTCAGTCAGCCTTACGTAGCTTAGCTGCAAAAAAGGAACAACATACTACTTTTCATTCAATTTTGCGGATTGGTAAATTCAATTGAGATTCCTCTCAAAAAGACTATATTTTTCTATATTCGACTTCTCCCTATGCCCTATTTAGGGTTTATAAGTTTATTATTTAGATGTTTTTTGGAGGAGACTAAGAATGGGGTTATATATGGGTATACTCCCAGTGACCGTTGAGCATTATTGCAACGCAAGTCCAGCGATTGGTATCTTTGAAAATGAAAGCTAGCTGCATTCTTTTGATTAGCACTCTTGTTTGGAATTGCTATGGCAGGGATGTTTTCAACGTTGATAGTGCTCTAAAATTAGACTTCGATGTCTTTAGGGGGGACCACCCAAATAATTTAAACCAGGACACAAAGTTTATTAAAAGAAGAGATAATGGAGGATCATACTCTTTTGAATTGTCAAACACAAGGACCTTTTACACCGTGCATCTAGATATTGGCTCAAACGAAGATAAGGTACAGGTTCTCTTGGACACAGGATCTTCAGATTTGTGGGTTAACTCTCACGACGTCAAATGCACCATAGAAGAGACTAGTGGACAAGTTGACGATCTGAATATATCCAGCACCCTTGATATAGGTAGCTTTGAATCTGATACAGAGTCTCCTGGGGTAGGAGGGGAACCAGAGCCCGCTATAGGTATAGGTGCACCATCAACATCATGTGGTCAATTTGGTTCGTTTAACACGGATAGATCTGATTCTTTCAAGAGAAACGAATCTGCACCTGAGTTTCAGATTCAGTACGCGGATAGTTCACAAGCCAGAGGAGTATGGGGTACAGATAAAGTCCAATTCGATGATGTCGAACTTGATAATGTCTCCTTCGCCGTTGCAAATGTTAGCAGCTGCGCTATAGGGGTTTTAGGAATCGGTCTTGTAGGTGATGAAACTACATATTCTGGTCCAAGCCTTCGTTTAGGACAACAATACACCTATAGGAACTTCCCAGTGAAATTGAAGGAGGAAGGAATAATTAACAAGATCGCTTACTCTTTGTACTTAGGAAATGTTCTGGCAAAACAAGGAACTTTACTATTTGGCGCTTATATAGTGCCAAGTACTCGGGAACTTTGAGAACCGTGCCATTGGTAAATGTCTTTCCTGACGTTGACAATCCTTTGCAATTTCAGATCCTTCTCAACTCACTTACTTTGAATAGCAGTGATTCACAGCTGGAAATCTCTTCCAGTAACTACCCAACATTATTAGATAGTGGTGCAACTTTAAGTCATATGCCATTTCTGTTGGTAACTAAACTTGGTAAAATGCTTAATGGTAAGTATTCTGGACAATTCGATGGTTACGTTGTACCATGTACAACGGATACTTCTTACACCTTTGAGTTCAATTTTAGTGGACAAACTATAACAGTACCTTTGACTAATTTTTTGGTAAATGTTGACGAAGATGGAGAGCAGTGTCTACTTGGATTCCTTTCCCAGGGAGGAACTACAACACAGGGCGAAACTTTTTCATTAGGTGATAACTTTTTACGAAGTGTTTACGTGGTTTATAATCTTGAGGACTACGAAGTTTCATTGGCTCCTGTAAAGTACACTAATCAGAAAAACATCAAAGCTATTTCAAGCACTGTTCCAGGTGCTCAAAAGGCTAAATTCTATTCTTCTACTTCATTCACCAACTTATATACCGAAGCAAGCGCCCTGACAACAATAACATACTCCACTGATAAGAACACTAATGGATTGACTAATGCATTTGGTGGATCGGTGACTTCAATTGCAAGTGAGATATTGTTTACTTTGGGAGAGAGCGACTCAAGTATACCCATGGAGAAAACAACTTTAGGTAAGACAACTACAAGGGACGGGAGCGGATCTAGTCTGATACGAGGTTCTGGATCTTTTTTTTCGAAAAAAGCTGATGCTGGCCATTTATCAGTAGCTTTCTATTCCGCGATTTGGATAGTTGTAGGAAATTTACTCATCTGTTTATGAAGAAGTCGGATATCCCGAATTTTATTTTTAAACTTGTTAGAATCTTTAAGAAGAAGGGGTTAAAGAATCGCCCAAGGCATTCATATTTGTCTGTAACTGGAGATGTCCAGAAGTCATATCACCCTGCGCTCAATATTTAGGGAGCTCTTTCAAATCCTAACCCAATCACGTTATCAAATAAATACCACAAGGATTCTTGTAAAATGTAGCCTGGCTATGCATAAATGCCATATGCTTGACTATCACATTACGCTTGACTTGATCTAATGTGACAAGGTTAGTGTACATAACACAGCAACATCATATACCAGTCACGGATCGTTCAACATTGCAGTATCTAAAATAATGAATCTGCACCACCATTAGAAAAATAGAAATTATTTTGAGTTCCAAAACTTGAAAGGATCTTGTCGCTGATAGTAGTGATTCCAAAATTGGAATCTTGGGATTTGGTCTTGCAGCTATTGAGTCCACATTCGAGATTTAAAGTTCGGGACAGACTGTATTAAAACTTCCCAATGTGGTTGATAGTACATGTTCCATCACAGCACCGAATTAGCTATCTTCTATCTACTTAGATTGTGCTAAGACTTATCACATGAAAAGAGAGGAATTAATCACGGATTAGAATCGACCGTTTGCTTAATCGAGATATTTTTTACCAGTGGCTAAATAGAAAGCCTCGTCATCCTTTATAGGAACCACGCAAGAGACGCACTTTTTTGCGAGTCCCGTAAAGGAAAAAACTTAGTGTTGCATGAAGTTGTTTTGTCCTGAAGTGTGTGTTAGAGGTTCATATAAGGACGTTGCGCATTAGACAGACTATCTATCCTTTCTCCACTTTAAGAGTTAGATCAAGGAATTAAAATCACACCCTAGTATTCCTTCATCAGAGGGTCAGAGACATCACTAATTAACAAACAACTCACCTGATTAACTATACGATGGGCCCTGATTAACTATACGAGGGGCCCTGATTAACTACAGGAGGTTGCCGGGTTTAATAGCGGCGAAAAGCCAAGTAGGCTGGGTAAAAGCGGCTTGGATCCAAGAATAATAAGTATGACTTTGCTCCTTTCCTTCTTACACAACACGGCATCACGACAAGTGTTATATCCACCACTGCTAAATGTGGGAGGTCATTCTGGTTGTAGATCCCTAATGTTTTGCTCTTCTCTTTAAATTATAAACTCCAAGTTTCACCTTCAAGGTAGTGAGAAGTGAGATTTTGTGCGTGATCGCAACGAAAATACGTCACGGTACAGAACCACAAAAGCAAAAGCTAGTGGATATTAAAATCTCAAACTATACTAATAGATAAAAATAACACCACTATTTTAGAGCGATAATATTATTTAAAATTAAGTATCACTGGTACACTAAGAATAGATATACCATAAAAGATTTTAGAGGGAATCAAGAAACTCAATAAAGGACTATTCTCCTTACACGGATTATCTGATAAATTTCAAAAGTTTCGATCCAGGATCATGAAAAGGTGAGTAATATCAACGCTTATTAATCAGAAATTAACAGCAGACTTTTTAACATATTGAAGATAATGTACTAACTATAAACTACAGAGACGACAGAGAAAGTGATACAAGGGAGGTGCGATCACCTGGTGGTAGTCCTGGAAGTGGTAATAATAGTCATAACCAACCAAACGGGGTAGGGGGAACCGTAGAAAATCCGGCTATTCAACATGAACTGGACAATATCGGGCATCAGAATAATAATGAAGGAACAAGTGGAACTAGTGTAGAAACTAGAGAAAGTGGAGAAAGTGGAGAAAGTGGAGCAAGTGGAGCGAGTGAAACAAGTGATAATAGACATGAAGTTGGCATATTTGAAAGATTAATGGATAATGTATTAGGAACGAACAGAGCTAGAAATGGAAGTATGAGCAATGAAAGTAGTGGAGGTCCTGGTTCAAGTACAACTAACACTTCTGTTATACCGGGAGAAGATCTTGGCAACAGTGGTGCAATAATCATAACCGTAAATTATGTGTTCTCGGACGAGAATATACCTCAAGTTCCTAATAGATCTGGTTCCTTAATTATGACCTTACCCAATAGTCCATCGAATAGAGATCCTCATGTTATCCAGGAATTCATTAGATTAGCCACACAAATGGCATACTCGACCATAATTAATGGTTTACACAAGGAGAGAGGCATAACTGTTGATAAATTTAACTCATTTCCTATAAAAGATGTTGAGCAAGAAAGCTCAAAAAATTGTGCCATTTGCTTCGAAGAGTTTGATCATGTAAAATGCTTCAACCATGCTAAGCTCAAGGAAGAGGTACCAGAGATCGGAAAGGACACTCAGTCAAGAAAGAGACAAAAGCTTAATGATAGTTCTTCCATTGGTGAAAGTGATCATATTCATGATGGCGGTGCATACAATGCCTCCGACCTCCACTCGGTAAATTCTAACAGCTCTACGCAAACTACAAGTAATGAGAGCGGTAAGGAACTATTATCGGATTATAAAGGAACGTTCACTCACTTGCCTGTTGAGATGCCATGTGGCCATATTTTTGGGAAGTCCTGTTTGTTTGAATGGCTCAAGAGCCACAAGACCTGTCCTTTATGCAGAGCCGCTGTGGTAGATCCTGATGCTGAAGAAAGTCAAAATGCATCGCAAAGACCAGCTCCAACTATGTTCGCTGCTGGCGATAATGGTAACAACTTAGCCGGTCCCCCTGGCTTGCGTCAAAGTTTCACCATTGTAGATAGATCTGATCGGTCATCAGATATTATGCGGAATTTTTACAATAGGGATCGTCAAAATGATGATCATCCACCTGCATTTATAAGATCAAACACAGAAACGGGACGTTCTTCCGGAAGAGAAGATAGGACTAACAGGAGAAGGAACCCGTTTTCACCATCTTCTGGAGGTCCTGATGATAATTCAACTGAAAGAACAAATGGTGTATTATCGCATGTCATGGCTTATTTAAGGAGGCCTCCTCAGGACTCCATGTTTGAAGTCGGACTTGCCAGCAGGCGGACGGCAGAGGGAGTCCAAACTTCTCCAATGAGCAGACAGGAATCCAATGAGACTACCTTAGATTACATGAACTTAGGGGGACTAGTCAATAATAACAACGCTACATCCCACAATACAGAATCAAGAGACAATGCCAGAGATACCTCCAACTCCAATATTATTAATAATGCTAATGAAAATGCAAATCACACACCTTCAAATGCCGAAAACAATAGTTGAATAGTAGTGGAATTGCGGCTAAGGCGCTGGGTAAGATTCATAGAATTAACAAATTAACTTGGACTATTAGATTGTTTGATTATTTATATAACATAGCGGATATATATGTATATATGTGTCAGAATTTCATTAATTCATTTGAAAAACTTGGCATAAGATGCCTTTTCCTTTTGCTTTCTATCATCTATCTTTTTTTGTACCAGGTTAAGGCCTTTTGCTATGGAGGAGTCATTGGGTGCCAAGGAGCAAGCCTTTTTGAAGTCACTTAATGCATTATCTAATCTTTTTAGTTCAACAGAGGCATTACCTCTTCTATAATACGATTTCGCTTTATCCTGGCTGCCAGTTTGAGGAGAATCAATTACAAATGTCGAGTAATCAATGGATTTTTCGAAATCACCTAGCTGTAAATAGACAAGAGATAAATTCAAATACAACTTGAATTTCAAATTTGTGTAGGGACCTGACCATTGAGGATCTAAATCTTCATCGGGTAAAAACTCTAAAGTATACCGTAAACTTTTGAGATATTTCAAGAGTGCGTTCTTTTTATCACCTTTCTTTAATAGCAAGCTCCCACTGTCCTTTATCTTCTCAGCCGCTCTAAAAGCAGATTCAGAACTATCTTTATCTATATTTGTATCGTCATCAGGAAACTCTTCGTAAATATCGCCCCCTATGGGGTCATAACTGGCATTATAAATTGGTACATCCATGTCTTCATTCCACTCTCCACACTTGGTTATTACCACAATACTGTCTTTCAAAGGTAAACTATTCTTTGTATCAACTCTTTCCATCTCACGGACAACAGATTTTCCATGAATAACTTTTCCAAACACTGTGTGCTTACCATTCAAGTGTTGTGCTGACAGTGTTGTAATGAAGAATTGTGATCCATTAGAATCTTTTTTTCCATTATTGGCCATACATAACTTAAAAGGCTCATCTAAAGGTTCGTCTAAATTCTCATCCTTAAATGGTTCCCCTTCAAATTGTTCATTCAAACTACCTGCATCTTCATTTGGGTATTTATCAGAAGATTTACAGTTTTTCCAATCTCCACATTGCAACACAAAGTTCTTTACCACCCTGTGGAAATAAAGGCCCTGATATCTTTTTTCAGATGTACTAGTACAAAATTCAAGAAAATTTTGAGTGGCCCTGGGTGCTAAGTCGTCATAAAGCTCAAGTACTATTCTTCCTACTAATCTTCTCCCAATGGAGATATCTAGGAAGGCACTTTTCCTTATAATTTCGACCTTCATTGTCTTGAAGTCCTTATTGCAAAAGAATGCTGCACCAATGAATAGGAAAGAAATCTATGGCAATGACATTTATTACACAAAAATTAGCCATCTCATACGTAGCTGCATCTTTACTCTGGAATACTACTGAACAGTAAAAGGAGATGCTCAACCGTTTTGGATATAGGGCATTATTAGTAGAAAAAAGGACTTACGCTACTTCACTATCATATGAAAGGATTTGTGCCAATGCGAGAGAAAATACATATACATTGCTAGAGAAGCAAGACCGATCATCGTACATATTATCACAATACATACCAGAGCCAGCAAGAGACGCTTTTATAGCAATAAGGGCCTTCAATATTGAGGTTAACAAGATTAATGATGGTGGAACTAGTACAGGAACAGTTGCATCCCAAGCATCAAACCAGTTACGGAGCACAATGGGTGTGTCAACTGCCGACATGAAGTTTATGTTTTGGAGTGATCTTGTCTCCAAAATCTTCGCTGATCCATATTCAGAGAAGGATATAGGCGAGCCCACTGCTATACTTTTAAGAGACGCCTTGCAAAAAGACTTGAACTTGGATATATCGTATTTCCACAAGTTTCTTCAAACAAGGAAGCATTTTTTGGAGAACAAAACTTTTGACAATACCGATACTATTTGTTCATATGGAGAAGGCACATACTCACAACTCAATTATTTAACACAGGGGCTTTTATTATCTCCATCAATCTCACCCTCATCTATCACATTATTGGAGAGCTCTCTGGTGTTGCAAAATTTGGTTAGTGATATATCTGCCCATATTGGACAGGCAACAGCAATTGGGTCAATGATACTTGGAATGGAATATTACGCCTCTACTAGAAACCAGGTGACTTTACCCGTTGATTTGATGACAAAGTATGACCTCTCCCAAGAAGCTCTTTTGAGTGCATCCCAGGGACATGCTGAAGATGATAAGGCAATTGAAGATATCAGATCCAAATTGAAAAATATCATCTTTGACACTGCAACAACGGCAAATGATCATATGCTTACTGCAAGAAGTAAGCTAGAGAAAAGCAGATCAGAGATACGAGACATTTTAAGAAGACATTCGGATAATAATTACCTACAAAGGCATTCTAAGAGATGGAGGAATGGGATCCCTGATGCATTATTTACACCCTTCATGATTTCTATACCAACAAGTTTGTATCTCGATAAGCTTCAAAAGTATGACTTTGATGTATTTAATCCAAAGCTTCGCCAAAAGGAATGGAGACTCGCCTGGAGATCTTTCAAAGATTATTATACGAGGAAGATTTAACCACTATTTAATTAAGTAATGCATTTCAAATACAAATTACAAACCTCTAATTCTTCATTTAACTCAAGAATTGTGATTTACATCTATTTTCTGAAGTGGGATTTAACGTGGCTGGGGGCCCTTAATAAGCACATAATCGGTGGACTGCTTATGTTCACTCCTCAGCAGCTTCTTGATCGTAAATTCTAAAAACGTCGTGTATTCGACACGTCGATTTAATAGTAAGTTGACATAAGTTTGGAGTTCCTTATTTCACGAAGGTAGGAAGACAGAAATATAGCGTGAGGATCAACACGACAATCGATAAGGCCAAGCATCAAAGGAGAACTTTCTCTAATTTGATTCTTCACTGAGACAGATTGTTTATTTTTTTTATCAGACTTTCAAAGGATCAGTGGTTCAAGTTCTTAACTCTTGCGATCTAAGGGATAATGAAAGGTCCTTATATAATTAGGCATGATCCTATAGGAAGTCAGAGTCCGTTGGTGGCTCTGATATCGAAAGCGGAACCAAAAGTTGCCATAGACCCTATCACTTTGATGATAAATGAATGTATGACAATCTCGTCTGCTATGCGTAAAATGACTAGATGGCCACAAAGTGGAGTGGCTGCAATCTTAGGTACTGGTGACTTTTTTGGAGAAGATGACCCTATAAATCATTTGGCATCTAACTTATCAAACAATAGTAGATCAAACCTGGATAATCCCTTATTATCAAGCTTTCTTCAATTACGTACAATACTTACAGAGTGCCTGGATTTATATGCAATTGATAGTTTGACTTTACTTCAACCATTTTTATTGGTGGTCAAATCTTCATCAATATCAGGTAATATTACTGCGTTATCACTTAATTCAATTTCGAAGTTCTTGGATTATGATATAGTGTCCGCACGTTCTAAAAATATTCAAAGTTCTTTGATTCAAATCATTTCTTCATTAACACATTGCAGATTTGAAGCTGCTGATCAAAATTCAGATGATTCAGTTTTACTTAAGGTGTTAAGACTTCTAGAATACATCATCTGTAGTCCCTTATCTGCTTACCTCCCTAATGAGGTCATTTCTGAGGTAGTCCAAACATGCTTATCTTTGGCGTGCAACAAAAAGAGAAGTGAAGTTTTGAGAAGAGCAGCAGAAATGGCCATGTTTTCCATCACCGTTCGTCTTTTCACTCAATTACGACACATCGAACCAGAATCAGTAGAAGAAATTCAAACAGATTTTCTGCACACCAGGTTGCCTGAGGATGTGATTGGAGGAACAGAGTTAGAGCAATCAAAGCTTTCTACTCCACAATTACATAGTGAAGAAGACTTGACCAAACCAGCTCAGCAGGCTATTGAGAATGGAAAGACTCCTAATAAGGAAGAAGATAAACCAGAAGAACCTTTTGGGATCGTTTGCATCACTGAATTTCTTGGGATCTTGATCTCCATGATAGCTCCGTCAAATCAATATCAGCACATGGAAAGTACTAGAGTGTTCGCCTTTTCGCTTATAAATACGGCCATAGAAGTATCGGGACTTGATATACCGAAGCATGTCTCCTTGATGGGTTTAATAGCCGACCCAATTTCTAAACATGTTCTTCAAACAATTACGACTACTGACTCGCCACCATTGTTACAGGCTTCATTGCAACTATTTTCTACTATTGCTATTGTTCTTGGTCGCCAATTGAAGTCACAAATAGAATTGACTTTCACTTTACTATTTAAGGCAATACTTCCGGATGTTCAAAATACCAACAGTGACAATTTCAAAGGAGATCTTGTGACTAATGGGGTTCCAGCATCAAAAGAGAAGCTCATTGAGAGTTTGTCGTTACTTTGGACAAGATCACCTGTCTTTTTCACTCATTTATTCATTGATTATGACTGTGATTTTGACAGATCCGATCTTTCAACGAAAATAATAAAATTTTTATGTCAATTATCATTGCCAGAATCTGCATTAAGTACTACAGAAAACGTACCTCCTATATGCCTAGAGGGAATTTTTTCATTTATTAATGGTGTCAACGATAGAATCAAGGCTCAGAACATAGACCCTCACCAATCGGCTTACCCAACTCTCGATTTGATAGAAAATAGAAAAAAGAAAACGGCATTCATTAGATGCACTGAGAGATTAAACACTAACCCCAAGGAGGGAATCGAAGAGCTTGCCAAGCACGGATTTATTTCCAATGAGAATGATATTGATGAATTAGCTACATTTTTCTTCACTAAGTCTGGAAGGTTAAATAAGAAGATGTTGGGAGAATTTTTGGCTAAGCCGTCTAACACTGGGTTATTGAAGTCCTTTATTCACTTATTCGATTTTGAGCATTTGAGAGTAGATGAAGCATTAAGACTCTTGTTGAGAACTTTCAGACTACCTGGAGAATCTCAACAAATTGAGCGGATCGTGGAACTCTTCGCAGAAAGATATGTTAATTGCCAAGAGGAAAGTGGCGCGTATATAGGAGATCTGGAAGATAAGGAAGTGGTTAGACCTGACCGAGACTCGGTATTTGTCCTTTCATATTCAGTTATTATGTTGAACACAGACTTACATAATCCACAGGTGAAGAAACAGATGCTTCTTGAAGAATACAGAAAAAACTTGCGTGGTGTATACAATGGTAAAGATTTCCCTGAGTGGTATTTAGCAAAGATTTACCTGTCTATAAGAGATAGAGAAATAATCATGCCAGAAGAACATCACGGTACGAACAAGTGGTTCGATGATGCTTGGCATAATTTGATTTCTTCATCTCAGCATGCAACACAAGAGGAACAGATTTTCAGCCCTCAAGAGATTTGTCAGTTTGATAGAGTTCTTTTTGAGAATATAGTTGATGATATTACTAAAGCCTTGATACAAGTCTTTAAAGAAGCTACTGACGATCATGTTATCACAAGGTTAATGTCTTCAATTGATAAATGTGCAAATATTTGCATGTTTTATAACATGGAATTGTCTATTGACAAGCTTATTGGTCTGCTAGCGGATTTGACTTCTCTCGCAGATATCAATGACAAAATTCTTGCTGAAGAGCCAAGGGAGAGGATTCCAATCACGCAGATAAAAATTGATAAGAAAGAAGAGGCGATTACAGTCAGTGAGATGGCGGTTTGGTTCGGTAAGGATTTCAAGGCTCAATTGTCTATGGTAGTATTGTTCAGACTTATCAAAAAAATAGAATCGAAGGTAACCTCATCATGGGATAAGATTGTTAAAATTATTCTTACCTTATTTGAGAATTGTCTAGTAAACCCCAATTTGTTTGTTGATTTCCAATCAAAGTTGAGGCTAGGACCACTTCCAAAGGTTAAACCCAGATATATTATAAACAGGGCGAAGCTAACAAACTCTGGTTTACTCTCCACTTTTTCATCATTTCTCAAAGGCTATTCTGATGAGCCACCTGAACCTAATGACCAAGAAATTGAGTCTACATTGTCGACAATGGACTGTATAAGCTCCATCAATATTCCAAGTGTCTTCACTAGCATCTCAAAATCATCTGATTTGAAATCTTTCATAGATTTACTTTTGAAGACTTTACCTGAATATAATGATTCAACCAAAAGATTCTATGAATCTGAGGCATTATTTTTATATGAAAGCATTATCTGTTTTTCACTAATAATAGGAGGCGATGAGGATTTGGCTGGTAAGGTCTTATCAAAGGTGAGCACTGAAAATATCTCTAAGAAGGGACAAATCAGAGTTGTAACCTACAAAGTGCTATTGTCCAGAAATCACAGGACAGATATTGATACCATCATTTCTGAGATTAATGGATTTGATAGAGAAGTCTTGAATAAAAATGGGGCTCTGTTGGTACTGCCATTAATATCCTTAGCTGATTCGGACTCATGGTGTTGCAAGAAGGTCTTGAATGATGCGGGTTATTGGAATGCTCTTAGATCTTTAGCTTCTATTCAAGTGTTTGCAAAAGAAATTCTTGATTTTGTATCCAGTCTTATCATGCAGTCTATCGATGAAGTGACTCCTACGAACTACTTATCAATATTAGGACTATTGGACGAAATTTCATCATTAGGTGCAATTGGATCACAATGGGAACAGGATTCACAGAATGAAAAACAAAAGGGTTTTTATACTAGTTTGATTGAAACCTCAAAATCATCAGTTGCATTAACCACTGAGTTGAGCTCCGTGTCACGGACTCCGGAGTTCACAGGTGAGTATTTCTCGTATTCATTAATGCAAGCTTTGGCACATCAATGCTTTAATCCATGTCGTGAAATAAGGAACTATTCCATTGGAATTTTGCAAGTTAATATATTGTCAACAGAGGCAGACAAAGACTTAACACCTGAGGGAATCTTTGAATACGTTCTTTTTCCTCTCCTTGCTGAGATTTCCAAGACAGAGGTTTTGCAAACTGATAACCAAGGCTTCATGAAAACATTGGTCGATGTGATTGTACTCAACAGTAAAGTGTTCTTGAAGTTTAGTACAGCCTTCCAATCTCATAATTTGTATGATATTTGGTTAAAGATCTTGGATAACTTTGTCAAGTTCACTGAAATAAGTGAGAAGTACAAAGGTAAGTTGAAAGAATCTGGCTCCGAAATTCTTAAGAATATGATCTTGGTCATGCAGGCAAATGATCTAATCCTGCAAGATAGTGATGTTTGGAATGAGACCTGGAAAAAGATTAGACCTGTGTATCCTCACTTAAAGGAGGAAATGGAACCGCAAGAAAGATTTTCTGAAGAAAAAGTTGCTCAAGAAAAGGCTGCTGAGGTAGAAAATAATGAGAAAAATATGGACGAAAATAAGATTCAAGAGAAAGATTCTGAAGTGCGAGACACTGATAACAAAGTGTCACTAGAAAAAGCTACTGATGTAGAGACTGAAGACAAAGCTGCTACTAATGAAACTGAGATGGATACTGGAGATTCGGTGAAGCAAGTTGACTCTGAACATCGTGTCACTGATCTCGAAGAGACAGAAGAGTAACGAAGGAGTACAGACAGTAGTAACTTTAGGGATGGTGGATAACAAGACCTCACTTGATAAGTCTTAGAGCCAAGTGATCAAAAATATTCATCTTTCATCTATGGTAGTGTATATAAATTTATTCGAGATGAATTGATATCTAAAAAATTGTAGATTGTTTGGGGGATTTTGGTAGCTCAGAACGGATAATGTCAGTAAAATCCACATATGGTGAGAGAGCTAAGGTCCATAAATCACCTTTAGCCCAAAAACTTTTGAATCTTATTGAAAACAAGAAGACAAATTTATGTGCTTCTGTGGATGTTAGGACTACGAAGGAGATGTTGACTTTGGTTGATAAGTTAGGGCCCTACATCTGTCTTGTAAAGACTCATATTGACATTATTGATGATTATTCCTACGAAGGAACCGTAATCCCTCTTTTAGAATTGTCTAAGAAACATAACTTCTTGATATTTGAGGATCGTAAGTTTGCAGATATTGGAAATACTGTTAAAGCCCAGTACAGTGGGGGAGCCTTTAAAATTGCAAAATGGGCCAGTATCACCAATGCCCATGGTGTAACTGGTAGTGGTATTGTAAATGGTTTAAAGGAGGCTGCAAGTGAGGTCACAAAAGAACCTAGAGGTCTTCTTATGTTAGCTGAACTTTCCTCGAAGGGCTCATTAGCGCAAGGTGAATACACAGAAAAGACCATTGAAATTGCAAAATCAGACCCGGAGTTTGTCATAGGTTTCATTGCTCAAAGAGCAATTACTGCTCCAGATGTTGACTGGATCATCATGACACCAGGTGTTGGTTTGGATGATAAAGGTGACTCGTTAGGTCAGCAATATAGAACCGTCAACGAAGCCATCTCCACTGGCTCAGACATAATTATCGTTGGAAGAGGATTATTTGGTAAGGGAAGAGATCCTTCAGTCGAAGGTAGAAGGTATAAAGATGCTGGTTGGAATGCTTATTTGCAGAAGGTAGGCAAATCAAGTTAACAGCAGTCCGATAGGTAAAGTACTTTAATATTAACATACTTGTGTTGTGCCTTAAATAATTGTATATACAAGAATTAGTCATACTTGCAATCGGTCATCCATTTCAAGGGAATCGGATAGTTTTGTTCTCATTATCTCAAATACTAAAAGACCGACCGAAGTTGCAGGCATAGCTGTCAATGCATTAGTTGCAAAACCCTTATAAGCAAACCGAAACCATGTTAATTTAGATTTTCTTTTCAATCTTACGATATCGTGATATGTCTCAATATAAGAGTTATAATACAACTTAATAAAAGGTCTAGAAGCCTTTCGGGACGAATTAAATATATCCAAAGCTTCTAATCTCGAAAGATGGACATTTTGAATTCTATTCAAAGGATATTGAATACTTATCAATGTGAATGCAGCCGAAGCGCCCGCCAAAAGTACGAATGATGACTTTAAGACTTTGGTCGACTTCGTTTCCGCGAGTTTTAACATATTTTTATCAATTTTAGGTCTGGGAGATTCGCCGAAGATGGCAGCTAACTTTGAATTTAGCCTGTCCCTTACATTCCTGTATGAACTTATAATCCTATAGGTAAGGTTATAGCCTTGTGTTTTAACAAGCTCAAAAGTTGAAAAGTAGAATGCAAAGCCTATACTCTCTTTTACCAAAGAAAAACCGTAACCAGCAAAAACTCCAACTAATCCCACTTCTTTCAACTTGCTCAATCCATAAGTCCATAAATTCTTATAATTTCTGTTAAGAATTTCTGCGGCCGACAGTCTAGTATAGATTGCATCTACGGGTGCGGCAGCAAGTGATTGTGCAACACCAGCTATAAATCCAGCCTTCCAAATATCATAATAACTGTTCCTACCAATAGTTTCTACGGCAGTCAAGTAAGTTGTATAAAGAATCAATCCAGTAGCAGAATTCGCTACTAAAGGTGGTAATACTTGATCAGGAATGAACCTCCAACCTTCTTTTCGGACAGCGTTGACAAGCATTCCTATAGATGAATGAGTTCTAAACTTGTAAGGCTTAGCTCCAAGATTATCTTTCTTGTTTGCTAACTCCCTTACGTATGCCATATAATCAAACCTAGAAGGTCTGAATAACTTAACGGGTGTTCTTAAATATAATGCTTGAAGTTGATAAACTAACGCTCGAATACCTGCAGCAGAGGCAGAGATCGTTTGATTGCTTTTAATATTATTATTTTGGTTCGTATTTCTAGACTTCTCCTCCTTTAGCTGGGGGTCCAAGACTTCGCCTGCCGCAGAATCATTGAATATCACGCTTCCAAAGAGCGACGCCCCCGGCCAGCTGAAAGAGCTGATATAGTTCAACTCGTCAATTTTTGAAATTTTTTCTATCAAAAATATCTCCAATACCAGTCTATGTGAAAGGACAGTCAAAAATGTACTCTATAGCAAAGCTTTATGCATCAAACTCAATTTTAAGGAGGAAATCTACAACTTAATATGAAAATAGACAAAAGGCTATTGATGAGAACACTACTGTATATAAATGCTTAGTATCACACTACTCTAATATATTTCATTACAACTCAAGGAGAAACAATGTGTCATGAATTATGCTATGTGAAGTGATTACTGATGAGAGAAATATCAGAGTTCAAGAATCTCTATATAATATTATCTCGCTTTGCTTGAAATACCGTCTTGCATCTTCATCAATTAGCACTAACGATAGGAATGTTCTTGTAGAAAACTTTTTATTCACATCCCTGTAGGTTGGTGTAAGATTGTAGCCACCAAGGAATAGTCTTATAGGAATGGTTTCGCCCTTTACTGGAGCACCATCCATAATCTCAAATCTCACTAGAGTTTCACTATCAGTAACTTGATTTGGAGGAGACCCAACTGTTTCCCTTTTTACCAATGAAATCTCCATATGCTTAATTTTCAACCGAACTAATAGAAAATAAAATCTCCCTATAATTACATCTTGTAACGAGAATCTTGACTTCAGGTATTCGAACTCAATGTGCAAACATTCCTCTATTCCAACATCCATCTTAACACTCGGAAGACTCTTATTGCAATCCTGAGGTGCAACTATTTGATAAACCCACAATTCCTTCTCTCTAGTTATTTCAGAAGTTGACTTTCTTGAAATAATAACTCGGACATAGTATTTTAATCTAACATTTTTGCCTCTGTAACTTTCGTATTGTTTTTCAACATTTTTAAATTCAAAAGGATATGTCTCCGGATGACTTAACCTCGATGGAGCGGCTAATTCTGTAGCCATAGTGAGGAATTCATCGGAAACAAGCCCATCCAAGTTGGTTTCAATAGCTCCCAATAATTGCACCTTAATCCCAGTGTGATCAACTCTTTTTCCCTCTCTTGTTCTAACAGTAACGACGCCTTTGACAGACTCCCCGTCCTTGTAAACTGGTAGTCTTTCAACCCTCCCTTGAGGTGTCTTTATTTCGACATGTTCTCTTGTGGTTTCATTATCTAGCTTTATCTCTATATCTAATGGTGCCTTGAAAAAAATTGACATTTTTCCCTTTCAATGATAATCTAACATCAATCTACACTTGGCACAGCTCTAATTCAACTAGAGTTTATGTCAAGAAACTGATGTAAAACTATAGCTATTACTTTGATCTGATTATAAGATTGGTTATCGATTGTTAAAGTGAATATGTTTTCGAATATTGCAAACTATGCAGGAACGTAAACTAAATAAAAGTCCCAGAGTATACTTTAAAGATTAAAGAATTTTGTTCAGAATGCAGCTGATTGATTGAATATACGTCATATTTTATCAATGTTTTGCCCAGGAGAATGAAGAAATTTGCCACCCAGAAGTTTATCGGAGAGGGATGGCTTTAACATCAAGAGCTTGTTTTGGGTCATTCAATGCGATTCATGAGGCTGCAAGACGTAAAAGACACCTGCAAAAGTGATAATACGCCAGATTTATCGAATGGCAGATAAGTTTAACTACAATTGTCCAGATAATCCCAACCACCCTTCACATGTGCCTTATAAGAAGTAGTATTTAGGAAGTTCCAAAAATATATCACAAGCTTTCTTTTAATGGCCCAATTGTGGTAATCTACGAACGACTTCGGTTGAACTCTTGCGGAACCAGTGACCACTGACCCATTTTAATTGCCAAAGGCGCGTCATCAAATTCTAATAGAGGAGAGCATGCATAAGGTTTGCACTCCCTTCCTGGATAAGGGTATTTCCTGTATACGCACCTACTTTATTTATGTCAAAAACTACTATTGAGCTCTGAATCAGGCAATAGATGACAAAATTGATCAAGGATCAGGTGTATTTAGGTGACATAGCCTATATAGGACGATATTAGCGTATAGTATAATTTTTAATTAGTGTCATTAATTCCAATTCTCGTTCCTGAATTAATTACTTTCCTCTTTTCATAGAGAACACTATACCTGCATATGGCACACTTTTACATATCCGTTCGACAATTTGGGGTTGAAAGGCTACATCGGTATAGCTACTCAAATAAATTACTTATAGCCTGTCTTTGTTTCAACCTGCGGTAATTATTCTAACCGAAACATTCAGTTATAAACGTGAAAGGGGAGCTGAAGTAGTAAGATATAGATACCTTCAGGCGTATTGTCAATGTCTGACATCCGGGCATTCAACGAAGAGGTGGTACCGCATGTGGTACCGCCTAAGGACCTTTCAAACTTACAGGAAGGTCCTTCATTAAGGCACTTGGATACTGTCATAGCCCTATATGATTTTCCAAAATCAAGCGCTTCGCATTTGCCATTAAGAGTGGGAGATGCAATTTATGTACTTTCAAGATCAGAAACTGGTTGGCTAGATGGTATAATAAAGAACACAAGTGGTAAAGTTTTGAGGGGCTGGTTCCCTCAAAATTATGTCAGGTCTGTCAACTATGCCCAACCTGCTGTTGCAAAGATGAAAAATGATAAAGAACTAGAGTCAATTACTGCAGCGAACACCGCTGCTAACTTTCTATTACTGTCATTTATCGACCCACTCCAAAAAACTGAAGAAAAACCTACTGTGAACTCTAGAAAAAACTCCGTGGTGAGTTTTGCTAGTTCTGAGACAAGCAATCATTCAGAGTCTAAGTTGTCACAGTCATCATACCCACTGCATTCATCGTCATTAAGATCACAACTGGGCTTTTCCCCGCACATGGACAATTCTCGACATGAAGGTACAATAGATGGCTTAGTAAATTCTTATGCTGACAATGAAAATAATTTTAATTTTTCAAAAACTTTTGACGAACTTGAAGTGCCTCATGAAGTCCCGGAAGAAAATTTTGAGGAAAATTCTGGTATTCAATCAAACCTGAACAAAATAGTCCTCACACCACTAGATATAGCGGAGGGATTTGCTGAGGAGTATAGGGAGAAGACAGGTAAAACGCCTTCATGGATTTCAAGATGTGCCACTGATGGATCTTTGATTTTCTACTGTGACCAGCTCAAAATATATTGCGATACTTTACCAATGATCTCTTATCCATCAGGTACCGCACCTTCAACTTTGGAAATTGCTCCTAAAGATGTACTAGTAGATGGATCTGTGGTTGATGTTTTTTGCCCAAGAGCTGAAAAGTCATTTGATCAAAGGATGGATTCATCTGCTTCTCTTGATCCGTTGAAAAGAGATTCATACGCAACTGCAAGTACACAAAGTGAAAACTATACTTTTTATCATCACTTTGTGCAACCATTTTTCAATATGGATGGGTTATTTTACAGTCTGCCTGGTGATGTCAAAAAGTGGACTGATCTAAGAGACGAACTATTTTATTTGTTAGATCTCACAAAGATTTCTCTTAAAGAATATGACAGACAATTATTTGGAACCCATATTACAAAGTTGACTCTGCTTGTGAACTGCGTATTTTTGGCTGTCAGATTACTGGACAATGACTATAAGGGCACGAAATATGAGGGTCTGGTCAAAAAGAGGGTCAAAAAGATTATTAGCTCATTTTCTCAGCTTTATACCAATGGCTTTTTGCATCTTAGCATAATGGTAACTCCTAATGACATACAAATGGGTCCGGAGAATACCAGATCTATTATTCCAACTAAGTTATCTGATATTATTGTTAACAAGAGTACATCAGTTGACTCGGCTAGTACTATCAAGGTAACTGATGGCAATGAATTAGACTCATTGAGGAGTGGCCTTGAAAAAGTAAGACTTAACTTTGGACTAGGAGAAAATAATCATTATTATGAATTAATTGAGATCGAAATGAATTCATTGAAAAAGAGTGTTAGATCTTTAACCAATACATTTTTGAAAATTACCAACGGTAAAAAAGTTAAACAATCAGACTATTTTCCGAATGATAATAGTGATACTTCTGATAATGATAGTGGAGATGACCGTTTCAATATTCTACCTGAACTTCATCCAAGGCTATTGAAAGGAGAATTTAATGGAGGAAATTGGTGTAACTATTTTTTGCCATTAACAAATAGGGTGCTTAATGCTAGTGGCGATGACTTGAAAAATAAAACGCATTCAAAGGTTATCATAAACTTTGAAACATATAATAGAATTGAAGCACTTAGTGGTGATTTAGTTACAACGAGTAAAGAAGTTTTAAGTTACTTAGACCCCAATAAGCAACACCTTTACTATAATGACGAGTTGAAGGCGGAAAGAAATAATCAAATTTTAAGACTTGTTTACCGATTCATGTTCCAAGCGGGATCTATGGTCGACTTGATTGAATCCTTTGATTTTACTGTATTTTCTTTCGTGAAGAAATATTCATTAAGTGCTAACCTGTCCCGAGACTGGACTAGTAGAAGGCCACTCGCCAACATCGATGCCGGATTGCTCTGTAGCTATCCATTCATCATGGAATTTTTTCAGATAAAACAAAACTTCCATGATCTCATATCGAAAACTCTTATGGCTACCCAGTCATTAACCTTGGACGACCCAGACGTATTTAAAGGTATTGAAGATGATAAGGCTGTATTTTATGATCGTAATCTAGCGAAAGACTTTTCGGAGAAAGAAGCTATGCTTCTCAAAAATGTGTTGTTGAAGAGTTTTGATGAAGCAGGGAGAGGCTCTCTTTACTTGAATCCAGATGACCGGCTTGCCGAGCTTTTGCATCATGAAATTGCATTCCATGAGAAAATATTATCCCTGGTTCAACAACTCGTTGAGGAAAGGGAAACGATCTTAAATTACGCAACTAGAATTATGGTTGGTGATATGAACGTGCAACTTTTGCTCATGGAAAGAAACAATACTATACAATCAGATAAGTCCGATGAAAATAATGGCGCAGTCTACGGTGGACGTGGCAAGAGTGATGTTCCCTGGTACTTAGAAGCAGATGAGGAATATGATTTACTTCTTGATATTAAAGGTCTCATTAAGGGAGGTACAAAAGAGGCACTAGTTGCACATTTGACTCATCATGATGCTTATGATAGTAATTTCATATCTGCTTTCTTGTTTTCATTCTCTACCATGATGTCACTTGGAGAATTAGTTGAAAATCTCATTAGACGCTTTTCTATTGAACCTCCGGAAGGATTAAGCTTTGAAGAGTACAACATATGGATTTCAAAAAAGCAAAACCCTATAAGATTAAGAGTGTTGAACCTAATGAAATTAATACTTGAGAAGCATTGGTCAGATTCATATTATGATGAGAATGTAATCAAGAGATGGCTTGAATTTGCTCATCGTCCACAACCTCAAAGCTATTCAATAGGAAAAATCATTGTTCATGACCTAGTTCGTATACAAAAGGGAGAGAGAATATGCGCAGAACGTAAACCTTCGATCCCTCATTCAAAACCCCCAGCGCCATTAATCAAGAGCTTTATGAAGAAAAGAATGAAGCTCTTAGATATTGAATATATCGAGTTGGCAAGACAATTAACCATAAGGGAATTTAATTTGTATTCTAAAATATCTGAACTTGCTTGTCTCAACAAAGTTTGGGGTAAAAAGTCAGGGGTTCAAGAAAGTATAGTTGATATCTCCAATTTCATCAGAGAATCGAATCTTTTGACAAACTTCGTTTCTTACATGATATTGAGGAAATCTGACATTAAAAAGAGAGTCCAAATGATTAGGTATTTTGTTCAAGTGGCAGAAAAGTGCCGTCAATATAACAATTTTTCTTCAATGACTGCTATTATATCTGCTTTGTACTCTTCTCCAATTCATAGGTTGAAGAAGACTTGGCAAATTCTACATTCTGATACACACGCGAGGTTGCAGAGCATGAACAAGTTGATGAATTCGTCTAGAAACTTCAACGAATACCGAGATGTTTTAAAATTCGTTGGTAGTGAGCCTTGTGTACCTTTCTTTGGTGTATTTTTGAGTGATCTCACATTCGTATTTCATGGGAATCCGGATTACATCCAGAATAGGGTAAAGATGATCAATTTTGCAAAGAGAGCTAAAACTTATGAGATAGTAGAGGGATTGGATAGGTTTAAAGTTACGGCTTATAATTTACAAAACGTTCCCGAAATTCAAAAGTACCTTGATACGTGGTTAGATAAATGCCCCACAATAGCTGAACAATATCAAATATCGTTAGAGGTCGAGCCCAAGGAGGATGCAGGAAGTAATCTGACGCCTGCTACTAATGTTTTTAACAGTGCTTGGTCAAGATCCTCCAAACCTCCATCTAATAGCTAAAAGGGAATAGTGGTATGTCATAGTGTAATAAAACTTCATTGATACGCTTTTTTCTCAACGGTAAAGTTTTTTGTATATTAGGCTTTAATTCACATAGTAGTATAAATAATTTTTTAAAAATAAACCATTCAGATGTACGTTATTCATAAAAGCAGTTCGATAAGTAATTCGTTCACAAATCATAAGTCTCAAAGGTCTTTTCCCCTTAGATTTCTTTGTTGCTTAGGATTGAACAAAGGTACCAGGTAAGTATTCTGTACTACATCTATCTCGTTCAAACAACTCTGAATCTCGCTTTCAAGTTTCAGCGATTCTTGCACAGCCATATCCAGCAAGCAATCTAAAATATTAGATAAATTTGTATGTTTCTCTTGAAGTTTTTCATGCCATATTTTAGTATTGGAAGGATATGGCAAGCTGGGCAACGCTTTCTTTCTGGGGCTCGAAATGGATGACAGCACAGAGGAGGAAGGCGTATTCACAGATCGTATTGAAGATTCGTAAGCAAGCTCCGAGAATTCGTGTTCACAATCAGTCAACAGATCTGCATCCTCCTTCAGCACCTCATGAAGTCCACGATGTGACGACTTCTTTTCCAATTTTCTTCCAGACATGGATATTTCCTCTCCTCTTTTGGAAACTTTATGTTTAACAACAAATCTATGCTATTTAAGCTTTTCGGTGACTAACTTACCATCACAAAAGCTTGGGTATACTTCCAAGTTCCAAGAAATCTTGAAGATATGCGAGATTCCTCCCAATTTTTTCCTAAACCTTCCAAAGTTCTTCCATTAAAGGGGCCTCCTTCTGATTTCCCCGGAATAATTTAAAGTTAAACTTAATAAAAGTTGAATCCTTTTCAGTTATACTCTAAATGTGCTTATCTAATAAACTATTTAATATTTTGTCCTTATAAACTTATCGTTAGGGAATTCAAAGGTAATACTATTTTTGGGATTTTTCAATTCGGCAAAATACGCAACATTCGCGCACCTTTAAACCGTTCCGTTTCGCACCCAGTACCGGTTAAAATACCATAATCGCTTCGATAAGGTCATACATATAATAAATAGACGGTTAACTATCTGGGACAGAGAACAAGACATAATATAATTGTGCATTTTCTTCTATGTCATGGGATCGTAACGGCTACTGCTTTATCCTAAAGCGTTAAGCTAGAGAGTTTCCGACTTCCATATTTTTTTTTTCATCTGTATTTACAAGTTGAAATTCAGATATGGGTTTCGTCTAAAAGAAAAAACGACAACAATGTTATAGATTGAAAACCTGATAATTCAAGAAGCTATACACATCACTATTGTCGATTCCATTCGTATGTCAACTTGTCAATTAAAACCTGTCGGAATAGTAGTCTTTTTAAGATATGCTCTTAATGTGACCGAAAAATTTATCGGGTAGATATAGATTACAAAAATGGTAGAATGACATTTTGTTGTATCAGCGGACACTACTACTTGCAATTGATAGCTTAAACATAGCTCCAACGATGGTCATAGACAATTGATTAAATGCAGTCCTCATTTGGTATTAAGAATTTTCCTCCCATGTGCGCGGGGCTTCCGCGGCCCTCTATGAAGTACTGAGCGGGTTTAGTGGTGACAGCGTCTATATAAATGCTACATATCAACTATATTTTAGACACTGGTTCTTCAATTTGAAAGATAAAGCTAACCAGGATTGAACTGTTGTGAGCTTTTTATATCGAAATTAGTTTGAATATAATCGCAGACGTACTGTCTAAGGAAGTAACAATTCAAACATGACGGCCACAGATCAAGAAGTTAAAACCAAAGTCTGCGTTTTCTGTGGATCATCTTTTGGAAACAAAGCAATATATGCTTCAGAAGCAACCGATCTCGGTATAAAGTTGGCAGAGAGGAAATGGGGATTGGTTTATGGTGGTGGTTCAACTGGGGTTATGGGAGCAGTTGCGAGAGGATGTGCAACCAACGGCGGTTACGTTCATGGAATCATTCCCGAAGCTCTCATTTCCAGAGAAAGAGTTGACGAGAAGCAGTTAAATGATAAATTGAAAGATTCAATTGATAATCATGATGGCTCAACACCAATCCCAGATTCTTCAGAGTACGGAAAGACTACTTTGGTCAAGGATATGCATACTAGAAAAAGATTGATGGGGCAAGAAGTTGATGCATTTGTTGCTTTACCTGGAGGATACGGTACTATGGAAGAATTGATGGAAGTTGTCACTTGGTTTCAACTCAATATTCATCATAAACCTATTGTTTTGTACAATATTGACGGTTTTTATGACGGATTTATGAAATTCATTGATGATGCAATCAAGAGTGGATTTGTCAGTGAAAGAAATGGACAAATAATAAAAGTGGCTAATAATGCTGAGGAAGTCTTTGATGCTATAGATAATTTTGAGGTTCCAGAAGGTGTATTCAACTTAAACTGGACATCAACTTAATTTAGTCCACCATTCAGTAGACTTCTTAGAAAAAAATGCTCATGTGTATTAAAATAAATCTATCGATCATTAAATAATCGCGTGTCTTAGATGTTAAGAGTCTCTTACTATAAATAGGTAGCGGCTTAACTACTCTTCATCATGAACATGGAAAAGATCTTCATGTTCATCTTCTGGAACTTCTATCTCATGAAGATAACCGGTTGATACATCGTACACCATACCCCAAACCTCTATCTCACCTTTCTTTAATGCTAGAGATGCCGAAGGATGTCTCTTTAGAGCGGTGACACTAGAAATCACGTTTAATTCCACCAACTTTCTAGCCTTTTCGTGAGGGTTCACAAGCCCATTAAGACATTTGATGTTTGCAGCTCTTGTATGTCTGATAGGATTTAACCAAAGGTCTAAGACACCACCAATTTTCTTTGAAGAAAGAGATGCCCAGACTCCCCCACAGTCAGTGTGACCACATATAACCACTTTCTTAACTTTTAATACATCGATTGCGTATTGAATAACACCTTGAGAATTTATGTCGTTGGCAGTCACAATATTAGCTATATTTCTATGTGTGAATATCTCTCCCGGTAACGTTGCAAGACATGACTCACCGGCACGAGAATCAGAGCATCCGATCCACAAGGTGTGAGGTGACTGACCCCTACCATTAAGATCAAATATCCGATTATTGTAATTATGCTTTATCGAATCGACATAGTATCTATTGTTATCGAAGTAATCTTTCATAGTTGATCTTGAACTTAGAGTGAATGGAAAATTTGAATTTTTGTTGGCAGCATATGCATCATAAGTATTCGATGGCCTCTTGGATCCTAATTCTTGCTCCGCACCTTCTGCTTCACCATTTTGTTGCAAAATCTTCAAAATATTTTCCCTCCCCATAACTGAACAGCTAGTAACAAATTTTCTAGGTTTCAGTCTAAGGAGACTTGTCATTATTTATCTGATACATTCCACTGTTCGGGCGCTCCCTGCTTATTATACCACTTTCATCCGTTGATGCAAATGAAGCTACGTAATTGCGTTAGCTGCAGGTAATCTGTGCTTTTTTCGTTAATAAGCGTAAGCAGATGATATAATATGCACACCAATATGACAAAATGTTCTCTGCATTAGCTTTTGTTGAGATTTGCCTGAGCCATACAGCAGCTGTGGTGATGCCAAGGGAATGTTTAATCCGAGAGCTATTCGTTGTTAACGTAAATAAAACAGAATACCTTATGTTAAGGCTTATCTAGTACGAATTAGCGAAAGCTTTTTTCTTTTTGCCTCAAAGGACTAAGGATTCGCTATCTAACGTTGGCTGTTTCCAATATTATGCGTAATTCGACCACGTTACCTGACTATGAGTCAAAATCAGATTGTCAACTATAATCAAAGATTATTTTGTGATGATGTACGCGCTTAACGTTTAAGTCCGAAAATAAAGTAATTCCGTCACACAAAATCTAAAACACGATTTCAACCGCGTGCTATACAATTTGATAAAGCCATTTGATCTACAAGTCACGCACTTCGGTAATGACCACAGATGATGAAGATGTAACTGTCAGTGAACTCCTCCCCACTGGAGATATCACTAAAGAGCAAAGAGAGTTCAATGATTTGTCAATGGACAGCAAGTTGCAACGGCTCAATACCTTAATTCAAAGATCACAATTATATTCAAAGATTATATCGGAGAACATATTGGAATCTACCGTCAAGAAGACAGCAGGAAGTGATGAAAGCCCTAAGGCTTCTAAAAATGTATCCAAAGGTGTAAAGGCAAGTGGAAAGAAAGGTAAAAATGCAACAAAGAATCCAAAGCAAGATATAACCCAAATGCTATCTAAAGGGTCTTCAGATCAGGCTAAAGCAAAAAAGCAAAAGATTGAAAAATCACAAACCGAACATACGCAGAAGCAACCCCTGCTCCTTACTGGGGGTTTAATGAAGGATTATCAATTAGATGGGTTACAATGGTTAAGTACTTTATACGAAAATGGATTAAATGGGATCTTGGCTGATGAGATGGGCCTAGGGAAAACCTTGCAGTGCATATCATTCTTCTGCTTTCTTATAGAAAATGGTATCAAGGGGCCCTTTCTAGTAGTTGCACCGTTATCCACTATAGGGAATTGGGCACTTGAAATCGAAAGATTTGCTCCGTCTTTAAGCGTGTTGAAATATTCGGGATCTAAGCCTGAAAGACATAACATCAAGCTCTCTAATAAGTATAACATTATTTTGACTTCTTATGAAATGTCGATTCGAGACTTTTCAAGGTTGAGCTCCATTGAGTGGAAATACTTAATTGTAGATGAGGGCCATCGATTAAAAAATATGAATTCGGTTTTGATTAGCTTTTTGAAAAAGCTTAACATTTCTAATCGTCTTTTAATTACTGGAACCCCTCTACAGAATAATCTTAATGAACTCTGGTCTCTCCTTAATTTTATTTTACCTGATATTTTCCATGATTTGGAATTATTCCAGCAATTATTTAATTTTGATGAATTGACAAATTTTGAGGATGAGGTTGGTGATGAAGATTTCGAAACAAAGCAAGCCATAAAGCTAAAGATTCAGGAGAACTTGATACACAATTTGCATACAATTTTAAAGCCCTTTCTATTGAGAAGATTAAAACGGGAAGTAATAAGAGATTTGCCTCCTAAAAAGGAGTACTTAATTTATGTACCTTTAACTAATTTGCAGAGAAAGATCTATGTTGAGATATTGGATTCCAAAACTTATTCGTCTTTAGTGAAAATTTACGTGAAGGAGTTTATCAATTACAACTTCAGAGAACATTTTGAGTTTCCACAAGATAAAAAATTTATTGAAAGCTTCTTGGATAAAAAGTTTGACAGCAAGCTTCTACACGAAAGAAAGAGACCTGAAAACTTTAGAGAAGAGGCATCCGATGATGAATTCGAGGCAGTGGCCTCAGGTTCGGAAGAGCAAGAAGAATTCGACATCACTAAATTAGAATTTGACGGTCTTTCAAAATCAAAGAAAAAGAGTAAGATTTTAGAGTTCTGCTTCAATCAAGGTAATCAGGAAATCAAACACTTGTCGTTGAAAAATACTGTTATGCAATTGCGTAATATATGTAATTCACCTTATGTTTTTTATGAACCATTTTTCAAGGATGAAACCCATGACACGACAAGTAAGTTTGTAAGAGCATTCCTCAGGAACTCTGTGAAAGTTCAGATACTAGATCAGCTACTTAAGGAACTTCTCCCACAGCACAAGGTTTTGATTTTTTCACAGTTTACCAAAGTTTTAGACCTTTTACATGACTGGTTAAATTTCAATAAAATAGGTGTCTGTAGATTGGATGGATCGACAGGGCAAAGTGAAAGAGAGGAGCAAATGTATCAATTTAATAATGATAAAAGTAAGCAAGTATTTTTACTTTCGACCAGAGCCGGTGGGTTGGGCATTAACTTAGCAGCGGCTGATACTGTAATCATATTTGATAGTGATTGGAATCCTCAAGTTGACTTGCAAGCAGTGGATAGAGTTCACAGAATTGGTCAAAAGAACCCAGTTAAGGTTTTCAGATTAATTGTAAGAAATTCCTTTGAAGAAGTATTGATTAGTAAAAGTTCTTCAAAGAGATTCTTAGAGAAACTAGTCATTCAAATGGGAGAATTCAAATTCAAGCAGCTTCAAGGAATTATAAATAAAAAGGATAATAACCTAAAAGAACTTCTTGAGTTTTCAAAGCAGTTCAAGAATTTTCATCAAAGCCTAGAAGATGATGACAATTGGGAATACTCTTACTGGAGCCTTGATGACCCAGGAAGTGAAGATAAATATTCATTAAGCAAAGAGGAAATACGGGAACTAATGGATAGATCTGACAAGTGTTATATAAGTGAAGATGAAAACTTCTCGAATATTGCTGTCTTCGAAACTCTGAGTAACGATGTTTAGAACTAAAGGAACTGCTTACCGCGGCGAATCAAGATAGTCTCGTAAATCTAACACATCCCGTCTAAAGAAACACCAGAATTGAAATATATCACAAGCTATCTATTGCATGGCTAATAGTGTAAAAATTAATAGGGAGACTCAATTTAATGATTTATGAGATCGATAGTTTTAGATCTCCATCTAAATGCATTCCAGGCGGCACTGTAACTCCAGCTAAGATCATGAGCTCCTTGCATATAACCTGTGTATTTGTTGAACTGCTCAGACATATGACCTTCAATATCAGTGTGTTCTTTGACAATCTCTAAGAACGAGTCTGAATAGAGCCACAACTTTCTCAAGAGTTCATCAAATCTGGGAGAACCATAAGTTATAGTAATGGGTTCAAATGAGGTCCCAATGTTCAAGAATTGCTCGAAGAATTCAAGATTGGACTCATCAATCAATATATCATTTCTATTTTCCACTAATTTGTAAATATACTTATAAATAAGTTCGGCAGCTGAAGCTGTGGATATAAACCATGGATTACCCTCTGACTTGGCGTAACCGTCATACACATCTTCCGGATATCTTCCTATCGCGGCCCCACCTCCATCATGGTAACTCTTTCTATTAAGAGGGTATCTGATCTTCATATCTCCAACTAAAGCATTCAAACTATTCAAAAGCTTATAATTATCGACATCAAATGGGATATCAGAATAATCGTCATACTCATAATTATGAGAATGAATGCTTGCTAACAAGATTGCAGCATCTAAACCAGACCTCTCGCCGGAAGCCACTAACTTTGGTGTTTCAACCAAATGACCTTTGTATAATGAACTGTACCCAGCAGAACCTTCAATAAAGTCTTTCAACTGGAAGAATGTTTTTTTCATGTCTTCGATGAAAGGAGTGTCTTCTTTATCAATACTAGATGCGAACTTAATTCCATCCTTTAAAGCTCTCAATTGCGTTAAAGATGTAAACAAGTGTATTCCTTGAATTTCTTCCCAGAGATCAAAGCCCTCCTTCTTCCAGTTTTTAACCACGTATTGCAAATCAGGCTTGATCATTTCTTTGTATACAAATTCAGGAGAAATTAAAAAGTCATTAGAAAGTTGCTTCCCGTATTTGTCTAGTAAATTCAAATACATAATGAATGAGATGGCTCTCAACCCAGGACCATCACGTTGTGGTCTACCCCAAGAATCATCAAAGACAGAAGAATTCACTAGAAATTTTGGTTCCCCTAATCCCGACCGATCCTCATCATCAAATCGTCCCGATTTGTTACTTAATCGTTGAATGTGATACTGGTTTTCTATGTAAGATTCGATGACCTCCGAGAGCTTCTCGTCTTGGAATTTGTTATCATCTAAGTACAACAATAATGTTTTCATGGTTAATGCAGAATCCCTGGCCCATTGAAAAAAGTAATTAGGATATTCCTTAGATGGAGAAGCGATGATAACACCCTTTGCTATACCATCACTAAGGAAATCAGAAGTACCCTCTACATTGTTCAAAATGCTCTTCAATGCAAAGATCTTTTCACGATCAATCCATGCTTCCAAGTCAGATTTGATTTCTCCATTGTTTTTGTTATTTGGGGAAAAAAATTCAAAGAGGTTCCACGAAAAGACCTGCTGCAATGATTGCTCAATTACACTTTCAGATAATCTCTGAGGAATAGAAAGGGAGGAAGTGAATTGGACACAAGTCGATAATAATAATAACTTAAATTTCATACTTTAGATAAAATAATACTTCTTGAATGAAACCTTTATAATCCTTATCTATTTAAAGTTGCTAAGTTTTACTCTATCAAAGTCGCAAATAATCTGAATTTTGTAGTGTAGCCCTGTTGTTTCAATTAAAAATTGAAACCAATAACCACCAAGACAAGAACAACTGTTGAACTACCTGGCGATCTACTTCTACTTATCTATAAAAACTTATATGGGGGTGCGGGAATGCAATTTCACAATGTTAGCCACAAAAACAAGAAAACACATATTTGCTAGTTCAAATTAGGTGACCATGGCAGCGCACTTAATCAACAGACAGGTCCAACAAATTTAATTTTCGGGGTTTCTGGCAAGCATTGGTGGGGAATTATCAACTGAAATGTTCAATTGAGTAACAGTGTGACCCCAGATCAAAAGAGGCCGGTGGGTCAACCAAGATTTACATTTTGGTCGCGCCCTGCATAACTTACTTCTACTTTGTGAATCTCCAGAACTCTCCGAAATGGAAAACTCGCACGTATTTTATATTGTATTGGAGTGAAGATCAACATATTGTACTTATAATCGATGTCGGTATCATTAGCAGCTTACTTAATAGGTTTGGTCTTTTTACTACACTCAGGCTATTCTTCGTTTGAGTTCAATCATTGGGTTAAACTAAGCGGTGTGGAATTAAGTTTACCTCTAGATATCATATTCGAAGCGTTAATAGGCATTGTTGTAATCTGTTTTGGTGCTATCAACTCCATTGAAAACTCACCCTTTTTATCAATCAAGAATGAGAAATTGACAAGTGATTCTAAATATTTGAAACCGATAGAAATGAAAAGTGCAGTAAGAGAGTTTGAAAAGATAGGTATAAATGACTATCAAAAATATTTGACTAGAATTGACTTTATCGACATACATGAAAAAAGACGTCAGTTTCAAGAATGGGTTAATCAAGAATAAGACATTTATTCTATTATAGACAGAATCATTATTTTGATTTTGAGATTTTTTAGTGACTCGGGGATTAGAGAGATTAATTTACGACTTTTTGACATAGGTAACACAACTACTGTTTTGTAGCAACATTTTCAGACTTCTTCCTGGCTTTTAATTCTCTGTGTTTCTTACCCTTTGGGCCCGCTTCAGTATCTAAAATGTAGTCCCACCATCTAAAGGAAGAAGCATATCCTCCAACAAAGTAATGGTGATGTTCATCGTGGTGATCCGCACCAGCCCAGAAAGGCATGAAATTGTGTAAAGACCATGGAAATTCATAACCAGAATGGGAATCCACGGCTTGGAACAATCTAAGCGTGATCCAAATGCAAATTGTACATAAATGCAAATTTTTAGTGATTAAGCACCATAAAATAGGAATACCAACAGTTCCGAATCCCAACAACATCACTTCAACTGGATGTGCATATTCAGCTGTCAATCCAAATGGCGCGGCATATCTATGATGTTGTTTGTGGATATACTTATAAAATACACCATGGTGCAATCCTCTATGAAGCCAATAATGCCAGGTATCCTCCAAAACAAAAAACACAGCTATTTGTAGGCAGACGTCTTTCAATGATGGGAATGGAATGTTATAACTTACACCAATCTTTTGACATAATGGATGGAAAAACCAAATCGGAAATGCCTCGACGAGGAAGTGAGAAATTAACACAGATTTCATACATTCCCACTGTTCCCTTTTTGAAGGAAGTTTAGTTTCTTGAATCTTATATTTGTTGAAAAATGGAATTTGGTCTATAATCATCCATGGCAAACATCTACCAAAATACATGGCTTCGTGAATGGTGAAAAATAAAAGACCAGTTGCAAATAAGTCATTTCCTACGTAGTAATAGTAAGCTCCCCATAACTGTTCAAGCTTGTTTAAACCGGCAACATTTTGAAAATTATGATAAGATTCTGCAAAAGTGGTTACATTAGAGAATCCGATGTAATTATCGTAGACTTCACTCCTAAATTTTATGTTAGTTGATTAATTCACATTTTGTCATAACAGCTTCTTCGGTCTCGGCATTTCATAAAAAAATTTATGTGAAGATAATGACGCGTTCACTAAGCTCTAATATGACCAAGACTAAGTCAGTTGTTTCCCAATAACTATCTTGAACTTACCTTACCATATTTTGTATCATTTTCTATAAAGATAAAATTTAAAGTTCTTCGATAAGAAGCGTATTCATCTTAAATATTTACTTTTAGCAGTTATACGATAAGATGGAAAAGTCGCTAAACGACGGGTACGAGCCAGGGCTGCGAGGCACGTGAATGGCTCTTTCTCAAGAGAGTGATGGTGGACGCGCAAAGAGCATCTAAACGAACAACCTACAATTTTAAATGTGTACGACATAAGGATGTGGAGCTACACAGGTCTTAATGACCGACCAAAAGAACGATCGTTCGTAGACACAGAAGTAACTGAGCCTTACACAAATATATCAATAATTCCGTACCGTATATAGGAGTATATACGGCGGCTGTCGGAAATAATGTTTTTCGCAATAGAGATGGTATATAGTACAATTAGACTCCCTTTTCCAGAGGAACCGAAACAGAGATTTGCCAACTTCGAGAAAGTTAATATGCAGAGTTTCCTATTTCCTTCAGTGATCGACTACTTTAGATATAAAGATCATGTGACCTGTAGAGCAAAAGAAAAGAGCACATTGTGCAGGCAGCCATTTAACTAGGTTATTGGCAGAGGAAGCCAGGACCCCTTTTATGCAGATTGTCGATCTTTCAGTAGACCCTATGAATCACAACAGGTACATATAGATACTAATATCGATGACTTATAAGCAATAAAAATTCAAAGCAAAATTACTGAATAATGTTGTATCGGCTCTAGTCATCCGATCTTCTCTTGATTTCCAACAATCAGAAGGGTATTAGTGAGAATTGAAACTCTTTACGCAGTAGGTTCATCTATGTTAATAGGGCATGTTTAGATCCCCATGTGAGTGCTTATCGTTCTAGAATTGTATGTAGATAGAATCTGACAATTACTAGTTTATCTGCACACAAGCTACTGGCCCTTTAATAACGGGTAGGGTTGGTCGCTTTCCTCATTACGCCGAATCATCTATACTGGTTTTTAACTCTATATGTTGCTCCTCGCCACCAACTACCGGTCAGATTTTCTTTTTTGGCCATCAGTCGTTGACTTCTGTTTCTTTTACTATGATAACCGTTTGATGCCTGTATATATTGTTTTCTTTTATTCTCTAATACCGGTATCTCGATGCTTCGATAAATTGAACTTGGTATAAACTTACATGTTTTCGTAGATTCTCAAATCGAGTACTGCTTAAGGGCCCATTGGTCAAGACTTTATCCGAATTGCGTTATTATGATGACATTCAGCATTATGATCTTAGTCTAACGGTACACGTTAACGCAATCATGCATTCCGAAAGCAAGGAGCCGGAGCTTATGTCAAAGCTACAGGAATCACTTTTCTTTTTCTTACCTTTTTCATCAGTACAGTTTCTTATGCAGTCGCAAAATACCAGCAGTGAAGGCTTTTTTTATCATCCAGGTAGTTATATGCAGTTAATTCGCTGTTGACAGTCATCGGTGCTATTCGCGGGAATTCTCATCTCATCAATTGTCGGGATGTTTGCATGGCCCCTGACTTTTCTTTTACGCATCCCATATGCTATAAAAAGCTGGCGAGATAAGGCACATTAATTCTAAAATTATTGTAGATCAAGGTTATACATAAAATTCTAAGTAATCCCTTAGAAACCGTGGTTAAAAGGTCATTTAGACTAGAAGTAGCATTATATCAGTTGCAATGGATTACTCCTACGATAACATAATTCCAAGCTTTAGATTTGATGGCCAATTGGCTGTTGTAACAGGTGGTTCTGGTGGATTAGCTTCGGTTCTTTCTAGAGCTCTTGTCGCACACGGTGCCGAAGTTGCTTTGGTTGATATGAATTTGGAAAGAACCAAGGCTGCAGCCAAGGACGTTAGCGTTTGGGCTCAAGAGAACTTAAAGGGCAGCAGCAACGAGCCTACTGAAGTTAGTGCATGGGCTTGTGACATTGGCGACGCTGGTTCTGTCGAAGAATGTTTCCAGCAAATTAATGAGCATCATAACAAAATAGCTGACATCTTGATCAACTCTGCAGGTTACGCTGAAAACTTCCCTGCTGAAGAATATCCTTCAAAAAATGCTGAAGGAATTATGAAGGTTAATGGCTTGGGTGCATTCTATGTTTCTCAGTCATTTGCAAGGCCGTTAATCGCCAACAACAAGAAGGGTTCAATTATCTTGATTGGATCTATGTCTGGGACTATAGTCAATGATCCTCAACCTCAGGCATTATACAACATGTCAAAAGCTGGTGTTATTCATTTGGCTAGATCGTTGGCAGTTGAGTGGGCCAAGTTCAACATTAGAGTCAACACTTTGTCCCCTGGTTATATATTGACTCCCTTGACTAGAAACGTTATCTCAGGTCACACTGAAATGAAGGATGCTTGGGAAGGAAAGATTCCAATGAAGAGAATGGCTGAGCCGAAGGAATTCGTTGGATCTGTCTTGTACTTGGCAAGTGACGCTGCATCTTCTTATACCACTGGTCATAACTTGGTTGTCGATGGTGGTTATGAATGTTGGTGATTTTAATATCTAAACTATTTTGCAAGATTTTGCAGTCATGTCATGAAGAAATTTAACAAAAAAAAGCAATCTTTCTGATGTTTTAAAGGTTTCGTATATTAAATATTCTCCTATTGGTACCTAATTATTTAGCATAACAATATTATTATTAGAAGATTTATGATTTTTTTACAATGTAGTCACAGTGATGTTGGAAGTGGTTTAGTCTTTATCCTCGAATTCTCCCAGATCTTCATTAAAGCTTGTTTAAACAAACTAACATTGTAGTCGATAATAGTCAAGGACTTATCATCTGCACCTTCCTTATCGTTTCTAATCCAGGCCACCAAAGCAAGTCCTCTAATCATTTGTTTGAGATAAAGGACTGATCCATTAGACAAATGGCTTATAGATTTTAGTTCTCTAGGATTCTGCGATGCGTTTGTTTTATCAGATTCAATATATAAGTCATCTAAGTCAATCGTGATGTCAACGAATTCAGCGCAAACTTCATATGTTTCAATATCAACCGGCGACGAATCTGTCGTAACATAAATTTTTGAATTAATATCGAAAAGAAATACCTTGTCTATTGAGGAATGTTGAACTACGTTATCCAACATATTTTCAAGGGAAGGCAACTCTGGTATTAATTTTTGAACGATCCTAGAGAATGCTTCATAAATGGAGTGATCAAAGATCGAGGTTAGATAAAAAGATACTTGTATGCCTTCGAGACCTAAGTCCAATAATTCATCACCTGTCCTTTGCATTATATCCCTTTGGGCGTCTATCCTATAGTCTTCAGACAATCCATCAATCTTATGTATCAAGACTTCGATATTAATTTTAGGATTAACTCTATGGGCGTATTCTATGATCATTGACAAGTTGGTGAGTGCATTTAAATACTCATCTTGGGAATCTATCACATAAACTAAGGCTCCAATACTCGAGAAGAGAGCCTCAGAATCATAACTTGGTTCAAAATAGTTCAATTGACCTGGAAGTTCCATCACAGATAGGTCAATCAAGGATGAAAATTGTTCAGTGGTTGGTCTTGATGTACTTTCTAGATATAACGTATCTAACGGTTGCATGTTGTGAAACACAACTTTACATATAGATGATTTCCCACCACGTCTAAGTCCCATAAGTAAGATAGTCGCATTACTGTCCCTGGGATTAGGAACTATGACTGACTCCATGATGCTTCTTATATATCAAAAGACGCTTAGAAATTCTCCGCAAAATATTTTCAGTATTGTCTGTTGCTTTTATAATAGCCAAGAGAACCAGTTCGTCAATTTTCTGAATTCTTAAGCTGCGAGCTTATCAAGATTCCAAGCACCACTTCAGTGCAGAAGACTATGTTACACAAAAAAATATAACCTGAGCAGAAGAAGTTATACCAGGTGTTAAAGCGTAATTGATTCTATGTTTGAACAAACTCTATAGACTATCTATAAACTATGGTCTTAAACGTCTTGGGTCTCTTGGAAACAAGGAAGCACGACGGATATTCTTCAAGTCCAAGAAGAACATGAGGACTCTTTCCAATCCGATACCTCCTCCTGCATGTGGAGCACATCCATAAGTAAAAGCATTCACATAGTCAGATAAACCGGGAACAGTAGCATCAACACCATGAACCTTCAATCTCTCTTTCAATAACTCAGGATCATGGATACGTTGAGCACCAGAGAGAATTTCTTCACCTCTCATAAAGAAGTCATAAGAGTTAGCATATTTAGGATTCTCCGGATCAGGCATAGTATAGAACGGTCTGACCTCCAATGGGAATTTATCTACCACGTAGAAATCAGTGTGGTATTTTTCTCTTATGATCTTACCCAACAACTTTTCATTTTCAGTTGAGAAGTCCTCCAAATCTCCAACTTCCTTGCCTGCTTCTCTCAAATATTTAATGGCATCGGAGAAATTAATTCTCACCACTTTTCCGTCAGCTGGAAGTAAGAAATCTTCGACTGGGAATTGTTTCTTAACTGTGTTAATCTCTTTACTGTATCTCTTCTTTAATTCTGTGAAAATATAAATGAATAGCTCACCTAACAAGTCAACAACTTCATGGTAGTGCTCTTCGAATACCATTTCCAAGTCTAAGCCGGTAAATTCGGTCATATGACGATGTGTGTTCGAGTTTTCAGCTCTGAAAACAGGTGTAATTTCGAACACTCTCTCGAAATCAGCAGCAATCATTTGTTGCTTGTAGAACTGAGGTGATTGAGCCAAGAAAGCAGACCTCTTAAAGTAAGAAATTTCAAAGACATTTGAACCACCTTCAGAAGCTGCTGGTATAATATTGGGGGTGTGGATTTCCACGAAACCTTTCTTGATCAAAAATTCCCTGAATAATTGACCAATACCAGCTTGAATCTTGAAAATGGATTGATTAACGGGCGTTCTTAAATCTATAACACGAGAATCGAGTCTAGTATCCAAGTTAACTATAGGATAATTCAACTTTTCGGCTTCAGCATCAGACCTCATAGCATCCTCAATTAAAATTGGCAATTGTTCTGGGGTCTCTTGAATAGTATAGAGTTTATTTATATGTATTTCGACATCTTGAACTGTAGCTGACTTGATTTGTTCCTCAACTTTCCTCACGACACCATGTACCAAAACAATAGACTCTAAGTTGATCGAACCAGCCCACTTGACAAATTGTTTCGAGACAGCCTTAGATCCAGTCTCTTTATTGACTTTCAATAAAGCTTGAATCAAGTTCTCTTGTTGTCTCAAAGTGAGGAAAACTAATGTTGCACCTTGCTGTCTAGTTTTGTGAACACGAGCTCTGAATACGACTTCTTCTCCGTCCTTGTGGGCGTTCAAGTCAGAAATTTGCACTCTTTTGACATTTGGTCTCTCTGAAGATTGGTTCAAAGGAAGCTTCCCATAGTTTTCTTTAGAAGGATCATTAGTTGCTTGTGCCTCCTTCTCAGCTTTCTCCTTTGCTAATTGCTCTTCTCTTTCAGCCTTTTTACGTGCCTTTTCTTTTTCCTTTTCCAACTTCTTTAAGGCTTTCTTAGACAAAGGTTGCCCATCTTCACCCAAGATAACCTCTTCTGTCTTAGGTTCCGATCCTTGTTGTGGCTTTTGTTCTTCTAAGTTCAACTGCTTCAATTTTTCAGCCTCTTCAGACATCTTTATCACGTACTTATAAGTTAATATCTAGCGAATATTCCACCAGACTGAAATAAATTTTTGCGGAAATCTTTTGATGCATATATTTGAGTCACTGTTGATTATATAATCTATAATTAAAATCTTATCAGGAGCTGAACTATGAAATATTACAGTTCTTAAGCTATTGAGCAGTTGTCATCTGCTTCACTTGTTCTTGCAATTGGTCATGTTTCATTTTCTCTTTCAAAACTCTCGCCTCGTCTCTTCTAGCTAAACCCTCTCTCATTTTGCGCTCTCTCCTTTCCTCCTTCGATTCACTCTTAGTATTTTGGCAACTACATGAATGCTGAAGTGACTCTATAGCCTTATGCAACTGTTCCGTTTTCGAAAAGTTTTCCTCAAATCTGTCCATGGACAACTGGGTAATGAATCTTAAGTATTCCTCGGTCACAAATAATACCAGGTTACCCTCATGATGAATTCCAATCGGTATATCCAACTTGATAGAAATCCTTATCGCTACCAAGTTATTGCTACCTATTCCCGATTCTCTAAATCCACATGCCATAGCACATTGATAAAGTTGTATAGCACTTTCTTTATCGCGACACTTGACATGTAAAATTAATGGTTCAAACTTGTAAAGTATATGTCTATCATGAGAGCTTAAGTTTCCAGTGTAGCCTTCGCTTTTATAGGTAAAATTAATTTTCTTGTACCAATCTTTCAATTCCGTTGGGTCATGGGTCACAAATATCCATTTCCCTTCATTTCCCTTTGCCCCAATCTGTAAGTGTGAGTTCTTATTTCCTTCAAGATAAACAGATACTCTACCTGAACATGAAGACGTAGTGACAAAGTTACTTTTACTGTTAATGAGTTCTATTATTGGGATGCAAAATTTATCTATAGTGCCCTTAGGTGATGCATCTAAATTCTGATCACTGTTCAAGCTTATCTCCTTTAAGATGGAGGCTTTCTTTTGGTCAAAAGGCGTTTGTACTACCATTGTTTGCTGGTAGTATTATCTAAAATGCAAATACTATCGTTCTTTATCAGTTTTAAAAATCCAGTCTACAAAGTAAAGGTATATTTTTGATGAAACTATCTATATACAAGTTTCACAAAAACATTCATTCATCTCAACGCTAAGCGTAACTTCGTTTCGTCATCGGCACTCAAATGAAATAAACTTTTGACAACTGGAAGAAGCACATCGCGTTGATCCTTGTGCTCTAAAAATCCCATTAAGACATTTTTCAAGTAATCAATGTTCAACTGAGTTAGGTGAGACAGTTCATTAATAGATGATTTTCTAGAAGAGGCTCTGCTATTCTCCCTAGTAGACTTTTCTTTTTCATCTTTCAATTGCATGTATTGGTTAGAAACTGTCTTGTAGTTTTTACTTAACCTTTCAAACTTCAAGTTCGACTCATCATTTAGTTTCCTAACGTTTGCAAGCATAATTTCCATGTCCTTAACTTTTTGCACAGAGGATTGAAGTGAACTTCTTAATGTATCTATGGTATCTTTCACTTCCAGTTTGTCTTTTCCTTCCTCAGAAGTCATGGTCCTTTGTGTCTCTCGCTCTTGAGCTTCTAAAAGTGCTTTTTCTAACAGTCGATTCGATTTTTCCACCTCAGAAATTTTAACCAAATGGCTTTCAATAGTCAGTTTAAGTTCGTCATTCTCTCTCTGCTTCACTCTTATCCTGTTACGGAGTTCTCTTTCTGAGCTCAATTTTTCATCGTTGAGTGATTTAATTTCGCCTGTAAGCTCTGCCTCTTTGGCTTTAAGTTGTTCCTGAGCATCCACTAATAGCCTTTTGAATCTAGATGTTTCATGGTTTCTCTCCTGTAAAGAGTTTCTAGTTTCATTGAGCTCATCTTCCAAGTCTTCTACTTTAGAAAGAACTTCTTTAGACTTCATTACTAACTCTTCATGCTGTTGCTTAGTGGTCTGAGCCTCGTCTTTAGATTGTGACTTTTCTTTTACAAGAGCCTCATAGTCACTCTTTATCTTTTCAAGTTCATTCAAAGCCTTTTGTTTATCTAATTGAAGCTTACTGAGTTCATTTGAAAGATAATTAGCATTACTGATGGATGACTCTTGCTTCGTAACAAGCGAGTTGATTTCACTGTACATAGATTTGTTTGAGCTTTTCAATTCGATATTTGATTCTTTTAACTCTGACACACCACGGTTAAGTTCCTCTTTTTGTATCTCGAGTTGTTCAATCCTCTTCTGGTGGGCCTTAATAGACTCTTCTTTGTGCTGCAAAGAAGTTTTTAGGGAAGCAATCTCTAACTTAAGGGACGTGTCGTTATTCTTTATCATGTTGAATTCATTTATTCTTTTGTTCAATCCTTCCTTTTCACTTCCCAATAATTCATTATCCTTCTTGAGAGATTCTACATTAGAGCGTAACGACACAAGATTCTTTTCGAATTTTTTGAGTTCCGACTGACTCTCTTCCTCTTTAATCTTTGCTCCCTCTAGCTGTTCCGAAATTTGCTTTTTGGAATTCTGAAGTTCTTCGTTATCGCTCAAAAGTTTTTGGAACGCTTTTTTCTCTTTCTGCAAGTTATTTTCAATACCTTTTACTTTATTTTTCAAAGAAGATGATTCTTTTTCAAAATCGTTTTTCAATTTTCCTATCAGTTTCTCAAGTTCTTTTCTTGTAAGTTCCGCATCTTCGGTTCTTGATTTAAGTTCTTCTTCTTCTTCTTTCTTCGACAGCAACACCTTTATTTTATCCCTAGCTTGTACGAGATCATCGCCTAAACTCTTCATCAGATCTCTCAAAGTTTCAAGGTCTTCGGTCTTTTGCTCAACACTCAGTTTTAACTCTCTATTATTAGACGACAAGGTTTCTGAGACCGAGAGAGCCTCTTGAAGTTTCTTTTTAGTTTCCTCTAGATCAGCTGTAATCTTATTTTTCTCACTGTTTATATCTTTCTTTTCCTCAATGTTAGAGTCTGTCCTTTCCTTGGTAACTTTTTCAAGACTCTCTTGAAGGTTCTTTATTTCTGTTTCTAACTTCGATTTCTCTTTCTCAAGATCTTTCAGTTTAGAGGCTTCGGAAGAACGGAGATCTTCAAGATGTTGTTTTTCTTTTTCAAATATTCCTGTATTAGTATTTAATTGCTCTAGTATTGAGTCAAATTTAGCTGATTTTTCTTTTAATTGAGCATCGAGGTTGGCATTTTGGTCCCTGAGTTCTTTGATTCTTGGCTGATCTTTAACTGTTTCCCTTAACTGTTTGAGTTCAACTTCATTGTCTCTAATAGCTCCAGATGCCTTTTGTAATTGCTCAGATTTAGCTGTCAATTCAGAGGACTTGCTTTCAATTTGCTTTTTGAGAGAGGTAATTTTACCATCTAAATCCTGAACCCTCAACTTATCTTCAATTTCATGCTTTAGCCTTTCTAACTCAGTTTCATGACTTTTGATGGTATCTAATGCCTTCTGTAATTCTTCTGACTTAGAGGTTAAGTCAACAGACTTATTTTCGATTTGTTTCTCAAGGGTCGAGATCCTATCATTAAGACTCTGAACTTTCGATTTATCTTTACTTTCACGCTTTAGCTTTTCTAACTCAGTTTCATGACTTTTGATGGTATCTAATGCCTTCTGTAATTCTTCTGACTTAGAGGTTAAGTCAACA